>OY971423.1:18265000-18890000 GCA_963853865.1 Helleia helle | reverse complement strand
TTATAAGAAGAGGGGACAAAAGAGCAGGGGGCAAGGGGTGAGGGTGGGAACCTCACCCCATTGTAATGTCCCGACGTTGGGATGGGTTGTTCTGTGGTGCGGGACAACCCCTCTGTGGAGGTGGCGTCGGTCCCTTGTGGGGCTGACTAGCCGTCGAGGTGTCCTGTTAGCTTAACAGATCCGGGGCACCTCACCAAGGCGGCACTGGTGACACTCGCCGGGTTTTAGTGCGTAGAGCTGCGTCCATTTACCATCTTTCGGGCGCAGCGAGTCCCACATACCCATCTGGGGAGACCCACTCCCCAGGCGGAATGCCTCAGAGAATTTCAGTAAAAGAAAAAAAAAAGGCCTGTGTTCAGCAGTGGACGGATAGGGTGTGATGATGGTGATGACGATGATGATGATAATATTCTTTGACATCAAAGTGCAAGCCTAAGATTTTTTGCTGACAAATGGCTGTTAACCTTTAAACGGCTGTACTGATTGTGATAAAACATGTCTAAGAACCACAGCTAGAAATCCCGTTTTATAATTTTTAAAAATTATATAGTAAAAAATAAAGAACTAAAAAGTAATGAAATAATCGCGTTTCTTTAATTTTTGTGTCTACAATTAATAATCATCTTAATTACGTGGTAAACACAAAAATTGTATATTAGTAGAAGTATAAGATGATTATTAGTTGTAGACACAAAAATTAAAGAAACGCGATTATTTTATTACTTTTTAGTTCTTTATTTTGAAGTCGGTTATAATTTTTACTTAAATTTTTTATTTATTCATTTTTAGTAATTCATTAAAAAAAGACATACAGAGATAGACATTTTGGCATATTGAACCGTATGAAGTAAGTTCAACAAAAGCTGTAAATCGTCGAGGAGTTCCGTCGACTGTCTATGATTTCATCATCATATGAAATCATCACCCATATGGGTGCAAAGTTCTCATCAGTATAAATTAATTAAGTCCAATCACAATGTAGCCACTGTAAACTATTTAGGAGTTCCCTTAACTGCCCTTCGTCTTCATCATCAGACCCCCAATCATAGTCACAATCCATCTAGGTGTAAAGTTCTCATCAATACAAATTAATCAAGCCCAAACACAACGTTACTGAAGTAAATCATCAAGGAGTTCCCTTAACTGTCCTTCGTCTTCATCATCAGATCTGTAATAGCATGTATCACCCATATAGGTGCAAAGTTCTTACCAGTATAAATTACAGAGATAGACATTTTGGCATATTGAACCGTATGAAGTAAGTTCAACAAAAGCTGTAAATCGTCGAGGAGTTCCGTCGACTGTTTATGATTTCATCGTCATATGAAATCATCACCCATATGGGTGCAAAGTTCTCATCAGTATAAATTAATTAAGTCCAAACACAAGGTAACTACTGTAAACTATTTAAGAGTTCCGTTAACTGTCCTTAGTCTTCATCATCAGACCCCCAACCACAGTCATAACCTATCTAGTTGTAAAGTCCTCATCAATACAAATTAATCAAGCCCAAACACAAGGTTACTGAAGTAAATCGTCGAGGAGTTCCCTCGACTGTCTTTCAGCTCCAGCATCAGATCAACTCTTCCTTAAACCTTCATTAAATTGTAGTTCTTTAAAATGCTTAATTAAAAAAGTACTAAACGCGCTAGTTGCTCCTACGATTTTCGAAAGTTCCCCTCGATTTCTCTGGGATACCATCATCAGACCCTGGTTTCCTTATCACGGGACCATTTGGCAAGTATACCCTTTCAAACATAAAAAGAATTTTGAAAATCGGTCCACAATTGACGGAGAAATCGGTGTACATACATAAAAAAAAATACCGACCGAGTTGAGAACCTCCTCCTTTTTGTTGAAGTCGGTTAAAAAATCCACTTACATTTTAAATTACATTTAAGCAAACTATAATCAGATTCATGGAATAAACATCACCATATTATGATTTCTAAACCACTCTTACATAATAATATAAACGCTAATCGCCAGTAGATTGGCATACAAAATTGTATGGTAAAAACAGGTTTCATACAACCTCAGCCGGGCATTCAGTCATATTGGCTTTAGGCGATCGGAAGCTTTCAAGATTTTCCGCTTGTTTTCGCTTCACCGCTGCACATTAGGTTTGGGCGTTTCAAATATAAAACAATATTGGCTTTTTGGAATTAGGGTCATATAATGATAGCATGTATGTATATCTAGAAGTGGTAATTAAGAAGTTTATTTTTGATGTGAAACATCTATTGGCGCGCCATGAGAGAAAAACGATTCAAATGGCATAAAGGGACGGCATGTGGCTGGCATCTCTTTCTTTTATTCCATTCGTTATAGATTTTTATTAATTAAATTAATTTTAATGTAGATGTCTCATATCTGCCAAGTGTCACGTGACGGCCATTTTTTATATTAGAGGTAGCCAATCATCGAGCATATTATAACCGGATAGAGTAGTAAAAAACAGGTCAGTGATTTGTCACTGACGTCATAGCAATTTAACCAACCTGTGATCAATATATAGTTCTCATCAATGGCCATAAGTCAGCCAATCGGAGCGCAGAACCGACGTAGCATCGCTGCACAAATTTGGCGGAATATGTATGTATGTGTATTGTATAATACAAAACACAATATTACCGCTCTATTTCGCTTATATGCTCAGTGTAGCCAATCGTGAGTGTTTTAAGGTCAACCCAGCACCTCGGGCAAAGCTAATTGAGCCGAGGGAGCTGCTGCTCTTTGTACCCCTCTTATAAGAAGAGGAAGAAAGAAATATAAAAGAAATTGGCTTGGCAAACTATTTTTCCCGTTTCGCCTGTGGTGACTTGCCTTAAATAGATTTATTAATATTGTTTTCTAATATTTTCTTCTTCTAAACCACTTTTACGGATTTCATCGTAGTTTATTACGGTTTTTACATGTTCACGATACAATCCGTAAAAGTTGTTTAATTATAAAGTACCTACTTTTAAAAAGAGTAAATATTAACTACCCTTTGCTTTTTTGAACTAAAATTTCACTCTGATATTTTAGTTTCTCTAAGCCTTAAGTACACCCACATTTAACATTTTACGAGCGTCATTACCGCTTGACAAAGATAAGTGCTTTCAAACATATAAAATTATGGGAATGAACAAAAAAACGCATTATACAGGTGCGAGACTCGTTTATATTCTTTCTGGGGCTGAAATTGAGTATTATAATGCTCGTTTTACATTATGACAAATAATTTGCACTTCATAAGAGCTAAATTGATCATTAGGTTTTCATTGAGCTCTGTAAAGGAAAAAATATTTATAACCTTTTCTTTAAAATACCTTTTTGTATAATTATGATTCATTTTTTGGACCGATGGTATTGCTATCACATGTCTGGGCGCAGTCTCGGGTTTGAGTCCCGCCGTGTGAAGGTAATAATTTAAACAAATTGCGTGTTGCAGTTTGTCATATTTATTCGCAAATAAAGCACTTATTATTATTATTATTATAGATGTCTGCACCTTCATATGAAATCTTTCAAAAAGATAAGGCGAGCAAATGCGAAAAAAAAATTAAAATCATACTGGAAATTCTAGAGATCTACGCATCTAAATATACCTTTGTTGGCTTTCTTATATTTTGTTTTGAATATAACTCATAATATACAAAAAATTAACGTTTTTAGGGCTCCGTACCTCAAAAGGAAATAACGGAACCCTATATAGCATCACTTTGTTGTATGTTTGTCTGTCTGTCAAAACCCTTTTTCTCAGGGAGAGATGGAGGCATCAAGCTAAAATTCTTATTAAACACTCAGGTCTACTGTCTGACTCTTAGAGCTGTGAAAAATCTAACTTGTAAGTCAACAGTAAGAGATAGTGCCATGCTGCATTGCAGCCGAACTGGGCCGCACGACCGGGGTGGTATCTCTCGGTCACATAATACCGGCGTCAAGTGACAGCCATGCTGTCGCGTTTCGTACGGTGGCCCATTGGGAGGAAAGAGAAAAGGACGGCGGCGCATCTGCGTGGCCTTGGTTGTGCGGATGTGTATGGGCGTCGGCGCCGTGAGGCTCCGACTGCTCGTTTGCTCTCTGATTACATAAAACGTAATCAAAATATACAGCCGTTTGAGCCGTAAATTTTCGCCACTCGCAAGGTAATCAAAACCTACAGGATACTTCTGTGTACTCTGAATCTTGATATTTAGTACGAAACAACGTCTATTAGCACAGATAAAGGGAAAATTGCGAAAAGTATAAACTTTTAGTTACATATTATAGTAAAAATATTTTCAATAATTTTATACATACTACCCCTTTCCTCATGAACGAGTAGTGGCTATATTGAAATGAGTATATCATATTAATTTATAATACCTTTATGCTATAACAAAATCAAACTTCTGAGCTCTACTGAGCTCCACCCTAGGCTACTGCCTAGGTTGAGTCGCTGCACCTTGGGCGAAGCTAATTGAACCGAGGGGGCTCTTTGTACCCCTCTTATAAGAAGAGGGGACAACAGATCAGGGTGCAAGGGGCAAGGACGGGAACCTCACCCTATTTTACTGTACCGACGTTGGGAGGGGTTGTTCTGTGGTGCCGGAAAACCCCTCTGCGGAGGTGGCCGGGTTTTAGTGGGTAGAGCTGCGACCACTTACCAGCTTTCGGGTGCAACGAGTTCCACATACCCGCCTGGGGAAACACACTTCCCCGCGTGATGCCTCAGAGCATTTCCCGGCGTTAAAGAAAAAAAAAGCTTTCAATAATGTAATGTTATGGATTTAATTTAGCAATAAAAATACCATAACTTTTACCTATATACCTACATGTTTGTACGGAACCCTCGGTGCATGAGTCCGACTCGCTCTTGGCTGTTTTTTTTTTTTTTTTGAGAGATTCAACTCCTCATCTAGCTCGCGCTCGTTAAGTAATAATTTATTGCACTCAGCGCAACAGTTTTTTGTCACGTCAATGTATAGGGCGGCAATTTTTAAAAGGAAATTACAGTTAATTATTGCACTTAAAAAATATGTCAACAACATTACTTTGCTGTGTAAAAAATAATACTCTAAAAATAAGCTACCTGGGTTTATTCCCTTTTTTACGCTGGGAAATGCTCTGAGGCATCCCGCGGGGGAGTGGGTCTTCCCAGAGTTGGTAAGATGGACGCATCTTGAAGGCTTGAACCGTGGTCGTGGCGGTGGGGCTGAGTAGCCTAAGGTGAACCCAGCTCCTTGGGCGATGCAAATTGAGCCGACGGAGCTGATTTTTGTACCCCTTTTATAAAAGAGGGGACAAAAGAGCAGGGGGGACAAAGGGTGAGGATAAGATCCTCACCCCATTGTACAGTACCGACGTTGAAAGGGGTTATGCTGTGGTGCGGGACAAACCCTCTGTGGAGGTGGCGTCGGTCCCTGGGGACTGACTAGCCGTCGAGGTGCCCTGTTGCTCAAAAGGTTCGAGGCACCTTACCAAAGGCGGCACTGGTGGCACTCGCCGGGTTTAGTGGGTAGAGCTGTACCTGCCTGGAGAGTCCCGACACCACGGCGGCATGACTCAGACCATTTCCCCGCGTAAAAAAAATATGACGCTGGTCCGGGATTTAGATTTGCCCCGCTGGATTTACGACAAAAAAATATATTATGGGCTGAGTATGAATTATTGTTTATGTTTTTTTATTGGGTTTTGGCTAAAAGCATTAACTTTGTTAATTAAATGCAGGAACCTACAAGTGTACCTATAAAACGTCTATAAAAGTATATAGCTTAATTCACGTGACAATTACGTCGAGAACAAAATGTTAAGCAAAGTTCACTAAGGCGTGTATACTTCAATAAAATATTGCATATTGTTTGTATGTCCTTGTTTTCAATCAAAGATCATAGGTATAGTTAGCCGGTTAGTAGTAACGCTTTTTTTGTATAATTACGAGTGCTATTAATGCCGCCTTTGGTGAGGTGCCCCGGATCTGTTGAGCTACTTAGTCCCTCAAAAGACTGACGCCGCCTCCTGAGAGGGTTTGACCCGCACCGTAGAAGATTAGAGGGGTTGCCCTCTAATCTTCGGGACAGTACCCGTTCCCACAGTGAGGTTCCCATCCTCGCCCCTTTTCTTTTGTCCCCTCTTCTTATAATAAGGGTACAAAGGGCACCTCCCTCGGCTCAATTTGCTTCACCCAAGGTGCTGGATTCATCTTGGGCTACTTAGCCCCACCGCCACGACAAGGTTTGAACCATGGTGGGGAGTACTAACGCTGATAAAGCACATTCCTTCCATAATAACTTTACTATAGTTACTTAATCTATACTAAAACTAGCTGTTGCCCGTAGCTTCGCCCGCGTTATCTTTTAAAATTTGAGGGGTTGACCACCCTTATCACTTAGGGGTATGAAAAATAAATAGTAGCCGATTCTCAGACCTACTGAATACGCATATAAAATTTGATAAAAATCGGTAAAGCCGTTTCGGAGGAGTACGGTAACTAACGTTGTGACATGGAAATTTTATATATTAGAGAAGAGAAGAAGAAGATTAGAAGATAAAGATTTGAAAAATTCTTTCAGTGTTAGACAGGTTATTTATCGAGGAAGGCTATAGGCTATATAATATCACGCTGGGACTTATAGGAGTTGAGTAACGCGGGTCAAGCTGCAGGCAACATCTCGTTTTTAATATTATGACACAGAAATATTAAGGAAAGAGAATCTAATGTTCATGCATGAAAGTTTTTCCTGGTAATTTCAATTAAGTTCTTGTGAAAAGATAATCTGGTATACAAGGAAAGAAAGCGCAAAGAACAACTACGACAAAAATTAAAATGGCTCTTACTCACAAAGCAACTGCTTAACATAATTTAAACTGAGCGTACTTTTATGAATGCGATAAAATGAACTCACATTTATTTACCCTTTGACATAATAATTTTCTGAACCTTTTTGCGTATGAAATTTATAATTTAAGAGTATTTTATGTAACTCGCCCCTTATGCCATTTTGTCTTTCATCTTTATAATAAACTTCGCTCCTAATACATTGGCAAAAAGTAAGGGAAATATATTATATTTTGTGTTCTCAAAAATGAGTTAACTATTTTTGAAGTGAAACTTTAGTAATTTTTTTACGGATGAAACGTCACGAAAATGTGTATAACAAAAACGTTAGAGAAGAGAGTGATTGAGATTGATTGATAGAGATCTAAGAAGAGAGTGATTGAGATTGATTGATAGAGAGTGAGAACGGGCGAACGTAGCATGATGCACATAGCCATGGAGTGAGAGTAGGGAGCAAGCCCGTGAAAAATATCAAGAGGGAGAGTGAGATAGAGTAAACATCGCATCAAGTCTCGAAAATGTAAAGTTTTAAATTAGTATAAATATAAACGAGATTTAAAAATTTGTTTGCCAAATTAGTTTCACTTCTGACATGTGTACTTTGTACGCACACAATTTTTTTTTTAATTACATGAATATTGAGAAGATACCTGAGAAGTTACTCGGCGATGGACTGGGAGATAAGCTTTTATTGATTCGATACTTGTCATGTTCAGAAAAAAGTGTTTTAACGCAAGTATCGGTGGGAGGGAAGCGCCGTGCCGCGCTCCCGGCTGCATGGGTACCCCCATCTTGCTTGTTTCTCCCGTGAAACAGCTTTGCTGTGTTTCGGAGAGAAGGGCAAGACAGGCAGTGTAATTACTGGCACCGAGACTTAACATCTTATGTCTCAGGATAGGCAACACATAAATGAGTTGCCTGGGCTCGTTCCAGGTAAACTAGTTTATGTTCATGGGCGACGTTGACCACTTACCATCAGGTGGCACGTTTGCCAGTTTGCCTATCCAACTAACATAAAAAAAGTAGTTTCTTAATATTTAAAGTTAATTATATATAGTAAGATGTATATACATGCGTAAGATAGTATTGTGTGCATTGCAGCATGGCACTAGCTCTTACCGGGCACGACGGGAGTGGCACCTCTCGCCCACATAACACCGGCATCCAGTGAGTTATGCTGTCGCGGTTCATGCGGTTTGTCAGTTTCCGGTGGCCCATTGGGGTGATAGGGAAAAGAAGGGCAGCGCATCTAGGTGGCCTTGGTTGTACGGATGTGTAGGGGGCGATGGCGCCGTGAGGCTCCGACTGCTCGTTTGCCCCCTGATGACATAAAAAAAAATATTATACTTTAGGGATCGGTCACCTTGGCGTTCATCGAAGGAGGCCTATATTCAGCAGTGGACAGATAAAGGTGTCGATTGTCGCCAAAAGGCTTCGACTGCTCGTTTGCTCTCCTATGCTATAAAAAGGCTGATTATAATGATGGTATATTTATTATTTTTTGACGTGACAACGTCTTATAATTCGATGGATCCGGCTGCACGAACGAAAAAACATGATGTATGCTCTGAGGCGTTCCATTTCCTTATGACGTTGTCACGTTCAACTGTCGTCAGTAAACTGACTTTACAGATAACCGATTTTTTTAATTATATTATCAGCCGCTTTCCGTCCACTGCTGAACATAAGCCTCCCTCAATGAAAACCAAGACGACCGACCCCTCGCCACTCGCATCCAACACTGTGCCGCGCTTCTGGCCGCATAGGTCCCATCACCTTGCTTGTTTCTGCTGTGAAACAGCTCTGCTGTGTAAAGCCAAGACAGGCAGTGTGCAATTACTGGCACCGATACTTACTTAACAACTTAATAAATTATGTCTCTGGATAAGCAACACATAAATGAGTTGCTTGGGCTAGTTCCAGGCAAACTAGTCTATTGATTTTTGTTCATTGGCGACGTCGACCACTTACCAGCAGGTGGTATGTCTGCCAGTTTGCTTATCCAATTAAAATAAGAAATATATTATAATTACGGTGGAAAAGAGGTAAGAACCACCGGATGGACCGCTACCACCAACTCGATCTATGCAGATCAGTCGCCGGTACCTGTTGGATGACGACACGTTATCATTATTACAATTTTTCCTCACAGCCATATGTAGGCACAAGGGACAGAATATATACTTGTCATTTATGAAATAATCATTTCTGCCAACTTTCCTATAAAATACTGCTCCCATTTCTACGAGTAGCGAAGACCTTACCAAGGAACAATTCCCTAACTAACTCGTAATTACAATCAAAAGTAAAAATAAAATACTTAGCGTTCACGCCTTTCATTCAAGTAAGCGTCTCAGCCTTTTCACTTTTTAAATTAAAAGAAAGAAAACTTAAATAACCGTAAATTGTCTGCAGCTATTACTACTACTTTAAGAAGCTGAAGTACTCCGCTGTTAGCAAATATATTTTAAGGGGAATTTCTCTGTGTGGTCGAGTTTATTTTAGTAATGGTACTGGTATTTTATTTTCGATACATTGTTTTAAAATCATTTTCTAAGCGAATTCCGACGAAATCTATTATCCGACTAAAAGAAAGGAATAGATATGTTTTCTGCAGTCTATGTAATATTAGGTCTTTACCTATGAAATGTTTTGTATGCATCATAATCAATGCATCTTTGCCAACGCAGTGGCAGTTTATTGATGCCCTTCTTAAAGAAATCAGCTGGACGGGAGGCAACAAATTGTACTGCCTCTCGGGTATTGAATTTTTTTCCCGCCAAGAAGTTATCCTAATTCTGGAAAAAGTAGTAGTCTGTAGGCGCAAGGTCTGGTGAGTAGGGCAGATGACGGAGAGCTTCCAACCACAGTTCTTGCAACTTGGATACCGTCTGCTGTGTAGTGTGAGGTCGCGCGTTGTCGTCCAGAAGCAGCGGAGACGAGCGATTGACCAATGCTAGTTGGAGATGTGCCAGCTTCTCCATCATTGTGTTCAGTTCTTCACAGTACACATCTGCAGAAATGCTCATCCCGATTGGTAAGAAGCTGTGATGAATCACACCGGCGCTAGACCACCTAACAGTGACCATCACTTTTCTAGGGGTAAGTTTTCGTTTAGGGCATTGTTTAGCTGCTGAACCAAGATCCAACCAACTTGCTGAGCACTTGCGGTTATCAAACAGAATCCATTTTTCATCTCAGGTTACAATGCGTTTCAAAATTCCTTCATTTGTGTGTCTGTTGAGCAGTGCAAGGCACGTCTCTCGCGTACTTCGCGCTGGCGATCATTGAGTTCTTGAGGCACCTATTTGTCAAGCTTTTTTACCTTGCCAATTTGACGCAAATGGACCAATATTGTTTTGACGCTAACGTCGAAAGCTGCTGCTAATTCAGCCGTAGATTGTGTATCATCAGCTTCCAAAATCGCCTTTAATTCGTCATTGTCGACCAAAGTCTTCGGACGACCGCGAGGTTCATTTTTTAGGTCGAAATTTCCAGAACGGAAGCGAGCAAACCAATAACAGGTGGTGAGTTGGTTGGTGGGACTCACTGCGTCCGGAAGATGGTAAGTGGACGCAGCTCTACCCACTAAAACCCGGCGAGTGCCACCAATGCCACCGTTGGTGAGTGGCCCCGGATCTATTGAGTAAACAGGGCACCTCGACGACTAGTCAGTCCCTCAAGGGACCGACGCCAACTTCACAGAGGGGTTGTCCCGCACCACCGAATAACCCCTCCCAACATCGGGACAGAGTGAGCTTCCCACCCTCACCCCTTGTCCCCCCCTGCTTTTTAGTCCCCTCTTCTTATAAGAGCAGCTCCCTCGGTTCAATTTACTTCGCCCAAGGTGGTCTAGGTGCACTTTTGGTTACTGAGCCCCACCGCCATGACAAAGCTTGAACCATGGTGGGGAGTTTTGCATTGAGATTCACCAAAAAACTGTTTGGCAACTGAAAGATCTTGTTGCCTCATGAGCAAGTCCCAGACTTTTATATATTCATAGTCAATGTTAACCACTTACTATCAGGCATGTCTGCCGTTTTCCTACCCAACTAAAATAAAAATATACGCTAAATACTCTAAAATGAGAAAAATATGCATAGAATATTTAAACTCACATAAAGAAACAAGTGAGCAAAGAGTCTTTTAGATGATTTTCCAATGAAAATCCTGAGACAAGTAGGCTGTGATTCAACATTCTTATGAAGTACCCATAGAGCTCAACAATGTAACTGCCTAACCAAAATCTTTTTAGCAAAATATTCACTAGTGTAATATACGCTGCTATGATTTTGTATCACTCCAAATAAACTTCTTTACGAAGCCTTACCAAGCGTTAGAATAATAACATTTTTTACAGTGTGGCTTATATCATTATGGTAAGTCATGACCTTATTACTTAGAGTATATCGCCTGCTTTACCGTTGCGTAGAAGATTGTAAAAAATCTGCAAATATTATTAATTTATTTACCGGTAAACTTACTGTATTTAATCCACTATAAGCTTAGAGTATTTAAAAACCGAACATTATTAATATTTTTCAGAAACTATGATAATTATACCTTTTAGTAAAAAAAAATAGTCTTAATCCTACTAATATTATAAACGGGAAAGTTTTTATGGATGTTTGTTACTCTTTCGCGCAAAGACTACTGAATGGATTTTAATGAAACTTTAAAATAATATAGGTTATTCATAACCACATAGGCTATAATATAATGACGACCTCTGTGGCTCAGTGGTAAGCGCGTTGGCGCTCAAGCCGGAGGTTGCGGGTTCGAATCCCACCTCGGAACAAAAATATTTTTCGTGTTCCTTGGTCATGTGATGTATATATATATATATATATAAATATGTGTATTATATAATAAAAATCTTAAATACATGTATAGTATTAAATATATTTCCGTTGTCTGGAACCGTAACACAAGTTCTTCGAGAACTTACCACGGGACCAGATTGACGTGGTGTGAAAGCGTCCATAGATATTATTAAAATTATTAATAATATTTATCCCTGTACTCCCATGGGAATGGAAAGTACAAGGGCGAAACCGAGGGGCGCTGCTAGTGAAACAGTTAATAAATTAATATTTTGTAACATCTCTCTTGTAACAGGTAATGCCATACTGCTTTGTAGCCGGCAGCACAACCGGGGTGGTACATCTCGCTCACATAGTACCAGCGTAAGACAGCTATGCTGTTGCGTTTCGTGCGGTTCGTGAGTTTCCGGTTGCCCATTGGGGGGATAGGAAAAAGAAGGGCAACGCATCTGCATAATCTCTGGTTGTGCTGATGTGTATGGGCGTTGATAGTCGCCAAAAGGCTTCGATTACTTGTTTGCCCTCCTATGCTGTAAAAAAATCTATTTGTCAGAAATACTTATTAATAAATTTCACCTAAAATGAAGTTACATCTTTATTATCCGTTAAATCCGGCTTTCTAGTAAGATTTATTTTCCCCACCCTGGTAGATCAACGTTACCTAACATAATGAGGTTTCGTCTAGTGGGAGGTAAATAGAGCCTGTTTTACTTGTCTTTGAACAAAGTACTGAGCAGAAACCTCTCTTACACGTTTCAAGATGCATTTAACTTAACAAGCAGAATTTACTTTAGTGGCAGTATTTGTCTTTAGTTTTTTTATGTCTGTTAGATAGTTAAACTGCCGAGATAAACTATAGTAGGAGATCAACGTCACCCATTTATATATATGAGTTTACTTGTGACTAGCCTCTCTCTCTTCTTTAGCGCCGGGAAATGCTCGGAGGCATCCCGCAGGGAGTGGGTCTCCCCACGCGGGTATGAGGGACTTGCTGTGCCCGAAAGCTGGTAAGATGGTCGCAGTTCTACCCACTAAAACCCGGCGAGTGCCATCAACGCTGCATTTGGTGAGGTGCCCTGGATCTATTGAGCAAACAGGGCACCTTGACGGCAAGTCAGTCCCACAAGGGACTGACGCCATCTCTATAGAGGGGTTGTCCCGCACCACAGAACAACGCCTCCCAACGTCGGGACAGTACAATGGGGTGAGGTTCCCATCCTCGCCCCTTGTCCCCCTGCTCTTTTGTTCCCTCTTCTTATAAGAGGAGTACAAAGAGCAATTCCCTCAGCTCAATTTGCTTCGCCTTAGGTGCTCGACTCAATTTACTTCGCCCCAGGAGCTCGGTTCACCTTAAACTACTGAGCCCCACCGCCACGTGACTAGCCCACGGTGACTAGCCCAGGAGTCCTGGGCTAGTCACGGGTAGTATGGTATGTACATATATGGCAAGTTTCGGAACATGTGTGATATTGCCTATCTCGCGATTCTTTGTCACAACAAAATTTTAAACGGAAAGAAACAGTAGGATACAGGTTGGTCCCCACCGTGGTTCAAGCCTCGTCGTGGCCATGGGGCTCAGCAGCCTCAGGTAAGCCCAGCACCTTGGGTGAAGCAAATTGAGTCAAGGGAGCTGCTCTTTGTACCCCTCTTATAAGAAGAGGGGACAAAGTAGAAAATGGACAAGAGACGAGGATGGGAACCTCACCCCATTGTACTGTCCCGACGTTGGGAGGGTATTCTGTGGTATGGGACAGCCCCTCTGTGGAGCTGGCGTCGGTCCCTTGGGGAACTAACTAGCCGTCAAGGTGCCCTGTTTGCTCATAAGATCCGGGGCATCTCACCAAAGGCAGCATTGGTGGTACTCACCGGGTTTTAGGGGGTAGAGGTGCCTTACCACCTTTCGAGTGCAGCAAGTCGCACATAGCCGCATGGGGAAACCGACTCCCTTGCGGGATGCCCCAATGGGGGCGAAGGCCCCCACAAGGACAAGCACCTTGGGCGAAGCTAATTAAGCCGAGGCATCCTCGCCCCTTGTCCCTCCTTGCTCAAAGAGCAAGGGAACCTCACCCTGTCCCGATATTGGGAGGAGTTGTTCTGGAGTGCGGGACAAACCTTCTGTAGTCATGGTGTCGGTCTCTTGGGGGCCTGACTAGCCGTTGAGGTGCCCAGTTGCTCAACAGATCCGGGGCACCTCAATAGAGGCGGCATTGGTGGTTCTCGCCGGGTTTTAGTGGGTAGAGCTGCATCCACACTACCATCTTTCGGGCGCAGCTCGCTACATACTCGCCTGGGGAGTTCCCCCCGCGGGATGTCTAAGAGCATTTCCCAGCGTAAAATAAAATAAAAAGATACAGGTAGGTACATATGTCAGTAGGCCTAATATATGGACGCCAAGACGCCGACAATCCTTTGCTGTGTTATAATTTTATCCATAACTATAATACGCTTTTTAGAAAGACATAAAATACAATTGGAGGAGACCGTTCTCAGTAGTGGGACAATGGACGACGATGATGAATATGATACTTTTGTGGTGGCCTTTTAAATGATGCTGTCATTTGTCATTCCTTTGCCTTGTGACAATTAAATAGAGAATATTCTACGCTTTTTTTTAGAAAGCCACTAAAAAAACTTCTCAATAAGTTCTAACCCTATAAAGTCCCTGCTTAATATAGCCTCTTAAATGATGCTGTCATTCCTTTTCTACCATCATCATTATCATCAACATCAGCCTCTATCCGTCCATTACTGAACATAGGCCTTTTTTTTTTTTTTGACGCAGTGGAAATGCTTTGCGCATTCACCCGGGGATATGGGTTGTCCCCGGGGATATGTGGGACTCCCGGCGCCCCCCCGCCCCTGGCGCCGGTATACCGCACTAAAACCACTGCGAGTTGCCTTCAGCCGCTTAAAGGGGAGTGTCCTGGATCTGACTAACACAGAACACCCCCCGCGACCGGCCAGTTCCCTCAAGGGCTAACCGGGCTTCATCCTAATATGGGGGGACTCCGACAACCTAGAGCACTAAGCATCAAAATGGCTGAACGAGCATTCGTTTTATGTCGTCGTAAAAATTCTCTTCGATTCAAAAACAAAGTATCAGCTCCATAGCTTACACAACTAAAGACAGTACATCATGTTATATAATACGCAGCATATGAATACATCAAAAATCAAATAAAATTATTTTTTTTAAATTCAAAATAGTACAGCTTGTCAAAAAAGAGTATGGAAAAAATGAGGGCGCCACTTTCACTTAGGTTCCATCATAATATGGAAAATCAGTAAGATAATTTAATCAAATCGTTAAAAATAAATGTGAAACACTAAGCTTTACTCAAAATCTAGTATTTGTCGGCCAAGTATTGTCAACGTCATAGGTTTCCATTTAGTAAAATATTTAGTTCCACCTGTCACCACGTCATACTCTTTTTTGCCAAGCTGTACTAATACAGTATCTTTTTGAACGTCAGTTGAATCTACCACCGGTTCCAAGGTAAGCCTATTGAGAAGAACCGGCGAAACAAACTCAGTGGAACTAGTCTTTTCAAATAATATACATTATATAACAATTTTAACATCTTATCCTGAAATGCCCGGGAGGAACGCCTTATTCCCAGGGTGTGGTATCTTACATGAAATCTTTTACTTTATAATATCCTTTACCACACAAACGCTCTTTAACAACTTTTTTGAATTTTTTTTATGGAGAGCTTTTGAACGTTTTCTGGGATCCTATTGTAAAAGCGTATACAGTTGCCTTTAAAAGAATTACTTACTTTCGAAAGTCTAATCATTGGTGCATGTAACCTGTGTCTATTACGTGTATTCCTACTATGAATATCACTTTTCTTACAAAATTCATTTATGTTTTTCCGGATCCGGACCATCCCCACCGTGGTTTGAGTCTTGTCGTGGCGGTGGGGCTCAGTAGCCTAAGGAGTAAGGTGTCCCCAGCACTTTGGGCAAAGCAAATTGAGCCGAGGGAGCTGCTCTTTGTACCCTTCTTATAAGTAGAGGGGACGAAAGAGTAGGGGGACAAGGGGCGAGGATGGGAACCTCAACCCATTGCACTGTCCCGACATCCCGATGCATTTATATAAAAGAGTTTAGCCTAGACATTCAAAACACAAACTAATGAAACAACATAAATGTTCAGAACTTTAATATTGAGAAAGCTATATCATTCCGCAAAGCGTAGCGTTGGTAATAACTTAGTAACTTGGAAGTTTCCGCCAAAGTCACAGAAGAGACAACAACTTATTGTGTGCTGAATGAGAGGTTAGGTTAGGTTAGGTTAGAGGTTAGGTTAGTCAATACTTGCTAAAGACTCTACCTCGCCTACTTGCTGAGTGCTTGTTACAGTAATGTTAAAACTTTATTATAACAAATGAAGAATTATTTAATAATACGAACTGGGCCGGCACGACCGGGGTGGTATCTCTCGCTCACATAACACCGGCGTCAAGTGACAGCTATGTCGCGTTTCCCGTGGTTTGTAAGTCTCCGTAGGCACATTGGGGGGATAGGTAAAAGGAGGGCAACGGCATAACTTTGGTTGTGCGGATGTCTAAGTGTTGTCGGTAGATACCATAACGACAGCAATAGTTACTTTCAATTTATTTATAGTGTAGGAGGGCAAACGAGCAGTCGAAGCATTTTGGCGACTATGACACCCAATATACATTAACACAACAAGAGATTATGCATATAAGCTGCCTGCCTTTCCCTACAACCCCCCAATCGGCCACCGGAAACTCACAAACTGCACAAAACGCGATAGCATAGCTGTAGTTTACGCCAGTATTATGTGAGCGAGAGGTAGCACCCCGGCTATGGCGGCCCAATTCGGCTGTAAAACAGCATGGCACTACCTCTTACCTTACTTCTATAATATTTATATTAGTACGAATATGACAAGAACTTGCAGAAAAGCCAATGGTGGCATTTTTTGAATATTGCGAATCAACATTACGAGTTCACTCGAGACTAGCCCTTTTTCAAAATAAAACATAATTTTGTATAATATGCAAACTTACAGAAAAAAATAAAAAAGCTAACATGACATAGCCTAGACAACTTAATGCGCGCCTATATTGAGACGTCAACCAAAGCCTCAAAATAACATCAACGTAATCTGTGTTCAGAAACGAAGAAGCTGATGATGAACACTAAATGAGCCTGGGTTCCAATTGCAATATCTTAACCAAAATGTGTTACTTTACAATATTGTAGATAGATATATTTTGATTCAAGTGACGATAACGGTCTAGTAAGTATGGGCTCGGCCTTGCGAGTGAGAGGTCAGGTTGCGCCCCTGACCCATGTGGTACCTTGAAATTGGTTTCTAAATTTCTACGTGCACCTGAACATGATACCATCGCTTGCTCATCGGTGAAGGAACATATCGTTTGCCTGATGAAATTAAAAGTCCTTGAAGTTGTGTGAAGTTCTCCAAACCGCATTGGGCTAGAGAGCTATGCCCAACAGTGGGTCTAGTGGTTAGTGACCCTGACCGCTAAACCAGAAGGTCGTGGGTTCGATCCCCACCCAGGACAAATGTTTGTGTGATGAGCATGATCATTTGTCCACCTGTGTCTGGGTGTAATTTATCTTTAATATATATGTATTAAGAAATATTTTAGTATAAATCAGTTGTCTGGTTACCATAAGAACAGGCACTGCCTAGTTTCTCCACCATGGTTCAAGCCTTGTCGTGGCGGTGGGGCTCAGTAGCCTAGGGTGAGCCCAGCACCTTGGGCGAAGCTGATTGAGCCGAGGGGGCTCTTTGTACCCCTCTTATAAGAAGAGGGGACAAAAGAGCAGGGGGCAGGGGGTGAGGATAGGAACCTCACCCCATTGTACTGTCCCGACGTTGGGAGGGGTTGTCCTGTGGTGCGGAGCAACCCCTCTTTGGAGGTGGCGTCGGTCCCTTGCGGGACTGACTAGCCGTCGAGGTGCCCTGTTAGCTTAACAGAACCGGGTCACCTCACCAAGGTGGCACTGGTGGCACTCGCCGGGTTTTAGTGGGTAGAGCTGCATCCATTTACCAACTTTCGGGCGCAGCGAGTCCCACATACCCATCTGGGGAGACCCACTCCCCAGGCGGGATGCCTCAGAGCATTTCCAGGCGTAAAAGAAAAAAAAGGCTCTGCCTAGTTTTGGATCAGATGGCCGTGTGTGAGAATATGAAAGACTTCTGGAGTGAGTTTTACAGGCCACACAAGTTTGTAATTCATTTTAACGTACGGTATAATCAGTTTATCAGACAAAATTTAAATTGGTTTTACCGTGATATTTCATTACAACATTGGTGAACAACCGGCTCACGCATTTTGTATATTAATAATTCTTTACGACGTCACTCTTGGCTAAGCCTATTACCTAAAACAACAGTTGAAAGACTTCTGCATATGATTTCCTCCTGACCATTCCTGCATATGAACCATATGCAGGAATGGTCAGAAAAAGACAGATAATAATAATATTTTTTGAAACAAGCTAATGTGGCCTGAAGGCCAAAACTTTGTAGCAATATCCTTAAAATATTATATGGGTTAGTAGCAAGATTAACACAAAATAAGTTTTAATTTAAAAAAATAAAATAACAATTTTTTTTTTTTTCTAACTGGGGACAAGTAAGGCCCCGCCCCCGGGCAACTAACACTACTGCGCCTGCTGTGCATGCAGGTCTATCCAGTGCCTCAGAAACGGAGAGTAATGCTGATAATAAAAAAATATAGTACCAAAGCTAAATATAACACTTTACATAGTTCTTTTTAGAAAAAAAACAGTGCTGTTCAAATAATAACTTTAAGAAAACTGGAAAAAAAACTAAAGAGAGGTGTCGAGGGACACCTGGATGGAACGAAGTTCCTTTCGATTAATTAGTGAAGGAATTTTAATAAAAAAACAAAAAAAAAGGTGTAAGAAAAATAATTATTCGGGTAGGTATAATTTTTTATGAATTTTTTATCGATAAAAATCAGAGCATCTCCCGGCGTAAAATAATAAAAAAAAAACAAAAAAAAGTCACTGAGATCGGTGGGATTTGAACTGGGGTTTTTTACTAAGCAACCCCAATAGTGTAATAAAAACAGCTACTGACGCAGTGATGTATCAATCAAAAAGCAGCACGGCTATAGTATAGTATATATAGTACAACTATAGCAAAAAGTGTCGTTCCAAGTTTTCATCTTAATTTTTTCCGTCTAGCCCCCTTTCATAACGCGCGATAAGGAACTACGTTCCAAAATTGGTTCTTGGGGTAAAGGTTATTTATGAAATAAAGGATTTTATGTACATGCTACACATTGAGAATAAGGCATTCAATTTTAAGATTATCTATGAAATATGTTTCTTTTTCGAAAAAAAGCACGCCCTAAGTTTTTTTCTCATTTTTTCAAGGGGAGCCTGCATCCCAAACAACTTAATAATAGTGTTTAGAGCTTGTAACTATAAAATGAAGATATTTTTGATTTGGTTGCAATTATATAATCATCAACGATACCCTTTAAAGTTTATAATCGCAACCGAAGTACCGCCGTAGTATTATTCACTTCACAAAGTCAAATTAATTGTAATAAGTAACTAGTAGAAATCCACTCAGAAGTTTCCAGATCAAATAGAATCAGTTCTTTCAATATTTAATTCTATAAGATTTCTGTTTCTTTAAAACCAGTTATATCTAGTTTAAATTGAATTAACGTTTTCATAAGAATAATACTGAAGTAAAGCTTGGTAATATAAAAAATAAAGAAAAAATTAATTCGGAGCAATATCTTCTGAACTTAAATATCTCCTGAGGCCATAGGAAGATTCTAAATAAAGTCCTACGCTCACAAAATGAGACGGTTGTACGTATAAAGTATTTTATAGGACCAAATTAATTTATTATCAACCTAAAAACCTTTTTATACCTCCTACAAACGTGTTTACAATTTATAAGTAGCCAACTTTGTATGGTCCTAAAGCAATAATGAAGAATTATTGTATCACTATAAAATATTATTTATTACCTTTGAATAAGAGCGATATTCTCTTGCAGTAATAACTAATAAAGTTTTCTCTGTGCCACTACTTTACATAAGTTACGTTATTACTTACTTTGCTTTATTAAATTAACACTTTCCTTTATAGAGTAGTGATGCTTAATGGTAAAAAAAAATCATACTGAGTGGTCTACGTGTGATCCTGTTTATAATATTATCTCATCATTTTATATCATTAAAATACAAATATCAACCTCATAGTCAACAAAATTAGTGCTTACCTAATGAAGTTGATGTAAAATTTATCTAAAACTGTAATGCAATTTTAGTAAAATTATTTTAAATGCTAATAAAAATTGGAAAGCTTAAATTTCATACGGTAGAACCTTTAAGTCCGAAGTCACACAAGTTCCGAAACGTTGCACAAAGCTCAACGAGTCAAAGCAAAATGCTAGAAAATTTAAAAGTGAAATTCACTTTGTATAAAGCTCTCTCGTGCAAATCAAACACTGATCCTCATCTCAACAACCTTTAGCTGGCTTCGCACGATGCATGATTTAATAGATAGGAACATCAGACCTCAGATACATGTTAGCCTTGCAGCGGTGGAATTTAAAGCTTTTCTATTCTGCTGATCCTCTGGTATAGCGGGTGTCTGTGGATGTCGCTATGCACTTACCACAGGTGAACCGACTGTTCGTTTGCCCCCTCTTCTATAAAATAAAATGAACCGGTAATGCAAGTTCTTTCAAATTTAGTAACGTCTAGTGTAACGTTTTGTGATTGCTGGTTAATACTTATTTATTTATTATTTATCGTAACAAAAGTAACATGAACGAGGCATGAATGTAGCATTCTCGTAGCAATAAACGTAGCACAAACGCATACAATAAACAAATAGACAAATGTACGTAGCATTAACGTGGCATGAACGTAGCATTAACGAGGAATTAATGTAGTACGACTATTATATGAACGTAGCTTTAACGCGGTATACACGCATGAATATGTCATGAACGTAGCATCATGGTATTTTGCTATCACAAACGTGACCGTGATGCGCACTCGATCGTAAAATCGTGGGAAGCAGCCTTTCAACATATAATTTAAAGTTCGTAAGCTAAAATATTGTATGAATAATTCAAGTGAAATAACATAGAAATTGAGCTCTCTTTTCCTTGTCACAACATGAAGGTATAAACGTGAGATAAAATGAATACTAAAATAATAAGGATCTTGTGATATTTTTTCAAGCTTTGATTTTATTCGTAAATCACGAAATTTTAACACCAACTGGAATTGAGCAAAGTATAAGTAGAATTGTATTACTGGTATAAGCAATGGTATTTCCATTGCTTATACCAGTAATTCATTTATTCATAAATTAAGAAATTCATATAAATAAATATGAATATTAATGACACGGTATAGATAATATTGTAACCATTATTAAAATGATATATGCACTTGCTTCAATTTGACCTGTATGTGTGCATCGATATCACGTCTACAAATATATGCCTGATTCTATAAATATTCTCCTTTTACACTTCTTCCTTCCCCCTTCTGCAATCCCTCTCTTACTCTTCCACTTTCATAGCAAATGGATAGTTCAGATGTCCACAAAGAAACACCCTTTTTCAAGCGAAACTGCTGTTTAATTAGTCCAAAACATTTATTATCTTCAGGGAAATTTAACAAGAGCCGTGACATGAATTTTTGATACAGCTCCTCATTTATTTGTCCCGCTACTCGGTTTTTAATTGTTGTAGCTCATAAATCTTCTTTTTAACGAGCACATCACGTTAATCCAGTGCTTGATAGGTGAGATTGTGGTACTAGATAATGATGATTTAGCAAATTTTAATTGATACTAGATTGTAATGAAAAAATTTAGACAAATTGTTAATTTTTGGTCTTAGAAAGCCCCACCATGGTTCAAGCCTTATCGTGGCGGTGGGGCTCAGTAGCCTAAGGTGAACCTAGCACTTTTGGTGAAGACAACTGAACTGACAGAGCTGCTCTTTGTGGGGTACAAAGAGCAGCTCATCAGTTCAATTGGCTTATTATAAGAAGATGGGACAAATGAGCAGAGGGACACGGGGCGAAGATGGGAACCTCACCCCATTGTACTGTCCTGACGCTGGGAGGGGTTGTTCTATGGTGCGGGACAACCCCTCTGTAGAGGTGGCGTCGGTCCCTTGAGGAACTGACTAGCCGTCGAGGTGCCCTGTTTGCTCAACATATCCGGAGCACCTCACCAAAGGCGGCATTGGTGGCACTCGCCGGGCTTTTAGTGGGTAGAGCTGAGTCCACCTTACCACCTTTCAGGCGCAGCGAGTCCTACATACCCGCTTGGAGGGACCCACTCCCACGCTGGATGCCTCAGAGAATTTCCCATCGTAAAAGACAAAAAAATGGGTCTTAAAAAGCAGTACATTTTTTTTGCTTGAGCGATAAACGACCTTTTTACGCTGAGATATACAAATTTATAATAAAGGTATAGGCAGTTATATTTATATTGGCTCTTAGTTACAATAACCTATCGAATTAGAGGACAAAAAAGAAGTCTTATGAAATTTTCCAATAAAAACCCTTAAGATGTCAACAAGCTTTAAGGACAACAGTACAGAGCCCGTATACTTAATACGTCTAATTCTAGCATAATGCTTAGGAATGAAGAGATAGTGTCATACTGCTTTGCAGCCGAGTTGGGCCGGCACGACCGGGGTGGTATCTCTCACTCGCATAACATCGACGTCAAGTGACAGCTATACTGTCGCGTTTCGTGCGGTTTATGACTTTCCGGTGACCCAGTGGGGGGATAGGGAAAAGGAGGGCAACGCATTTGCATGTCTTTTGGTTGTGTGGATGTCTATGGGCGTCGGTAGTCACCACTCCGGCTTCGACTCCTCGGTTGCCTCCTAATGACATAAAAAGTGACTTTTTTATGTTAGTTGGATAGGCAAACTGGCAAACGTGTAAGTGGTCGACGTCGCCCATGAACATAAACTAGTATACCTGGAACTAGCCCAGGCAACTTATCTATGTGTTGCCTATCCTGAGACATAAGATGTTAAGTCTCGGTGCCAGTAATTACACTGCCTGTCTTGCCCTTCTCTCTGTAACACAGCAAAGCTGTTTCACAGTATAAACAAGAAGAAGAAGTGTGGCACAGCGCTTCCCTCCCAAATCAGGAAAAAAGGAAATCCAATAGAATGAGCCTGGTTTTTACTTTAAAGAGTAGTATGGATGTCGTTTATCACTTACCACCAGGTGAAACGATGTCCGTTTGCCCATTTTGTTTTGTCTTCTATATAAAAAAATCTTTTATAATTTAAAAATGATATTCCGTCCTTACATATTTAATAATACTCTTTCTCACCTACAATTGTCTATTGCTAAAATTCGCACCGTAACCATCGACAATAGAAACATAACAAACTATAGACCACAAAGGCAATGCTAAGAATGACTTACGCGCCAGTGAAAATATTTTCAACGCTATGATCTCAGCGTTGACAGAGTAAGTCGTGAAGAAAACTGCATTTCAAGATTATTACAAAAAATGTTCAAGAGTAAATAATCCTCAGTACTCAATTCAAAGTTAGCCTTTATTTAATTTATCATCTACTTCACCATTTTACAACTTATTATTCATAAAGATATTTAAGAATGCCTGAGCTGAAAATGTTCAACATAATGATGGGACCAGAATTCATTATTGTAAACAAAAATTAAGGGAGATATTCATTTTTGAGAATTAATTTTGCGATAAAGTGGCTATAAGCCGTCTTGAGCGTACTTAACATTTTTTATGACAAGAGTTAATTTTAATGGAAACGTATAATTTCAAAGAACAGATGGCCCTTAGGCTGAAACAATTTGCATTAGCGAATGACGGAAATATAATAAATATTATCCAACTATCACACCACGTTAACCTAGCCCTGTGGTTGATACATTGATTGATACTATTATAATTATATATTATAAATATTAATATTGATACATTTTTATAGATAATTTTATGATCTACAATTTTTGTCTAAGGTACTTTTATAATAAAACTTACCGTTTTGTTGAAAATAGCGAAAAACTCATTTTCTTGACCTTCGACCTTGAATATTTTTTTCCATGCACGGGAATGATGGGGAACTTTTAAATTATAATTATGTTTTGAACAATTTTACAGATTTTCAGCTTGTTGGGATTGTATGTACCTTCACTCTCATTTTTTGGTCTTGATTGACCGGACTACTTGCATCAATACTGGACTGCTCACAGTTTGTAATCACTATATGTAATTGTTATTCAGTTGAGCCAATTAGCTCAAAATC
The DNA here is from genome assembly GCA_963853865.1 of Helleia helle. Classification (NCBI taxonomy): domain Eukaryota; kingdom Metazoa; phylum Arthropoda; class Insecta; order Lepidoptera; family Lycaenidae; genus Helleia; species Helleia helle. Next base: position 18,866,041 of record OY971423.1, on the reverse strand, counting down.
ATTTGCGTCGTATGTGACCCAAATGCTAGCTTTGTAGTGTTCTTTTCACTTACGTAAATATTAGTTATGATGGAATAACTTTTACAGATTGTGACGCAGTTTTTTAAGTTTTTTACATGCCCAATGTTTCGGATAATTTGGAGTTTACAGTATTTTACCGATGCGAGGGATGCGTTGTGTCGTGCTCTCGTCTGCATGAGTACCATCATACTGCTTATTTCTTCAGTAAAACAGCTTTATTTTGTTTTGGAGATAACCACTTACCATCAGGTGGCATATCTCCCAGTTTGCCTTTCCAACAAACATACAAAATAGCAACCATAGTCACGGTAGGACTAAAAATATTTCCAAAAATGACTGTCTTCGTTGTTGCTGCGAGTGTATTACAAAACCAAAATTGTATGCAAATTATTCTGTCTGTTATAAATTTGTAATGAGGTGCGACGGTCTCAATTTAATCAAAGCTTCAACTTGTCCGGAGTCTGTCCTCGGTAATTGTTTCCTGCAACTACTAGCTTTTGCAGTTGGGGATTAGCTTCAGTCTTGTTAAACGTTATCAGATTAGCCGCTTATGGAAATTTTGTGGCTGATGTTGAAGAAAGGGTGATTTTCGTTTTTCTTAGTGATTTTAAAAACCGACTCAGGTAATCTTAACATGAATGGTATATTATTAAGTAATTTCGCGTTGGTACAGGAAAAGAGAATAAGATTAATTGCTTTTTTTTCGACTCGAGCGAGCGAGTCGCGGTCCGTGGGTGAGACTTGTGACGTCAGAGCCCGCGCCCCGAGAAGTTTTAAAGCATTTATCATAACTTCGTCATTTATGGATATAATTGGAAAAAAATCAATAGGCTTTATTGTGAGCTTAATACTATTTTTATAACATAAATTTAAAAAATGGTAACTTCCTTATTTAAAAAACAAAATATTTTTGTGAGATATTTTTTTAAAAATTACCTTTACAATACAATGTGGATATGTGACGTTTTATTAGAATAGCTAAAGTTAAACAAACGGACAAAAGGACGTTGTTTATTACTAACATTAATATTCGTGGGGTGCAGTGGATGTAATTATTTTGTATGTAGATTCTGGAATGAGCTTCGAGAATGTTCCACTTGTAATCTAAAGAACTATCTCGGTTCATATGCTAATGGCGGTCTAATAACTTGCTTACTCACGTTGTAATGCTTTTCAACTGAGTAATACAATGTTGGAAACAAATAAATAGTTACTAATGTTTACGCAAATTCTATGTACAATAAAAAAAGTTCGTACAAATTATGTCGCGGTTTATTAAGATTTTTATATTCGATTGACGACATAATATTATGTCCGAAATAAATAATTTAACTGATTTCCATAGGGTTATAAGATTCCGGAATGGAAAACTCCACTCCTTTTTTCATGAAGTAAGACTGACGCCGATTATCAACTGGAATGAGATATTTTTTTTTCGGGCTAGGGTCACCACTCTTTCCCACCGCTGCTACTCCTGTATAGCCAGGATCGACGGTAACCACCAAATGCGCCCTTGAAAAGATCTCAGAAAACCCGAGGGATACGTTAAAATGACCTTGGGACCCGCAAATATATTTTTTATGTCATCAGGTGGCAAACGAGCAGGCCGAGACTCACGGCGCCGCCCGGCAGACGCCCATTCACATCCGCACAACCAAAGCCACGCAGATGCGCCGTACTCATTTTCCCTATACCCCCAATGGGCCACCGGAAACTCACAAACCGCACGAAACGCGACAGCATAGCTGTCACTTGACGCCGGTGTTATGTCAGCAAGAGGTACCACCCCAGTGGTACCGGCCCAGTTTGGCAGCAATGCAGCATGGCACTACCTCCTCTCAAATTTAATCAGAAGAATTAAGGAGGAGTAGGAAATATTTCCAGTTTCCCTCCCCAACTAAAACGGGAGACAGTCCAAGATTTCAATGACTAAAAAAGTCAAGAAAATACAGCAGCCAGGAGAAGCTGCTCTAGATGCGATAGGAAAAGATATGAAGGTTGCTTGTCTAAGTGGGATAGTGGGTTGGTCTTTTAGAATCTGCTAATATTTATTAGAAAACGAATATGGTCCGATAATGATGATGATAATGATTGATATTTCAGCTTCTCAGCTTTTCCTGCGTAGTTGACAATCTTGTTTTAAATTAAATGCCAAAACCATTCAACGTTTTATTTATTAAAGGTGAACGAAATTACTTCGCATGAAACTCGTTATTTTTTTTTATTAAATTTTTAAAGATGTACAAAAGTATTTTTCTGGTTTTTGTCTTTGAAATAAAATATGTTGTCGTGACATCTTTTTTTTTCTTTGACGCCGGGAAATGCTCTGAGGCATATCGCGGCGGAGTGGGTCTCCCCAGGCGGGTATGTGGGACTCGCTGCGCCCGAAAGATGGTTAGTGGATGTAGTTCTACCCACTAAAACCCGGCGAGTTCCACCTATGCCGCGTTCGGTGAGGTGCCTTGGATCGAATGAGCAAACAGGGCACCTCGACGGCTAGTCAGGACTGACAGACCACACCACAGAACAACCCCTCCCAATGTCGGGACAGTACAATGGGGTGAGGATCCCGCCCTCGCCCCTACCCCCTTGCTTTTATCAAAATCAAAATCAATTTTTTTTTATTCAAAATAGTACTAATACAGTATCTTTTTGAACGTCAATTGAATCTACCACCGGTTCCAAGGTAAGCCCACTGAGAAGAACCGGCGAAACAAACTCAGTGGAACTAATCTTTTCAAATAATATATATTAATAACAATTTTAACATCTTATCTTGAAATGCCCGGGAGGAACGCCTTATTCCCAGGGTGTGGTATCTTCCATGAAATCTTTTACTTTATAATATGCTTTACCACACAAACGTTCTTTAACAACTTTTTTGAATTTTTTTATGGAGAGCTTTTGAACGTTTTCTGGGATCCTATTGTAAAAGCGTATACAGTTGCCTTTAAAAGAATTGCTTACTTTCGAAAGTCTAATCATTGGTGCATGTAACCTGTGTCTATTACGTGTATTCCTACTATGAATATCACTTTTCTTACAAAATTCATTTATGTTTTTACGGACATACAGTAAATTTTCTAAGATGTATTGAGAGGTGACAGTCAGAATTCCTCCTATATCTCCTCTTCTTATAAGAGGGAACAAAAGAGCAGAAGACAAAGCGCCTCAATTAGCTTCGCTTAAGGTGCTAGGCTCACCATAAGCTACTGAGCCCCACCGCCACGTCAAGGCCTGATCCATGGTAGGGGTTGTGAAGTTCTCTATTAACCCTTTTTAAGAACTAATATCCGCCAGTATAAACGTTATAAACATTTTAGGATTAGACCACTTTTTTTATGTCAGTTGGAAAGGCAGGCTGGCAGATGAGTAATCCCCTGGTTAGGGGTCAGCGTCGCCCTTGAACATAACCAGTTTTTGAAGGCTACTCGCAGTGATTTTAATGTATATACCGACGCCAGGGGTGGATAAGAGGGCCGGGAGTCCCGCATATCCCTGGGGACAACCTATCCCCGTGAATGCGCAAATCATTTCCACTGTGACAAAAACAGGCATCTCGTTTATACGTTGCCTATTCTCTTCACAGCCTTTTTTGATAATGCAGGGCAAAGTATTTCACATAATACATGTGACCATACCGTCACCGTCAATCCTTTAAGCACCCTAAAATTAGGTTAAAATAAATAATTTTTGGCATTAAAATGGGTGACCAAATCGCACCCCCCGGCGAATAAAGTCGTAATACAAAAAAGTAAATTGTTCAGGAAAAATAAAAAACTGATTTTTCGTAATAACTTAATAAGTATTAGCCGCATAAAAGTGGTTGAGGTATACATTTAAAGGTTATTTTTTTTGTAGTTACAATATTAAAAGATTATGATTCTAAATATAATACCATATCAGATATTTAATAAAATGTAAATTACCGACATCGCTATCTTTTTTCGGTACCGCAATGTCATATTACGACTTTATTCGTCGTAATATCGAAATTAAATTCTTAACGTAAAAATGTGTTGCGGATTTATTAGTTGTGTTTTACATGCATGCGCGATTCAGTAAGATCACATTACGGGTTTATTCTCGGTACATTTGAAGTGACCACTTTTGTATTTGCATATTACCTTCTTATTCTGGTAAATAACATTAGCTGTAAAATACTAATTTATTCTTCCCATTGTAGCAAATATTCCCCTACGAACATGAAAAGCAAAATTAATCGAGACGAGACGAATCGATGTAAATAATCATCATTATCAGCCATTATCCGACCGCTGCTGAACATGGGCCTCCTTCAATAAACGCTAAGGCGGTCGATTCCTCAGAGATTCGCCAGAGAACTAACGTTACCGAATACCAATATCACCCGAAGAATAAGCACGTTGTAATGGTAGTGTGCTAGTCACACACTCAGAAGAACAATCTGAATATCAATATGAGAGCAATATTCCATGTGTGGCCGGATCTGTATAATTTTGGCAGAGGAAAGACATGAAATACTGCTTCGCCCTACTGAGCACATCGAGTTTCTTAGAGGCAAATTCAGCCTTTCCTTCCAAATGGCCACGAAATTGCACATTGCTCTACATGTCGACTCCAAGTATTCCAATACTGGCTGAGGTGATTAGGAAAGTGCCTTCAAATGGGAGGGTTACGACGAAGGGTGTTTCTTTAACGGTAAATGCGCAAACTTATGTCTTTTTGGGGTTAAATTGGACTAGATTATTTAAGTCACCCCCATTCTGAGACTTTGGCTAACAGAGACTCGATTTCAGACACTAGTTTGTTCCGACACTCGTTGACTTGTTCCCGAGAGATATTAGAATGGCCTATGTATCTTCGGTGCTGTCGTATGAAGTGCGTGTAGAAAAAACAAGGTAGGTAAACACATGTACCGTTGACAACGACTTTGATGTTCATACCTGCCAAAAAACTGGTGATCCATTTACATAATTTCTTGAAAAGCCCATAGAACGGTAGATTTGTTGTATGTGCTTTACGCCGTGCCTAATCAAAGGCATAGCGAAACTATGTCTAAACTAACCGCCATCGCTTCCCCTTGCTCTCAACTGCCTCCACCCATCGCTGTATTAAGAATATTAGAAGATCACCGGCTGAGCGATTCCGTTGAAAGCCATATTGGTGATCGCTAATCTGCTAGTGCTCCTCTGAATACCGCTGCTGGCGAAACTGGCAGTTAACGTTGCATTTCATAATCTTTGAGAACAAGGCAGTTAAATCTATTGGTCTATGGTTGGACGGGTCTGAGTGGTCCCCTTTCTTAGGGATCAGATGCTAAAGCTGTCTTCCACGAGCGTGGAACGATGCCCAATGAATAAGAGTGCCGAAAGAAACGCGAAGGACGGTTTCAAACTAAGAAGCACAAGTTCGTAGCACTAACAAATGCCCAACGAAAAGAAGGCTTTGCGCATTAAGCTCTGTCAGAAAATTATTTCTGGCATACGGGTTTAAAGTATCGGTGGTATTTCTCTCGGGTATCCGAAGTAGAGATGGAAACAACAAGAGAGTTGGAAGGTCAGCCTCATCCTTTGCGGTATGGGCCAATGAGTGAGGGCCCTTCATGTGCAGTGATGGTAACAATAGCTTACAAACATTCCCTTGAACAGACATTCGCCAAATGAACGACCAAAATGCAAGAATTCCCGAAGGAAGTTCGACCAATTGCTTGTAAATTCTGCTCACGTACTCCGCTTTTGCCTTAGTAAAACTTCTTATGAACGACCTGGAAGCATAGTTATACTTACTCATTTTTTAATTCGCTGGTATTTACACCCTGGGATATCGATGCATTGACCTAAGCTCGGTAAGTTTCCCACTTATGACGTGTAGCCATCTTGTAGGATCAACCAAGCCACGGCTGGGATTTGCTGACTGCAGAGCAAAAAAAAAAGTTCTATGGCTTGCAGCACCATCTCTGCATCCATTCCAATCAAATGACCTATGGTGCCAAACGTGACTGTAGCCCGCAAAAAGAAGCCATGATGGGCATATAACTGGCACGGAAATCCGAACCAGACAGTGGCCTGACGAGCCAAGTGGAGCGTCCACAGGAACCACAGTTGTAGCTCGGATTCCGTGCTACAACTATGGTTCCTGCGGACGTGTTCCTGTGTAGCCATTTACATTTACCGCTGTGAGACCTATGTAGGCAGACGTGTGGATGGTCGTCGCTATCTATGCGCAACCAGAAAATGGAGAGGTTTCCATATCCAAGACTGCCAAGACGACGAAAGCAGACATCTTCTCTGACGTACGCGCAAACTCAAGCCCGCGGTACAAAAAGTGTTCTTATTTGTAACCTGTATAGAAGAGATAAGAATTATCTGCTGGATAGGATATCTGTGTCTCAGTCAAAAAGGGCAAGGTCGACTTCGCCGTCTGGAGGCAGTAGTGTACGGCATTTAGATTTGTATAAAGCCCCCCAATGTTACATAAATCCGCGGTCATAGTGATAGAGAACTTTTGCCGATTGCTCCGTTTACCTCGGACAGTTAATGTATTGAGCACATTTTGTTGTCATCCCGCCCCCTCCAAAATACGGGGGGCTGCCCAGGCTTTCAGTCTCAGGTACAGGTCCAGTCTGTCTGTGAGTGAGTCCAGAAGTCTGAGAGTGATTCTCCGGTGCTTGCGACCGGTATCCTCCTAGGGCAGTCTATGCGTAGTTGTGTGTCCGCTTCGATAAAAATATTGTTTGCTTCCTTAATAGGTTATTACTGAAACAATATTTTACGAACAAAACGCTTTAATATTATTTTACTGTTTGAGTGAGCTGTTCAATATTTTGTAATGTAGTATTACTGTAAATTCGACCAACACATTTCACCAGAGTAAAGTCGTAATGGAGGTTGCTGTTTTGGTACACATAGAATGTATCAGTAAGGGCAGATTGCTGATTTTGTCCTTAATTTTTTTTCCGTAGAATTAAGCAATATTTTCTTGTAACTTCTTTAATACTGCAACGAAAAATATGAAATAAATTACAGAGATGTATTATGGCTCGTAGAATACGTTTATGCAATAACATTAAAAAAGTCGTAATCTGGCTTTGCGACTTTATTCGCCGGGGGGTGCGAAATGACCTCCATCTCTTAACTGGTTCAGGTTGATAGTAAGTGAAACTTTGCAATCTTCATCAAAAATGTTTTACCGGTGAAAGAGATACGGTTGTGCTGCGCTCCCGCCTGCATAGGTTACCATCCTGTTTATTTTCCGTTAAACAGCTTTGCTGTATTTAATAAGGAGGGGAGGACAGGTGGTGTAATACTATGTATAATTATTTTTATTTTGTTATTAATTAATTTGTTAGCGCCTTTATGTTTTAATTTTAGTTGTTTTTTGTTTGGTCTTCTTTTTTCTGTACTGTGTACTTTTGTACTCTGCCCGCATTCGACTCTCTTCACGAACTCTTTATGGTTTGCTGGTAGAGATCTCTTGTAGAGATAAGCACACCCATGTATCTTAAGTATCTGTTATATAAGTAGGAATATTTGTTTTTTTTTTAATGTACATAAAGAATAAATATTATATAAACACGTTTAAAAAAATGCTGGGCTAGTCCCAGGTGTGTTCATATTTATGGGTGATGCTGACCTTACCATCCGGGGTCTCGTTAATACTATCATATAAAAATCCTTTGATATTGAATGATAATAGCTTATTAATTAGTTTCCAAATTCCAAATCTTATTAGCAAAGTGGTTATCGAAACGATAATAGACGTAACACGAATGCGTTCTCGGAATCGATCAATGTAGTGATTGAATAATCGAGCGGTCACCTGGCAATTACTGGGACCTACAGCTATTTATTGTGGATACAGGGTTGAACAAGCACCTCTTTCGGATTATTTTTTTCCCCTAATTGGTGAGTGTTCTTAAAAGAATATTTCTTTTCTAATATAAACGGGATTTTCACTCATTATAATGAAACAGCTTTGGATTCTCCTTCTCGGAGTAGTGCTTTTTTTATCGCAGGGAAATCCTTTTGAATGCATCGAAGATCTTCGGGTATTTGACACAATGTGGGACTCGTACATAGGTGTGCACACCCTAACTAAAACCACTGCGAGCGCCTTCAGCCGCTTTTTGAGGGTCCCGGATATGCAGACAACAGACAGGATCATCTCAGCGAGAGGCTGGTCCCGGCGTAGGCCAGACTACTCCTCGTAAGGGGGGACTGCCCGGCCGCTACTAAGCAGTTCCCGCGACGTCGTGTCATATTGGGCCCAGGTTCCCATCCTGAACCCGACACGCACACAGGGGCGTTACTGGGGGCGCCCTTCTACGCACCCCCTAAGTCGCCTTCTCGGAGTAGTCCTTCCGTGACAATGGTTGCTATAAAGTATCCATATGGCTTTTTAAAATCCTAATAAACCGCGATAATCTCCGTAAAAAATATTTTATTATAATAAGATTCTTTCTATTTTTTACTAAAACGCTTTTATTAGCTTCAGACGTATGTATGCTAGACACTAAAAAGTAAAAATAAATTATAGTTAAAAAAACTAAAAAACACGCTAAAATAAAATTTAATTAACTAAAATTTCGCAAACCAAACTAAAAATTTAAAAATATTTTTTATACATGAATTAAATGGGTTAGTAAAATAAATAAATGATATTACTTATTGTAAAAAAGCGTGGTGCTTGTAACTACGTTTTTATAAAAACTTCACTTTTTTTTGTATAAAACACAACTTCAACAATGCAACAATATAACAACATTCGTTTTACTGTTTTCAACACGCGGTTCACCATCATCATCATGACCATTTTGTCATTTTAGATCCTGATTATTGGACAACGTCACCCACGAACATGTGACCAAATTTTAACGGACTCAATTGTTGGCCATCCTTTGTCCACCATCTCTTCGTTTTTTATTTTTTTATGTTAGTTGGATAGGTAAACTGGCAAACGTGCCACCTGATGGAAAGTGGTCGACGTCGCCCATGAACATAAACTAGTTTACCTGGAACGAGCCCAGGCAACTTATTTATGTGTTGCCTATCCTGAGACATAAGATGTTAAGTCTCGGTGCCAGTAATTACACTGCCTGTCTTGCCCTTCTCTCCGAAACACAACAAAGCTGTTTCACGGGAGAAACAAGCAAGATGGTGGTACCCATGCAGCCGGGAGCGCGGCACAGCGCTTTCCTCCCACCGGTATGGTCCCTTTTTTCTTTAACGCCGAGAAATGCTCTGAGGCATCCTGCGGGGGAGTTATATCCCCAGGTGGATATGTGGTACTCGCTGCGCCCGATAGGTGGTAAGTGCGAGTGCCACCAATGCCGCCTTTGGTGAGGTGCCCCGACGGCAAGTCAGTCCCTCAGGGGACCGACGCTACCTCCACAGAGGGATTGTCCCGCACCACAGAATAACCCCTCCCAACGTCAGGACAGTACGATGGGATGGGGTTCCCGTCCTCGCCCCTTGCCAACAGCTCTTTTGTCCCCTCTTCTTATAAGAGGAGTACAAAGAGCCTCCTCGGCTCAATTAGCTTCGCCCAAGGTGCTGGGCACACCCTAGGCTACTAAGCCCCACCGCCACGTCAAGGCCTGAACTATGGTGAGGATCTCTTCATCCCTTGAAACACATAGTTTTATTGAAAAATGGAGTTGAACTGTGGTACCTACATCAGACGTAGACGTATACGAGTACAGCAACAGTATGTACAGCAACGATGGTTCTCTAATAGCATAAATGTGAATACAAAACAGCATGGAAATCTCGATAACATGCGATTAAAAGTTATGACGGCTTGGAGTTTGCTAAGTTACTTTGGCCTACATATAAACCTTGGCCTAATATCCCTTTATTAGATCCGTTTATGGCTAAAGTAACAATCTTTACATATAAAATAATAATAATAATCAGGTTAATCTCTGAAACGGTTAAGCCTATTTTAACGGGAATATCACTGACAGATAGCTGATGTTATAAGAAGTAACTTAGGCTATAAAAATAATCACCATTAATCCCATACGGCTGTAAATCTAAGTTAACGCGGGTGAAGCTGCGGGCAAATAGTTATTTATAAAACCGCTGGTTTCATACCATGTAGATAATGTTTTAGATAAGGGTTTCCCAAATATTAGGATATAAATATTGTAGGTACTTATAGTTTTATCTCCATGCGATACCCTCCAACCCGACGCCAGGAGGCCGTGTGGTCGCAGACTGCACGGTTGTCGGGTGACAACCCCCACTTTAACAAACCAATAGTGAGCCAAATGGGCTCACACTAATACGACGAAGCATTAGGGCCTTTGGGACATTAGCATAGATCCCTCCGAAAAAAAAATCATGCGATACCTCTACAAGTAAAAAAAAACATTGTTCAAATTTCTGCTATCAATAATCTCATTCTTTGTTTTATTACTATTAAAATAGTTTCTTTGTATTTCCTCCCACGGATTCAATTTGAATTTTATTTGACGCTCGAGCTTATGGCGACATGAATAAAAGAAATACTATAAAAACCCAACCGAATTGAATCCTATCTAGATTTATTCTGAAATATATGAATCTTAAAGTTCATAGATAAGTTGAGGACGTGCTGAGAACGAGATAAATGAAATACTTATTCTTTTCTACAATGCTTATTAAATTTAAAAGTGGGCACATTTTTTTTATTATATCTATCTATATATTTATGGAACAGGAACTACGCGGGGAAACTGCGAGGCGCTCTAATAATTAATTATCTATACAGATAAATAAAATTGTGTCTGTTTGTAATATTAAATTAACCGCTTTTTATGACACGGTACATAATATACCAAACTAGCACTTTTTACAATTTTTGTGTCTGTCTGTCGGTTTGTTCCGGCTAATCTCTGAAACGGCTAGGCCGATTTTAACGGGACTTTCACTCGCAGAAAGCTTATGTCATAAGGAGTAATTTAGGGTACAAAAATAATCATCATCAATCCGGTTGCGGCTGTAAATCTAAGTCAACGGGGGCAACAGCTAGTCCTTAATAAAATTATTTGACATTTCACCATTATCTGCAAATGCCTTGCTCGTGATGCACAATGCCAAAATTTGGAGCTCCGTAAAATAAATGTGAAAACATTGTAAATATTATTTTTAAAGAATTCATTAATTTATGGATATCAGTGTGTGTAATATATGAGTATCAGTGTGCAAAGCTTAGTAATTATATTGATGATGATAACATACACATCCATACTCCAATGCAGATATCAGTGTACATATATTAATTACCTCATCTACGTCTCATAATCTGCACTTTTCGGGATTCGAACCCACACCCGCTGCGTATCTAGCAATAAATATGACGTCACACAATTATAAATTCACATTTATACGTTAGCGAAAACTAGGGGAACTAAAGTAGCATTGAGAAGTTGGAAAATGCTGAGTTCACGTTTAGCCAGCCGCCATTACAATGTAGGTACAGTCAAATACAATATTCAGGAAGAGCCATTGTAGGAGAAAATGTCTTATTGTTCTAAGACTATTGTTAGTAGTTAAGTAATGGAGGTATTGTCTCGAGTTGATCTGGCTGCAGCTCAATAGGATTTTAAGTGTGTAGCGGCGGTGTGTTCAATGATTGAGGTCTAGTTGCCAAATAATTACGTTGTAGCTGTTTTGGAACTTGGTGTTCTTTGATAGCCTGCATATATAGAACATGAAGAAACAGATAAAAAGATTGTGTAGTTTTATGAAACCACGGTAAAAGTGAAACTTTTTTTCACATTATAGACATTTAACTAAAAACTTTTGGAATAATATTCCATTAGGGTAAAAAAATCGCTTTATCAATCTTAATTTTATACTTGGGAAACTTGGCGGCCGACCGTCACGCGACATGCAACACACAGACGTAAAAGTTTGAGACGATGTAATAAAAGTTTCACTTTAATAATTTGTATCGATAAGATAAAGATACTTTATTTGCATTAACATATTGTGATTATACATTGAGCATGCAAGCTGTTACAACAGTGACCATAGGACAACATATTATACTGAAGTCAGTGTGCAAATTACTGTTACAGAGTGCCAGATATTTAATATAACAATATTGTAACTAAAACTGTATAAAACAAATTATTATGTTCAAATACAAATACATTAAATAGCATAAATATTAGAAAATATCAATTAGAAAATCATTTATATTATAATAACATTTCTCAGTCAGAAAATTTTGGAATTGCATTTTAAATCTGTATTTAGTACTACGTAACCTAAAGTTCTTAGGTATTTTATTAAAAATCTTTGGTACCACATACTATACTATTTTGCATTAGCGCGGTTTTGGCAGTGTGTGCACTTTGTGGTTGTGACGTCTATTTCGAACTATAACATCCGACTTTCTTGGAAATAAGTGTGGATAATTTTTTACAAATAATGCCACTTCTAATATGTATAAATACTAAGAAATAGACATTTGTACCATAAGCTATGGTACAAATGTCTATTTCTTTATTGCTTTCCTTAAACTTCATTATCATCATCATCAGTCTCTATCCGTCCACTACTGAACATAATTTAAACATACTTTTCGTTTTCCTTAAACTGTCCGTATTTATGCAAAAAGGAACCAGCAAATACACACTTCTGAGATATCAAAGGATTTACAAAAACATGTGCAGCTCTGTTAGATGATGTAAAATTAATATTTATTTTATTTAAATTAATTGATAAATTACTAATTTAAGTATTTGTATATAAATTTGCTCTGAATACTCTTAAACTTCCTGGATAATTAAGAAAATGTGCACGTGGTTCCTTTTAACATTTACTAATTGATAGGTTTTATCATAAACAAAAAAGAACCACAACTAAGGGATTTACTGATTTATATGAAACTATGTATTTATAATATCGTGTTATATCTTTAATTCACAAAAAATATAAAGTAGGGACCTAATACATATTATAGAGAGCGTTTATTCGACGTTATCATCAAATTGGATTTCGAAATCCATTGTGTCTAGTTCATCTATGTCGTCTTCTATTGCTGCTACACTAATGAAACAATTATAAAATCTCTGTGCATCTTGTGGTATGAGCTGTAATATGGACTGAATATCGGCTAGTTTCGCTGTGTGATACTGGCTTCCCTGACGGCCACAGTGGAACTAAATGTTCCGTCAAGATTACAGCTGGTCTGTTGCGAACAGGTGCTCTCCCTATATTAACTTCCACAGAACTACCAAGGAAATCTGTTTTAAAATAAATTCAGTTTGGTGAGTCTCTTTTCAGGTATATTTCCCGGGTATGAAGCCAATTAATACATAATCATAATAATCATAATCATTTATTTCATCACAAGAATGTAGTACAATGGTGGTGTCTTAAATTAGTGCCCTAGTACATTCTACCATAAATATGGTGTGTGACAGAAAATGTATATACCTAATATATAAAACTACTAAAATTTAATTCATTAAATATCATTTTATGTTAATATTATACTCAATTAATAAGATAAATTCATTATAATTATTGTCAATAAATAATAAAATAAAGAATGTCATAAAAATAAAAAATAACAATTGTCATGTATAGTGATAAAAAAAATTGTAACAATGTCATTTAAACTTAGAAATAACATTACATTCTTAATAACAACAATAAAAATGTCACAATATATAATTAAAAAATACAATTCCAATATTATTTGTAATCCCAAAGGTCATTTATTTTGCAACATAAATTCATTTAATTCATAAAAACAATTTTCTTTAAGCCATGTCTTAAGTTGATTTTTAAATTTATTAAAAGGTAATTCCTTAAATTTGTCTGGCAAATGATTAAATATTTGTATGGCCTGTATATATACATTATTTTTATAGATATTTAGATTACACCAAGGTCTATAAAGTTTCCATTTATATCTTTCATTTTTCCGTCTTACGTCTGAACTTAATGTAAAATACTCTGGGTGTAATTTCACGAAAATGCAAATTTCTCTTATATACATACATGTAAGTGGTAATAAATTTAGTTTTTTTAAATAATGGTTTACAACTATCTAAATACCAGGCGCCACAAATTGCTCTCACACATTTTTTCTGAACACGGAATGCCTTTACTACTTCAACTGAGTTACCCCACAACAACAGACCATACGAAAGGACAGAAGACACGTATCCGTGGTAGGCTTTAAGTGCTGCTTCCGTGCCCACGGTTTGACGTAACCGTTTTATAGCATAAACGAACCGGTCAAGTTTACTACACACATACTCTACATGAGTCTTCCAGCTACAGTTCTTATCAAGCATAAGGCCCAAGAACTTAACTGAGTCCGCTTCTATTATATTTGTGTTTTTATAATTTATATTTAAATTAATTTTCTGACTTTTATAATTTTGAAATTGTAATAATTGAGTTTTTTTTAAGTTAATTTTTAAATTATTATTGTTCAGCCAATTAATAATTTTATGTAATGTTAAGTTCATTTCGTGTTCTAGTGTGTTTTTATCTTTACATTTAACAATAAGTGTGGTGTCATCTGCGAATAATATTGTTGGGTGGTCAGTTATTTTAGGCAGGTCATTTATATATAATAAGAATAGAAAAGGACCGAGTACGCTGCCTTGAGGAACACCAAATCTATTAATACGGTAGCTCGATCTAACATTTATTTTATTATTATTGACTATCTTATTTATTTCGACACATTGGCACCGATTAGTCACATAGGATTTTATCCACTTGTTGGCAATTCCTCTTATTCCATATTTTTCTAATTTGTATAAGAGTAACGTATGATCAACATAATCAAATGCTACATTCTTTATTAATATCACGTTTTCTGTTAATAATAATTTTCTCAACCTTAGAAGTTCCCAGAAAATCAGATTTTTCCGTAACTATTACTGTAAGCGGGTGCGTTCTTTTTCTTGCAATCTTTCATACCCTGCACATAATCATCGGGAGTGTATAGTAGTTTTAAATGGGGATGATTGGAGCAGTTCTAATACCTATAGGCGAGAAATATTCTCCTAAGTGATTAGACGAAGTTAAAATTTCGCTTGAAGATGAAGAAAGCTACAACTATTTACGCGTTGCATCTTCATTATTATATTCGGTGTTGGTATCCAATGCTTTTCTTATTATCTTCTTATCTTATTCAATTTCTTGCCTCTACATAACATTTTCGCACTTTTTTCTCTTTATTTATAAGACGTTGTCACGTCAAAAACGGTGATCACCCATTTGAACTAATTCGTTGAATGTCACCTATTTTGACAAATGTTTAGCGTTTTACTTTGAATCTTTGAGTTGCACTTTGTGCCATTTAAATAATGGAATAAAGTATATATTTAGTTGTTTAAAGATGAGAGGTATGTAACTAGTCATGTCATTTGGTACCTTTGGTGCTGACAGGTTTCAAAACGTTATATGCAAAATAGTATCACATACTAGTGGTTCTCCTGTTTTACAATATTTATTTATACATGATAGAACCAAATGCCTGTGGTTTCATTTTGCAAAAAGAAAAAAGCAATTAAATTAGGAATTTATTTATGCATAACCATACCACAGAAACCTGGTTCCATTTTGTGTATTAAAAGTAATTGTTATTAATATAAAATATGTGTAATGTAAAATAGTTTCAAGTGTGTGTGTATCTATTTTGTATAAAATGACACGATAGTAATATCGTTTATTTGTTTGAACAAAAGAGTCCCGTGGTGGCGTGGTTCGGTTTTGCTTCATGTATAATGTTTTTTGTTGCTAGTGGTTCTGTTCTGCTTTTAGTATACCTTGTTTTCAAGGGAAAAATCATGTGGTTCTCTTTTGTATAAGAATTTAGACCACTTTTAAATGAGTATTCTTCAAAAAAAGTAAAAAACGAAAATTGTCGTGTGGTTCCATTTTGCATAAATACGGACAACTTACAGTAGTTAATTTAAAAATGTATAACATAGCTAGAATAGTCCTTAGTCATTTTATAATTCTGAACCATCAAAGTCTATCTTTTTTCGCTGTCGCAGTGGAAATATTTGTGCATCCAAGATTAAAAAAAAAAGCATTTATTTTAATTTTATTCAAATCAATATTATTACACACAAAAAAAACTTAAAACTTTTTCATTTTGTGAATTGAAATTTTGGATTTTATTTGTTTATCGTGATTATAAGCAAGATTATTTGGAACACCACTTTTTTTTAAATAAATCTTTGTACATTTAATAGCTTTAATATATATATAATTATTTATAAATGACTTTTAACAGACACTTATTTCAATAACCGCGAGGCTAAGCTAATTATAAAATCTGAATAAAAAATATGATATATGTGACGCACAGATGTATGAGAACTTTAACAAAATTGATATCGATGGAGAATATCCGCCATACGGTGAACGTCGGTGGTCGATTCTCGATGTACTCGATCGCGTCGTATATCGTCTCACGTAAATCATCATCTGTGAAAATAATATATTTTTACTATAGATAAGTCAAGTAAACTGTTTTATTACCAAGTCTATCTACTTTATTACGATTACGATTTGACGAGCAATAATCGAAGTTTGATATCGGTTAATTTCGTTCTCTGGCATCCGTCTTCGTTTCGAATCCTATCCGCCAAAGGAACACCCAGCACAGCACGCTCCATTGCACGTTGAGCTACTGCAAACTTTCGAACCATTCGTATAATTGAGCGTAAGAGCGTAAGCGACCGAAACGTGAGCTACGTTTCGGTTCCGTGGTTCAATCACGAGGAGAAGCATTGGTTGAAGACTTTCGTCTTCAAACTCTGCGGTATAGACGACGTGAGAATATGGCTTAGCTTCCGGGTGGCCGATGGGCCACTAAGGTTCAAGAGTAAAGGCCGCGTTTGGGTAGTCGAAGTTGGCCGGCCATTAGCCAGGTGGGAAAACGATCTTCGTACTGTAGCCGGTCCGTGTTGGATGCTAGTGTCGTCTAAAAAAATGGCGATGTAAAATCAGCGGAATTGAAAAAAAAACACAGGAATTTGTTGCTTTTTTGTTGCTTATTAGTTGCTAAAAAATTAATTTTGTTGCTCCAACCAATCGCAAAAAATCGGCAATAGCGCTAACTTTTCATTAAGATAGCGTGGAAATCACTGGATGTGGACTTATCGATCAAGCGAATAGGGGTCAATTTGTTGCTAATTTGTTGCTCAAAGATGCTAAGAAGAAAAAAAATTTAAAAAATAAAATTAGATATTTTTTTTAATTATGCCAAAATAAATAATGTCCACGCCAGCTTAACTCTCGAGATTTCCGTGGAAAAACTATAGTAAAAATTTGTTGCTGCTCATACAGCAGCTTGTTTTAGCAGAGAGAGTCAGCAACAAAATAAAAACCGGAAGTCAAGAGAAGTTGGAGATCGGTTTCCAAAAAAGCCGGCCACGCTAGCTTAACTAACGATTTTTTCAGCTTGTTAAAACAAGTTGCAGTATGAGCAGCAACAAATTTGTACTATAGTTTTTCCACGGAAATCTCAAGAGTTAATCTGGCGTGGACATTATTTATTTTGGCATAATTAAAAAAAATCATTTTTTTTTTCTTCTTAGCATCTTTTAGCAACAAATTAGCAACAAATTGACCCCTATTCGCTTGATCGATAAGTCCACATCCAGTGATTTCCACGCTACCTTAATGAAAAGTTAGCGCAATTTCCGATTTTTTGCGATCGGTTGGAGCAAAAAAAATAATTTTTTAGCAACTAATTAGCAACAAAAAAGCAACAAATTGACCCCTATTCGCTTGATCGATAAGTCCACATCCAGTGATTTCCACGCTACCTTAATGAAAAGTTAGCGCAATTTCCGATTTTTTGCGATCGGTTGGAGCAAAAAAAATAATTTTTTAGCAACTAATTAGCAACAAAAAAGCAACAAATTGACCCCTATTCGCTTGATCGATAAGTCCACATCCAGTGATTTCCACGCTATCTTAATAAAAAGTTAGCGCTTTTGCCGATTTTTTGCGATCGGTTGGAGCAACAAAATTAATTTTTTAGCAACTAATTAGCAACAAAAAAGCAACAAATTCCTGTTTTTTTTTTCAATTCCGCTGATTTTACATCGCCATTTTTTTAGACCTATGCTAGTGGCGATGGATCGGTCGTCTTGGCGTTCTTTGAGGGAGGCCTATGCTCAGTAGTGAAAGGATGGGGGCTGATGATGATGATGAATCGTGGTGTAAATTAATTTATTTACCTTTGCATTTCAGCAGAACTTCTCCCAGGTTTACTTTTATTGTGTCATATTCATTTAACACAATCTCTGCTATGATGGCAGACGTATAAAACAACACATTACTTATAATTGCTTCTGATATTATAGATGTTAACAGATTTATATCCTATAAAATGTAATATTAATAATACAATTAGAAATAAATAACATAAAACAATGAAATATAATCATATTATATTCATTTTATATTTACTTTTAATACCCCAAATATTTAGGTATTTAAAAACTCTCTCTGTTATCGTGCCCCCCCCCCCCCATTACCTAGATAGAGTAAATTCCGAAACTGGTCAGTGATTTGTCACTGACTTAGTATCAATTCAACCAACCATTGATTAGCTGTATGTACGTCCCATCGAATAATCATCCACCAATGGCCATCAGTCGGCCAATCAGAGGGCAGCGTCGCGGCAACATAATATGGAGGAATTCGTTTTCATACAAACACATAATATTGCAGCTGTTATATTATTTTCAATGGATTTTTTTGCGCCAGGAAAAGCTCTTAGGCTACTGAGACCCACCGGCACGTCAAGGCTTGAAACTACATGCTCGATGGCTAACCAGTAAGCAGTATTATTAAATGTATATTTTAAACTAAATGATGCCCGCCACTTTATCCGCGTGGACTTTATTTTTATCTTGACCAAGTTAGCTTAAATGTTATAATTCAAACAGTAGAGACCAACGAAGAGACAGTTGAAGAAATTTATAAAAATAAATCAGAGTATAAAAGTTCAATTACATACTTTGCTGTAATAAATTTTAAAATAACTATTTATTTTAATTTTGTATCATTGCAAATTATATTTTTACTGTGATAATATTAAAGGCTTTGTAATTTATCTTAATATCCAAATCATTCAAATTTCAAATAGTCTAGTTAACTTGTGCCATTTTGACGAAAAAAATGTGAAACTTTACCGAAAATATGATTTCGGTGTCATTCGATTAGTAATGACCAGCAAACCGCAAAATGACCGCGAACTGTACAGACAATATTGATCATCATCATCAGCCTCTATCCGTCCACTGCTGAACATAGACCTCCCTCAATGAACGCCAAGACGGCCGATCCCTTGCCACCCGTATCCAACACGGACCGGCCACCACACGGAGATCGTCTTCCCATCTGGTTAATGGCCGATCAACACTCTGTCTACGTAAACGTGGCATCCAATCTAGAACCTTATAACTCCATCGGCCATCCGTTCTCCTGAGTTTGTGACCAGCTCACTGTCACTTCAACGAGCTTATTCTTTGCGTGATATTGGCAGCCTTAGTTCTCTGGCGAATGTCTTTGTTTAGAATCCTATCTGCCAAAGAAACACCCAGCATAGCATGCTCCATAGCACGTTGAGCTACGGCAAACTTACGGACCAGCCGTAAATTTAGAGGCCACGTTTCAGTCCCGTAGGTTATCACGGGGAGAACGCATTGGTCGAAGACTTTCGTCTTCAAACTCTGCGGTATAGACGTCGTGAGAATATGTCTAAGCTTCCTGGATGCTGCCCATCCCAACTGAATCCTCCTATCGGTTTCCCTCTCGAATTTATGTCGACCTAGCTGCAATGTATTGCCGAGATAGACATACTCTTGCACGTTAACCGGCCTAGGGAAAACGTGTTAGTTGAACATGACTTTCGTCTCGTGAAAGTTCATCCTAAGGCCCACACGTCGGGAAGATTCATTTAGACTGTGCAGCATCTCCAGCAAGCCCTCCAGTGACTCGGCCAATATAACGATATCGTCAACGAAACGACGGTGTAAGAGATACTCGCCGTTAATTTATGTCACATTATGTCCAGTTTAAAGTCTTAAAAACGTCCTCCAAAGCATTAGTGAACAGTTTCGGGGAAACAAAATCCTGTCGCACTCCTCGATGCCATTTGATTGGTCTTGTTTGACCTCCCGGAACCAGAACGGACATAAAGGCGGCGTTGTATAATCAAACACTTCGAAGTATCGCCAATAGACCTGACAACACTGCAGAGCTTCCAGAACAGCCCAGATTTCAACCGTGGCAAAAGCTTTTTCATAGTCCACAAAGACAAGGCACAGTGGCTGGATGTACTCACGGGTCTTCTGTACAACTTGCCTTATAGTGCGAATGTGGTATATGATGCTAAATCCTCTTCGAAACCCAGCCTGCTCTTGTGGCTGGAATCCATAGAGCTCTTTAGTGAGGCGGTTCGTCATAATCCTCGAGAACAGCTTGTATATTATGGCTTAGAAGTGAAATCGGTCTATAATTTTTAAGAAGGGAGTTGTCATCCTTCTTAAAAAAACAGAATGATCTCACTTCCATGCCACTCCTTGGAGGACATGCCCCGTTGAAGGGCGAAATTAAAAATCTTTTGTAACTCTCTTAAAACAGGTTCGCCACCTGCCTTAAGGAGTTCAGTGGTAATTCCGTCTTTCCCCGGAGCCTTTCCCCCCTTTAAGCTGCTTAAGAGCTAGACTAACCTCACCTAGCCTACCATTAACCTCACCTATCATTAAGGGTACTGAAACATGTGGACCCTATAATATTTATAACATTTTGTATTACCGTAAGCATAATGTGCTTCAAACACGGTAATACAAAATGTAAAATACATTATTATTATTATAAAAATGAGCAGCGACACCTAGTGAGTTCTTTTGGTGCATGAATAAACAACTTTTAAGAACATTTTTTTGTCTATTTTACGACTTTTGTAACTTTTTTGCTGCTTTAAAATAGACTTATATTCTACCGATAGATTCGCACGTTCATATAAACCGTTTGTTCAAATAATGACACAAACTATTGAACTAAATTTCGCTGCAGCGCTAAAACGTTAGTTATTTCGTCTAACCAAACCATACAAACGTACAGCGCTAGATCGATTTTTCAGTATATTTTTCTCGCGCCTAAAACGTCGTAAGTGCGCGTGAATTTCATAGCGCTTACGCGTATCGTTCAACGTAGTGTAACATCATGCCATCTTTATAGATTTTACGCCGCAGGCAAGAGCGACACAGTTTTTGTATCTACAAAACTTAATTAGAATTTATTCTCTACTTCTAAATTTATTAATAGTTAAATAATTAAATAGTAACGTAGAAACAAACAAGTTTATACTTTGGCTAAAATTTTCGTATTATTAGCGCTGCTCCTTACGCACCCACGCGTGCTTCAATGTCGACTGTCAAAATTACTCTAAGGGCCGAAACACATAACCGCGTTGCGGCGCCGCGCCGCTTAAATCAGCAGTGGCGTCCCTGCCGATTTCAGCGGCGTGGTGCCGCACCGCGACGCGAATTTCACCGGCACGGCGTCATACTTATTGACAATGATTCAGTTTATTTCAAAGACTACTACTACTATTGTTTGTTTCTATCACTTTTGCAAACAACACGCGTAAAGTCAGAAGCAGTTTTAAAATTAAATTTTCATTTATATTTTTGGTTTAGGAATGCCCTTGTTTGTGGGATTACTGTGGGTATTTTCCATCGGGATTCATAGCCTTATTACATGAATGTATCCAGTACCTTATTTGTCGTACATTTAAAACAGAGTTATGTCTTCTTTATAACAAATAAGCAATAAGTTTATTACGATCCATGAGCAGAGACACGTCTATCCACAATCAAAAATCACGAGGAACTGGTTACCCTACCGTAGGACAATAAAACGCTCTTTTTCGCGACGCCGCAACGGCGCAACGCAAACTGTCGTTTTTAGCATTGCGGCGTCGCAACGCGGTTATGTGTTTCGGCCCTAAAGTAAGGTGTACGGACTGCAGTACAGTTCAGTTGAACAAAGTGAGTGTTCAGAACGCTAAATCTAGTACGTAGTACGTATATTTATTATATACTACAAGCCGGGCAATTGTAGTTTGATTAAAACATCGATAACTTTTTTTCTGTCGTCCAATAACAATGAAGCAAAACTTAAACACTGCCCAAGAACATACTTATTTCATTAGTGAAAACAGAATATAAATCCATCCAGTATATACGAATACATGAGTGAACATACAAACAGACAGACAGAAGGTAAGAAATTACAAAAAATAATATGTTTTAATTTCTGTCGGTCTTCTTTATCACTCTGACTCTCTGTCTCTGAAAGTTGTTTCACGGAAGAATCATAAATCAAGCAGGATGATGGTACCTATATAGATAAGAGGTCTAGGAGACACAAGCGCATCAATAATACCTCCAACCTGAATGCTATATAATATGTTTTAAACAAACTATTGCTATTTCTAAATTGCATATTTATAAAACATAAGCTTACCACGTTTGTTGTAGACGAAAGTCCAAAATAAATGAAGTATATTAATTTAACAACTTGAAAAATCAGTCCGGAGAACATCTGAACCAGAAAGTGATTATAAAATATTAAATTATTAATAATTAATATCGTAAAGTATATCTAGAATACACTTGGCTTCAAATTATTAGGAAATTTTAAATTAAGATAAAATCTACTGTATTCTATGGGCTTTGTGACCGTAGTGTACAGTTTTCGAGTACAGAAGAGTAGTTTTACATTTTAGATACCATACTCACTCCAACAGTCAGCTCATTTTTTGTCTCCATCATAATATCCATTAAATGCTTATACAATATGATAAACCTTCTTATTATATGTATTTGTTCTTCTGTGGTTAAATTTGGCCTACGATTTCGATTCAGAAGATTTTTGCAATGTCTCAGTCGTAGCCAAAATATCTCAAATATAAACGTTTTTGAAAAATGACTTAAATAATTAGTCAGTATGAATATTACAGTCAAAATATGGCTCAGCTTTAAAAAAAAATCAGATTCATAAAAACACCTGATTATTTTTACACATATTGAAGTTGTAAATAAAATTGCTGTAAACATGCCGTGCATGGTACATGTATAACCCATCATTTTATCCAAGATTTGAATGTTAGAGCAAAATTTAAGGAATTGGTGTTCTCTTAATATCAATGATATTATTACATTAAATAATCTTTCAACAACAAAATATAATCCAATAGCATAAAGGTTAAAAGGGTCATTCAAATATGCATAAATCAAAGATAATCCAAGAATACAATACATTTTGACAAAATATGACACTCTTTTGGAATAAAATATTTCACTAAATATACCCAAAACCGCTTTGATCGACATCATACATTTGAGAATTGGAAAATAATTTTGACGAAAAAATTTCCATTCATTGTTAGTCATTTTACAATCCTAACCACCAAAATACACCAAACTAAAATATGAATACCAATGGCTTTCAGAATATAATAAAACACAAAGTTCGAATGACTTAATTTATATGTAGTATGAATTAGTTGATTAAAATGTAAAGTGGGCTCCTCCATCGATCGATTAATATAATTAGGTGACTTTACACGAAACTTCATTACTTGATGTTTATATTATATAATAGTACCCGGATGACCGAGCTTTGCTCGGTTTTTTTATTTTTTTTTTTATAAAATGACATTTTCTAAAAATGATTCCTAGCTTGATCGATTTAACGCCCCCGAAACCCCCTATATACAAAATTTCATGAAAATCGATGGAGCCGATTCCGAGATTCCAATTATATATATTTATATATACAAGAATTGCTCATTTAAAGATATAAGATTCCAATTACGACAGAATAATGACGTCAGTCATTTCTTCTCGGCAATAATCTGTAAAAGGGTTGAGATAGTTGTGATGTAGCCCCGTGAACGTAAGCTACCACTCTGTTGCTGGCTTGAGCAACAGTGGCCCGTCAATGTCATAAAAAAACGAATTTTAGTCATTTCCTCGCGGTTAAAAGTTTGTCACAAATTACAGCTATCCTTATATCATAAAATAGCTGATTATCTCTCTCTCTCTCTCTCTCTCTCTCTCTCTCTCTCTCTCTCTCCTCTCTCTCTCTCTCTCCCTCTCTCTCTCCAAAACGTCATCAGGTAGAGAGAAGTGGGGGCAAACGGAGAGAAGTCGGTTTCATCACATCCACAGATACCTGCTTCACCAGAGAGTAAGCAGGTGCGTTGCCGGCCTTTCAAATATGAGTATACTCTTTTCTTGAAGGTCCCTAAGTCGTATCGGTTCGGAAACACCGTAAGTAGCAGCTGATTCCATATTATATTGGTCGTGCGAGGCAGGAGACGCCGTAAAAATCTAGTCTCCCCGTGTTAGATGCGGTAGAAGATGCAGAGCGATCCGACATCTCAACGCAGCGCCAAAGAATCAAGCCGATTGGAAATAACCTTGCTATCGACCATTCGAGCCGCCCGGCGTTGAACTCGGTCAAATGGAAGGAGCTGATATTGGGGTGCTCCAGCCCAGAGGTGAGAGCAGTATTCCATATGAGGCCAGATCTGCGCCTTGTATGTATATATTGTAGGCGGTGTGAAGGCATGAAATACTGCTTCGCCCTACTGAGTGTTGAAATTGGAATGCCAGCAAAGCATTTTTCAAATACCGTCGTAACTTCTTGGTCAGAGTTATTATTATTATTTTCAATATATAAATTAAATTCCTAGATACGAATACCAACTCTTTATGTTTCATCATTAATTATATTTCAAGTCGTGTTTAGGGTTCCGTAGCCAAATGGCAAAAAAACGGAACCCTTATTGATTCGTCATGTCTGTCCGTCCGTATGTCACAGCCACTTTCTTCAGAAACTATAAAAGCTATCCTGTTGAAACTTGGTAAGTAGATGTATTCTGTGAACAGCATTAAGATTTTGACACCAAAGTAGAAAAAAAAACAATAAATTTTGGGGGTCCCCATACTTAGAACTAAAACTCAAATTTTTTTTTTCATCAAATCCATCCGTGTCTATGGATAGGTCTTCAAATCAAATCAACTTTTTTTTTTTCAGTCTCGCGGTGTCACCCGTGAAGTGAACACGCATCGTAAATACTGTGATTATTTATTGCTATCGCGAGTTTTGCAACTACCCTCATTCCAAGAAATATGGAGGAAAATGAAAATGATGGGACTAGCACATTAAATAGTGTTTGTCATAGTGATGTTGATATAAATGAAGAATATGTGCGCGAGTTGAGTGAGAAGTTAGAAAAAGGTAATACAGTAAAAGTTTGTCAAGAAGTAAATTCTGTTAGAATAGTTGAGAAAAGGAAAGATCGAGAAGATGACAGCAGCGAGGATGGCTTTATAACAGTAGTGAGAAGAAAACCGAAGAGATTTATTAGAAGCGATTCGACGGAGGCAAGTAATGATAATGTAGAAATGAGGGTAGAAGAAGAAAAATCATCTAAAACAATCCATGAGGTATGTGTAACGTCTATGAAAGTTCTGCCAAAGCAAATGGCATTTGCTAAACTTCTTAGTGAAGAAAAGATAAAGAATGTATTGAGAATTAAATACAAAAGCCCATACAAAATCCTTATAAGATTTGCTTCAAGTGAAGACGCTGAAAGAATAATGAAATGTCCAAAATTTATAGAATTAGAGTACAAATGTCAAATGACACATGAGACAACCAGGTCATATGGTGTTATAAAAGGTATAGATCTAGATCTTAATGAGAAAGAAATATTAGATATATTGGAAAGTGAAGAAAAAATATTATCAGTTAAGCGTCTCAGGCGCATAAACTTCGATGGAAAATGGATAGATAGTGAGAGTGTACGAGTATGCTTCCAAAGTGTAACATTGCCTCCTTATATTCGCGCTTACGATTATCGTATTAAGGTCGAAACTTACGTCTTCCCAGTTACACAATGCAATAGATGCTGGAAGTTTGGCCACATGATGAAGTTCTGCCCATCCAAAAAAGTTTTATGTCCGAAATGTAGAGGCAATCACGAGAACTGTGCTATTAAAGAGTTCAAGTGTCTTAATTGCAAAGGTCCTCATTTCACACTAGATAAAACAAGCCCCACATTATTAAAAGAAAAAAAGATACGTGACATTATGAGTAAAGAGAATATTACTTACCGTAAGGCCCCATTAGTTTATCTAAGCAGTCATACTAATAAACGACTTACCGTTGAAGAACAATTAGAAGACGTCTCTGAAAATATTTCATCAAATACTCCCTCTTTGATTAAAACATATAGCAGTATAGTTATAGGGCCGTCAACTACTGTACAAAAAGATTCATCCGTACAATCAGAGAAAAAGACAGATAAGAAGGTCAACAATAGCCCTAAGACGGTAAATATAAATGAAGAAACATACAGAGGAAAAAGAAGAAAGAAGAATAGTCCGCAAGAGCAATTAGAGGATCAACCTATGGAAGATTCTATAGAGGAAGACATGGAGGAACCTAACACAGAGAAGAATGAACATTATGATTGGTTAAAATTACTGATAAAACTTAAATATATTATTTTATCGAATGTCAATTTAGAAGAAAAGGTGTATAGTATTGTGCAAACTTTGATCGTTGAACTAAAATCGTTTGTAATGAGCCTGTTGTCAAAAGATAAGGTAATACAAAATGTTCTTTCACTTTTTAATGGATAGTAGTCTTCAAAACATTGCGTTTAATATTTTTCAATGGAACTCCCAAAGTATTTTGCCTAAACTTCAATGTTTTGGAGAGCTTTTAAATCAGATGAAAGTTCACATAGCGATTTTAAGTGAAACATGGTTAGATTCCAGGAAGATAGCTAAAATAAATGGATATAATATTTTTAGGAAAGATAGACAGGATTCCTACGGTGGTGTAGCAATAATCACACACAAATCAATTCAAGCGCATATAAGTTCCATTCAAATAAATAATACAGGCATAGAACTACTACATGTCAAAATATTAAACTGCATACAAATGTTGTATCTGGATGTGTAAATGGAAAATGTTATATCGATTTATTGCCCCGTAACCATCCGAACACAGGCCGCAGACTGGGATGATTTGTTTTGTAGATTTCAGTATAAAACGTTAATTGCTGGTGATTTTAACGGTCACCATAGCAATTGGTCTACTAAAACCGATATCAGAGGAGCACAGCTGTGGGATTCCTCAGTTGAAAACGGTTTTGTAAGCCTGAACAACGGTACGTCTACACGGGTTAAATTAGTAAATGGTATTACAAAAGACATTACAAAAGACCTCACCAGATATAACATTTGTATCATCTGCCATAGCTGTTAATTTTGATTGGCACGTATACAATGAATGCTTAGGAAGTGATCACCTAATTATTAAAATAACAATGAACTATCAGGAGAGTCCAAATATAATTAGAAAACGCAATATGAAATATGCTGATTGGAATAAATATCGGGATAAACTTACAGAATACTTTAGAAATGGTAATATTAATCATAATTTTACGAACACCCAAGAAATGTATGACTTTTTATTATCTCGTGTTAATGAAGCGGCTAACCAGAGCATTCCTATGACTAAGATAAGTACCAGGCCAAGTAATAATTTTAAACCTAAGCAGTATTGGAACCCTACACTTTCTATGTTAATTGCACAACGACGACTATGTCTTACTAAATTTAGAAGAAATCATACACCCGATAATTATAGGCCGAGGAATGCAAGCAACAGGTACGTAGGGCTAAAACACAACATTTTCAGAAATATTGTGATTCTATAGATGAAGCTACTACAGCTTCAGATATGTGGAGTAGAATGCGTTGGGTTAAGGGTTACAAACGGAAAAAAAGTTGTCGTATCTAAAGAAAAACAAGAAGAATTACTTTATAGCTTAACACCGGATTCGGTTTTAAATATGGAACCAATTTTTACTTCTATTAATTCACAAATGGAGTCAGATTTTACATTGACGGAACTACAGAATTGCATTAAGAAGAAAGACACTGCTCCAGGGGATGATGGTATATTCTACTCCATGATATATAATGCACCAGACATAGTAAAAATGTTCTTATTAAATATTTACAATCTTGCCTTACATAATAGTTTTGTACCACACCAATGGCGTAACATACAAATTGTCCCTATCCCAAAACCTAGTAGCAACGAAAACATGGATCCAAAACTACGTCCTTTATCACTCATATCTTGCCTATGTAAGATCTTTCACCACATGATATGCAAAAGGTTAGAATGGTATGTGGAAAAAAATAAAATTTTGCCACCTTACACAGTTGGATTTCGCAAGGCACAATCTTGTATAGATAGTTTGGTAAGAATTGTAAGCCACATACAAATTGGATTTTCAACATATAGCTCGATGCGCCTCTGGGAAAAGAGGTGTACCGATAGCTTATAAAATCCTGAAAACTATATTTTATCTGCAACAAAATGGTGTGACTCTGAGATTGCAATGGGTTCCGGGCCATGTGGGGCTACATGGTAACGAGGTGGCTGATCGTTTAGCCAGATTAAGTATTTCCAGAGGTAACATAGTAAATTATAAACCGGGTCGTTTTGAAGTATTATCACAATTTAGGAAATTAAATTATCAACATTGGAGTGAATACTTTAATGACCGTTCAAAAGTAAAAGGAATTTGGTACAAAACAATTCAATCTGAACCTCCCCGTATACGTGGTTTGTTAATGTAAAATTAAGCAGAAGTTATGTAAAATTAGCAGTAAGGCTTCGTTCTGGACACTTTCCATCAAACAAGTTTGCATTCTTGATGAAAAAAATAAATTCACCTAATTGCGAAATCTGTGGTAAAATAGAAGATGTACAACACCTGTTGATGGAATGTGTTAAGAACCAAAATGAAAGGGAGCTGTTGTTTAGAGCACATAATTTAAATCTATTGGATGTAGGGCTGGCTCAGACGTTACTTTCTGAACCAGAGTCTGCAAGGACAATCAGCTTTTGTAAGTTAGCCATAGTTAATAATTGTTAATGGTTACTAGAATAGGGTACAATGGGATTGGCATATTCTTTTAGAATTAAAATCCCCAATTTATATTTAAAAAAAAAAAAAAAAAAAACTTTTTTTATTCAAAATAGTACTAATACAGTATCTGTTTGAACGTCAATTGAATCTACCACCGGTTCCAAGGTAAGCCCACTGAAAAGAACCGGCGAAACAAACTCAGTGGAACTAATCTTTTCAAATAATATATATTATTATATAACAATTTTAACATCTTATCCTGAAATGCCCGGGAGGAACGCCTTATTCCCAGGGTGTGGTATCTTCCATGAAATCTTTTACTTTATAATATCCTTTACCACACAAACGCTCTTTAACAACTTTTTTGATTTTTTTTTATGGAGAGCTTTTGAACGTTTTCTGGGATCCTATTGTAAAAGCGTATACAGTTGCCTTTAAAAGAATTGCTTACTTTCGAAAGTCTAATCATTGGTGCATGTAACCTGTGTCTATTACGTGTATTACTACTATGAATATCACTTTCCTTACAAAATTAATTTATGTTTTTCCGGACATACAGTAAATTTTCTAAGATGTATTGAGAGGCGACAGTCAGAATTCCTATTTCTTTAAATTTTTCTCTCAAAGAAGAATAGGGAGGCAACTTGTAAATTGCACGAATAGCCCGCTTCTGCAGCACAAAAATGTTGTTTATGTCGGCCGCATTTCCCCATAAAAGTATGCCATAAGACCATAATACTATGAAAGTAGCTAAAATATACTATTCGCGCTGTATCTTCGTCAGTAAACTGTCTTATTTTTCTCACTGCATATGCTGCTGAACTGAGTCTATTCGCCAATTTAGCTATGTGGGGCCCCACTGCAGCTTAAGATCTAGAGTTATTCCTAGGAAAACTGTGGAGTCCACCAATTCCAAGTTTTCACTGTCTAAGAGTACATTTGTTTGCAGTTGCTTAACATTTGGCAAGGAAAATTTTATGCATTTAGTTTTTTTACTATTTAAAAGCAAGTTACTAACGCTAAACCAATGTACCATTCTCGAAAGTGTGTTCTTTACCTCGTCATAATTAGTTTCTTGTCGTTTGATTTAAAAAATAAGTGAATTATCATCAGCAAACAACACTACCTCATGACTATCTTTAACAAGGAAAGGCGAATCGTTTACATAAACTAGAAAAAGAAATGGACCTAGAATGGACCCCTGTGGGACCCCCATCTCTATTTTAGTCCCGGATGATCTTTTACCATTTATCTCGACCTTTTGAGTCCTGTTTTTAAGATAGGAATTCAAAAGATTCAGTGCCGTACCGTCTATTCCATAGTGGCGTAATTTACTGATCAAGGTCTCATGTTGTACACAACCAAACGCCTTGGATAAGTCACAGAAAACTCCCAAAGCATCACGTGACTCCTCCCTGGCCTCATAAATGTGATCAATTAAGTTAACGCCAGCGTCTGTTGTGGAGAGACCCTTTCTAAATCCGAATTGTTTTTTGTGCAGTAACATATTGGTTTCAAAGTAATATAGTAGCTGATTTAACATAAGTTTTTCAAAAATTTTACTAAATGAGGGGAGTATTGATATTGGTCGAAAATTTGTAACATCTGATGTACTGCCAGATTTAAAAAGAGGCAAGACTGGACTATGTTTCATTAAGTCAGGAAAAACGCCACTATCAATACATTTATTAAAAATTGTTGCTAGATGGGGTGCAATTACATCAACTATGAGCTTAGTGACTTTTACAGATATTCCCCATAAATCTGGGGTATTTTTATTGTTTAATAAGTTAAATGCCTTTAAAATATCTTTGGGTCCTATCTCTTTAAACTTAAAGTTAGCTTCACATTGTTTGACACTGGTTTTAAGCAATGATTCTGCAATTACAGGACATGAGATTAAATTTTTTGATGTCGAAATCAGGATGTCAGAAAAGTAATTTTCAAATACTGTAGCAACTTCCTCGTCGGACTTAATTATTATATTTTCAATATTTAAATTAAATTCAGAGCTACGACTACCGACTCTCCCAGTTTCATCCTTTATTATGTTCCAAGTAGTTTTTATTTTATTTTTTGCGTTTTTAATTTTTTCCATAATATAAAGTGATTTAGCCACGATACAAACTTTTTTGAATGTTTTTGAATACATTTTGACATACTGTTTAAATGATTGATTTTGATTGTATGTCCGTTCTTGGTAAAGGTCATATAATTTGCGTCTACTATTGTGGATTCCTGCTGTTGCCCAATCATTAAAGCCCTTTTTATTTGTGGAACTGACTGTTTTAGAAGTAAAAATGGCTTTAAAGTGTGTATTAAATAATTTAAACAATTCACTAAAAGCGAAATCTGGACTTTTGTTATCTTTCAAATATGTAATATTGGCCATTATACTACTCCTAAATTTCTCTTACATACACAGTTTTTCTTACATTCACAGGAACAAACACATTATTTTTGTCACAATTTTTATTATTAGAACTTATAAGGAATTCAGCTAATTGACCACAGTGATCAGAATTCAACTTGTTGATAATTTCTTTGTGGACAGGAGTTAAATTACTCAAATATTATCAATACATGTAGCTGTAGAACTACAAATTCTTGTTGGTTCTGAAAATAGATTAGTCAGATTATATGATTTTAAAAATGATGTCATATCAAAAATGATATTGAAATTTGTAGTACCATTTTATTCTAAACTGAAAAGTTTGCGTGGGAGACACTTCCAAAGTGCAAAAATGTGTGCCCCCCCTGTAACTTCTAAAATATGAGAATGATAACACTTAAAAAAATATATGATGTACATTACTATGTAAACTTCCACCAATAATTGATTTGAACGAGATCTAGTAAGTAGGTTTTTTATACGTCATAAATCGTAAACCGCAATTTACCTTTCATTCAACCAACTCAAATACATATAAAAAAACGTTTTTTTTTCAAAATTAACCATATTTTTTGTTAGTGTCTAATATTGTAAATTATGTAATGGTACGGAACCCTTTGTGCGAGAGTCCGCCTAGCACTTGGCCGGTTTTTTATTTTAATTGGTTGCGATTTTAATGTTTTTATTGATATAAAGCGATTTAGCCTTAGATTTAGATTTAGCCGCAAGACACATTTTTTTATGTCTTAAGAGCACCATTCACCCAAACCCAAATTCACCCAAATTGCATTTTAAATCTGTATTTAGTACTATGTAACCTAAAGTTCTTAGGTATTTTATTAAAAATCTTTGGTCACACATAATATACTATTTTGCATTAGCGCGGTTTTGGCAGTGTGTGCACTTTGTGGTTGTCACGTCTATTTCGAACTATAATATCCGACTTTCTTGGAAATAAGTGTGGATTATTTTTTACAAATAATGCCACTTCTAATATGTATAAATACTAAGAAATAGACATTTGTACCAAAAGCTCTGACGTGTGAATCCAATACACTGTATCTCAGAAATAGCTATTCCGAGAAAAGCGCATTTTAAACTTTTTTATGTTTTTGGTGTGTTTTAGTAATATTTTAATAACTTTATATTATGTGCTTGGTACCAAAATAAAGGTATTTTTACGCTTTATCTAGCCATTTCCATTTTACAAGCATATTATCCATACACGTAGAATAAACTAGAGGTAAACGTGTATTGTTTCTATAAAGCATGAAAAAATGTTCCCGATAATTTGAGCAAGACACTGTATGTTTAGTTACAGTCTATTTGTGTTATGATTTATGAATACAGATCATAATAAAATACTGTATATTTAAATACAGATTCTATTGATTTCAAATCTCTTCTTGAATCTCTTTTATTTTCAAGATGTTTGCCCAAGTCTATACAGTCATTAAAATTGCACGGTAGAGCTAAAGTTTTATATACTCATGATTTCTACATTATTTGCAAATATCTTGAGCTGGTTCTGCTGTAGAAAGATTAAGATATTTGATCATATGGTGAAAATGTGCCCAACTTTCAAATTTTTGTCAAAGCATTGTAGTCGAAATTCTTTGTAAATACCTGAAAAATTCACACCTACTGGAACATATCTCTTGTTTGTTATTTTGAGTCAAGTGGTTTTGCTTTAGAACTGCCTGAACTGCTTCGTTGTTGGTATATCCTAAGAGGGGGCAAACAAACAGTCGGTTCACCTGATGGTAAGTGATAGCGACATCTACTGACACCCGCTACACCAGAGGGTTAGCAGGTGCGTTGCTGGCCTTTCAAATATGAGTATGCTCTTTTCTTGAAGGTCCCTAAGTCGTAACGGTTCGGAAACACCGTAAGTGGCAGCTGATTTCATATATTCGTCGTACGAGGCAGGCATGCCGTAAAAATCGAGTTTTTGTGGATTTACGAACATCGAAATGGTGAGGATGAAATTTGGAGCTTTTACGCGATGTCCGGTGGTGAAATTCTGCTGTAGGTGTTAGCCCGAACAATTCCCCAGAATACTCCCCGTGGTAAATACGGTAGAAGATGCAGAGCGATCCGACATCTCTACGCAGCGCCAAAGAATCAAGCCGATTGGAGAGAACCTTGCTATCGACGATTCGAGCCGCCCGGCGTTGAACGTGGTCAAATGGAAGGAGCTGATATTAGGGCGCTCCAGCCCATAGGTGAGAGCAGTATTCCATGTGAGGCCGGATCTGCGCCTTGTATAATTTTAGGCGGTGTGAATGCATGAAATACTGCTTCGCCCTACTGAGCATGCCGAGTTTCTTAGAGGCTAGCTTAGCCTTACCTTCCAAATGACCACGAAACTGCACATCTCTCGATATATCGACGCCAAGTATCCCAATGCTGGCTGAGGCGGTTAGGGAAGTGCCTTCGAGTTGTAGAGGAACGACGAATGGAGATTTTTTAGCGGTAAACGCGCAAACTTGTGTCT
The DNA here is from genome assembly GCA_963853865.1 of Helleia helle. Lineage (NCBI taxonomy): Eukaryota > Metazoa > Arthropoda > Insecta > Lepidoptera > Lycaenidae > Helleia > Helleia helle. The sequence goes on along the minus strand of OY971423.1, from coordinate 18,832,118 downwards.
TGTTGGGGTTAAATTGGACTAGGTTAAGTCGCCCCCATTCCAAGACTTTGGCCAACAGAGACTCGATTTCGGACACAAGTTTGTTCCGACACTCATCAACTTGTTCCCGAGAAATATAAGAGCGGCCAGTGTATAAGGGATCTCCAGTGCAGTCATCTGCATAACAATGAATGCCGCTGGTTGGCAGTATATCATTGATATGCAGAAGAAACAGGGTTGGAGATAGTACTCAGCCTTGCGGAACACCAGCATTAACATCACACCACATTTTGCAAATTTGGAATTCATTAAGAGTCCATTTTAAGGTATTGTGTCTTCTTGAGTTGAGAGGGCCAGCAGTTTTATTTGCCGTGGATATTTTGTCCACCTGCCTTGCCTTCCCGCCGTCTTTGTCTGTCCATACTAATATTTCCATAGAAATTATTTACGATAATTACAAATCGTAAATAATTTCTCTGTCGGCATCCGTGATATAAACGGAACAATTTTTTCTACAGTTTTAGCAGGAAGGTCTCATTGGATGTTTTTTTTTTTGATTTGCCAAATTTCTTTAGGATTTCGACTTCTTTTGGCTGGTTGATTATAAGATTTTTCTAGCGTTTCAATACAGCACCTAACGTATCGGGGTACTCTGTGTTAGAGGTAGAAGGTGCTGCCGTGTCTACAATAATTATTGGCTCAGTATCAGATTTTTTAAAATGTAATGATTGACTCTCCGGGCAAGTTTGAATATTTAAATCCATAGATAACTCCTGAATGGTACTAGAAGTAGGGACTGGTAACAAATCTGCGAAGTTGATATCGTGGCCGAGATTGTCAGCAATACATTAATTTATTTGAGATTCACTAAGGAGTATCAAGGGGCTTATAGTACGTGAATTAAGGACATACATGGAATTGTCTCTGCCGAGTGTCATCGCCGCGATGCTCGGTGACGACGAGTCCTGGACGGCGATGGTATCCTTCTGCGAGGCAGTAATGTCCCAGAAGGAAGCCGATGAGCGGGTGAGAGAGGAGGCCGCCGACGAGGCCTCCCACCGCGGGCGACGAACGGGGGTGCGTAGGAGGCGCTACCTAATGCGCCTCCAATAACGCCCCTGTGCTCGTGTCGGGCCCAGGATGGGGTTTTAACCTGGGTCAAGCTAGACACGACGTCGTCGGGGACTGCTAAAAGTATCGTGCAAACGAACAGCCGAGCAGTCCCCCTTTAGAAAGAGGAGTCTGGCCTTTTCGCCGGGGCCAGCCTGTCGCCGAGGGTCCAGCGTTGCCTGCATGATCCGGGACTCTCATAACAGGCGGCTGAGGGCACTTGCAGCGGTTTTAGTGGGTAACGCATCTCCAAGTGCGAACCCCACACACGGCTAGGTTTAAAACCCACCCCGGTCCTAGTTATGGTTTGGTCTGCAAATTTCCGCTGCAGAACAAAAAAAAAAAAAAGGACATACATGGAATAATCCAATTTGATGAATTCATTCCTTATTACAGACGGTAATATTTTCTTTTTCGTTAAACTCACTGTTAGTAGCTCTGAATCCATAGGGGTACATGCTAAGTAATTATTGTGATGTTGTATATCATTTTGTGATAATTTAACTAGTAGTCTCCGCGGTACCGGTAATGGTACCCACTCATTGTTAGTTTTCTGACACGCACAAACACTTACATAAACTTATAAAAACGAACGTAAACAGTACACAACATAAAAAGCGCGCAATGTGTCAAAACGCCGTCCGAACGCCACTAACCGCTGAGCTCTCACCGTGCCCCCCACGTGCCGTGCACCTACCGCACACAATGGCTCCGGTTGGTTTGGTTATCTCAAACACTGTATCTCAGAGTTTCAACTAATCTCGCGTAAACTTATTCAGCCAAAACACTGCAACTTTAATTACGGTGCTATGCCATAACCAACCATAAATATAACTAAAAGACAGTATTTTCTATGTGACTTACGAATAAATAATAAGTCAGGAAGTCTAACTCAGAACAAATGACACATAAAAAGTGGGCCTACTTCAAACCAAAACGACGTATGATTTAAAATACCAATCACTTTCGAGGTTACAAATAGACGTCATTGGTGATTTGTTTAATTTGAGAATAAATGCAGGTATTGGTCGGCGTGCATGCTGCAATGTCACCTATGACAGTCGAGTGATAGCTGCGTGGACGATGTCATGCAATAACTGAACCAAGTCAATAATAAAACAATATTATTTAATATTTTTTTATAATGATTTCTTTAGGCCGAGTCCACCGACGCGCCACAACGGTGACATACTGTTACTGGCTCCCTGTGGGCCGTCCGGCACAGGTACTCATCAAAGCAACCATGCCTAGTGAGCACCTGTGTCAGACGGAAGGTGAGGGGGTTTGTGCTTACGCCGCATCTACCGCTCGAGGACTGGATGCAAAGCAGCCGTTAGGCTTTTGTCACACGACTGCCGTGCCGGGTCCTCCCCCCACCTCCGTATTAATGCTCCTGTCCTAGTCGACGAACCCGTAGATCTCGTACAACGTAAGGTTCTCGCCGGGAGCTCTCCTAACCGAGACATATGAATGCGTATCGGCAAGAACCTCCGCCACAAATTCCCACGGTGGGTCACCGGCTACGTCAGTCTGTCCCCCACTGTGTGGCTGTCACTCACGATACTGTACCGTACCAGCTGGGCCTGACCCGCCCAAATGGATGCACCATACATCGCCATACTCCGGAGTATAGCTGCCTGCAGGCGGCGCTGGTTCCTTCGAGGTTCGGGAGAAGTCTGCCCAGCACACTTCACGGCTTCACGACCTTCGATCCCAATATTGACAAATGTGTGTCGAAGGTCCACCCTCCGTCAAGGATGGGCCACAGATACTTGATCTGGGGACTCATCCTGACCCTCCCCCCTCGGATCTGGAGGGTAGCTACCGGAGAGTTTCCTTTACGGCCGGTCCCTCGGAAGAGAAGGACTTTGGTCTTCTCAATTCTGACCCGAAGCCCTAACTTCTCTATGCGGCTGATCACGAGGTCAATCCCGACTATGGCCAGCCGCACCGCCTCCTTATAGGCTCCTCCCCGGGATACTCTTGCCTTTCAAGCTTAACTGCAGCTAACTACTTATTTTGCCGAATTGGATCGGCTGGGATACTAAAAGAAAACAAAGCAAGCAAAATACAAAATCATTTTTAAAATACCTCAATTATATCGATATACATTTAAATAATGATAAAAATATAAACATATTAGGTAGGTATATTATACATTTCATGAAGAATAAATAAAATACCTTCTACATTGGTTCAAATATTGACTGACTTCATTTTGCATAGTATTGACCATCTCGGTTTGCTTATTACATGAACGTATTTGAATAAAATATAATTTTACTACTATTTACTAGTTAAAAGTAATATCCCTGGAGGTTTTAATATTTTATGGCTCCTGCACCACTTCATTACACATGATGGCATGATGATTAACAGCTATAATTCATAATGAAAAAACTAAAACGTATGCGTAAGTTTGACGTGTGTTCGCTTGCAAGAAAAATGTCCGACTGATGACGCGCTGGACACGACTTTTAAGCCCCGCCTACTTGGACACGACTTTTGTTGGGTCATTTTTATAACACAGTTACATTTCCTGACTTATTATTTATTCGTAGTATGTGACCATATCTCCTTCTACAAGCCAAATAATGAAAAAATAATAATACAGGTATAAGTAACTGCCTTCAAATAATCCAATGAACGCTATAAAGGCAAAACACTGTAACTCGAGTGACAGTGAGTTACAGTGAGTTGGATTTACACGTCAGAGCTATGGTACAAATGTCTATTTCTTTATTGCTTTGCTTAAATGTCATTATCATCATCATCAGCCTCTATCCGTCCACTACTGAACATAATTTAAACATACTTTTCGTTTTCCTTAAACTTACAGTAGTAAATTTAAGGAAAACAAAAAGTAAGTACCTATAAACTTTGGGGACCAAAATGTATAACATAGCTAGAATAGTCCCTAGTCATTTTATAATTCTGTACCATCAAAGTCTATCTTTTTTTGCTGTCGCAGTGGAAATATTTGTGCATCAAAGATTTAAAAAAAAACATTTTTTTTTTAATTTTATTCAAATCAATATTATTACACACATAAAAAAAACTTAAAACTTTTTCATTTTTTGAGTTAAAATTTTGGATTTTATTTGTTTATCGTGATTATAAACAAGTTTATTTGGAACACCACTCTTTTTTTTAAATAAATCTTTGTACATTTAATAGCTTTAATAAATATATAATTATTTTTTATATTACTTTTAACAGACACTTGTTTCATTAACCGCGAGGCTAAGCTAATTATAAAATCTGAATAAAAAATATGATATATGTGATGCACAGATGTATGAGAACTTTAACAAAATTGATATCGATGGAGAATATCCGCCATACGGTGAACGTCGGTGGTCGATTCTCGATGTACTCGATCGTGTCGTATATCGTCTCACGTAAATCATCATCTGTGAAAATAATATATTTTTACTATAGATAAGTCAAGTAAACTGTTTTATTACCAAGTTTATCTACTTCATTACGATTACGATTTGACGAGCAATAATCGTAGTTTGATATCGGTAAATTTCGTTCTGTGGCATCCGTCTTCGTTTCGAATCCTATCCGCCAAAGGAAAACCGAGCATAGCACGCTCCATTATATAGCGTAAGAGCGTAAGCGACCGAAACGTGAGCTACGTTTCGGTCCCGTGGTTCAATCACGAGGAGAAGCATTGGTTGAAGACTTTCGTCTTCAAACTCTGCGGTATAGACGACGTGAGAATATGGCTTAGCTTCCGGATGGCCGATGCGCCACTAAGGTTCAAGAGTAAAGGCCGCGTTTGGGTAGACGAAGTGTTGGCCAGCCATTAGCCGGATGGGAAGACGAACTTCGTACAGTGGCCAGTCCGTGTTGGATGCTAGTGGCGTAGGATCGGTCATCTTGGCGTTCTTTGAGGGAGGCCTATGCTCAGTAGTGAAAGGATGGGGGCTGATGATGATGATGAATCGTGGTGTAAATTAATTTATTTACCTTTGCATTTCAGCAGAACTTCTCCCAGGTTTACTTTTATTGTGTCATATTCATGTAACACAATCTCTGCTATGATGGCAGACGTATAAAACAACACGTTACTTATAATTGCTTCTGATATTATAGATGTTAACAGATTTATATCCTATAAAATGTGATATTAATAATACAATTAGAAATCAACAACATAAAACAATGACATATAATCATACTATATTCATTTTATATTTTACTTTTAATACCCCAAATATTTAGGTATTTAAAAACTCTCTCTGTTATCGTGCATATACCCAGATAGAGTAAATTCCGAAACTGGTCAGTGATTTGTCACTGACTTAGTATCAATTCAACCAACCATTGATTAGCTGTATGTACGTCCCATCGAATAATCATCCACCAATGGCCATCAGTCGGCCAATAAGAGGGCAGCGTCGCGGCAACATAATATGGAGGAATTCGTTTTCATACAAACACATAATATTGCAGCTGTTATATTATGTTCAATGGATTTTTTGCGCCAGGAAAAGCTCTTAGGCTACTGAGACCCACCGGCACGTCAAGGCTTGAAACTACATGCTCGATGGCTAACCAGTAAGCAGTATTATTAAATGTATATTTTAAACTAAATGATGCCCGCCACTTTATCCGCGTGGACTTTATTTTTATCTTGACCAAGTTACCTTAAATGTTATAATTCTAACAGTAGAGACCAACGAAGAGACAGTTGAAGAAATTTATAAAAATAAATCAGAGTATAAAAGTTCAATTACATACTTTGCTGTAATAAATTTTAAAATAACAATTTATTTTAATTTTGTACCATCGCAATTTATATTTTTACTGTGAAAATATTAAAGGCTTTGTAATTTATCCAATTAATATAATATCCAAATCATTCAAATTTCAAATAGTCTAGTTAACTAGTGCCTTTTTGACGAAAAAATGTGAAACTTTACCGAAAATATGATTTCGGTGTCATTCGATTCGTAATGGCCTGCAACCCTCCCAAAACCCAACATAGCTAAAATTTGAAAATAGATCCTCAAAGAGAAGAAGATTTTCTAAGCAAATCCCACGACCGCGAACTGTACAGACAATATTGATCATCATCATCAGCCTCTATCCGTCCACTGCTGAACATAGACCTGCCTCAATGAACGCCAAGACGGCCGATCCCTTGCCACCCGTATCCAACACGGACCGGCCACCACACGGAGATCGTCTTCCCATCTGGTTAATGGCCGTTCAACACTCTGTCTACGTAAACGTGGCATCCAATCTAGAACCTTATAACTCCATCGGTTATCCGTTCTCCTGAGTTTGTGACCAGCTCACTGCCACTTCAACGAGCTTATTCTTTGCGTGATATTGGCAGCCTTAGTTCTCTGGCAAATGTCTTTGTTTCGAATCCTATCTGCCAAAGAAACACCCAGCATAGCATGCTCCATAGCACGTTGAGCTACGGCAAACTTACGGACCAGCCGTAAATTTAGAGGCCACGTTTCAGTCCCGTAGGTCATCACGGGGAGAACGCATTGATCGAATACTTTCGTCTTCAAACTCTGCGGTATAGACGACGTGAGAATATGGCTTAGCTTCCTGGATGCTGTCCATCCCAACTGAATCCTCCTATCGGTTTCCCTCTCGAAATTATGTCGACCTAGCTGCAACGTATGGCCGAGATAGACATACTCTTGCACGTTAACCGGCCTAGGGAAAACGTGTTAGTTGAACATGACTTTCGTCTCGTGAAAGTTCATCCTAAGGCCCACACGTCGGGAAGATTCATTTAGACTGTGCAGCATCTCCAGCAAGCCCTCCAGTGACTCGGCCAATATAACGATATCGTCAACGAAACTACGGTGTAAGAGATACTCGCCGTTAATTTTATGTCACATTCTGTCCAGTTTAAAGTCTTAAAAACGTCCTCCAAAGCATTAGTGAACAGTTTCGGGGAAACAAAATCCTGTCGCACTCTTCGATGCATAATCAAACACTTCGAAGTATCGCCAACCGACCTGACATCGCTGCAGAGCTTCCAGAACAGCCCAGATTTCAACCGTGGCAAAAGCTTTTTCATAGTCCACAAAGACAAGGCACAGTGGCTGGATGTACTCATGGGTCTTCTGTACAACTTGCCTTATAGTGTGAATGTGGCATATGATGCTAAATCCTCTTTGAAACCCAGCCTGCTCCTGTGGCTGGAATCCAGAGCTCTTTAGTGAGGCGGTTCGTCATAATCCTAGAGAACAGCTTGTATACATTATGGCTTAGAAGTGAAATCGGTCTATAATTTTTAAGAAGGGAGTTGTCATCCTTCTAAAAAAAACAGAACGATCTCACTTCCATGCCACTCCTTGGGGGGAAATGCCCCGTTGAAGGACGAAATTCAAAATCTTTTGTAACTCTCTTAAAACAGGTTCGCCACCGGCCTTAAGGAGTTCAGTGGTAATTCCGTCTTTCCCCGGAGCCTTTCCTCCCTTTAAGCTGCTTAAGAGCTAGACTAACCTCACCTAGGCTGATGTTCGGAAGCTCGCTGGAGAGGTGTCGTGTTAGGCTAACACGCGGATCGTTGTTTCGGGTTTGGGGTGTTTTTGAACGTCAACCTGATCGGTTGACGTTTTAGGACGCGTACAGTTTGCCGCCATAGAAACCTTCGATCTCCGATAAGATCCCAGGCTGAGAAGAAACGGTCGCACCAGAAGAGGTCCTAATCTTCGACAGGTGGCTTCTCCTGAGCTTCTCCACAAAAACCTTCGACCCTCTATTCTGCTCGGTAATCCGTTGCATATTTGAGCAGTGAACGTCTCGGCGTATTAGTTTGCGGATCTGCTTTGAGAGAAGCTTTACATCTGTGAAAGTGGCGTCTGTGTGTGCTCTGCGTTCCCTCATAAGACCGAGTGTCTCGTCCGAGAGTTTGGATTTCCAGCCAGTACTCTCTCTACAAAATAATTTTCATAATATTAAAGACTTAAATGACATAAATATGAAATAATTAATGTACATATTAGAATAATTAATGCAAGGAATATTTTGTTGTATTGTGACGTTACTTCTATTTTTATATTGATTTTGAATACTATGATTAAGGGTACTGAAACATGTGGACCCTATAATATTTATAACATTTTGTATTACCGTGTTTGAAGCACATTAATACATTATTATTATTATAAAAATGAGCAGCGACACCTAGTGAGTTCTTTTGGTGCATGAATAAACAACTTTTAAGAACATTTTTTTTTGTCTATTTTACGACTTTTGTAACTTTTTTGCTGCTTTAAAATAGACTTATATTCTACCGATAGATACGCACGTTCATATAAACCGTTTGTTCAAATAATGACACAAACTATTGAACTAAATTTCGCTGCAGCGCTAAAACGTTAGTTATTTCGTCTAACCAAACCATACAAACGTACAGCGCTAGATCGATTTTTCAGTATATTTTTCTCGCGCCTAAAACGTTGTAAGTGCGCGTTAATTTCATAGCGCTTACGCATTTCGTTCAACGTAGTGTAACATCATGCCATATTTATAGATTTTACGCCGCAGGCAAAAGCGACACAGTTTTTGTATCTACAAAACTTAATTAGAATTTATTCTCTACTTCTAAATTTATTAAAAGTTAAATAAATTAATAGTAACGTAGAAACAAACAAGTTTATACTTTGGCTAAAATTTTCGTATTATTAGCGCTGCTCCTTACGCACCCACGCGTGCTTCAATGTCGACTGTCAAAATTACTCTAAGGGCCGAAACACATAACCGCGTTGCGGCGCCGCGCCGCTTAAATCAGCAGTGGCGTCCCTGCCGATTTCAGCGGCGTGGTGCCGCACCGCGACGCGAATTTCACGGCACGACGTCATACTTATTGACAATGATTCAGTTTATTTCAAAGACTACTACTACTATTGTTTGTTTCTATCACTTTTGCAAACAACACGCGTAAAGTCAGAAGCAGTTTTAAAATTAAATTTTCATTTATATTTTTGGGTTAGGAATGCCCTTGTTTGTGGGATTACTGTGGGTATTTTCCATCGGGATTCATAGCCTTATTACATGAATGTATCCAGTATCTTCTTTGTCATACATTTAAAACAGAGTTATGTCTTCTTTATAACAAATAAGCAATAAGTTTATTACGATCCATGAGCAGAGACACGTCTATCCACAATCAAAAATCACGAGGAACTGGTTACCCTACCGTAGGACAATAAAACGCTCTTTTTCGCGACGCCGCAACGGCGCAACGCAAACTGTCGTTTTTAGCGTTGCGGCGTCGCAACGCGGTTATGTGTTTCGGCCCTAAAGTAAGGTGTACGGACTGCAGTACAGTTCAGTTGAACAAAGTGAGTGTTCAGAACGCTAAATCTAGTACGTAGTACGTATATTTATTATATACTACAAGCCGGGCAATTGTAGTTTGATTAAAACATCGATAACTTTTTTTCTGTCGTCCAATAACAATGAAGCAAAGCCTAAACACAGCCCAAGAACATACTTATTTCATTAGTGAAAACAGAATATAAATCCATCCAGTATATACGAAGACATGCGTGAACATACAAACTGACAGACAGAAGGTAAGAAATTACAAAAAATAATATGTTTTAATTTCTGTCGGTCTTCTTTATCACTCTGACTCTCTGTCTCTGAAAGTTGTTTCACGGAAGAATCATAAATCAAGCAGGATGATGGTACCTATATAGATAACAGGTCTAGGAGACACAAGCGCATCAATAATACCTCCAACCTGAATGCTATATAATATGTTTTAAACAAACGATTGCTATTTCTAAATTGCATATTTATAAAACATAAGCTTACCACGTTTGTTGTAGACGAAAGTCCAAAATAAATGAAGTATGTTAATTTAACAACTTGAAAAATCAGTCCGGAGAACATCTGAACCAGAAAGTGATTATAAAATACCAAATTATTAATAATTAATCATAAAGTATATCTAGAATACACTTGGCTTCAAATTATTAGGAAATTTTAAATTAAGATAAAATCTACTATATTCTATGGGATTTGTATAGGTCGTAGACCGTAGTGTACAGTTTTCGAGTACAGAAGAGTAGTTTTACATTTTAGATATCATACTCACTCCAACAGTCAGCTCATTTTTTGTCTCCATCATAATATCCATTAAATGCTTATACAATATGATAAACCTTCTTATTATATGTATTTGTTCTTCTGTGGTTAAATTTGGCCTACGATTCCGATCCAGAAGATTTTTGCAATGTCTCAGTCGTAGCCAAAATATCTCAAATATAAACGTTTTTGAAAAATGACTTAAATAATTAGTCAGTATGAATAATACAATCAAAATGTGGCGCAGCTTTAAAAAAAAATCAGATTCATAAAAACACCATATTTCTGAGATTATTTTTACACATATTGAAGTTGTAAATAAAATTGCTGTAAACATGCCGTGGATGGTACATGTATAACCCATCATTTTATCCAAGATTTGAATGTTAGAGCAAAATTTAAGAAATTGGTGTTCTCTTAATATCAATGATATTATTACATTAAATAATCTTTCAACAACAAAATATAATCCTATAGCGTAAAGCTTAAAAGGGTTATTCAAATATGCATAAATCAAAGATAATCCAAGAATACAATAAATTTTGACAAAATATGACACTCTTTTGGAATAAAATATGTCACTAAATATACCCAAAATAGCTTTGATCGACATCACACATTTGAGAATTGGAAAATAATTTTGACGAAAAAATTTCCATTCATTGTTAGTCATTTTACAATTCTAACCATCAAAGTACACCAAACGAAATAAATACCAATGACTTTCTGAATTTAATAAAACACAAAGTTCGAATGACCTAATATAATAATATTGTATGAATTAGTTGATTAAAATATAAAGTACTAAGATCGAATAATATTATTAGGTGACGTTACACTTCATTTCATTACTTTAAGTATTATTTTATTGACGGGTATTACTGTGAGCATATTATAGCACTGCATTATAATATATAGTTCGCGAGTTATATAAATTACGTCAACCATTTCTTATCGGGGATAATTTGTAAAATGATTGAGAGAGTTGTGATATGTAGCCCCGTGAACGGTAGCTGCGACTGTGTTTGCTGAGCAGCAGTGGCCACTGGAATGCGTAAAAAATTAATTTTAGTTATTCTCCCCGGTTGAAACTTAGTCACAATTATAGCTAGCCTAACAATTATCATAAAAAAGTCAGCTGATTTTCTTTGTCTCTGTCACTCTCTTTAATCGGTACCTCAATGTTGAGGATTGTGACTCCCATTATGCATATCCGTGTGTTGTTGATGACTTTCCCTCTTCACTTTGGCTTCGTGGAGTGTTCTATTCATCGGTATTTCCAGTTGCTTTGCAACTTGGTTGAACTAAACCTGAAGCTTTGCAGACATCGCTGCAGGTTTTGATCTTGGCTCCCTATTTTGTCTGTCACGATACTATTTTCCCGGTTATCGGAGTTTCTACGAACTGTATGACAGTCGTATTGGTTTTCTATTTTAGCTGCTTTATATTTCTATTTTCAGCATTCGACGCCGGCACCACATTTGCTTGACGTTGCTTTTCATCATTGGCCTGTTTTCAAACTTCTGTTTGAAAGCAGGCCAATGATGACAAATGCACTCTCCATATTCTTATGGAGAGTGCCTCACGGAGGACCACTTAAGAGGTCCCGACCTCTTAAGTGGTCCTTACTTAGAGGAACTAATGAGAGTAAAACATCTTGAAAGAACCAAATTTTAGGATACCGTATATGAAATTCCGTGAAACCAAATCGCCTAAATCTGGAAGAACCTTGTGTTGGTGAATAATAAAATAAGTAAAATAACTCTCACACTTTTTCACTTTTCTTTAAAATAAGAGTGTATAAAATTCAGTAGAATATAATATACTTCTACTCTACAGAAATTATAAGCTTCTACTCCTTAAAAGAAGGCTGAGAAAAGCCTAATATAAAATAGCAGATATTGCCAACATAAGCGCTTCAATATCCGTTATCTCTGTAACATTTTCACACTCGTGGGAGTGAAAACATTTTCGCCGCTTAAAATAACATACTCATAAAATGGCGGCTGTATTCGAGCTCGAGGTCTTCATTTGCGGTTTTAGTGTTTCGTTCGGGCTAAGCAGTTCTGTAAACTACAACGTGACAGCTAGTGGTCAAAAATTCATTTAGGAAATTCCAGTTTATGATAAACGTGTTTTTTTTTTCTAATTAAGCAAGAGTTTCTTGTGTTTTTGCCAAAAAAGAAAAATAACATATTATAAATACAAAACAGATTAAAAACAAGTCAATGTAGTGTACAATGATTATTTGCATAAGCATTGCATACAGTTCTAACGAGATGGTAAGATAGTAAGAAAAGTTGATAACCATACCATGTCAAAAATTACATTCAAGTAATTCTAACGCCATAGATCAACTTTTCTAACATATATGATTTTTTTCACATTCTCGAAGATTCCAATTTTGAACTTGAATTTGTGTAGCAGCTGTGGTCACGATGGACTCTTTTAATATTTTATATATTCATAAAGACATAGTAACAAATAGTTTTAATAAAATTAGAAAAAAACATTTAAAAAATAAATAATACTAGAGAAAGATAAAAAAGGTTTTAATAGAATTGATTTTTTTTTGAAAAATAGACAGTCTTTGGCCTGCGTCCAAAAATCTGTGCATTTATTGACATGGGCCGTGCTCAGAACCATCCGCATGTGAAGATACACTTTGGCTGCAGCATGTCCGAATTTATTGGAAAACAAAAACCCAATGAATTATGTTGCAGGCTTTGAAGGCTGGTTATTCAATATTTTATCACAGTTGTCTACTAAAGAAAAGGCTCTTGGAATAAACTTATGTAAAATATTCGTTGCGAATAAAGGCTATTCGCAACGAATATTTTCGGGTAATGCTAACGTTTTACTCGCAGTACGCATTCCTCCAGAGGTGTGCTAGACCCAACAAATCATCGGCCATGCATGCACGAATGGGATTTTTTCAAGAGGTTTTCTTCCTCATTTCCAATGGTTTTTTAAAGAGGTTTCCGTCCTCAGGTCCCGGCCTCCTGTGTTGGATGTGAGTTGTTGAGCCAACTGCTCACGTTTCACTCCCGGTACGCTCGCTCCAGGTGGATAAAAAAAAAAGGTTTCCGTCCTCTAGCTCCGATCTCCTGCATTGGGAGCGGGGTGTACAGCAACCTTCTCACGTTTCGCTCCCGGTAGGTACGCATTTCTTCAGGGGTACGGATCCGATTGGTTCACTCGGGGCTTGCACCCCGGGCTTAAGCCCCACCACTGCATCAAGGGCCGGATCCTAATGGCGGGGAGGTTAAGTGTCCTAAGACGTAAGATGTTAAGTATCTGTGCCGGTAATTACACTTCCTGTCCTAGCCTTCGGTCTGAAACAAAATCTTTTACGCAAGATTTTATATATGATCAACTAACAGCTTCTTTAACGGTAAATAGTTTTATTTAAATTCTGCTAACGCTTGTTCTTCTTTGATAGGATCAATGATCACTAAACTGACGAATTTTCACATTATAATATTATTAGAACGGCGGAAGTAAAATACTCTAAACTAACATGAAACTGAAACAACAAAACAGCCATCTCACGCCAGATCACTTTTGGTTAGCAAAACTTTTAATAGAGACGGTTTATTCATTTTAAATTGCCCTTCATTAATTTATCGCATATATAGAGGAGGGATAGTTAACCTCGGAGGACCCAGCGCTATACTCCGGACTCTGCCGGAGTATGGCAACGTACGGTACACCGATCTGGGCAAGTCACCTTACCACGAGGAATAAGGTTCGGCATACTGTACGGTTTCGTGGACGACAGCCAGCAGGTGCCCCCCCGTGGGTATGGGTGTATCCTTTCCGATAAAGGCTACACCCATAAAGGATACATCCTTTATGGGTGTAGCCACTATCTCTATCTAGTAAGTGTGTAATAAAAATATGATGACAATAATTAAATTAATTAATGAATCTTCATATTAAAATCTTATTTAGAGAAAAAATTATAAGTCACGATCAACTTTGACCCTTACCCACTCGGCTGAATTATTATTTTAAATGCAGTTTTATGGGCATGATAATAACATTATATAAATAATAGGCAACATTATTAATATATATTTTTATTGAAACATAGAACACATTTCAGGCTTAACAAAACGATTTTATTAACTTAAACTATATTTTTAACTTGAACCCAAATTTTAAAATCCTTTTGGAAAACGTTTTTTAAGGTATATCTTGCTATCCTTATTTTAAAGCTTTTACTATATACTTTTTAAAGATACGGTTAAAAATATATTCCATATTCCTCCGGATATATTAACAAGAAAAACAAAGATAAAAAAATAATGTATGTAAAAGTCAAAGCCAAAATCAGAATAATTTAAGACCCTTAAGATAATAACAAAATCCTTTTATTCAAAGCTTTGATCTCGCACGGTATGATAAACAAAATTATAGCTCGCTTTTTGTGATTTCTTTTATTATATTGGTTTCTCATTATAAATGAATAAAGTATAATTTTTGTATCGTTTGACCTCGTATAACAAACGAAAGCCGTATTGTCCTTATTTATCGGTAGTTACCTTTACCCACTAAACTCCAGCGAGTGCCACAAATGCCGCCTTTGGTAAGGTGCCCCGAATCTGTTGAGCAACAGGGAACCTTGACGGCTAATCACTCCTCCAAGGGACCGATGCCACCTCCACAGAGAGTCTATACCCCATCACAGAACAACCTCTCCCAACGTCGGGAAAGTGTAGCGTGCGCGTGGGTGAAGTTCCCATCCTCACCCCTTGTCCCTCCCGCTCTTTTGTCCCCAGTTATTATAAGAGGGGCACAACGAGCAGCTCCCTCGGTTCAATTTGCTTCGCCCAAGGTCTGAGCCCCACAGCCACGACAAGGCTCGAACCAAGGTGGGGTCAGTGATGATGGCTATAAAAACAATCATGAATGCAGATTCTAAGCCTAAGTTAACGCGGGAAAAACTGTAAGCGTCAGCTAGCATTTTTTTTAATTACCTTCTAACTTCTGCTAGTATTCATTGAATATGACAAAAATAATGACAAACTCATTGGAAGCAGATTCTATAGAAGTTAATGAGAAACAAATAAAATACGTTAAGGAATATACATACTTAGGGCAGCTCATATCTCATATCTCCAGACATGCAAAAAGAGATAGAAAGAAGAATAACAAATACATGGAAACGATACTGGTCGCTTAGTGAAGTAATGAAGAATAAAGACATGCCTATGAAGGAAAAAAAGAAAGTATTTAACATGTGCATTCTACCATGCTTAATATACGGATGTTAGACATGGGCATTGACGGAACAACTGCAAAGGAAAATAAAATTATGCCAGAATGGGATTGAGAGAAGTGCAATCGGAGTGAAGAGAAGAGATAAAATAAGATTAGATGAAATAAAAAAGGTGACTAAATTTAAAAGTTCACAAACAGTATATAGAGCATTCAAGCGATCTTGCCACCATTATTACTGGAAAAATAACATATCCCCAAGTCATACATAAATAGCTCATAGTTAATATACACTAGTATATTACTTCACTATGTAGATATTAGTTGACTTATAAATACAAACCCAACAATATTTATTATTTCAATTCAAACAATTTTTATTATTTCAATCATGATAATCACTAAGTTATACATAATAACTCATAGTTGATATACATGTATATTAATCATACTATGCAGATATTTGTAGACATAAAAATTTCTCCGTGGTGCATTGCAGCTGGGCTTCCCCTGACTGCTGTCTTTTCTTGACTCTTGTAAGTCATTGCAATCTTGTACTGTCTCCCGCTTTAACCGGGGAGGGAAACTGGAAATTTTCCTACTCCTCCTGAATTCTTCTGATTAAATTCGTTGCGGGTCCCAAGGCAGTTTTAACGTATCCCTCGGGCTCCCTGAGATCGTATCAAAGGGTCATTTAGTGGTTACCGCTGTCGATCCTGGCTATACAGGAGTAGCAGTGGTGGGAAAGAGTGGTGGGCCTAGTCCGTAAAAAATAAAAACAGTATGTAGAGAACTAAAATGGAGATGGACGGGACATACGAGGGCAGCACTGAAAATTTCGGGAATCAAGGAAGTGACACAACATTACTATTTAAAAATGTATTTATTGCTTTTCGAAGTATTCTCCGCGAAATTTGACACATTTTTCCATACGATGGAACCAATCATTGAAGCAACCATTCCATTCGGAAGTTGTGGTCTCCAAAATGGCCGTTTTGTAGGCGTCCACAGCTTCTTCAGGCGATGAAAAACTCTGACCACGCAATTTATTCTTTATTTTAGGGAAAGTATAGAAATCATTAGGGCTTAAATCGGGGCTGTACGGCGGATGGTCTAATAATTATATGTTTTCTTGCTCTAAAAACTCTTTTGTTCTGTGCGCGGTGTGAGAACTCGCATTGTCGTGATGGAGGATAATGCGGCGGTTACAGTTCTCTTTACGGAGTTCAGAAACTACCTGTGGCAAACAAATGCTAGCATACCATTCTGCATTAACCGTTCTTTGTCCCTCAAGAGGAATAGTCGCAACATGGCCGGTTTTGGAGACAAATGTGGCCACCATTTTTTTGCAACACTCCGTGAACGAACAATTTTTGTTGGCTTTAACTCATATTCGAACACCCAAACTCGTGACTGGTTTTTTGTTTCGGGTTCGTACGCGTACATCTAGGATTCGTCACCTGATACGAGGATTTGAGGATCCTGCGTGGAATCTTTTGAAAGTTCTGACGCACCAAGTAACGCGAGCCGCTTTTTGCTCTTCACAGAGCAAATGCGGTATCCATCGGGAATACAACTTTTTTACACCTAATTGTTCATGCAAGATTATTTGTATTTGACTCATGCCAATGTCTAAAGTTGCCTGGATTTCGCGGTATGTCACATGTCGATCTTCCTCAATCAACTTACTCACAGCATCAACGTTTTCTTGGGTTACTGCAGTTTTTGGACGACCTTGACGGGGATCATCACTGAGCTTGACACGTCCACGTTGAAATTCAGCAAACCAGCGATAAATTGTGGTTTTGGATGGGGCTTCATCTCCAAATGCAGAAATCATTCGGTCAACAAACTGTTTTTGTGTTAAACCACTTCGAAAGTCATAATAAATCATCGCTCTAGAATTTTCTCGAGTCAATTCCATTTTCTCAACGACTAAACAAGTTTGACAAGACCTTGTGACAAGACCGAGAATCTTTTTTTAAATAAATAAATGGTATTCGATTTTTAAAACCAAGGAGTTTTCAATGAAAAAGATTTTAATATGACAGGAACAGTGGAAATATTCCATTCCCAATACTTTTAGTGCAGCTTATGTATTCTAAGAGACGAGAAAGAGAAATGGACCAAGTTGATTACCGAATGGTACCCAAGAGATAGAAAAAAGAAACAGAGATAGACAAACTTAATGATGGGAGGATGAAATAAAAAAGGTCGCAGGTCCACTATGGACCCGAGTAGCAAGAGATAGAGTGAGATGGAAATATTTAGAGGAGGCCTTTGTCGCAGGACAAGCTGTTGGGGAGTAACCATTTGTCGATAGTGTAGTAATATAAATTAAGGTAGATAGTTTTTAGAATCATAATATGTATATACATTTTGTAAAAAATATATATTTGTAAGAAAACAGCAATAAAGGCTATTTTATTTTATTTTTTTATTTTTTAAGGTAACTTCATGTAGAAAAAATCATTAATTAATTCCCTCATCTATTTATCTAAATCTAATCCATTAAAATCACTAGAGCCAAACTTAATTTTTATACTTAGAAACTTTTAATCAAATACTTGTTCTTTGATGTTGAAATTCGTCCCAAAGACAATAAGCGTTAATTACAGAAAGCCCTTTCTTAAGAGACAATAGTTGTTCAAACCGTCCGCGTCACTTTGGAAATAAAAGAGGCTGATGTAAATAATAAATACTCTTATAGGGCACTCTTGCTGTCTCAGCGTTCATGATTTCCAGCAGTGGAATATATAAAACCACGTTAACACGTATCTCACGCGCACCCGGACAGAAATGCAGAGATGAGCGGAATTGAAGAGCTCGATTCTGATTTATTTTTTGTCACTTAATCTCTGTAAATAAATTTAATTTAAATAAAACTTTTCTGCCCACACTACCCAACTGGTTTAAATTGACAGCTATGACGTCACAATATGGCGCTTAGTCCGTCATATTCTTATTTAAAGCGCACAGTACAAGTGGACCTGGCATAACTATACAAATACCGTGCCTACTATTATGACGTCATTAAGGACTAAAAATGGCCTACTCTTTAGTGTCTTACCATTTAAGGCGGGCCTTTCCCGATAAACGGCATTTTGAATTCTGTTTTATTTAGAAACTTAGCCGATTTAAATTTTGAAAAAAAAATATGTTATTTAACACTCTTTCATCGTAATATTTCGGTCATCCGATACACGATTACTTATATTTTTCTGCATTAAAAAAATGCAAAGATAGGTCAAAATTGAGATGAAAAACCAATTTTATTTGAGTAATATCAGGTTCTGTACAATAAAACTTATACCATAATAAACCTTGTAGAAAATGTCGTCGTTGTCGGTCGTCATAAATATTTTTTTATAAATCCCTCCCTTCAATTAAATAAATATGTGGTTTCACACGCTGCCAAAGCGCTCGACGCGGCTTTGAGCTCCATACGAAATTCAGTTCTCAGACAGCCCCGCCTTAAGATTTTTTTTTATGTTAGTTGGATAGGCAATCTGGCAAACGTACCACCTGACGGTAAGTGGTCGACGTCGCCTATGAGCATAAACTAGTATACCTGGAACGAGCCCAGAAAACTCATTTGTGTGTTGTTGTATCCTGAGACATAAGATGTTAAGTCTCGGTGTCAGTAATTACACTGCCTGTCTTGCCCTTCTCTCCGAAACACAGCAAAGCTGTTTCACGGGAGAAACAAGCAAGATGGTGGTATCCAGCAGCCATTATTGTCATCAATTTTTTTTTTGTCATAATGGGGCAAACGAGCAGTTGGAGCCTTATGGTACCGACGCCCATACACATCCGCTTAATGAGAGTTTATGCAGATGCGTTGCTCTCCTTTACCCTATCCCCCTCAGTGAGTCACCGGAAACTCACAAACCGCACGAAACGCGACAGCATAGCTGTCATTTGACGCCGGTGTTATGTAAGCGAAAAGCACCACCCCGGTCGTCTTTAGGTTGAGTGGCATAATTAATATTTATATATTAATACGTGAAGCAAAAACCTTTGTAACCTTTTTAAGAGGATTTCGCGATTGGAGGAATTTGAAATTTAGTACAGTTAAAGATTAAGTGGACAGGGAGCTGAGAAAGATATTATTTTTGTGTAATATGCACTATAAATACATTAGATAAATTAATTAAGTTAAATATTACGCACACTACGATACGCACATATTCAACTTGCATAATGATGACAATGTTAAACAGTAGATGACGTATGACGTTTAGTTTTTATTTTAACAAGGAAGTTTTGAAGCATACTCTGTATGAATATATAATTTTATAAGGAACTAGTGGCCCCGACGATAAGTAGCCTGGGCTTGTTCCAGGTATACTGGTTTATGTTCATGGGCGACGTCGACCACTTAAAACGGTTACTGTACTCATAAACTTATGTTGTGGGTTTGTAATTATAATTATGATAAGGCTGATAATAGAATGATGATGATAAGAAATAAAGTCAAACACAACCTTTTTTTCAACCTGACCTGCTAGTCCAATGTCGATTCTCGGCACTCGCATCCAACAAGGAGAACCGCACAGAAATCGCCGTCCCATTTAAGTCGACTGATCCTCCGTCTTACTAAATATAGCCATCACTCGAGAACCCAATCAGCTCACCAACCATAATTCTTCGTCGTGACCCGCCTACTGCTAATTTAGCGTGCTAATACAGACATTAGTGTAAAGGCATATATTATCGTAGTTATATAGGTATTTTTACCTTTGTCTCATTATGTACAGCTTGGCAAAAAAGAGTGTGGAGAAAATGAGGGCGCCACTTTGACTTAGATCTCATCATAATATGGGAAAACAGTAAGAGATTTCAATCAAACCGTTAATAATAAATGTTAAACACAAAATTTTACTCAAAATATAGTATTTGTCGGCCAAGTATTGTCAACATCATAGGTTTCCATTTAGTAAAATATTTAGTTCCACCTGTCACCACGTCATACTCTTTTTTGCCAAGCTGTATGTAGGATCACAGTATCGTAGTTTGTTGTTGTTTATGCGGAAGGTAACGTCTGTCTTAGTTTAGAGCCCATAAATACAAGAACCTACTAATACAGCATAAATACGTTTTTTCACGCGCCGTCAACGCGCGTCACTCGAGTAAGAAACGCGATGACATCGCAACCAATCCAGCCGCACGTGAAAAAAAATTAGTGTGTAAGAGCCCTTTAGTAATGGTAAAACCCGGCGAGTGCCACCAATGCCGCCTTCGGTGAGGTGCCCCGGATCTAATAAACAAACAGGGCACCTCGACGGCTAGTCAGTTCCCCACGGGACCGACGCCACCTCCACAGAGGGGTTGTCCCGCACCACAGAACAACCCCTCCCAACTTCGGGACAAGTCCCTCCACCAACCCATGGCCCTATCAACCTGTCGCGGTTATACGGGCCGAATCTCGGAAGTGCGCACCCTAATGTCTGGGGTTTCTTCTTCTCTTCCCTTCAGATACACACGCTTCCGTTCCCTACAAGTTATTTAATCTCTTTCTACTTGCCCCTTAGTCCTTCGCCCCTTTCTAGGGCGGACGGCACAGATACGCCTTCGGTGTCTGCCGATAGTGCGCTCTGCTATCTTCGATGGTCTTCTTCACCTCTCTGGGTTTCCGCTTCATTCTTCGCCTCCGTTCTTCTCGAGGTCGCTCCTTCTTTTGTGCGATCGTCGCGCGAAATCCCGTAGTCTACCGAAGTTCGCCGCCGAATTGCCATAGTAGATCGGACCCACCTCTTGTACTTCAATGCCGTCTAACAATTCCCTACGCTCATCCCTGTACAGAGGACATTCCCAGAGTGCGTGGTGTACGTTTTCCACTGCAGCTTCGCCACAGTAGCATCACCCCACAGCGGACAATTTCATTCTGTGAAGCCTCCCCCTAAAACACCCATGACCGGTCAAGATTTGGGACGTTTCATAATCCGGCTCGATCCAAGTCGCCTTGAATCGAGCCTTCACCCCCGGGAAAAACCGATATAGCTCCCTCCCATGGATCGACGTGTCATGCGGCGAGAGCGGACTCAGCTTCTCTGAGTTTGGCACTCTGCAACTCCTCCTTGGTAACCGCGAACTCGCGCAGAGCGCCTAGTCTGCCTGCCCTGATCACCTCGAAGTTGGCCGGCAGCACACCAGCCAACACCGCTAGTCCGTCAGTGCTCGTCGAGCGATACGCCTTGGTCAGAAGGATCAAGGCGGGTCCCAACTTCGGGACAGTACAAATGCCCCTTTGCCCCTGCTCTTTTGTCCCCTCTTCTTATAAGAGGGGTACAAAGAGCCCCCTCGACTCAATTAGCTTCGCCTAAGGTGCTGGGCTCACCCTAGGCTACTTAGTAATGGTAAGAGAAATGTTGATAATAATCATGATTGTCTTGCTATATTATATTGTGTGTTCTTATTTGTGTCAAACCACAGAGCACATAACAGCTTTTGACACCCCTACATAGCAATTTACTAATGACGTATACAAGTTACTTCGACAATACACAAAGGCATCGTTAGTTCGAGATAAGCACAGTTTTGAATTATATTGAGACATTGGTACTGTATTGTAAGTTATTATCTAAAAGCTGATTTACACGTATGTAGTCAAGAAGTTAACTTTATTTTATCTTAATTTTAAGCGACTATCAGATATTTAAGCAGACTATGCTGCATTGCAGCCAAACTGGGCCGGCAAGACCAGGGTGGTACATCTCGTTCACATAGCGTCGGTGTGCTCACATAGCGTCGGTGTCAAGTGACAGCTATGCTGTTGCGTTTCGTGCGGTTTGTGAATTTCTGGTGGCCCATTGGGGGTATAGTGAAAAGGAGAGCGGCGCATCTGCGTGGCCTTGGTTGTGCGGATGTGAATGGGCGTCAGTGCCGTGAGGCTCCGACTGCTCGTTTGTCCCCTGATGATAAAAAAATCTTTTCATAGATGGCATTTAGTATTTTATTTTTTCTTTTCACAGCCTTGCTGTGTTTCGGAGAGAAGCGCAGGACAAGCACTAAGCAGTGTTATTACTGACACCGAGACTTAACATTTTACGTCTCAGAATTGGCAACACAATTTTTGTGCTAGTTCCAGGTGAACTAATTTATGGGCGTCGTCGACCACTTACCATCAGGTGGTACGTCTGCCAGTTTGCCTATCCCACTAACATAAAAAAGTTGAAATTGATCACGTGTTTATATCACCTTTTGCTTTGGCCCTTTTTGTCCCAAAAATCCTTTGCCTGTTTAATATTATAAAAACATTTATTAGCGCTTCTCAGGCCTCAGCAGTAAAATCGACTTGAATGTCGTGACATCAAACGGCATGTCGCTGTATTTTTTATTTTCTTCCATTTTTCTTTATAAATATTATTTTTTAAATGAATTTTAATATCAGCTTCGATGCTCCACTTTTGCCGGGCTTCCAGTGACGGTCTATTTTTTCTGAAGCATTGTTACATATTTAAGTTATCTGGATAAATGTATGATACAGTCATAAGTGAACCTATCACTGTGAACTTTTAGAACGTTTAGAACTGGTAACTGCACAATTTCGCTGCAATAAAACTTTGTTAATCTCGAAATATGGAACTATAAACAGTTTAGAATTTTGTCAGTTTTGTGTTAGTTTTCCATTTGTTTGTTAGAAAGTTAGATCCAAAATTGGAACCGACCAGAGGTATCGCTATATTTTAGTTGCGAATTTCTCTGCACAATATGATAGAAATATGATACGTTAGATGTCATCACTTGCATAATATAATAGCTTTGTTTTGTTTTATTATAGAAGAGAATGCTAACAGACAGTCGTTTCACCTGGTGGTAAGTGATAAACAACATCCAGACACCCCTACATCATTAGCAGGTGCGTTGCAGACCTTTCAAATATGAATATGCTCTTTTCTTGAATGATCGGTTCGGAGATAGGTACCGTAGATAACGGGATATTTACCACGTTTTTCACTTTTATTTCACGAAGCTCGATATTTCGACATTATCTAAATGTATGCATTATCTAAATGGTCAAGTCCGCTGCGTGACAGTGAGCTGTGCGCACGCGTTGTGTTCTTTACTCTGAGTGATTACGTAAATCTCTTATAAATTTAGTTATTCAACTACTAATAAAGATAAATGGATGAAAACAGTAGTGAGGAAGATATAAGTGATTCGGAGCTGTTGGATAAATGTGAAAGGCAACTTAATGATATAAGTGCAATGGAGGGTAGCACGAGAATTGGAAAAAATGTTGATGAAAATATACAAACGGGTGGGAAGAGAAAGGAAAGGGAAGGTGAGCATAGTGATGAAGAGGAATTTACTCTTGTAAATCGAAGAAAACCTAAGAGATTAATCAGGCGTGAATCAATTATATTGGGACAGAGTGGGAGGGTAGTTGAAGAAAATAAAGATGAATCACAAACAAATATAGTATGTGTCACATCATTGAAGCAGTTACCGAAGCAAATAGCAATGGCAAAATTGCTTCGCATGGAAAATATAAAAGACATTTTGTCTATTAAGTTCAAAAGCCCGTATAAAGCTTTTATTCAATTTAATAAAAGGGAAGACGTCATAGGTTTAATTAATAGCCAAAAATTTAAAGAAATGGAGTTACGGTGCCAATTATTAGATGAAATATCTGTATCTTATGGAGTGATAAAAGGGGTTGATCTAGAAATTGACGAAAAAGAACTGGGCGAAATTTTACAATCAGATATTGAGATAATCACAATAAAGAGATTAAATCGTTTAAATATTGAAGGACAGTGGGTAAAAAGTGAATCTATAAGAGTGGGATTCAAATCTAATGTTTTGCCTGAATTTGTGTATGTTTACGGTTGCCGATTTAAAGTAGAATCTTTCATCTTTCCTGTAACACAGTGTTCAGGATGTTGGCAATTTGGGCACGCAGTCAAGTTTTGTCCCACAAAAAAAATATTATGTCCTAAATGTGGTGGTGATCATGTCAACTGTAATACTCAAGACTTCAAATGTATTAACTGCAAGGGGAAGCATATGGCTTTAAATAAAACATGTCCTCTTTTTGTAAAAGAAAAGAATATTCGACTTATCATGAGTGACAGGCAAGTAACATATCGAAAAGCCTTGCAAATGCTTAAAGAGGTTCAACAAAAAGAAAGAAATTATGCAAATGAAGAGATTAAAAGTATTTTGTCGCCCAACACCAATAAAGAATTATACAGCAAAGTCGTAGCTAAAACAGTTGGTCATAGGGAAGCACATTTCAACGACGACGAAGCGGAGAATAATAGATCCAATGTAATAACATGTGAAAGAAATAGAAATATATCAGCGAAATCTAAAACTAAAAAGCAGACTAGGAAGAAAATTAATGTAGATAATTTGTCATCGGAACAGGAGTCTGAAGGAATGGCTGAGGAGTCAAACAAAGGAGAACAACATTTCAGAAGGAGTGAACAAGCAAAAGACAGATTGTGGATTTGGAAAATTATGATAAAAATTAAGGACGTTGCTATGTCGGATAGTAAATTTAAAGATAAGATTATAGATATTTTAAAAATACTTTGTGAAGGACTAAAAAGGTTTGTACGCAATTTGTTTTTAGAGGGAGGGGGAGACATTTTTGAACAAATAATTAATTTTATAAATGGATAGTTTAAGGGAAATGTTGAAGCTTAACATAGTTCAGTGGAACTCGCAAAGTCTCCGTCCAAAACTCACAACTTTTTCAAATTTGTTACTACAAGAAAATATTCATGTAGCTATTATTAGTGAAACATGGTTTGAACCGGATTCTGAGATTAATATTAGCGGATATAATGTTTTTAGGCATGACCGATTTGATTCCTATGGTGGAGTTGCTGTGATTGTCCATAAGTCGATTCAGGCCCATTTAAATCCACTTCCCGTCATAAACCCGGGCATTGAGACAGTATGTGTTAGACTCATTAATTGTAAAGATGTTGAATATATTATTTCAATTTATTGTGCTTCGTCAGTACATACGCAAACTACAGATTGGATAGACCTTTTTTCCGTCCTGCAAAAGAATACTATTATAGCAGGTGACTTTAATGCTCATCATACAAATTGGTCGGTCAAAGTGGATACACGCGGTACACAAATCATGGATGCGTCTTTAGATAATGATTTTATTTGTATTAATAACGGCCAATCTACGAGGATAAGACTTAGTAATGGCAACTTACAACAAACATCTCCAGACATTACATTCGTTTCCTCAGATATTGCAATTAAGTTTGATTGGAAGGTATTTAACGAAAATTTAGGAAGCGACCATTTGATTATTAAATTCTCAATTAATGTTTTTACGCTGACCAATATTATTAAAAAACGGAACTTTAAAAATGTTAAGTGGTGTCAATATCATGAAACCTTTTTAGAAAGTATTGTATATTTCAACAATTCTGATAACCCTAGTGATGTTCAGCAAAGGTACAACGTATTCATAAATAAGATTAAATCTGCAGCGGATAAACACATTCCCTATTTTAAGATGTGTAAGAAGCCTGATAGTAAATTCAAACCTAAAAATTATTGGACCCCAGAGTTGTCGAAAATAGTCGCTCAACGAAGGCTAGCCTTAAAAACTTTTCGCCGTAATCCTACGCCAGAAAATTTAACTGTGTTAGAAAATAAGACACTAGAATCACATAAGCTAATTAAAAA
The DNA here is from genome assembly GCA_963853865.1 of Helleia helle. Taxonomy (NCBI): domain Eukaryota; kingdom Metazoa; phylum Arthropoda; class Insecta; order Lepidoptera; family Lycaenidae; genus Helleia; species Helleia helle. The sequence goes on along the minus strand of OY971423.1, from coordinate 18,806,057 downwards.
AGCAAAAGCTCTTAGTTGGCAAAAATTTTGTAACTCAATCAATGAGGTAACTTCTGTATCCCGGATGTGGCAGCAAATGAAATGGATGAAGGGTATCACGCATCAAAGCTCGACACCACCCATTGAGAAACAATTAGAACTGTTACACTCTTTAACACCTGATAATGTATCGAATAAGGGTCCTTGTTTTGTATCTAGGAATGATATTTTGGAATCGCGATTTACCTTTCACGAGTTAATTAATTGTTTAAAAAAAAAGGACACAGCGCCGGGAGAGGATGGTATCTCATATTCAATGGTTTACAATTTACCGGATGCAGGTAAATATATGTTACTTCAAATATATAACAGCATACTTCATTCTGGCATTGTTCCCTATCAGTGGCGAAAGGTTCAAGTGGTTTCGATCCCTAAAGCTAACACTTATCAAAATATGAATGTTAAGTTGAGGCCAATATCATTGATATCGTGCCTGTGTAAAATATTTCATCTTATGATCCTTAAGCGATTAGAATGGTATATAGAACATAAACATATTTTGTCGTCTCATACGGTGGGTTTCAGAAAATCTTGTTCTACTTTGGACTCAATTTCAAGATTAGTTTCTTACATACAAATAGGAATGACTCAGAATATTCCCACTTTAGTATGTTTTCTTGACATCGAGAATGCATATAACAATGTCTCAATTATTGCTGTTACAAAGATTTTGGATGAGTTACAAGTTGGATCTAAATTATGTCGCTATTTGTGGTCCTATATGAATGAAAGACATTTACAACTTAAGTCATTTGATAACCGTACAAATCTCTGCAGATGGACTAATACAGGCTTGGCCCAAGGTGATCCTTTATCTCCGCTGCTTTTTAACATAGTTTCCCATAAAATATGTACACAAATTAAAAATGTTTCTATATCTCAATATGCGGATGATTTTGTTGTATATTTTAGAGACAAACAAATCAAAACATGTGAGCGTTATATACAAAATGCCTTGGATTTCATTATTGCTTCACTGGACGAAATAGGGTTAAATCTGTCTCCTGTCAAATCCAGCTTTTGTGTTTTTTGTAGAGGTCATACGAGGGTTCTACCTACTTTACTTGTATACGGACAATCATTAGCTCAAGTTCAATGTTTTAAATATCTGGGTGTATGGTTAGACAGTCATTTACGGTGGAATAAACATATCAGCGAGACCATCAATAAGTGCTCTAAATATATTAATTTATTAAAAGTATTGGCAGGAAGCTCTTTTGGTATTCATACTAAACATATGCGCACAATATACATTTCTCTTATAAGAAGTAGGATAGATTATTGTAGTTTTATTTATGACTGTAGTGCTAAAACTCACATCTCTCGGTTAGATAAACTGCAAAATCAAGCGCTTAGGGCCATTGGGGGCTTTATTAAAAGTACACCTATCCACGTCATGGAGAGCGAATTACACATACCACCATTATTTTTGAGGAGACAATATTTGACATACAAATTTATTTTAAAAGGAATATCAAATTCTAATAACATTAGCATTAAAACAATTTCAGAACTCAAGTCGCTTTGTAATACTAGTTACTGGACAAATAAAAAGAAACCACTACTAGCTTCCATACGTGAAGAAATAGGGCAAAGATTAATTGCTAGTTCTAATGTAAGTAGAATGTTTTCTCTTAGTACCTGGGTGTCAAAAATAAATGTAAAAGATATTATTGTTAGTAAATTAAAATGTGTTGAACAGTCTAAACACTCTTATCACCCGGTAATATTAAAGAGTGAAGTTTTAAATGAACTAAATAAGTATGATGGTTGGTGCCAAATTTTTACAGATGGATCAAAATGCAAACAGGGACAAGGGGTTGCGTTTTTCCATCAAAATATAAATTATAAGGCTAGTTTTAAGATTACTACAAATGTATGTATAATGACGTTGGAACTGATTGCAATATTCAGGGCTCTTTCATATGCTTTTGAAAATAGTTTCAATAATATAGTAATTTTTACGGACAGTCGGAGTGCTCTCCAACATGTGGCTCGATGCGCCTCTGATTGCAGAGGTGCATCGATAGCCTATGATATACTGAATATTATTAATTGTTTTAATAATAACGGTACCAGACTAATATTGCAATGGGTTCCAGCACATATAGGTTTAAGGGGTAATGAAGAGGCTGATCAGATATCCAAGTTAGCGTCTCATATGGGAAGGGAAATAACTTATGTGCCTGACTATTGGGAATATTTTGTAGATTTCAAACGTGGTTTATCTAATAAATGGAAAAAATATTTTGAGAACATCTCTATGGAAAAAGGAATCTGGTATAGGACAATACAGAGTGAACCTCTTCACTACCCCTGGTTGGTTAGTAATAAGTTAAGTAGAAAATATATTAAGCTAGTATTAAGACTTCGTTCTGGACATTATCCATCAGCGAAATTTGCATTCTTAATGCGGAAGGCAGACTCACCTAATTGTGATATATGCGGGAAAATTGAGGATGTGCAACATTTATTGATGGATTGCGTTCGGAACGAACGTGAACGAGAAGTTCTAATAACAGAATATAATCTGAATAGGTTAGATGTGGGATTAGTTGTGTCAATTTTATCAAAACCTACATCTGAGTTATGTGTTAGATTCTGTTCCCTTATTGTTTAGGCTATAAGAGTTTTATGTATATTGTCTAGACTCTAGAGTAAGCACAATGGAGTTGACGTGCCTTGTTGGACAAAAACTCCTATTTAATAAAGATAATAAAAAAAAAAAAAAAAAAATCTAAATGGTAAATCATATGTTAGACAGACGAAACGTACGGTATCTTGTCGTACTAACGGACATATTAAGGCAGTGAAAGATGACACTTTTTTTTTTGTTTTAACGCCGGGAAATGCTCTGAGACATTCCGCGGGGGAGTGGGTCTCCCCACGCGGGTATGTGGGACTCGCTGCGCGCGACAGCTGGTAAATGGACGCAGCTCTACCCACTAAAACCCGGCGAGTGCCACCAATGCCGCCTTTGGTGAGGTGCCCCGGATCTAGAAAACAAACAGGGCACCTCGACGGCTAGTCAGTCCCGCAAGGGACCGACGTCACCTCCACAGAGGGGTTGTCCCGCACCACAGAACAACCCCTCCCAACGTCGGGACAATACAATGGGGTGAGGTTCCCATCCTCACCCCTTGCCCCCTGCTCTTTTGTCCCCTCTTCTTATAAGAGGGGTACAAAGAGTCCCCTCGGCCCAATTAGCTTCGCCCAAGGTGCACTGCTCACCCTACGACAAGGCCTGAACCATGGTGGGGAGTGAAAGACGACACTAAGAAATCAGCCATCGCGGAACATCTTCTGGAAGCCGGGCCGAACCACTGAATTGAGTTTCATAATGCTCAGATGTAAGGAGAGTGTGTAGAGTCGTTGGGAATATGGAGGGTAAGAGAGCCTGTGGTCGGTTCCCAACTAGATGGAGCGATCAAGTTAAAGGCCCGTCTTCAGAAAAAATTTACTCGGTTGTGAGAGATGCGATGAATAGACACCGATGGAGGCAGATTATACACACAAGGTGTAAACCATCCACATCCACCGATGACCACGATCCTCAGTCATGAGCGAGCGACCAGAGAGAGAGAATGCTCAGATACTTGCCACAGAATGCCATTACATTTCCTGTACGAAAAGCCATCGAAATTACTAAATATAGTAATTTCAATAGGGAAGATGGATTTCAACTGCCGAGAGTGTGGAATCCAGTGATTAGGTTATGCAAACCCTTAAAGAATAATAATATTAAATATTCGGTGTGATTGAGTTTCGTCTGTCGCACACAGGATCGAGTGTCTAGTGTATGTAAAACTAGTGACAATAGTAGGCTACTGTTGCTGCATGTAGCTGTTGGGGGACTGCCGCCAAGGGATCGTCGCCACCTCCACATAGGGGAGCACACCGTACCACAGAACAACCTCTCCCAACGTCGGGACAGTGCAATGGCGTGAGGTTCCCATCCTCGCCCCTTGTCCCCCTTATTCAAGTAACATAAAAAAATCAAGTGCAAATTTATATCCTCAACATGCTTGGATCGTTGAATGTGCGCTTAGCTTCAGACTTATAAAAAGGTCGTTCCTTTGTTGAGTTATATTATTGAGGGTATCCCGTTTTTTGCGTTATCTGTCAGGAAAACACATGTACCTTTCAGCCCGAAGCCTTTCGGGCACTATGAGCAAATATGTTGTATCAAAATTTCAAAAACGATTTGGGCAACTCCTGCTTTTAAATCTTAATTTCGGGAAGGGAAATTATACTGTTAAAATTGAACAGGAGGATTAATCTTAGTAGCTGTTGCCTGCGGCTCTGCCTAGGATTACCTTATATTTATAATAAATGTACACTCCAGTTCATAATAAGTATGGTATATTTTTATGAATAATAAACAAATATTATCCAACACTCACACCACGTTAACCTAGCCCCGTGGTAAGTTTGTAAGAACTTGTGTACTAGGTACTAGGAACGGAAATAAATTTAAGAAATTTATATAAATATGAGACTTAGACATCGAGCGAAGATGGCCTAGTGGGCACGGGCTCGGCCTCTTGAGTGAGAGCCGAGAGGTCCGGGTTCGATCCTGACCCCCCCCCCGTGATGCCTAGAAATGGATTTTTCTAAATTTCTGTCAACCTGAAAATGAGACCATCGCTTGCTCACTGGTGAAGGAAACATCGTGAGGAAACCTACATGCCTGATGAGATTAAAGTCTTTGAATGTGTGTGAAGTTCACCAACCCGCATTGGGCCAGCGCATCAGTGAACTATGGCCCAAAACCCCCCTCCGCCTGATTTCGAGGAGGAGGCCCGTGTCCAGCAGTGGGACATAATATAAGGTTTAATATTATTATTATATATAAATACTAGCTGATGCCTGCGACTTCCGTGTGCACAGGATAAGATTTTAGTTTTTTTTATAAAATGTATCCTATGTTACTTCTAATACCTCCAAGAATATGTGTACAAAGTTTCATGATGATCGGTTAAGTAGTTTTCGCGTGAAAGCGTAACAAACATCCACGCTTTCACATTTATAATATTAGTAAGGATATAAGTATACATATATCTATACACACGTCCATGACCTTTTTTTTTTTTTAATGCCGGGAAATGGTCTAAGGCATCCCGCGGGGGAGTGGGTCTCCCCACGTGGGTATGTGGGACTCGCTGCGCCCGACAGCTGGTAAGTGGACGCAGCTCTACCCACTAAAACCCGGCGAGTGCCACCAATGCCGCCTTTGGTGAGGTGCCCCGGATCTAGTAAACAAACAGGGCACCTCGACGGCTAGTCTGTCCCGCAAGGGACCGACGCCACCTCCACAGAGAGGTTGTCCCACACCACTGAACAACCCCTCCAAACGTCGGGACAGTACAATGGGGTGAGGTTCCCATCCTCACCCCTTGCCCCTGCTCTTATGTCCCCTCTTCTTATAAGAGGGGTACAAAGAGCCCCCATGGCCCAATTAGCTTCGCCCAAGGTGCAGCGGCTCACCCTAGGTTACTGAGCCCCACCGCCACGACAAGGTCTGAACCATGGTGGGGACACGTCCATGACCAGATACAGACATCTTTATTCATCATACAAATTATTGGATCGATATGATCGTTATGTAAAGTGTCCAGTAGCCTGACCACTCGACCAGCCAGCCTGGATGTAAGTTAAAATTCGATATCATAGGTAACATAAATTTTAAAGCATTATCATCAAATTTCTGTAACATTATGTTTACTAAACCGGAGTATACAAAAAAAAGGCAACCGAAGAAAAAAGAAACGCGTTTTTTTCACTTGTATGATTGTCAGGCTATGCCAACTCTATCATACCTCTTCGTTTTTGAAAGCGTTCCAAATACACCCGGTATATTTACTATATAATATAATATTGCACAAATTCTAGTTCTCCTTGAAAACAGTCGAGCTAACAATTTTCTACGCTGATCCAATATTGTTTGCCGTTTCACACGCCCTCAAAATGTATCATTATTTTATATTCCAATTCGTCCCTATTTATCGTAGTTACAATAGCTAGGGTCGGATATCGTAAACTCAACGTAAATCGTAAACAAAAAAGTACATATTTTAAAACCTTAATGTCATGAAACGTCGGAACCTACTTTGACCAAATATATCTAAAAACACCGCTAGAAAACCTGCTTTAAAAAAATCACATCAAAGCGGTTCACCAAAAGCTACACAGTCATACACAAAAATATGGTCAGTACATTTTTTATGTTAATTGGATAGGTAAACGGGCAGACGAACAACATAAATTAGATTACTTGAGACTAGTCTAGGCAACTCTTTATGTCCCCGCCATTGTTCAGGCCTTGTCGTGGCGGTGTACTGTCCGTTGGGCAGGATTGTTCTTTGGTGTGACAACCCCTCTGTGGAGGTGGCGTCGGTCCCCTGAGGGACTGACTAGCCATCGACGTGCCCCGTTTGCTCAACAGATCCGTGGCACCTCAACAAAGGCGGCATTGGTGACACTCGCTGGGTTTTAGTGGGTAGAGATGCGTCCACTTACCAGCTTTCGAGTTCAGTGAGTCCCACATTACCCACCTGGGAAGTCCCCCCTTCTCCAGTGGGATGCCTCAGAGCATTTCCCGCCGTTAAAGAAAAAAAAACTACTCATTTATGAGTTGCCTAACCTGACACGTAAGATGTTATGTCTCAGTGCCAGTAATTACGCTGCCTGTCCGGCCCTTCTCTCCGAAATATAGGTAAGCTATTTGATGGGATCAGATATAAGTAGGATGGTGGTACCCATGTAGCCGGGAGCGCGGCACAGCTCATCCCTGCCACTGGCAAAATCCATCCTTTTGGGTAAGCGTTATAAAGAACATACAATTTACATTTACTCAAACCAATACACATAAAATTTAGTATGTAGCAATTATGACAAAGCGGTATTGTTTGGAGCGTGTTAATTAGCTGAGAACTATTTATTAGATCACTACAGCTCGCGGGTAACAGTCGTTATTAACCCACAAACGAGAATGTTCAACACCTGTTTCAATATTGTTTGTTACCACGTGGTTTTACTTAATATATATTTAGTATATCGTCATATTATAATCTGTATTGGAATAAATATTTTAAAAAGTTTGCTATAATGGTGATCCCTGCAAGAGATGTCTATAATATTATTAAAATTCATAATTAATAAAAACCCACAATAAAAAAAGATTCCGACGAATTAAGAAAGTCCTGCTTTTTTAAGTCAGTTAAAAATGGGAAATCGTCGTGATGCCACAGGCCCGGGGGAGCCTGGTGGTTATGGGACTCTTACCCATAAACTGAAACCCCAAGACGTTCCTCTGTTTGCTTTGACGGGGTCATGGGTACGAAGGACTACCATAATACCATCTGCGGACGCCCTTGCGGGCTCTCCTCTTGGTGGTGTGATATGTCACGCCATCATTATCCGTCTTAGGCTCCAAGGAACATCTAAGGGGCTGTCTAGCTTGGGACCCTAGTACGAGCGGCCATCCCCCGATGCCAACCGCCTGCGGTCCCCTCAGTGGCAACGCGCAGTCGGACGCACGTTTGCGTACAACCACAACAACCACGATGCGCCCCCCAGTCTTCGCGTTGGAAGCGAGTTGTAGAGCCATCTGCTCTCTTATGTATTCCTCCAGGTGATTTTTTAAAGAAGTTTCCGTCCTCTGGTTCGGGCGTCCTGCGTTGGGAGCGAGGTGTGCACCTGCTCACGTTTTGCTCCCGGTAAGCATTCCTCCAGGGGCGTGGATCCGATTAGTTCAGAAGGGGCTTGCACCCTGGCCTTAATCCCCACCACCGCGTCAAGACCCGGATTCTAATGGTGGAGAGCAGATACATATGTATCACTGCGATAAAAATGTTTCTTCAATATTTGAACACAACTTCACCCATTCGATTTACCACCGATTTTCCCCAAAATAACAGTTACAAATAATTAATATTGTGACTTGCTTTCTTGGAAAACAAAAACTTGATATCGTTTCGATCTCACTTCCTAAATTTGGCGATAACAGCCCATTATTAATTCACCGTTATTTCGACTTAACAAAGTTACAACGATAAGATGTAATGGTTGTGAAATTATTGCCAGTCATAGCTACGGAAATGTCTTAACATGATGTATTGTAAAATCATAATTAAGAAAAACCTTGGAGAATATCCTTCAGAGTTAAATTGTTTATTTGTTATATAACAAAATAAACAAGTCTCTAATTGAAATAGTAACTGCATGAAATGTCTCTTATTTCAACTCTTATCGAATCTTAGATCTCTTTCTTCTTATCAGAAAATAAAAAAATCGGCACAAGACTAAGTGTGTTATTTCTTTGCGATTTTTATGCTGTTTTTGTTATTACTTTATTTACATGACGATTATAATGACTTCACCGTACTATCAATTTTCATGAATATCGGTATAGAAAAGTATGAACTTTTCTCACTATTAACTTTGTTGATGATACATTTATAGTTAACATACGCAGTTTTTTTTTTACGCCGGGAAATGCTCTGAGGCATCCCGCGGGGGAATGGGTCTTCCCACGCGGGTATGTGGGACTCGCTGCGCCCGACAGCTGGTAAATAGACGCAGCTCTACCCACTAAAACCCGGCGAGTGCCACCAATGCCGCCTTTGGTGAGGTACCCCGGATCTAGAAAACAAACAGGGCACCTCGACGGCTAGTCAGGCTAGTAGTCTAGTCAGTCCCGCAAGGGACCGACGCCACCTCCACAGAGGGGTTGTCCCGCACCACAGAACAACCCCTCCCAACGTCGGGACAGTACAATGGGGTGAGGTTCCCATCCTCACCCCTTGCCCCCTGCTCATCTGTCCCCTCTTCTTATAAGAGGGGTACAAAGAGCCCCCTCGGCCCAATTAGCTTCGCCCAAGGTGCACCGTTCACCCTAGGTTACTGAGCCCCACCGCCACGACAAGGCCTGAACCATGGTGGGGAAACTTTTCATTATAGGTTATGCAATACAATATATTTTTTATTTACATACCTTTTTTTTGTTGACGCAGTGGAAATGCTTTGCGCATTCACCCGGGGCCGGATCGTCCCCGGGGATACGTGACCCTCCCAGCGCTACCCGCTGACCATGCGCCGGTATAACGCACTAAAACCACTGCGAGTTGCCTTCAGCCGCTTGACCGGGCCGTTCCCTCAAAAGGGCTAACCGGTATCATCCTAGTATGGGGGAAATCCGACAACCTGAAGCACCCCCGCCGACACTGGAACTTTTCTACCTTACCCCGAGTCCCGATAAACATGAGGTAGGAGGTGCGCGTAGCGCCTCCTCCATACTCCCGTCCTACGTCGACGGTTTGAGACGGGCGTAGTATCGTCCTCTCTGTCCCGTTCTGCGACTTCCTTCTGCGAAATAACGGTTTCGCCTAGCAGGCGGTGGTCACCTTCTGACCACCGCCTGCTAGGCTCATCGCTGTCGAGCTTCCAGCACGTACCTCACTCAAGAGCGAGAGATCCTCTCCAAGCAGCGGATGGCTGAGCAAAGAAGGATGCTGACGGAGGCCCAAGTAATTCTCGGGAAGCCGCAGCTGCAGCACCGCCAGCTCCTCCGGGAGGTGGAAGTCACGCAATACGCGACACACGTACTTTACCGCACCAAAATTTAATTATTTTATTATACCTTTAACGCCATTTTTTTTAAATCTGATTGGTAGTTTCAGAGGTAAATGTATTCAAAAAAACAAACTTTTCATCTTTGTAATAATATATTGTGATGGGTTTATTTTATATAGTCCTTGAACCATAGCATGTTACGGTGTATTTTGACTTCCGTACTTGAATATCCAGTACAAAATTATAAGGTGTACAAATTTCATATAATTATAACAGTTACGTACTAATTATTAACGAGGTTTTAATAATAATATGATAAAGTTGCCTCCTTATGTTATGTGTAAAATGGTTTTTAACCGTCACTTATACTATTATTTATTCTGTGCCCTCACGCAAAAGGTAAGTGTGTAGTATAGTTCCTAAAGGTAGATATTATGTTTTATCAAAACTGTTTCAGCTGTTCCAAGTTTATCAGCTCTTTTGTAATTGATTTGAGGTTTATTTTAAAAGTGATCCTTTTATGGTATATTATGGTATACATGGTGATATAGCAACAAATAATTGCATGGCTTTATCCGCGTGTATTTTTTTTTATTTTTTGTTAAAATGGTGAAATATGAAGTGCCAATTTGTAAGAATGATTCCTGGAAGCAAAATAAAAGAAAGCAATAACATTTCTGTTTTGGCGTTAATTGAGGGGTGCCTGTGTTCAACAGTGGATGGATAGAGACTGATGGTGATGATGATGATGATGATGAATGTCCGAATTTAAAATATAAATATTTCTTTATGCATGGAACGTCACTCTCACAGCGCTTATTATAGATAAATATCTATATAACGCATCTGCTTACGATCGGCACAATGAAGCGGCGTGACAGTTATAGCACTCTGTACATTATGTATACTCTAAGGGGGCAAACGGTCAAGCGATTCACCTTGGGGTTAGTGATAAGTGACATCCATAGACACCCCTACACTGGAAGATTAGCAGATGCGTTACCGGCCTTTCAATTAATATGAGTACGTGTGGTGGTATCACCGTCCTGCATTGTGATTTGTGAATAAAAAGAATTTGCCATTCTTGACAGGCAATAAAATTACTGGCACCGAGTCTCTTGCACTCTACGAGATCTTACCTCTCAGATAAATTAATATAAATTACATATGATATTTTTACTAATATTAGTAACATCAAATAATATTTGTACTAAATGAACGCGTAAACAAATGTTTGCTTCATTCAAATTACGAAATATACGGATAACGATAGAATAGCAATTAAATTATTTTGGGACTAGCTCGGAAATGGCATTTTGATTATAATTATTAATTGCCAATTATTATAATTATTAATTGCCAATTATTATCTCAGATACGTCTTAATAGCTACAAGCCGATTATTTATATTAAAAAGTATTTCCATTAATAATTAATTACTAAATAAATCGAAAGCACAGAAATGCTAGTTCTATTAGTATTGGCGGGAAGCACATAGCTTATTGCTTTAATTAAAATCGTTATATTATGTACAAGTAAATTGGATGCTAAGACTTTTAATATCATCAACCCATCCATGCTGAGAAATACGTTATTTAATACGATAGGCAGAGTAGCTACCCTATGTGAGACTTGCACCTGAGAGTGACTAATAAAACCATTGCGAGCACGTTCAACCTCTTTTTGAAGGTCTCGGATCTGCAGGCAACAGGATCAGGACTAGTAAAAATTTCATCTGTTTCCTATTTTTCGAGCTAATAAAAATATTTTTATGGTTCATTGATTGGAAAATTATATACCACATGCATCATTTCAAATAGTTATAGTAGTGAAAATAACCATGTTAATAATCTATTATTTATTTATTATATACATATAATAAATCTGTAGAAAAGTCGTTTCTGTCAATTGAAAATATTTTAAAAAGAAATAGCTAGGGTGTTAAAGGATAACTAACAGAATCCATTTCCAGCATTTTTGGAATTTTTGTCTGTTTGTCTGTTTAGTTGTGCACGCATAGTATTTAAAATTTTCAAGAAGTTTACACAGAAAACTTAGATATCAATAGAAACAGATACATGCAACGCCATCTATGTCGCCATCATAATAGTACCAACGAATCTGTTGAGTTATTATTTGTTAAAAATTTAATACGTTGGAAAGGAATAGCAATTATTATCCTATAGATTATTTTAATACTTTAGGAAAATATCGTTTTCAAATAATATTTAATGACTGTGTCACATACCATAAATACGATTTTTTTTTTACTGTGTCCGAACGATTACCTATAGTTGAACCTCTGAATGTAATAGATGGCGCTGTGCATATGATGTTTTTTCTGAATCGCGGTGCCAAAGAATGACACTTTTAAGAACTTAGCTAATTTATCCGTTCCTATGATAGCACTTTCCAAATGCTTACGATGCCCTGAAATATCCATTAATATACATCCTGCAATATTCATCAATAACGTCAATGGATGGACTATGCATTCTAGACGCAATGATACCTAATTTGCTCCGTATCGCTATGTTTACAGTTGGAAATTTCGTAAACAATAAAAATATGATAACGTATTTAAAATCTATCACTAGATCTATGTGGGATCGCTTTGCATCTTCTACCGCATCTACCACGGGGAGTGTTCTGAGGAAGTTTTCGCACTAATACCTGCAGGAGAATTCCACCACCGAACATCACATCAAAATACCAAATTTCACCCATACTATCCCGATATCCGGAAATCCACAACACGGCATTTACTGCCTCGCATGACCACTATATGAGATCAGCTGCCACCTACGGTGTTTCCGAACCGATACGACTTAGGGACCTTCAAGAAAAGAGCATACTCATTTTTGAAAGGCCGACAACGCCCCTGCTCTTAATCCTCTGATGTAGCGGGTGTCTATGGATGTCGCTTTTCACTTACCATCAGGTGAACCGACAGTCCGTTTGCCCCACTCTTCTATAAAAAAAGATCACCCTGAAAGGCCCTACCATGGTTCAGGCCTTGACGTGGCAGTGAGGCTCATTAGCCTAAGGTGTGCCCAGCACCATTTGCAAAGCTAATTTACCCAAGGGGGCTCTTTGTACCACTCTTATAAGAAGAGGGGACAAAATAGCAGGGGGCAAGGGGCGAGGACGGGAACCTTACCCCATTGTACTGACCCAACATTGAGAGGGGTTGTTCTGTGGTGCGGGACAACCCCTCTGTAGAGATGGTGTCGATCCACTGATGGGCTGACTAGCCGTCGAAGTGCCCTGTTTGCTCATTAGATCCGATGCACCTTACCAAAGGCGGCATTGGTGGCACTCACCGGGATTTTCCGGCGTTGAAGAAAAAAAAAGGCATTCCCAATATTTAATCAAGAGAACGAATTTCTTAGAACTCTCCTGCTGTCCGTTGATGTAATTACGGGCTAGACGATAAAGCAACAAAAAAAAAACAAAAAAAATGTTTTTGTTGCGTTTTTACTAATTTTGGTATTAATACTTAACATTTTAATTACGTAGTGTGGTCGTTATTGTGAGTGGGTGTGACACTACATACATATCATTGTATGGAAAACAAACTAAACTGCTAAACCAAAGATGTAGGAATATATTATAAGCCAACCAAAGTTGAATGATTTTGACACTTTAGAGGTAGTTTGTCGTTAAATCGAGTGACGTTAAATGTCATAGTAGATGAAAACTAAATTCCAAAATCCTTTCGTTTCAATTAAATCATTACTGGTACGTGAGCGAAGTCGCGGGCACAGCTAGTGTTAACATAAATTTAATACTTATAATTTTCATAATTATTTTCATCTATAATTTTCAGAATTTAGAAATTTGCGTTACAATTTAGATTTGGTTCTACGTATATTAATCGTGTGAATCTTGGAACTCAATTTGATATTTGAACATTCTGGGAGCATATTTTAACCGTCAGATACCCGTAACCAAACACGGATCGTTTGACAAAATCTTGATTTTCGGGACTTAGATTCATCATTATCATCATCATCATCATCACCATCAGTCTATATCCATCCACCGCTGAACATAGGCCTCTCTCAATGAACGCCAAGACGACCCATCCCTTACCACTCGCATCCAACACGGACTTACTTAGTTATTTTATCTTTCTTTAAATCTATTTGATAGATACCATAGGGATTCTCGTATTCGTATTTGGCAGTTACTATTTCAGGAAGAACGAAGGACAGAGGATAGTGTACCGAGAACTCATTTAAGATAAATGATAATGAAATAACTCTTTCAAAATAGCTTCAGTATAACGGGTCGCGTCTGCCGAGTCGCGACCACCGGGATCTGATTTCTGAATGCTACCGTAAGGTTCAAATGACACCATTAAAGAACTCATTCAAAATAATAATAATTAAAAAATCAATTGGTTAGAAGTTCACTCGCAATAATAAAAGTGTATATGTATATTTTCCAACAATCACACCACGTTCCCCACCAATGTTCAAGCCTTGGCGTGGCGGTGGGGCTCAGTAGCCCAAGTAGAACCCAGCAACTTGGGCGAAGCCAATTGAACCGAGGGAGCTGCTCCCTCTTATAAGAGCACGGGGACAAAAAAGCAGGGGGGACAAGGGGCAAGGATGGGAACCTCATCTCATTGCTCTATCCCGTCGTCGGGTGGAGTTGTCCTGTGGTGCGGGACAACCCCTCTGTGGAGGTGGCGTTGGTCTCGTGTGGGACTGACTAGCCGTCGAGGTGCCCTGTTAGCTCAACAGATCCGGGGCACCTCACCAAAGGCGATATTGGTGGCACTCGCCGGGTTTCAGAGGTAAGAGCTGCGTCTACCTTACCACCTTTTAGGCGTAGCGAGTCCCATATACCCGCCTGAGGAGATCCACTTCCTAGGCGGGATGCCTCAGAGCATTTCCCGACTTAACATCTTATGTCTCAGGATAGAAAACACATCCCCACCATGTTTCAGGCCTTGTCGTGGCGGTGGGGCTCAGTAACCTAGGGTGAGCGGTGCACCTTGGGCGAAGCTAATTGGGCCGAGGGGGCTCTTTGTACCCCTCTTATAAGAAGAGGGGACAGAAGAGCAGGGGGCAAGGGGTGAGGATGGGAACCTCACCCCATTGTACTGTCCCGACGTTGGGAGGGGTTGTTCTGTGGTGCGAGACAACCTCTCTGTGGAGGTGGCGTCGGTCCCTTACGGGACTGACTAACCGTCAAGGTGCCCTGTTTGTTTTCTAGATCCGGGGCACCTCACCAAAGGTGGCATTGGTGGCACTCGCCGGGTTTTAGTAGGTAGAGCTGCGTCCATTTACCAGCTGTCGGGCGCAGCGAGTCCCACAGCGTGGGGATGCCTCAGAGCATTTCCCAGCGTTAAAGAAAAAAAAAGAATAGAAAACACATGGAACGAGCCCAGGCAACTAGTTTATGTTCATGGGTGACGTCGACCACTTACCATCAGTTGGCACGTTTGCCAGTTTGCCTATATAACTAACATTTAAAAAAATACACATACTTATAATATATTATACCAATACATATCTATAACCCAGCTCATACCTCTATATTCAACATACAAATTATCTTGGCGGGATTCGAACTCACTCTATCTCTGACTCATTACTATCAAGATGAGAAAAAAGGAGGTTGTTGATTATGATTACAAAAATGATGCAAATTATGATGTGATTACTTGTAATGACAATAATAATGATGATATACATTTATTAGGTAGAAATACAATTGTAAAACGGATTAAAGATAAATCAGACGATAATATATTCTTTGGAGAATCAAATGAATTGAATAATTTTGCATTACGTTTGGTGGTAGGGCATTTTACTTGCAGATTTATAATTCCAACACGATATACCTATAAATATATATTTTTTTATATTAGAAAGCTGACTGTCTATCCACTTTGTAGAATTTGCTAGAACTTCTTGTGCATTTTTTTTTTAAATTACCTTCATAATGGGAATGTGTTTTGATCTGCATTCTTAGATCCATTCGTTCACTAGAGTCAATGATAAATTTTGTTCTTATATTACACATAACAAATAGCATGATATACATTTAGCCAAAGCTCATTTTCTCCCCATTCTCATCAGCCACCACAACTCCTGTGCCAAACCATAAGTGCTCTTAGTATTTATTTTGTGGTAAAATCTCTCCCATTTTTACCGGTAGTTCTGCACCACACTTATCAGCTTGAGTACCAACATGTATTTTTTTCTATTGCTTGCTGTTAATTTAAACTGAATAGAAATGGAAGGTGCAAAGATGAATAGCGCTGCCTGACATTGCGTCACGTCATATTAAGTCTAAAACAATGGCAAAAGGTCACTAGAGGTAAGCACATCTTTAAATATAAGTTCATACTTACATTAACTACTTACAGGTTCTTTACCAATTAGCCTATCTCACCTAATATGAAAAGTAAAGCGTAATCTTTATCGAAAATAACTGGAAATGCGCTGTATTTCCTTATCAGTAGCAATTTTACTTTTATGCCGGTAATACCAATAGAGTTTTTATACAAACTCATTAGGAAGCCTTGGGAGGAAATCTCGGTGTAAAGTATCGTTTAATAAGTATTAAAGTAGATTTAACTTTTAGATATTTTTATTTCACGGTTCTCTAGTGTAGTTTTTTTTCACTCGGAAAGCTGCCCGTACGAATTCTTTGTTTTTTTTCTACCAATTATTAGTTTCACTAGTACTTTTTTTGATATCGCAGGGAAAGCCTTATGGAAGCAGCCAGAATCTTCGAGTGGATCCTGACCCAATGTGGAACTCACACCTGGGAGTGTCCAACCTAACTAAAACCACTGCGAGCGCCTTCAGCCGCTCCAGGTCCTCTCCCCACGTCCGCTTAACGCTTCTTGCCCTAGTCATATCCGCCACGTGTTCCCACGGGGGGTCATCTGTCAGGGTAGCAGCTGCCGCCCACGATACCGTACGGTACTCCCAAATCATCTTTACCACGATGGCTCAATAATGTTAGGTAGAGTTTGAATCCTCCTTAGAACGGAATTGTGAATCAAAAACATTTTACCATCTTACAATATCTTTCTTTTTTTGTATTTATTATTAAAATGAATAGCGGAATATATTTTGTTAGTATCATCATCAACATCACTATCATCATTATCATTATCATTGTCATCATCATTAACATTATAATCATCACAATTATCATGAAACCCTTTTCCAAATAAATTTAAGTATATATCGCACTCTCCGGCGAATAAAGTCGCAAAGCCAGATTACGACTTTTTTAATGTTATTGCATAAACGTATTCTACGAGCCATAATACATATCTTTAATTTATTTCATATTTTTCGTTGCAGTATTAAAGAAGTTACAAGAAAATATTGCTTAATTCTACGGAAAAAAAATTAAGGACAAAAACAGCAATCTGCCCTTACTGATACATTATATGTGTACCAAACCAGCAACCTCCATTACTACTTTATTCTGGTGAAATTTGTTGGTCGAATTTACAGTAATACTACATTACAAAATATTGAACAGCTCACTCAAACAGTAAAATAATATTATAGCGTTTTGTTCGTAAAATATTGTTTCAGTAATAACCTATTAACGAAGCAAACAATATTTTTATCGAAGCGGACACACAACTACGCATAGACTGCCCTAGGAGGATACCGATCGCAAACACCGGAGAATCACTCTCAGAGAGCCCCCCGTATTTTGGAGGGGGCGGGATGACAACAAAATGTGCTCAATACATTAACTGTCCGAGGTAAACGGAGCAATCGGCAGAAGTTCTCTATCACTATGACCGTGGATTTATGTAACATTGGGGGGCTTTATACAAATCTAAACGCCGTACACTACTGCCTCCAGACGTCGAAGTCAACCTTGCCCTTTTTGACTGAGACACAGATGTCCTATCCAGCTGATAATTCTTATCTCTTCTATACAGGTTACAAATAAGAACACTTTTAGTACCGCGGGCTGGAGTTTGCGCGTACGTCAGAGAAGATGTCAGCTTTCATCGTCTTGGCAGTCTTGGATATGGAAACCTCTCCATTTTCTGGTTGCGCATCCACACGTCTGCCTATATAGGTCTCACAGCGGTAAATGTAAATGGCTAAACAGGAACGCGTCCACAGGAACCACGTTCATGTGGAGGCTCCACTTGGCTCGTCAGGCCACTGTCTGGTTCGGATTTCTGTGCCAGTTATATGCCCATCATGGCTTCTTTTTGCGGGCTACAGTCACGTTTGGCAC
This sequence comes from Helleia helle, assembly GCA_963853865.1. Taxonomy (NCBI): domain Eukaryota; kingdom Metazoa; phylum Arthropoda; class Insecta; order Lepidoptera; family Lycaenidae; genus Helleia; species Helleia helle. The sequence continues at coordinate 18,788,201 of OY971423.1, read as the reverse complement.
CATAGGTCATCTGATTGGAATGGGATGCAGAGATGGTGCTGCAAGCCATGGAACTTTTATTTTCCTCTGCAGTCAGCAAATCCCAGCCGTGGCTTGGTTGATCCTACAAGATGGCTACACGTCATAAGTGGGAAACTTACCGAGCTTGGGTCAATGCATCGATATCCCAGTGTAAATACCAGCGAATTAAAAAATGAGTAAGTATAACTATGCCTCCAGGTCGTTCATAAGAAGTTTTACTAAGGCAAAAGCGGAGTACGTGAGCAGAATTTACAAGCAATTGGTCTAACTTCCTTCGAGAATTCGTGCATTTTGGTCGTTCCTTTGGCGAATGTCTGTTCAAGGGAATGTTTGTAAGCTATTGTTACCATCACTGCATATGAAGGACGACTCGTTGGCCCATACCGCAAAGGATGAGGCTGATCTTCCAACTCTCTTGTTGTTTCCATCTCCACTTCGGATACCCGAGAGAAATACCATCGACGATCCCTCGGAGAGATACTTTAAACCCGTATGCCAGAAATAATTTTCCGACAGAGCTTAATGCGCAAAGCCTTCTTTTCGTTGGGCATCTGTTAGTGCTACGAACTTGTGCTTCTTAGTTTGAAACCGTCCTTAGCGTTTCTTTCGGCACTCTTATTCATTGGGCATCGTTCCACGCTCGTGGAAGACAGCTTTAGCATCTGATCCCTAAGAAAGGGGACCACTCAGACCCGTCCAACCATAGACCAATAGATTAAACTACCTTGTTTTCAAAGATTATGAAATGCAATGTTAACTGCCAGCTTCGCCAGCAGCGGTATTTAGAGGAGCACTAGCAGATTAGCGATCACCAATATGGCTTTCAACGGAATCGCTCAGCCGGTGATCTTCTAATATTCTTAATACAGCGATGGGTGGAGGCAGTTGAGAGCCCTTGCTCTCAGCTGCCCATCGCTGTATATATATATATATATATATATATATATATATATATATATATATATATATATATATTGTCTAAACACCGCCATCGCTTCCCCTTGGAAGCGATGGCGGTTAGTTTAGACATAGCGAAAGCCTTTGATTAGGCATAGCGTAAAGCACTTACAACAAATCTACCGTTCTATTGGCTTTTCAAGAAATTATGTAAATGGATCACCAGTTTTTGGCCAGTACAGTATGAACATCAAAGTCGTTGTCAACGGTACATGTGTTTACCTACCTTGTTTTTTCTACATGCACTTCATACGACAGCACCGAAGATACTTAGGCCATTCTAATATCTCTCGGGAACAAGTCAACGAGTGTCGGAACAAACTAGTGTCTGAAATCGAGTCTCTGTTAGCCAAAGTCTCAGAATGGGGGTGACTTAAATAATCTAGTCCAATTTAACCCCAAAAAGACATAAGTTTGCGCATTTACCGTTAATGAAACACCCTTCGTCATTCCCCTCCCATTTGAAGGCACTTTCCTAATCACCTCAGCCAGTATTGGAATACTTGGAGTCGACATGTAGAGCAATGTCCCATTTCGTGGCCATTTGGAAGGAAAGGCTGAATTTTCCTCTAAGAAACTCTATGTGCTCAGTAGAGCGAAGCAGTATTTCATGTCTTTCCTCTGCCAAAATTATATAAGGCGCAGATCCGGCCACACATGGAATATTGCTCTCATATTGATATTCAGATTGTTCTTCTGAGTGTGTGACCAGCACACTACCATTACAACGTGCTTATTCTTCGGGTGATATTGGTATTCGGTAACGTTAGTTCTCTGGCGAATCTCTGAGGAATCGACCGCCTTAGCGTTTATTGAAGGAGGCCCATGTTCAGCAGCGGTCGGATAATGGCTGATAATGATGATTATTTACATCGATGTCTCGATTAATTTTGCTTTTCATGTTCGTAGGGGAATATTTGCTACACTGGGAAGAATAAATTAGTATTTTACAGCTAATGTTATTTACCAGAATAAGAAGGTAATATGCAAATACAAAAAGTGGTCACTTCAAATGTACCGAGAATAAACCCGTAATGTGATCTTACTGAATCGCGCATGCATGTAAAACACAACTAATAAATCCGCAACACTTTTTTACGTTAAGAATTTAATTTCGATATTACGACGAATAAAGTCGTAATATGACATTGCGGTACCGAAAAAAGATAGCGATGTCGGTAATTTACATTTTATTAAATATCTGATATGGTATTATATTTAGAATCATAATCTTTTAATATTGTAACTACAAAAAAATAACCTTTAAATGTATACCTCAACCACTTTTATGCGGCTAATACTTATTAAGTTATTACGAAAAATCAGTTTTTTATTTTTCCTGAACAATTTACTTTTTTGTATTACGACTTTATTCGCCGGGGGGTGCGATATATGCATATGATGGGATCGTTCGTGGTTCGAAGCGCGTGGCGGGGAATTGGCCGCCTTGGCGTTCACTAAAAGAGGCCTATATCACGCAGAAGGAGGACAGAAGGGTGCTGACAATGATGATTTGCATATGACGCAACATAACATTAAGCCTATATATTGAACCTTAATGAACGAACTTTGAGGCATGCTTTGGGTAAAAGTTACCAACTTTTTTGCTCCCTTTAGACGGGTAAAATGGAAGTTCATAGTTGTACAGTTTCAACTTTACGGGTAAAGCTACTGCGGCTTGGGATTGGTTTAGAAAGTCATTTACAAGGAATATCAGCTTCATTCATCACTTTCCATGTCGAAGGGTATGTAGCATAGCAGTCTTTTATCGAAGTTTTTTCATAATTACGGAATTGATTTCATTAATAAAATAATAGAAGCGAAGAATTGTCCAGGGTCATTAAATTTGAGCAATTATTGCCTAATTACCTTGAATTCACACGTTTATAGAATCAGAAGATGGTACTCAAGCCGGAGGTGTCGCAGAATGTCTACTCCTACTACTTCTAAAATATATATTTGACGTGGTTCAATGGTTAGCGTGTTGGCGCTCAAGCTGGAAGTTGTGGGTTCGAATTGCGCCAGGGAATATAAAAGTTTTCTGTGTTCCTGGGTGATGGATGTGTATTAAAATAACATAATATGTGTGTTATATAATAAAAATATTAAATATATGTATAGTATACAAGTATTAAATATATTTCCGTTGTCTAGTACCCGTAACACAAGTTTTTCGAGAACTTACCACGGGACCAGATTGACGTGGTGTGAAAAAGCGTCCATAGATATTATTATTATATGTGTACGGCTTCTCTAAATATATAGGTTCTGGTTGAATGTTGCCCGTCTTGGTGTTCATTGACAGCTGCATATATCCAGCAGTGGAATGAAAAAATTGACAATGATGAAGGCTTAAGAATTAAGGCTTCTTTAATAAATGCCACTAAATCGGCCACTAGACGTAAGAAGTGTGAACCATGAAAGATTATACATACATTCAAAATTTATACAATTTAATATTCATTCTTCACACCAATGAAGAAAAACATCCAAAGAAAACCTGCAGCCTACCTGATGAGATTGTGATTATTTGAAGGTGTATAAAGTTAGCCAACCATGTGGAAAGACGATCTCCGTGCGGTGGCCGGTCCATGTTGGATGCTAGTAGCAAGGGATCGGCCGTCTTGGCGTTCATTGAGGGAGGCCTATGTTCAGCAGTGGACGGATAGAGGCTGATGATGATGATGATAATGAAAGTTAACCACCATGCGTTGAGGCAGAGCATCTGTGAACGATGGCCCAACACCCTCCTCGCCTGATCGAGGAGGAGACCCGAGCCCAGCACTGGGACATATAACGGTTGATGATGATGATATTCGAATTGAATTTTATCAATACGTGACTAAAATCAAATAAATATGGAATAGTGCAACGATCAAGCTTTATTTGATCGACGCATTCCAATCGTAACATTTTTCCTATAACAAATTTAACGTGACTGAATGCCAGGCCACAGGTGACAATATCATGGCCAAAAATTGATGTGACAAATATTCGAAACAACGGAAAAACTGGAATTTAACAAATATTTTTAGTCTTTGACAGAAACGAAATAGAACCATTCCTATTTTTCCAAAGGTAGCACACAAATATTTGTATTTTTGTTTGTAAGATAGGCACACAGGCGGACTTGCCACCTAATAGTATATTGTGGTCAGCGCCCTTTATAAAAATGAGTTCTTCCGAACTAGCTCTGGCAACTCAATCATATTGTGGTGTATATTCTGAGATGCAATATGCTAGGTCTTGGCGCCAGTAATTATACTTCATATCCTGCCCTTTTTAGGGTCATGTACGTGAAAACGTAAAAAAGGAACCCTTGTAAGATCACTCTCTCATCCGTCTGTCTGTTCTCAAGAACGGGTGGACCTAGGAAGTATATGCTGATATATATACCAGGTTATAGTTATACCATTTATACTGAGGTCTAGATATAGACTATTAAGTGTATATTATGTTAGTTCCCGTTGACCTAGAATCGAAAATTTGGCAAAAAGCAAGGTGTAAGACCTTGGCATTTTCTTTTAAGGGCATATTTTTGCTTAAAATAAACATTTTACTATTCTATTCTATTCTTACAGCACAAATAAAGAAAAAATCCCCATGTGTCCCAAATGTTAAAAAAGAAATGTGTTGCATTATTATGCTCGTGTGCGCAGCATTTTATAGTAAAAACTAATGCGATCGTTACACTTTGCTCTTCCCAATTTGTTGAGCCCGATTTTGGCGATATAATGGGTAGACACGGAACCTTCAGCGCACGAGTTCGACTCGCACTTGACCGGTTTTGTTTTTATAAAACACAGGGAAGCTGTTTGATGGAAAAAAATTACAGGTGATGAGAGGTAAGACCGAGGGTTGATCGACCTCCAATTAGGTGGGACAACGATCTCAGATCAGTGGCTGGTCCGGGCTAGATGCGAGTGACGACAGATCGGCCGTCTTGGCGTTCATTTAACTCCAACGCATAAGAGAACAAATGTTCATAATGATGATAATGATAGCTACAGAGCGTATCACTAATGATGAAGACACTATACAACATTGCACCATAAGCATGCATAATGATGCATTTATGTATGTTCCCTATTAACGCTATTTAGGCTTTACCGCTAACATGATTTCTCATTACCAGCTGAGCTCTACAGTGTCAGCACTGTACAAACAATTTCATTTCACAACATGTGAACGTTTAGTAACACTGCTTCTGACGATAGACTATTATATTAAAACTGTATTAAGTATATTGCGCGAATTTTCTTTATAATGTTTTTCATGGTCCTCAAGTGATTATCACTGTAAAGTACGTGGGATATTTTCAAATTTCTATAAATTGTGCTTTAATTCAATTATGCAGAAATTGAATGCCATGTTAGTGGTGCCAGACAAGTCTTGACATGTGGCAACTTTCTAGTGCAATATTGTTCAATCAGATTAGGGTGTTCGACTGATATCTATGGAGGCGTTTACATAACACTGTTTTAGTAATCATGGAAGACGCAGAAAAACCTCAAACAGCAATAATTTTCTTTATGTGTAAAAACATGTGAAGGTGTAAAAACATCAGAAATTATTAGTCGTCTGCAAGAAATATTTCATGCCTGAAGAATCCAATATCGGTAAATAGTACTTTTGCATACCTTTCTTCCACAAAAATAAAATGATTGCTCTTTCATGGTTACACAAACAGTGATATATCATAACATTACATAAAAGTAGTATTGTCGATCCTCGGGAATTGAAAACACCCTTCCAACATTTCATTTACACCGTTAAATTAAAATTGTCAACGAAAATTTTATGGTATATCATGTCAATTAAAAAAAGTTCAAACAAGTTAGTCGGTTAAAGATATTTGTTTTAAGCGAAGTTGAGCTTTTGAAAACATGCGTATTGTATACTTGAAATTATAATATTGTCACAATATTTTGTGACAATATTATAATATACCGGGTGTATTTGGAACGCTTGCGAAAACGAAGAGGTATGATAGTGTTGGCATAGCCTGGCATGATACAAGTGAAAAAAAGCGTTCTTTTTTTTGGTTGCCTTTTTTTTTGTATAACCCAGTTTAGTAAACATAATGTTACAGGAATTTGATGATAATGCTTTAAAATAATGGTTTTATGAAAAAAACAGCAATTTAATTGGTTTATGGTTCACGCCGCCTAGCGGACTGAATTGGCTAATAGCGTTCGCCGCATGCACGAGGTGAACGAACTCCCGCACCGCTCGCGTCTTCAGTGCGCCCGCTAGTCGCGCGTCTCGCGGTTAGCATGAGTGCATAGTGTGTATACATACATTGCGGGTTTGCAAAATACACAAGTCCTAAAATTTTCTTAAAAAAACGTTTCTGAGATAAATGGTTATATGCATTATATAGTATATAAATAGTGTATTATTAGGGTTTAATCTTCGCAAGCGTTCCAAATACACCCGGTATAATATATTCAATACAACAAATATATTATATATTCAATACAAATTGATTCCAATCCGCCTTAGAATATACGATAGCTTCATGGGGTTTTAGGTTCAGAAAAGAGCCAGAAAATTAAATATTGGGTGATGACTACCGTAAGCGTCATGCAAAATAGACCAAGAAAGAAGTGTACCGAAATTGGTCGATCGACCAATTTCGGTCTCAAAAATTATGGAATCCATAATTAGCTGCCAGCTTCGGCGGTATTTAGAGGAGGACTAGCTGATCAGCGATCGCAAATATGAAGGAAGCGCGGGCGGTTGGTTTCGACATAGCAAAGACCTTTGATGGAGTGTGGCATAAAGCTCTCCTAGCAAAGCTACCATCTTATGGGCGAGAAATAATGTAATTATCACCAGTTTCTTAGCAGACAGGATCATCCAGGTCGTCGTTGACGGTGCATGCTAGGACCTCAAGTCTGTTAATGTTGGTGTTCCGCAAGGCTTTGTTCTATCACTCATACCTTGTTTATTCTTCATATCACGCATATGCTGCAAACCAGTGGCGTAACATCACCCTTCACCGTTCCTCTATAATTAGAAGGCATTTTCCTAATCGCTTTATTGAAATACTAATAGTCATTTGGAAGGAAAGGCAAATTTAGCCTCTAAGAAGCCCGGTGTGCTCAGCAGGGCAAAACAGTCGGCCTTTCACCTCTGGGCTGAAGCACCCCAATATCAGTTCCTTCCATTTTCCGAATTCCATTTGATCAAAATCAAATCTTGGTGCTGCGTAGAGATGTCGGATCTCTCTGCATTTTCTACTGCATCTACCACGGGGAGTGTTCTGAGGAATTGTTAAACTAATACCTGCAGCAGAAGTTCACCACCAAACATCGCGTAAAAATTAAAAATTTCACCCACACCATCTCGATGTCCGGAAATCCACAACAACTCAATTTGTATGGCATTTCCTGCCTCGCACTACAACTATTATAATAATATGGAATCAGCTAACACATACGATATTTCCGAACCGATACGACTTAGGGACCTTCAAGAAAAGAGATACTCATATTTGAAAGGCCGGCAACGCACCTAATGATATAGCAAGTGTATAGCAAGTGGATGTCGCTAATAACTTACCATCGACTGTCCCTTTGCCCCCTCTTCTATAATAAAAATAATTTACCAAGATTTTGTGTAGATTGGTAAATATAAGGATAATTATAATTGTAAGAGCCGGAAAATTTAAGCCTTATTTGTTTTAGAGATATAAAAAAAAAGTAAAATAATGACCATCATCAGTCCGGATACGTCCCTAAATATAAGTAAACGCGGTCGAAGCTGTGGGTAACACCTATTAAGAATAATGAAAATACATTTAAAAGTTCTTTTACCAATAGAAAGTCACATTATTTGTGACTGTCAGTGTTACTCCATCATCATCATCATCATCATCAGCCTCTATCCGTCCACTGCTGAACATAGGCCTCCCTCAATGAACGCCAAGATGGCCGATCCCTTGCCACTCGCATCTAACACGGACCGGCCACCGCACGGAGATCGTCTTCCCACCTGGTCAATGGCCGACCAACACTTCGTCTACCTAAACGTGGCCTCCACTCTAGAACCTTATTGCCCCATCGGCCATCCGTTCTTCTGAGTGTGTGACCAGCCCACTGCCACTTCAACGAGCTGATTCTTTGCGTGATATCGATTACCTTAGTTCTCTGACGGATGTCTTCCTTCCGAATCCTATCTGTCAAAGAAACACCCAGCATAGCACGCTCCATAGCACGGCAAACTTGCGGACCAGTCCTATATTTAGAGGCCACGCTTCAGCCCCGTAGGTCATCACGGGGAGAACGCATTGGTCGAAGACTTTCGTCTTCAAACTCTGCGGTATAGACGACGTGAGAATATGGCTAAGCTTCCTGAATGCTGCCCATCCCAGTTGAATCCTCCTATCGGCTTCTCTCTCGAAGTTATGTCGACCTAGCTGCAAAGTGTGCCCAAGATAGACATACTCTTGCACGACTTCGAGAGTTATGCCATCAACGTTAACCGGCCTAGGGAGAACGTGTTCGTTGAACATGACTTTCGTCTTGTCCAAGTTCATCCTAAGACCCACACGTCGGGAAGATTCATTTAGACTGTGCAGCATCTCCTGCAAGCCCTCCAACGACTCGGAATAACGATATCGTCGGCGAAACGAAGGTGTGAGAGATACTCGCCGTTAATGTTTATGCCACATTCTGTCCAGTTTAAAGTCTTAAAGACGTCCTCCAAAGCATTAGTGAATAGTTTCGGGGAAATGACATCCCCCTGTCTCACTCCTCGATGCAATTGGATTGGTCTTGTTTGACCTCCCGGAACCAGAACGGACATAAAGGCGGCGTCGTATAATCCTCTCAACACTTCGACGTATCGCCAATCGACCTAACATCGCTGCAGAGCTTCCAGAACAGCCCAGGTTTCAACCGAGTCAAAAGCTTTCTCATAGTCCACAAAGGCAAGGCACAGTGGCTGGTTGTACTCATGGGTCTTCTGTACAACTTGCCTTATAGTGTGAATGTGGTGTCTATGGTGCTAAATCCTCTTCGAAACCCAGCCTGCTCCGGTGGCTGGAATCCATCGAGCTTTTTAGTGAGGCGGTTCGTCATGACTCTCGAGAACAGCTTGTATATATGACTTAGAAGTGATATCGGTCTATAATTTTTAAGAAGGGAGTTATCACCCTTCTTAAAAAACAAAACAATTTCACTTCCATGCCACTCCTTGGGGGAAATGCCCCGTTGAAGGACGAAATTAAAAATCTTTTGTAACTCTCTTAAAACAGGTTCGCCACCTGCCTTAAGGAGTTCAGTCGTAATTCCGTCCCTCCCCGGAGCCCTCCCCCCTTTAAGCTGCTTAAGAGCCAGACTAACCTCATCTAGGCTGATGTTCGGAAGCTCGCCGGAGAGGTGTCGTGTTAGGCTAGCACGCGGATCGTTGTTTCGGGGATCAGGTTGAGGAGCATGGGACGCGTACAGTTTGCCATAGAAATCTTCGATCTCCGACAAGATCCCAGGCTTAGAAGAAACGATCGCGCCAGTAGCGGTCCTAATCTTCGACAGGTGGCTTCTCCCGAGCTTTTTCACAAAAACCTTTGACCCTCTATTCTGCTCAATTGCTTCGGTAATCCGTTGCGTATTTGAGCAGCGAAGGTCTCGGCGTATTAGTTTGCGGATCTGCTTCGAGAGAAGCTTTACATCTGTAGAAGTGGCGTCTGTGTGTGCTCTGCGTTCCCTCATAAGACCGAGCGTCTCATCCGAGAGTTTGGATTTCCTGCCAGTACGTGCCAGTTCCTGCCTTTCTCCTACAAAACCTTTCACCCATGACCCGCATGCAGTCCACCACGGCACCCAGTGCCTCGTCAACTGCCATTGTGGTTTCCGATATGTTAAGGCTATCGAATCGGTTCTTTAATTCCAATTGGAATTTTTTGGAACCTACCACAGTTTGCCGGAAGTCAGGTCGGAGTGTAGACTTTATTAGACGGTCTCGCTCTCGCTGAAAGCTTGCATTCATAGATCCTCTTACTAGTCGGTGATCACTTCCGGTTTTGAACCTGTTGATCACAGAGACATCCCTGAATGCATGCCTTCGGTCCGTCATAATAAAGTCTATCTCGTTTCTCGTCACAGTATCGGGGCTTTGCCAGGTCCACTTCCTGTGGGGCTTCTTTTTAAAATATGAATTCATTAAAAAGAGCCCCTCTTTCTCGAGAAAGTTGACCAGCATTTGCCCCCTGTGGTTACGACTGCCGACACCATGTGGCCCTAAACACGATTCGATACCTGTTCGTACTCCTACTTTGGCATTGAAGTCCGCCATAACAACATTGAAGTGAGCCTTGGAGGTGTTGGGTAAGGCCCTGGAGACATCCTCGTAAGTTGCCTCTACTTCGTCGTCGGAGTGTGTCGAGGTTGGCGCATATACTTGTATCACCTTGAGGCTGTACCTCTTGGTGAGTTTGAGTACAAGATACGCAACCCTACTCGACACACTCGAGACTTCGACGATGTTGTTGACAAGGGACTTGTGGACGAGAAAACCCACGCCGCCTTGGGATGGAGTGTCGCCTTCCCTGAAGTAGAACAGGTGACCCGAAGGCAGAGTTATGGTGTCCTCTCCTTGTCTTCGGACTTCACATAACCCCAAAACGTGCCATCGGATACTTCCCAGTTCCACCTCCAGTTCAACCAGGTGGTCATCGAGTCTCAACGTTCGTCCGTTATACGTAGCCAGGTCAAGTTGGTGGTAGCGATCCGTAGCCCGGGGATTCTTAGCACCCCCTGTCCCACCGTAACCTAGGCTGCTACCGTAACCAGGAATAGTGGGACGGCCGGGAACTAGGGGCCTTCTCTTGTGCCTGTAATTCATCAGGGGATTCATGCTCATAATTGCCACGCTGAGCAGGCGGATTGGCAATCGCAGATGATGATGAATTCGCATCGGCGACACTGCTGCCTGCCGCCAATTCGATTGATGGTGCCACCATCACTCGGTGCGATCGATGCTTAGTGATCAAGTCTATCTCACTGTCACGATGAGACAGACTGACACCAAGCAGTCGATTCGCAGTATTAGCATCCTTGATGTTGGGGAGCTAAATGCCCTTTGACGACTTCTACGTCACCCTGGGCTGGTATTGGGGTAGGGGTATTCTTAAGCCGCCCCCACACAGCAAGCAAGTGTTACTCCATCTCTTAAAAAAGAAGGGACTTTTTTAAGAGATGGAGTAATTCAAGATGACAAATTTAATCTTATAGGATAGCATCAGTGACCCTTCTACTATCTAAGCGACCCTTATTCTGCCACTGCAGGGCACAGGTCTTTTCCTCGAAAACAGGCGAGGAATTTAAACGTTGCCCTGGTAAGGTTTCAACTTTTGAGACCGAGCCTTTACCATTAGATCATCGTCGCTAGCATACGTGCTGATATTAACTATAACTTTTATCAATTTTAGTATTTCTCGTATCATTGAACAACGAATATTCAACCAATTTTATTTTCAATTTTTCATATTTCACAAAAGTAAACTGTAAATATTTATTTTTGTGAAATTCATCAAATCGAACATATCTCACGTGGAGTGTGAAATTCGTGCATCCCAACGGCTGACGAGGGCACTATGACAAAGGTCACGCCGAAATAGCAAAACAGTACGAAGAAAATCTATCCATGATTTTATCAAACAATGATTTGATAAAGAAGGAGAGAATCTTCGACAAGAAATACAAGATAAGCATAGGCTCGAGAGATAACTGGAACATTAACATCGACCACCCAAAGACAACGATGGTCGGCTACACAGATGGATCCAGGAAGGAATCGACGAAGTTATCAGGGGCTGGCGTATATATTAGCCATCCAACTGAAATGAAAGCATCGTTTAATCTAGGCAGATTCTCCAGCGTATTCCAAGCGGAGATATTCGCAATACGAGAATGCGCCAACATGATCAAACAAAATATCACTAGCGCACAGAGGATTGAGAAGGCAGTCATATACAGTGACAGTCAAGCGGCATTGAAGGCCCTCAATAAGAGGGAGACTACCTCAGCACTGGTCAAAGAATGCAAAAACACCCTGCAAGATCTAGCAGACCAGACTGAGACAGTAGTTGCCTGGGTACCTGGACATGAGGGTAATGCGGGCAATGAAGAAGCAGACAGACTGGCGAGAGAAGGAGCCGATGAGACGTTCATAGGCCCTGAGCCGAGACTGCCAATAGCACACAGGATAACAAAAAATGTTATAACCCTGAGAATAAACAAAGAAACAAACCAGAGATGGAATGACACGAAGAGCTGTAGACAGTCGAAATTCTTCATCTCGACGCTTGACAGCAAGAAGACCAAAGAGTTGCTCAAACTCAATAGGGGCAACATTAGAACAGTTGTGGGAATATTGACGGGACACTGCCCACTCAACAGACACCTGTCAATAATGAAGCTAGCAGAGGACCCTCTGTGTCCTAAGTGCAAAGAGAAAGAAGAGACCAGTCTGCACTTCATAACGGAATGCCCAGTATATGCATACGCAAGATGGGAGCTGTTTGGAGCGGACGAGCTGAAGAAGGAAGATTTGGCAAATCTAACCATAAGGCAGCTAAGTAGTTTTTGTAGATCAACACGTAGGTTTGAGGGGGTGACGCCAGAGGGGCAAATGATAACCCGTCCCCGCATCTAATCCCAGAGGCGAGCCCGGGGAATTGGGTGAAATGGTCCCGTTAATGAGGACTGATCACCCGTCTGGCCTTGCTGGCGTCCCCAACCCTTAAATAATAATAATAACGGCTGACGAGCGCTGGGAGGTAGATTGGCCTCGCTGATGCCGGCGGTAATTGTCCGGTCACCGGAGCGATTATTGAATCACGGTGGGAGTTCGCTGTGTGCTTCCATATTGTCTGTTATGATTGTCATATACTAGCTTTCTTTTTTTTTCTTTTACGCCGGGAAATGCTCTGAGACATCCTGCCGGGGGAGTGGGTCTTCCCAGGCGGGTATGTGGGACTCGCTGCACCCGAAAGATGGTAAATGGACGCAGCTCTACCCACTAAAACCCGGCGAGTGCCACCTGTGCCGCCTTGGTGAGGTGCCCCGGATCTGTTAAGCTAACAGGGCATCTCGACGGCTAGTCAGTCCCACAAGGGACCGACGCCACCTCCACAGAAGGGTTGACCCGCACCACAAAACAACCCCTCCCAACGTCGGGACAGTACAATGGGGTGAGGTTCCCATCCTCGCCCCTTGCCCCCTGCTCTTTTGTCCACTCTTCTTATAAGAGGGATACAAAGAGCCAACTCGGCTCAATTAGCTTCGCCCAAGGTGCCGACTCACCTTAGGCTACTGAGCCCCACCGCCACGACAAGGCCTGAACCATGGTGGGGTCATATACTAGCTACTATACTGTAGCTCTATCTATAGTACCCGAGATGATGATGAGTATTTTGTCCTATAATAAATATAATAATTTATTATATTAATTAATTATTTAAAATTAGTATAATAAATTCAATCTCTTTATCAATGTTGTCAAAATCTGATTGGCTTAGGCTTGAATAGCCAGACTTTACACTTTACAGCAATAAATCGAGGGAGGACCATAAAAATGGTAGTCTATAAACTAATATCATCATCATCATCATCTGCCTCTATCCGTCCACTGCTAAGCATAGGCCTCTTTCAATGAACGTCAAGACTACCGATCCCTTGCCACCCGCATCCAATACGGACCGGCCATCGAACGTAGATCGTCTTCCGAATAATGGCCGACCAACGCAGAATTATTAGCCACACTATATCTAAGTTTTATTATTAACTACGGTTTTGTATTATTTTCTAATTTTGCTACGTACTTTTTTATCATTTCTAGCCCTAAAGTGGATTAAAATGTTGTAATTGTAGTGCACTCCGCTTTGTAATCGACAACGCACCTGAAAAGCTTTCGGTGTTTCCTAGGTATCTATAGACATCGATGGCTACTACCACGTAAACTGTCTGTCCTTTGCCCCCTTATCTGTAAAAAAATTAGTCGTCACGTGACGTCTGGCATATGTGAATAAATATAAAATAAAAAACAGTATCATTTACCATCACGGTGTTTGGGCCGATTAAACCGCTGAAGCGCACCAATAAATGTTTCACAAAAAAAAACAATTAAGAATACGAAGATGCTCATTGGACGAAAAAGGTGTGTGATAAATAAATTAAGAGAACGCATTGGAAATTCTGGCGTCAATAATTTCAATTTGTTTCAGCAATTCCAAAACCAATGAAAATATAAGTTGATGTCCTAATAGTTCATGATAAAAACCTTATTTTGTTAGTTTTCAATATTTGATTAGGTAACTTTTGTAACAGAGAAAAAAATATCAAACATACCTCTTTTAAAAATACCCATCCTATGGTCAAACGGAACCGGTTTAAGCCTCTTAATTTCATTCGTAGATGACTCTATACATGTTTTGTTTTCTAATGTTTACGCGAATTTCACTCATTATAATAAAACAATTTTTTACGGATTTTATCGCGGTTTATTAAGATTTTTACAAGCCCGACGTTTCGGATACTTTACAGCAACCATGGTCACGGGAGGACTGAGGTGTCATACGTCCTATTATTACAAAGTTATTCGAAACTACCCTATGATACATCAATATTTTGGTCAGTCCTATCTACGCAGAAAGTGCTAACTGTATCTTTAATCTGTGACATATTATGCTTGGATTTTGATTTGATAATTTTAATAATGGGATCCCATGCAGGTGGTAGAAGCCAGCCATCTTCTCTATTGAAATTAGCATGTTTTTTAATTTCAATAGCCTCACGGATCATCCTTGGTTGGAATCTGTGTTCTTTTGCGAGGACTTGTGGTTTATCAAATCTGATATAATGGCGAGCTTTGTCAAGACTATGCTCACAGATGGTAGACTTAGTGTAGCGACGGTGTTTTAAATCAGCTATATGTTCTTTCACGCGAGTTTTAATAGATCTTTTAGTTTGGCCTATATAGGAGAGACCACAGTCACAATCAAGCTTGTATAGCTGCATCTTGTAAGGGTATATGACACTTGACAGATGGTAAGAATTGACTTATCTTTTTTGGCGGCTTGAAATAAGTTTTTATAGAAGCTCACTGACAAGATTGGCTTCATCCAAGCCAATCTTGTCAGTGACGCCTTTAATAAACAGGAGAACTGCAGGTACTCGCTCGACGGTGGTTGGTTTCACACGTTCACTGTGACGGAGACGCAGTACCCGAAGCTTGTTGTCACGCAGTACTTGCTTGACATGTTGAAGTTCGGTCTCCAGGTGTTGCTCATCACAGATCCCTTGTGCTCTCTGAAACAAAGATTTACCCACGGTAGCTAACTGTGTTGGATGGTGATGAGATTCGCCGTTTAGGTACTTATCCGTATGGGTATGCTTCCTATACACTGTGTGGCTTAAGGTATTGTTGGGATTACGGATTACTAATACATCTAAGAAGGCTAGAGAATTAATGGAATTAAGATGGTCTAAGAATATGGTTACTTTATCAGATGGTAATATTGTGAAAGTATCATCTACGTACCGCTTGTAGAACCTGGGTGTTATGGGCGAAGTTTGCAGAGCAGTCTCCTCGAAGTCCTCCATAAATATGTCGGCAACAACAGGGGATACTGGTGAGCCCATGGCCACTCCATCTACTTGCTTGTAGAAATAATTAGTCCACAACATATAGCCAGATGTAAGGCAATGTTCCAAAAGGTCAGCATATTCCATTGGCATGTCATTTTCTCTTAGCTTTCTTCTTACTATTGTTATGCAATCTTCCACAGGTAGGCAGGTAAAAAGAGATTGCACATCAAAACTAACCATTGTTTCATTGTCGCTGAGACGTAGGTGTTTGATCTCATTAACAAAGTGGTAAGAATCCCGTGTATGTGCTCTAGTTTGTCCACGCAGTGGTGACAGTACTTGGGCCACATGTTTAGCCTATCTATAAGTTGGTGAGTCGATCTGGCTTACAATTGGACGTAATGGAGCATTAGCCTTGTGTATTTTCGGCAACCCATACAGCTTGGGTGGTTTGGGACATGAAGGAATTAGATATTTGACGTCCAGATTCAATGTTTCGGAGTATTTTGCTATCATATTACTAGTAGTTTTCAAAACCTTGTTAGTTGGATCGGTTTTGACGTTTTTATAAGTACTTTCATCCGATAATAGGTGTTGAATTTTATCATTATAATCTGACGTATCCATAACTACCGTAGTATTGCCTTTATCCGCACGAAGGATTGTTAGTTCTCGTCTGTTACGTATATATACGTCAATAGAGAAGATGGCTGGCTTCTACCACCTGCATGGGATCCCATTATTAAAATTATCAAATCAAAATCCAAGCATAATATGTCACAGATTAAAGATACCGTTAGCACTTTCTGCGTAGATAGGACTGACCAAAATATTGATGTATCATAGGGTAGTTTCGAATAACTTTGTAATAATAGGACGTATGACACCTCAGTCCTCCCGTGACCATGGTTGCTGTAAAGTATCCGAAACGTCGGGCTTGTAAAAATCTTAATAAACCGCGATAAAATCCGTAAAAAATTGTTCTATACATGTTCTTTAAAATATTAGAAGGAATTATCGTTTTTAACGCAATAAAATAACAAAAATCATTTTGTCGTTTACATCCTTTAGTTATAACCTCGCGCGTGTATGGCAAGCCTTGCACCACTCAGGACGCTCAGTCCCCTCTCGCGCGTGTCCAGTATTAGAATTATTGTTTAACAATGCATCGCCTTAAGGCGATGTTAACATGTTCACATGTAAAATCCGCACCTCAAGGACTAAAAGCCGAGTCCTTTCACCACTCAACCCACGACACTACATTATTCTCCTTTAGAATTGAATAAAAACATCTTTTCATATGCTAATTAGGGAAATCCCCCACGTACTCATATAATAGAATTATTTCATTCGCACACTACTGAAATATGCATAAGATCGTTTCAAACTTGGGCAAAGGAACTTAAATATCACTCAGAGTTGAAATTTTGTTGAAGTTTAACGGTTTCGCTATAACGTAGGGAGACAGTGGGTACAGTCGACAGAGCAAAGCAAGACTTCTAATTTCATTGGTACAGTAGAGTACAATCGAGAATAACGTTTTGTCGATCTTATACTTTTTCGATCCTCTTTATAAAAAAGATTGAAAGCAACATAATATCGCTTTACTTTAATCGTAATCTTGCTATTTTCTTAGTTCTTATAACATTTGTGCATTATCAGAGGCATATTTTTTTTAATTATTGTACAATAATTTTCATCAATCCGTAAGTGGTCCGTTCAATCCTAAAATAAATTTATCACTTATTATGATACGAGGAAAGTTTATAAATGTGGTATCCTTTGCAAGCATCAAGGGAATTATTGAAGTCTTAAAATTTTAAAAATATTATGTTGTAAATAGCAGCGCCTCGCGGTTTCCCCGGATTACGGGGATTAATTATATTATGTATTATTCTGATGTGTAAGCTTGTAATATTATTGTAAAGTTTCATTAAAATCCATTTTGTGGTTTTCATATGAAAGAGTAGTAGTACAAATAGCCACACTTACAAACTTTCGCACTTTTTATATTAGTAGGATTTAAAAAACTAGTTGAACAAATGATTGATTATATTATCTCTAAATATCTCTTTTTGCGACCTTATCGACCAATGCGTGTAGTGAGACCACCAGACCACCGACCATAGTTGCCGTAAATGATCACTGTAGTCAATTTTCAAGCATTTCATGTTTGAATCAAAGGATGTCACAATTTCATATTTCATTACACCGTAAAAACGTAAGGAAGATATAATAGAAATCGCCTCTAGAGGGATTTGATTTTGACGCAAGTCAAATACCTATATACAAATAGGCAACTAAACAATACAATAAATTATAGGAAATAAAATCTGGCTAACGAACTACTACGGTGAATGTTATGAGCTACTTATCTATACTAATATTATAAAGCTGAAGAGTTTGTTTGTTTGTTAGAACGCGCTAATCTCAGGAACTACTGGTCCGATTTGAAAAATTCTTTCAGTTTTAGACAGCTTATTTATCGAGGAAGGTTATAGGCTATAAAACATCACGCTGTGACTTATAGGAGTTGAGTAACACGGGCGAAGCTGCAGGCAACAGCTATTATACTATAAGAGACTCCCATACAGATGGCACCACAAACACAAACCCGTCAGTTTAATGAGTGTACTCGTTTACATAAAAAATAAATAGTATAAAAAGACGAGCTGAGTTTAGATAAGCGGATAAGTAGGGTCACTTCGCCACCCGAACCTCCTACCCTTCCGAGATGAAATCATTTGTTATATTATGTACGTTTTTACCTTTCTTTTATCAGCGATATCAAATTTATAAGATATGCAGTTCTTGCCACAGTTTTACCCAACACAAAATTAAAAAGAAAATGTTCCTTTTTTTGAATAGGCAAAAGGTTCGAGCCATATGATGGTAAGTGAGTTATTGAGACTAGCCCAGGCAAGTCATTCATCCCCACCAAGGTTCAAGCCTTTCGTGGCGGTGGGGCTCAGTAGCTTAAGGTGAACCAAGCACCATAGGCGAAACAAATTGAACCGAGGGAGCTGCTCTTTGTACCCCTCTGATAGAAGAGGGACAAAAGAGCAGGATGGGACAGGGGGCGAGGATGGGAACCTCACCTCATTGCACTGTCCCAACGTTGGGAGGGGTTCTGGACATAGGCCAAAATGGCCGATCCCCTAGACATCCAGCCAGGACCTTCTACTGCACGGTGATCGTCCTCCACCTCGTCGGAGGTCGAACGACCCTTCGTCTCTTAGGCATCGGTTCTTCAGCGTATATGACGGGCTTACTGGCAATTACCTAATCTAAATTGTAATAAACAGAGAACCTTATAATTATTTTAGCATTTCGCTTCAAAAATTAGATTTTGACTCGAAATATTCAAATAAATCACGCATCCATCGCACGCTCCACCGCGGCGCACGGAGAGGCTACGCACCACAGAACTATATCAAGATAGAAGTAAAGAGTTCCGTAATTTGTATGGGGACCGAGCGTGTAACATTTTGTGTAGGTACGATGACGTCACGAGTGTAATTTAGTGATGTGAAACACATAAGCCGCGCGAAAACAATTCAAAAGCATCGATTCACAGATCAATTACCTATAACATGGCACCGATTTTATCAGTAGTATTGTTCAAATAAACTATTTTATGATAGCGTGCTATGGACGATAAACTATATTTTTATACATTGAGTAGCTATATCATAGACTATATTATAACGTGTAATCATTTAATAGCTTGTTTTTTATTATTATTGATAATTAAAATGTTGATTTGATCAGATAATATAGATAGGGCGCCGACCGTCCACTGGCGCCCTTATTAGAGGAATTGTAATTTCTAATAAACCAATCAATTTCTTTAAAGTCATCAGTGATAATAGTTGTAGTTCTTCTGATTCAAATTTTGGTCTTTGTCACATAGTGACATTTTGCTTATTTTTAGCTTAATCATCAAAACGGCAAATGGTGGCCACTTTTTTTATTTAAGTAATGAATCCAAAAATACGGAATATAAAACTATATCACATAATTCAATAATAATTGGATAATGAATAGGCCTACAAATAATCACTGGTGGATTGTAGAAAAATTAACTGGTTTAATAAAAAACACAATCCATAATATTTTAGGAGTTATACTTCTTTTAGCGCGTTAGGGTAAAATGATGTGTCACGAAAAACCGACACCCTGAAGTTAGCTATAGTCAACATTATTTTATATAACAATATTCACATAATGACAGTATAGACGTCAAAAGAAGATAATATAGTTTTTAACTACCCAATAAGCAAAAAGGTTACAGTGTAATGAAATTGTACTATGTATTTTTCTTTAAGGAGTATTACTTCTAACTCGTGTACATAAGTACACACACACTTTTTTATATAAGGATCATTCGGAAAACTGAAATAAACTTGTAATATAGAAGTAGCCATAACCAGTTAGAAAACAATACATAACCAGTTTCTCAATAATATTTGCTTTGCATTAAAAAATGCTAACAATAAAGGTTTATTTTTTTTTACAGTTTATATGCTACATACATTACATTATAGCTACATAATAATATAAAATGAAATTATCATTTCCTCTGCTTTCGAAATAGATTTTAATCGAGTAAGAAAATCGCAGTGTAGGTACAGCACTTTTGACAGAAAAAAATCGTCTTCAACGTGATCTGACAGTTTTAATAGCATATTTTATATCGCTGGTTTGGAACGCCCGCCAAGTCTGGCTCATCAAATAAAAGCCGCAATGGAAAACTAGCGCTAGACACAATCGCCCGCTACTGTTTTGATAAAAATAGTAAAATAAATGGTTTTTTTAATTAATAACAGATTTTTTAGGACAAATAGTACTTACTGGTGAAAGGAAATACCTCCATTAACAGCTCCAATTTTACTGGTAGTGTTTGGACAATTAATTATTGAACAACGAGTCATTTTGTTTTAAAAACCTTACGTCGCATGCTGACTGCGGTCGGGAGTGTACTAAATTTCGCGGCTAGGAATGGAGACGTCGAGTCGTCTTTTTGCCACGCGAGGTACATACACTCTTTACTTCTATCTCGATATATTTCTGTGCTACGCACGTTTGTCAAGTTTCACTTGGCAAGAAAATGTATGTGATTGTTTATACTACAACCCCCGGCACGCTACGCATTAATTGATATTTTCTTGCAATTGATATTTTAAAACATTTGCGTACTTCTGCGTGCGGCGCGCCATAATGAATACATAGTATTACAATGTAGTTTGTGCCTTAATGATCAACTATAATAAACACGCATTTTGTCAGGCAAACTATGGCTTTATACCTCCTCCGCTCCGTCGTATATTTTCGAGAAGACCCGTGCCCAGCAGTTGGATACATCAGTGATATTATGCTTGCCTTAATCCCTTTTGTTTATATTTGAAGCATTTCTCATATTCTTAATGTTTTCTCTTTGCTTTACTCTATCCGGAAAAATACCCTACTCTAGCTCATTAATTTTTACTGTCTTTTTGGGGTTTCTCTTCTCAAAATTACAAAACGAATGATGAACCAACTTTGGCAAGAATCTTTTCCAAACAAAAATTCGGTTTTTAAAAGTCAGACTTGCTTTTGTCTGGTTGTTTTTTATAAAAAATGCAATAGGTTTATCTTGGTAGAGTTGTTCCATCACATTCTCTTCCAGTATATTGTTTACAAATATTTTGTAATTCATAAATCTCAGCACGGCTACACATCGGCTGTGGATATTAAATTTGGTCAAATTAAGCCCGTGTTAACCGAGCTATTTTAATAATGGAACCCACAATTGCGCGCGTATATTTTTTATGACAACGGTCTGTCATAAAAAATTTACGTGCTGTTCGGACAAATATGTTTTCGATAGTTATGTTGTAATTTAGCTGCCATAGTAAAATACACTAAACTTTCAAGATAAACTTATTACGAATCGGACTCGCGCCCGAAGGGTTCCGTATCATTATGGATATTAAATACAACATTAGACACTTTGAAATATTATGAGCGCCTAATTTCGTGATTCTAGGTCAACGGGAACTGCCATATAGGTTTTCGACCCAAACCCTATAGGGTACTTCCGGTTGACCTAGAATAGGGATGTTTACATTATTCATATAAAAATATAATTTTGATGTTAATTGATAGTTTCTATGATAGAATTCTGAAAAAATACAATATTTTCCCTTATTTTTATTTGATTAAATTAATATTTAATAAATAAAATGTTACAAAATTTAAAATAGGTCACGTGATAATAAACGGAAATGACGACACCTGTTCCTATTTAGCGGAAGCGGAAGAATATTGACGTACTTTTATACACCATTTCCCGTACGCAGTACATATTGTAAAAACTAATTTTCAGGCGTTTTGACAGTGTACAGACACATAGGCACCGTACAACAATTATTACAAAACTTAGAAGCCATTTTTTATTAACGACAACTAGAATCATTTTATCATTTTTACGATGTTTAACAACATATGACGTCACTTGACAAGTGTTAGCGTTTTGGAGCGAAACTTAAAATGCATTATAAAATGCAAGATTTTATAGGCATTAGACGTATTTAAGCAAAAATTAATAATATTTACGTCTCTATTAGATATTTATAAATGATCTATAAACATTTATGAAAAATGTCAACATCCCTATTGTCAATTTTGTTTAAACGCAAGGTAGAACAGCACAAGTAAAAGGAAAATTCCGAAGGTTTTTTTTTTAAATTAAGGTGCATTTTTGTACTTACAAGTATTCGTGAAAATCTAAATTTGCCCGTAGCATGTGCCCATAGGTAGGTATTTTTACCGTGTTGACTCATCAACTTTTTATACACTATAGACCTCAGTCACACACGGACAAAAATAACGGTTCCATTTTTTTACACATAAACAACTTAACCTACTTATAAATGTATAAAAATTAATAAAAAAAAACGTTCATCAAGAGAATCACTGATTAGGCATAATATGTACCAAACTACACATCTTTTTTGCTAGTTCAGTTTTTGGCTGAGCTAGAATGCTCTGTATTAGACCTACATCAAAGCTATTTAATTGAAGTGGATTTAAGAATGATTTAGATTCACAATTCGGCCCACTACAAGATGGTTTGTACGTACAGGAGCTGTCCTGACATACGCTGGTATGTCAGATCCACTTTTTTTTCTTTTTTCTTTTACGCCGGGAAATGCTCTGAGGCATCCTGCTGGGGAGGGGGGGACTCCTCAGACAGGTATTTATGTATATGTGACTACTCTCTGCGCCCGAAAGACGCTAAGGTGGACGCAGCTCTACCCACTAAAGCCCGGCAAGTGCCACCAATGCCACCTTTGTTGAGGTGCCCCAGATCTGTTGAGCAAACAGAGCACGTCGTCTGCACCATAGAACAACCCCTACCAACGTCGGGATAGTGCAATGGGGTGAGGTTCCCATCCTTGCCCCTTGTCCCATCCCCCTCTTTCACAAGATCTGATTTCACCTTAAGTTACTGAGTCACACCGCCACAACAAGACTTGAAACTTGGTGGGGATCATTATTTTATATGTATTGCAACACAAATTGATCTCATTTATTGTAATAAAATCACATTGCTTTTTTTAAAACAAAATATACAATATTATTCAATCAGGATTTGTAATACGTAAGTACTGCACTTACGTAATACGTACTTTTTTAACAAATCAATACTACCAGACTCTAAAACTCTTTATATTATAAAAATGTAATTGTAATAGAATATACCTACGATTCTATTATGTGAAAAGCTACCGAATATTTATAATTAAAATATTAATAATTAAATTAAACCATTGGTTATAATAATAAAAAAATACATATTTATCGCGGTTTATTAATATTACAAGCCCAAGAAAATCTTAATAAACCACGATAAAATCCGTAAAAATTGTTTTATTACAAGGAGTGGAATTCGCGTAAACATTAGAAAACAATATTAAAATATTGAATTACAATCAGAACCAGATACTCAGATAAAGGAAGTCGTACAGGAGGCGAGGTCATTATGTAAGTGGAATCAGCAGCGATACCGACGGAGCCTCACCGCGAGTACAAACTGGCCCCAGCCACGCCACAGTACGTCATGACTTGTTTAGTACTAAGTGACGTCACACATCACTCGCGGCGTCTTTATAGTGGCCCTTGACACATGCCATTGCTAGCGAGAACAACTTTGACTATTAAATATATTAAACTTTTAAATAATTAATAGGTATTAATTGATATAGCTATTTAAATAATTATAATTTTGCTAAGTAATTTTTTTTTTTCAATGCAATTTTCACCGCACCGCTATTACCGCAATAATGTGGGTGGGTACCACAAACTTGCAGCCAGTAATTATTATAGTTTGTTTTTACAAAATTATGATAATTTTAGGGGTCCGTATCCAAAGGTAAAAGGGGGAATCATATTATTAGACTGCTGTCCGTCTGTCTGTCCGTTTTAATTTAATATAATGCAATTACAATATTATAACACCTTTTTTTTTGGTCTGCAGCGGAAATTTGCAGCCCAAACCATAGCTAGGACCGGGGTTGGTTTTAAACCTAGCCGTGTGTGGGGTTCGCACTTGGGCAGTGTCGTTACCCACTAAAACCGCTGCAAGCGCCCTCCGCCGCCTTTTGAGGGTCCCGGATCTTGCAGGCAACACAGGACTCTCACCCGCTCATCGGCCTCCTTCTGGGACATAACTGCCTCGCAGAAGGAGACCATCGCCGTCCAGGACTCGTCATTTCGGAGCATCGCGGTGATGATGCTCGGCAAAGACAAGTCCCCTCCGATAACTGACGTCAGATCGCGACGCAGCGCCGCCCACCTCGGGCACACCTCTAGAGTGTGCTGGGCCGAGTCCACCGCCGCGCCACAATCGTGACATACAGTTGCCGGCTCCCTTTGGGCCGTCCGGCACAGGTACTCACCGAAGCAGCCATGCCCGGTGAGCACCTGTGTTAAACGGAAGGTGAGGAGTTTGCGTTTACGACGCATCCACCGCTCTAGGACCGGACGCAGGGCAACCGTTAGGCGTTTGCCATACGGCTCCCACGCCAGGTCCTCTCCCCACCTCAGCATTAACGCCTCTTGCCCTAGTCGGCGGACCCGCAGGATCCCGTCCAGCGTCAGGCTCTCGCCGAGAGACCTCCTATCCGAGACATAGGAGTGCACCTCAGCAAGAACTTCTGCCACGAGTTCCCACGGGGGGTCGCCGGCTAGGGCAGTTGCTGCTGCCCACGACAATATTATAACACCTGGTTATACTATCTTTGTACCTAATCCTTACAAAAGTAGAAGTTTTAAAACTTAATCCGACGGATTGAGCAAGCTAAAATAAATCTTGTCTGAGAAAAATATATTTAAAGAAAACTACAAAAGATAAAAAGAAGGCATTTGACATACCATGAGTACAAGGAGAGGAACAAAGTGGCACATTAGCTGGCGTTTGTATCGTATCTCGAATACTATATCGCTCGTATGGAAGATATCTGTTACAGGCGTTGAACCTGTATATACTAATTTTGTGTAGCGAAGTTAATGCTCCTTGTAGGATTTAAATATATATTATTTGTATACAATGCGCACAGATTATTAGACACGTTCGTACTTTCGTACATATCCGTCTAGCCTGTGGAGAGTGTGTATTTTGTGCGATATACCTCTACATGTTATTTGCATTGTCACTCATAATATAAATAAGTAGTTGTTCTGTGCTTTGGAAAGAATTGAAGAAAAAGAACACAGTAGGTACCCAAAATATTTTACGATCTAAAAATATGGTAAGTAGGTAAAGCTATTGAATATGATTTTGGTTATGGAAGGGTACTACAGACGTCCTTAAGTGCCTTTTCACACGTGCCTGTTGCCGGGTAGCCGGCGCTGGGTATACCGTAGCGAAGTGTCCCATACACTTCGCTACGGTATACCCAGCTACCGTATACGTGTATGGCAGCTTTCACACGTACCGGCGTAATTTGCTTACACTTGGCAACCGGGACGTGAAAATGCTCTAAAGTTTACAAGTGACTGGTCAGTGTAAATGAGATAATAACTTAAAATCCACTAGAAAATCTATCGAGACAAAAAAAAATGTTTTTTTTTTTTATTCTGAAAACATTATTTATCAGTAAATTGTTAATATTATTAGTGCAGCTCGCGGTAAAGACGCGTGGAAAAGAGAGAAGGAGGCCTCTACCCAGCAGTGGGACAGTATAGGCTAGGAAAAAAAACTATTTTTTATTAGCAAACAATATATTAATACTCTGGCTAAAGGATAATGCATTTGCAAAGATGTTATAGATTTGAGCACATTGAAGAGAAGTGATAAATTATGTGTTGCTTGTAGATGCCAACGGATTCTGGAATGAAAATGAAAATAACGCAATAAGAGAGCGGCGCTGTCATGCTGCCTCCGGAGCTGCTCGGCGTCGCTGCTAGGGTCGTGCTGCACTGTCGAGCGCACCAAAAAGCGTTACATACTAATCCTTATGGAGCGGTGCGGCACTGCCAGGGTCGCAACCACCTTGTCGCGGCTGCTAGAATCCGAATGCTTCCTTAAGAGTTTGCTAAAAATAAAGGTTATATTTACACGAGGTCACAAAGGAAGTCGTTTTATTATATCCAAGACATATTCAGTGTAAGAGGTTTTGTTTGAAACAACAATATCCTTACTTACGACGCCCCACTTCTATTCTAAAATAGACAACAACATGGAACCTTATTTCATAAGCTAATATTATCTCTAAGTGGCTTAAGAAATCTGCTTGAAAAGGTTAGTATAAGATTCAGTATTTACAAGCTTACACCTAAAGTTAAGCACAATAAAGTTTAAATTTAGTTACAATCACAAGAATGCGCTTAGTAAATTTGGTGAAGAAGGAATGGAAAGGATAGTTTTGAATATAAATGATCATCAGCAAAATTATCCGTACATTTGACAGGAATTTTGTTTTTTGTAAATATTTTGTGCATGGTCTAGTTTTGTGTTTCAAACATGCTGTTCCTTACATGCATATTATGTCAGAATGGGTCGAAAAAAGATGGATGGTGAAATACTTGAATCGGCGAAGAGAATCGATGGGTGCTTACCGATGGGAGAGATGCGCTGTGCCGCGCGTCCGTCTGCACGAGTACCACCATCCTGCTTGTTTCTCCTGTGAAACAGCTTTGCTGTGTTTCGTAGAGAAGGGCAAGACAGGCAGTGTAATTACTGGCACCGTGACTTAACATCTTATGTCCTAGGATAGGCAACACATACTTAAATGTTGCCTGGACTAGTTCCAGGTAAAATCGTTTATATTCAGTCGGTATATTAAAATTATATTAAATACTGGCTTTTTTTGACATTAGGAGGCAACCGAGCAGTCGGAGCCTCTTAGTGACTACCGATGCCCATAGACAACCGTTATGCAGATGTGTTGCCCTCGTTTTCCCTGTACGCCAATGGACCACCGTAAACTTACCAACTGCATGAAACGCGACATCATAGCTGTCATTTGACGCCCCGCGCCGGTATTATGGGAACGAGAGGTAGTGTCGTGCCGGCCCATTCCTCGACTTCGTCTGCACTAACTCATCGCTTTACTTTAATCGTAATCTAGCTATTCTCTTAGTTCCTATAACAATTGTTATAGCAGCATGGCACTACCTCTTACAAAAAATTAAAAAAGGGGAAGAACAAAAGGAGATTTTCAATAAATTTGTACTGAAGCCCGCTACCACTACATCTTTTCAGTGTGGCTCTTCATTCTCATGGGATTTTTTATGTAGGAACGTAATGTAGCGTAAAGTACGACTTAGAGATCTTCAAAAAAAAAGCATACAATTATTACTCATATTTGAAAGGCAGGTGTAGCAGGTGTCTGTGGACATACCCCAACGTAAATTTAATATGAAGATACTTATTTGCATATATAAAATGATTACAATAATATTATATACTTATCTTCTCTTACAAAATTAGTATTATTGTTTATGCTCAATTATTATAATATTTATTCTATTTCAAATATAAATTAAAATGGTACCCTGTAAATTGTTGTCATTTTTTTTACACTTGACTATCTATTTCAGGACTTATATCTGTAGATGAAAAGCTGCGATGTTTGTTCGGTGTAGCGGTAAAAGCACTCTCTCGCAGTATTTATCAAAATTTACATCTCACTGAAAACTAATGAAGCAGAGTAAATTCTTACAGAAATATACTTTTTTTTACAGATTTACGTAGAATTCTAGAGACATTTAACCACTTACCCTAAGTCTTTGAAGTACTCAATATGAAATTCTATTTTATAGACACTCTTTATGCTTTGTTTAAGTATATTATTTATGATTTGTCCGTGTTGGATGCGAGTGGCAAGGGATCGACCATCTTGGCGTTCATTGAAGGAGGCCATGAAGGCTAGAAACAAGGAGTACAATCTCGTATAGGAAAAGTTGAAAAAGTGTCCAGCTGATGCTATAAATAACTAGTTCAAAAACCGTCCACAATGGCGCTGGTGAACTAACAGGGTATAGCAGGGTATGGTGTTTGTGTACATAAATGTGTGTGTGTGTGTGTATAATTTCTTGGCGCACACATGCTTAAAATTTTACCACCTGATTGTAATGTGGCGCCATCTTTATTTAACGCTTTTCGAGGGACACTTTTCATACACGTAGATCGTACTCCTTGTGTCTGGCCTGCTTGAAGGAGGCCTATGTTCAGTAGTAGACGGGTAGTGGCTAATGGTGATGATATTATTATTTTAAAGACCTTAATACAGCAACCATTTTCATGGTCCTCCCGAGACCGATTGCTATAAAATGTAAAATATCCGAAACGTCGTAATTAGGGACGCTTCGATACACCCTTTTGACGATACGATACCGATACCGATACGCTAATTAAATGTGGAGGTAAAATAAATAAAACACAATTCAGGTTGTCTAAAATGAACAAATAACAGGACAAACTAAAAAAAAAACGTTTAAAACTATAGACAGGTTGAAAATAGTTAATATTGAATCGGCTATAAAAATATCGCCGATTCTGATATATCGACTTGGAGTATCGCTGACATATCGGTAACTGATGTATTCCCTAGCTGTAATGGAAAGAACTTTATAAACCACGACAAAATATGATAAAAGATCATTACAAATGAAGATAATAGTTTAATTAGGAGTGTTTGATTATATGTGTAATATCTAAGATAAATTTTTGTGTAAAAGGGAGAAAACATTGTTAAAAATAACTAAAAATAAATGCTTAGACGAACTGAGAAATGCTCCCTTTTTGAGATACATTAAAAAAATAAAATACAGTGACTTATAAAACGTATTTGTGTATCACTAGCTTCTTATGTGCTTGAGCGTATATTTTTACCAAATGTTATAGTTTTTCGTTTTGGACTCGGTATGCTATAGGGATTCGAACTGGTAACCCCTGAAGAAAGAAACGGGGAGGGTATGCAGTGTAATACAGAGACTTAACATCTTATTTCCCAGGATAGGCAACAAATGAATGTGTTGTCTGAGCTAGTTCCAAGTAAACTCGTTTATGTTCATAGGCAACACCGACCACTTGCCACCACGTGGCACCGTCTGCCTTTCTAACCCCCAAATACTCTAACGAATCTCAAATTTAAGACGTTCCTAAACTCATGCTACGACGTGTGAGATTCAAAGAAAAAAAGAGAGACAACACGAGCTTAAGTGCGTCTTAAATTTGAGATTCGTTTGAGTATTTTGGAGTAACTAATAAAAAAGAGAGGATAAAGTCACTACATGAGCACTACTTTCAATAGCTTAGTCTTAAAATAACACTTAGACATTTTCTGACGGTAATGAATTGGAAACGGAAGAAAGGATTTCCTTTTACGCGATCACTTAGCTTAGATTTAATTACTTTAAAAGATGTTTTTGATGCGGATTTATTTTATATTATTTCGTCTAAAAAACAAAAATATGTTTATAAATGAAAACAAACCGCATCCAATTTGATTTACTCCTTACAGAACTTATAAGTCATGTCAGCAACCTGATCATACAAAACTCAAGACCTTAGCACGAGGTCAACTTTTTATTAATACGTAAAGAAAAAAATAAATTTATTTTGATAGTGAAATAACTTCATATGGTTATTTGATCAGCGGTTTATTAAAACTTTCACGTTTCCGACGTTTCGGATACAGAAAGCGTGGGTACAGGAGTAAGACGATCACAAGGATATTCAAATTTATTTGAGATTCACTAATAATTAAATTAGTCCAATCCACGCAGACCTGCTAACTGTATCTTGAACATGGTATCTATATTCGCTATTGAAATTAAGATATTTTAGGACTCTTGTGGTGTTTATCAAGAAGAGGTACAAATTTGGACCGTACCTAACACGCACAACCTAAAACAAAAACAAACGGAAAAAATACAAAAATACATACCGTTAGCACCAGGGCACCGACACCATAATCACCATCATCATGTCTTCTACTGTTATAGTCCCCAAAACTTTAATTACCACTCTTAAAACACTACAGTTACCTGCCACCACGTACATTCCTCTGCAAAAATCAATAGTGCTCGATACATGTTCAATAGTCCGTCGGTTTCTAAATTTGACTATGCTTTCATTTAATGATAACCAAGATATCACAACCCATACACCAACAACACACAGTTCACGGACGACACAGAACTAGAATTTTTTAAATAAACAGAAGGAAACGAGGATACATGGCGCAAGCCCGTACCGAGTTTTATAATATCCGAGAATTGAGCGTAAATAAATATATAACAATAATAATAGACACAGGTTAGATGTACCAGTGTTTAAACTTTCAAAAGTAAGCAATTCTTTTAAAGGCAACATTATACGCTTTTACAATAGGATCCCAGAAAACGTTCAAAAGCTATCCATTAAAAAATTCAAAAAAGTTATTAAAGAGTGTTTGTGTGGTAAAGGATATCATAAAGTAAAAGATTTCATGGAAGGTATTAGTATAGGTTCTTTAGGAATGGTTGGTTATAAAGGAAACAATCCTATTAGACTCCGATGATGGTAATAATTTTATTTACAAAAATCGCGGCTTATATACAATTTTTACAGATAATTATT
Source organism: Helleia helle (assembly GCA_963853865.1). Classification (NCBI taxonomy): domain Eukaryota; kingdom Metazoa; phylum Arthropoda; class Insecta; order Lepidoptera; family Lycaenidae; genus Helleia; species Helleia helle. The sequence goes on along the minus strand of OY971423.1, from coordinate 18,757,517 downwards.
ATTACTATAATTCGAAGTGAATTCCACGGAGTGTGAACGACTTGCGTGTTGCCACGCGGTAACAGCGATCCGCGGCTCGCTGGTCGCCGCGCGCTCGCGTGGAGCATATAAGTATATTTTGGCGCGAAAAATTGCGCTTCGTTTTTGCTCCAGCTCTCGTCATGTGTGGACTTGTCTCGGCGTGGGGTTGCGGTCACTGCTTGTAGAATGTGGATGGAGCTTGCTGCGTGTTGGCCGATTGCTGTGTGTGAAGACTTCGTGCCCGCTGTCCTTTTCAGGACAGACGTGCTGTTTCAATTCGACAAGCATGTCCTTTTCAGGACATCCCTCACTGTTTCAATCGACCTTGACGGATATACCTCACTGTTTTAATCGATCTCGATGTCCTTGTTAGGACAGTAATTAATCTGCTACAGTTCATAAGGCGTTCCTCTCAGGCATTTCAGGATAAATTAATGTTAAAATTATTATATAACACATTATTTTAAAAGATTAGTTTCACTGATTTCGCCGGTTCTTCTTAGTGGGCTTGCCTTGGAACCGGTGATAGATTTAACTGATATTTAAAAAGATACTGTATCGGTACTATTTTGAATAAAAAAATGATTTTGATTCTTGATTTTGATTGCATTGACCTAGTGCTAGTGTCTAAGTTGTGCATGATCAGGTTGCTGACATGATTTATAAGTTCTCTAAGGATAGATTCATTTGTAAACAGGTCTTTGTTTTTGTTGATGTTCTTAGACATGTTTTCTCCAAATCGGTTAGTCACTCTTCTGTAATAACTGTTTTTAAATCCCTAATGCTTTGTGGAGCAGATTGCACTGATTTCAACAGTCTCTTAAGAACATCCCAAAAATACTCAATTGGATTGAGGTTACGATTTTTAGCTGGACAATCTAAACGTTGTATCCCGAGTTCTTGCAGATACGCTTTCAAGTCGCCACAACGGTAAACGCGAGCATTGTCGTCCATATAAATGGAATCTTCCCCAAGAGCAGTCAATAAGGGTAGGGCATATAGAATTAGGATTTCCATTACGTAATAGTGTGCATTTAATGTTCCATTTTCTATGAAAACGAACTCCGTAGAACTAATGGCTGCCCAAAACATATTTGAGCTTCCTTCATGAGGAGTGATTTCTTCGAAACACGCTTTCATATAGCTTTGCCCTTGTCTTTGTAGCACTTGCTGGCGTCGGTCCTCTCCAGATAAAGATTCCTAGCTTCATCAGAAAACAGTACTTTGTTTCAGTCCTATAGAGTTCGTGAGGCACGGTTTCGAACAAACTGTAGTTGGACAACATTGAGCTCACGGTGGGAGGGATGCGCTGTGCCCCCCGCGTCTGCATGGAATCCATCTTACTTGTTTTTGCAATCCAGTAAGCCTTCGAGTTTAAATTTTGCGGTTAATATATTAAGATATGAGCTATTGTAGTATATTAATTACACCATAAGACTTTGCAATATAACCTGGCTGTATTAAATTCCTTCTGGTCTCGACCCTTTGAACTCAAAAGGTCAAAAAGTTAATTGAAAAAGGAGGCTTTATAAACGTAATTTAATTTTGCGGAGCCACACCAGTTATGATTTTTTGCTGATTTCTGTCCGCTAAAAACTCAGCATTGAGACTAGATTTTACGATTTATACCAGTGGGAGGGATGTACACACCGCTATCAGATTGCGTTGATATATCCTGCTTATACCTTCTGTAAAATAGCTATGATGTGCCTCGTAAAAAGGAGTCAGGCAATGAAACTAGAACCATGACTTATTGTCTTGCGTCATAGCATTCTGACGCATGCAAGAGTAGCTTGGGTGTCCCGTGGGCTCGTTAATGTTCATTGGTGATGTGGCACGTCTGCCAGATTACCTATCCAATTAATAAAAAAGATGAGCTATGTATATAGCTTCTTCGGGAAGGGCTAGCTCATATATCTTCTATAATTTAATATTTATGAGTAGTATTTCTTAATCCCTATACCTTTTTTTTGCGCCGGGAAATGCACTTCGGCACATGTATTATGAAACATTAGAAATGCCACACTTATGATACGTCAGCGCGCAAAGTGAATATGCATGTTGCATCACGGTCTGAAATATTATGTATGTGTTATTGACTTCATTTTACTTTTGTTATAACTTTACTCTTCAGTGAATAAATTAAGTATATTGTCATATCCACACCTGATTTAGATGATAATCTACATAATATAGTATGAACCTGTATGAACCCCGTGAGCGATAATGGTCTTAGTGGGTCCATACCCATGCTCAGTGTCTTGAGTGTGATGTCCGTGCTCGATCCTGACCCCTTTGGTCCTTTGAAATGGGTTTTTCTAAATTTCTACGTGCATCTAATTAGACCACCGCTTGCTCACCGGCGAAGGAAACATCATGAGAAAACCTACCTGATGAGATCAAAAACCTTTACCGGTGCGTGAAGTTCACCAGCCCGCATTGGGCCAGCGCATCATTGAACTATGGCCCAACACCATCCTTGCCTGATTACAGGTGTAGACCCGTGCCCAACAGTTGGACATATAAGAGTTGATATTATTATTATTATTATATATGAGTTTTCTGGCTGTTAATGAAGTTAAGCCAAGCCAGAAGAAGTTGCATTGAAATCAAAGGACTAGAAAATTGAAAATGTGTTAGCTCGAGACGATTTTAATCCATCTTTCATTAGTCCATTCAAAAGTAATAATTCGCGATAAAATATACAAATTGAGGGAAACGCCGGAATATTGTAACGCTGAGTGGGGGCTGCCGAGCGGGAAATTGATCGAGTTTTAAACTTTACTCACAGTTCCGTAGTCCGCGAGTCTGAAGAAAATCTATAGTTAATTAAGTACGGAGTGCCAATACTTGTAATGGAGTACTTTTAAAGTGACTCCACATGAGATACTTTGTCTTACTTTTGAATTTCGCGAAGATTAACGAGACCTTAAACTAGCGCTGTCTTCTATTTGTCTATCCGTCGGTCTATCCTAAATGTATCATAAGTCGATTTTATCATCATTATAGACGAGGAGGGTGTTGAGTTCACCTATGCACAGGCCCAATTAATTTAAATACACACACCTGCAAAGACTTTTAATCTCATTAGGGCAGATTCCATCTCGATGATTTCATACACCGATGAGCAAACAAAAATTCTACAACTGTTATAAAATTTAACACATTTATCATATTTTTTTAATATCCATGTTTGATTTGTCTGTATGTGTGATTATGTGAGGGTACTTTTATTGTGTGTGCGTGTGTGCTCAAGCCTTCGTGCTATATGCATGCTTGTTTGTGTGCTCACTGTCTGTGAACATGAGTGTGTCCATGCATGTGTACTCGTTATGTCTGACTGAGTGCGCGTGTGCGTGCAAGTGTGTGTGTGTGTGTGTGTGTAGCGTTGGTGTGTACACCCCCGGGGAAGCATTATAATTCTTAATGTTCACATTTCATCACGTAGCTGTGGCATCATAAAGAAACAATAAAGGGGGTAAATTAATAATCCACCGCCAACTTTTGCAATATCGGCTCTCATGGGATTAGTTCATATCCGACGCCATAAGTCACAAGTTCATATAAAACTTTTATGTGGGCGACTTTAATTTTGTTGATGTGTGATTTCATATCACCCCAGATCTTTATCTTTCGGATAATCTCTGAAAGTTTTAGGGTCATGTATAATTAATTATATCGGCCTTCTGGCGTAGCTTCTGGTATATAGGGAAATTGGTCGAAAAAATTATCATACCCGAGATTTTTTATCATCTAAAGTTACAATGCGCCGAGTTTTCCAATTAATATGAGCGTTCAATTCACTGTCATTTAATTATTTTTAATAAAAAACTAAGATACGAGTTTGTATTTTTCAAAAATATCAATTGAATAAATTATAACAATAAAATCAATCCTTATATATCCCACTGTTGGGTACGGGTCTCCTCGAAATCAGGCGAGGGCCATAGTTCACCGATGCCTTGGCCCAATGCGGGTTGGTGAACTTCACACACCTTCAAAGACTTTTAATCTCATCAGGCATAACGATGCTTCCTTCATCGGTGAGGTTAGGTGCACGGAGAAATTTTAGAAAAACCCATTTCTTGGCACCAGTCAGGATCGAACCCAGACTCACAATAGGTCGAGCCCGTACCCACTAAGTCCATCGTCGCGCACGCCTTTCCCTATAACCACTTTTTTCTTCTTTTGCTCGAGAAATGCTCTTAGGCATCCCTCGGGGAGGGAGGACTCTCCAGGCGTATGTGTGGGACTCGATGCGCCCGAAAGATGATAAGGTGGACGCAGCTCTACCCACTAAAACCCGGCGAGTGCCACCAATGCCGCCCGGATCAGGTGCAGTCCCCCAAGTGACCGACGCCACCCCCACACGGCGAGTTTCACCAATGCCACCCGGATCAGGTACAGTCCCCCAAGTGACCGACGCTAACCCCACAGAAGGGTTGTACCGCACTACAGAATCACCCCTCCCAATATCGGGACATTGCAATTGGGTGAGGTTTTCATTCTCGCTCCTTGTCCCCTCTGCCCATCGTTCCCCTCTTCTTATAAGAGGCATACAAAGAGCAGCTTCCTTGTTTGAATAAGCTTCGCCCAAGGTGCTGGTTTCATCTTAGGCTACTGAGCCCCACCGCCACGACAAGACTTGGACCAATCATATAACTACTATTCCGACGCCTCAGGCAAAGCGCAACAGTGGTAATTAAATGAATCATTCAGACAAGTTGAGCCCCAAGTTTGCTTCTAACACTACTAACTACATTTGATCTAACAGTGATTACATTTCAGTGCATTCGTGTACTCTGTGTCGAGAACACTGCTTTAGTTCCCTACATCTTGTTGTGATGTTATGCAAATCTAAATGGGTCTTATTTGGCATTACTATTCATTAAGAATGAGAATCATTTGTAATAAATAATGCTGTCATGGGACGGCCGGCGGAAATGAAACATATTCTGGTTTAATAATATAATATTTTTTAATGTCATAAGCAGGCAATCGAGCAGTCAGAGACTTATGGTGGCAACCGATGCCCATAGACATCCCCACAAAGAAAACGTATGCAGATGCGTGCCCTCCTTTTCCCCTCTCCCCCCGATGGGCCACCGGAAACTCACACACCGCACGAAACGCGAGCTGTCAATTGATGCCGGCGTTATGTGAGCGAGAGGTACCATCCCGGTCGAGCATATTCGGCTACAAAGCAGCATGGCACTACCTCTTACGAGTTCATAATTGATAAAAATCTATAACAAAAGGTGGAAAATATATAAATATATACACGCGCGCACAAAGGGTCAAAGAAAGGCTGCGTAGTGGGAGCATCACGACACGGCATTCCAGGCTGAGTTGCACCAATAGATGTTTTTTTTTATATAGAAGAGGGGGCAAACGGACAGTCGGTTCACCTGATGTTAAGTGAAAAGCGACATCCACAGACTATCGTCATTAAATACGTTTATATTATTCACAGTAATATAAACTACCGACCCTATTTATATGAGACGTTTCCTGGCTATTTACTAGATGTAGGTAAATGTTGTGGAAGGCTAGTTTTGGACTGTCCGTTATACATACCACAGTTCACTAATTCTACTTAAATGCCTTCAGGCTTCAGCTATAATTCTTTTTTTTCGGATGGATCTATGCTAACGGCCAAAGGCCTTAATGCTTTGCCAGATTATTGTGAGCTGATTTGGCTCACTTATGTCCTCCTGACGTCAGCTTGGGAAATATAATTCTGCGAGTGGATGCGAGTATCGGTCGTCTTTGCGTTATTTGAGGGAGGCCTATGTTCAGCAGTGGACGGATAGAGGCTGATGATGATGATAATTCTGTTATGCAATAAACATATATACAAAACATTCAAGTGTAAGTAATATGCGCATAAATATTATACACCATAATTTTATTATAACAGCAAAGAAACTTCGAGAAAATCATAAATTGCGTTAATATTTTCCAGTTATAAAGTTCAACGCGGAAATTTTCGCTCTTAATGTAAATTAGAACTACGGCATCAGTTCATATTCTCAAGTGGCTTTTCTGAATCAAAAACGGCAGACTTTTTAATCTACTTAATTGAATAATATATAAAATATATGGAATATTCCAAAGTCAGGCGTGATAAGATTGAATATTTATTTAACAGGATATGTTATGGTGCAGGCTTGAAAGTGAATAAAACAGAACTCTGTTTTATTCACTTTCAAGGTTCCGTACACAATACCGTTGGGAGAGATGCAATTGTACCACCATAACCATAACGTGTGGCTCGTTTGTACTATTCAACTAACATAAAAAAGTAAATGCTTTAGAGGATTACGTTGTACATCTGTCAAGTATTGACACTCCTAAGAAAATTAAGTAAGAAGATCCCATCGTGATCAACCGCACAGAGAGGTTAGGAACTTCTCTTCCGTGGGGCCCGCGCGGAAAGCACCCCCACCGGGGGCAACCCTCCAGATCGGAGGGGTTAGTGTCAGGTTGACCCTTGACGGTGACTTTCGAAGGTCGTAAAGACGGCAAGTGCACTGAGCAGACTCCTCCTGAACCTCAGCTACACTTCTCAGCTGCGCTTGGTGCAGCGGGTCATCCCGGTACGAGTAATTCGGGGGTACCGTACTGTATCGTGAGCGGCAGCCAATGCCCTGGAAATTCGCGGCGAAGGTTCTTGCCGAGACGTAAGTAATCGAAAGTACTCGATTTTTACGGAATATCCTGCCTCGCACGACTAATATATGGAATCAGCTGCCAGCTACGGTGTTTCCGAACCGATTCGACTTAGGGACCTTCAAGAAAAGAGCATACTCATATCTTAAAGGCCGACAACGCACCTGCTAATCCACTAGTGTAGCGGGTGTCTGTGTAAGTCGCTCTTCACTTACCATCAGGTGAATCGACTATCCGTTTACCCCCTCTTCTATAAAAAAAAGGTAAACCTGGATCGTAGGAAAGCATTAACCTTCGTCAGTCATCAAAATAGATCATCTACCATCTTCATCTACCTGGACGGCGATGGTCTCCTTCGGCGAGGCAGTAATGTCTCAGAAGGAGGCCGAAGAGTGGGTGAACGAGGAGGCTCACCCCGCGGGCAACGAATGTAAGAGCGTAGGAGGCGGTACTTAATGCGCCTCCAGTAACGCCCCTTCGCTCGTGTCGGGCTTCAGGATAGAAACCTGGGCCCAGTATAGTACAACGTAGTGGGGACTACTTAGGCGGCCGGGCAGTCCCCTCTTACGAGGCCTTTTGCCGAGGTCATCCTGTCGCTATAGTGCTCCTGTTGTCTTAAAAAGCGGCAGAAAGCGCTCGTAGTGGTTTAATTTAGGTATACACAGACCAAGTGCGAGTCCCACATAGGTTCAGGAGCCTACCCCAGGTCCTGGCTACATGCATAAAGCATTTCGCTGCATCAACAAAAAAAGTTCATTCATCATTCATCCACGTGTTACCTATTCTGAGAACTAGGACACTAATACTAAATCAGTGTCAGTAATTACGCGGCCTGTCCTGCCTATCATTCTAAAACACAGTTTACGGCTATTTCACGGAAGAAACATGCAGGATGGTGGTACATGGAGACGAGAGCGCGACTCAAGCCCCACTGATAAGAAGTGACCGTAGAACAATTTGGTTAGTAGCATACGCACTAGATCCGTCATCTGATTTTCCTTCTCATGAATTTTTATATAAAGGCGACTATTGACGGACCGAACGGACGGTGAGAAGTGAATTCTCCATTCTTTAAACGCAGTAAGCACGCGTAATAATATTAATATAAATATGAATTCTCCAAATCTGCGAAAAATGCGCATGATTTCGCATCGGCAGTGCGTAACTTCCCCTAAGCCCCTAAGTAAATTAAAATCTATTAAAGTTAATATCAATTTGTGTCATTGTGATAAAGAAAATTTAAATTAAGCAAAACAAATTGAGTGGAAAATTAAATTAACGAGTGAACTCGAGTTTATTTTACTTGATCTGGAATTAATAATAATTACATATCTGTTTAATTTGTAAATAAATTAATTGTAAGCTTGGAATGATTCTCTACTCGTACATGCAATGAGCTGATGGTGATGATTTTGTGGCTTGTATAAATCTTAATAAACAGCGATAAAATCCGTAAAAATTGTTTCATTATAACGGCTTAGCAGATTTTGCAAAAACCTATAAAGAGTAAGGACCATCCCTTGAAACCCTGTTAAAAATAGTTAAATACAAATACCACAGATAGAATTTTTAACACTTTTAGTCGTGGCAAATAAAAATATATATTTTAGTTTTGGTAGGAATGCTAGAAAGGGGTTAGGAGGCATCAAACATAAGAAACATTTAAACACATATATTCCAGTAAAGGAAGAAAAATCGTTAAAGTTTGTTATCGCATCTCTGTTACAACCTAAGTTATTGGTTGCTCGTGGAATAGTTAGACACTGGAGTTGTTATTGATCTTTGAAAACTGGTGCCAAGTAACTCCTCCGACATGTTTTAGTTCAAATTAGCGAACTTATTGAGGTTTTGTTCGAGAATTTTCTTTGCGCTCAGCGTGCTGTTACTTGGTGTTTATCCATCATAATTATCATTATCACTATGATTACAATTATCACCATAATCATTATCATAACCACTATCATTACAATTATCATCATAATCATTATCATCATCAAACTGTATGCGAGTTTCCTCCGCGAATTAACATTAGCTTTTAGTCTAGGCTTATTGTAAAAAATGTATTATGTTTGCTATAGACAATTAAAATATAAAGTTTAAATAAAAAAATAAAAAAATGGTTGCCTGTAAAGTCGGTTTTACGGGCGAAGATTTTACGTGACATCGTTTCGGTGACTCATCGTAACGTTACCGAGCGTTACACTTTTTCATAAGTGACTCCCAGCCGCAACCTAATTTAAGACGTTGTCACGTCAAAAAAAAAGAAATACGCTAAATCGCTAATCCTGAATATCCTAGTAAGGATAGCGGGTCAAACTGTTTAAAATATTGAATTGTCATTAGTCCTTAATAAATATGTTATAATAGTAATAAAGTATATAAATACGTTTTGAAGGGGGTCAAAATCAAGTTCAAAGATTCCGTTACATACTAACATACATACGTCTTAACTATCTATTTATTTTGTTTATTTCTGTTCGAGTATAGAGTCTGCATTAGGCTGAATTCGAACCCGCTGACAACATTAGACCAGTCATTTACTTTTCACTCTTCTCTTTATTAAATTGTTTTTGTAATTTTACTGAATAAACTTTTTACAAAGAAACGTACATACAACCTATTAACAGAATTGAGCTGTGAAAATAGCGTCACGGACGAAAACGTGACGAATTTATTAGGATTCTGTTTCGTAATGTTCAAGACCCTAACGTTATTTATTGGATTAATTTATTTGCTCCCCTAATCTTCAAATCAATATAGAAATTAGCTTCTGAGTGACGTATAATTTGAATCAATAATCGTTCAATTCCATCTATTCGTGTGCCATGGCAGTAAAATTCTCAACTATGGTTCAAGCCTTGTTGTGGCGGTGGGGCTCACTAGCCTAAGGTGAGCCCAGCACCTTGGGCGAAGATGAGAACCTCATCCCATTATACCGTCCCGACGTTAGGAGAGGTTGTTTTGCGGTGTGGGACAACCACTCTGTGGAGGGGGCGTCGGTCCCTTGAGGGACTGACTAGCCGTCAAGGTGCCCTGTTTGCTCAATATCACCAGAGACGGCATTGGTAGCACTCGGCGGGTTTTCGTGGATAGAGCTGCGTCCACCTTACCGCCTTTCAGGTGCAGCGAGTCCCACATTGCCCGCCTGGGGAGACCCTCAGAGTATTTCCCGGCGTAAAAGAAAAAAATGGCAGTAAAATTGACTTGAATGCCGAAGGCAAACGGCATGACACTGTCATATTTCGATAGAGATTTTTATTAATTATGAAATCTAAAATTAACATAAAGATTTCGCATCTGCTGGGCGTCCCGTGACGGTCGACTTTTTTAAAGCGAAGCTTCTATGCAAACGTTCGGACCGCACGCATAGAGGCGCTCGCCACGCGGCCACACTATCCGTGCTAAGCGTTAGATCTTACCGTTACCACTTTAAAAAAAATATTAAAACATTTTAAATCGTCTTTAAAAAATAAACAGTAATAAAATAATTGCGTTTCTATAATATTTGTGCCTACAACTTACAATCAAAGCATTATGCTAGTAATGTACAATCTATGCGTTTTTGCGTTTACTTTTGAAGTCGGTGTGGTATTTGTTGCTGTACCTACCTACCTCGGCTGACACCGACGCTAAAAGTACTCGAGTCGTAGGTCGGACTACATTCAGATCCTAATGTTCCCGATCCCCGAAACCCGATCATCCAGAATGCGTCGCCTGATGATCAGGTGATGTTGTAAGATCACAAATGTGATAGGGACATATCGATCGCTTCATCCACTTCTAACTTTCGGGTGAACGAGTCACTTCTTCTATCACTATATAAAATTCATTAATAACAATTTATATTTTAAAAATAATACTACTAAATAATACTAAATAATATCAAAATCACAATCACGTGTTATTTTTTATTGTATTGAAAAATCATAAATTTTTCAATACAATAAAAAAAATCTCTCACTTTCATTATATTTTACTTAAATGAATTCCAATAAGTCCAGTAATAATATTATCACTAAAATATTTCTTTTATCTTTATAACTCACTACTCAATCTAAGTAAACACGCATGGCGCCGTGACGGTCCAAAGTGACAGCAAAATGACGATTTTTTTCAAGATGGCGTCGGAAAGTGTCACTTTTATTGATATTGCTATAAAATGCCTCCCATGCGTCGATAAAGAAGTTTCACTTCAATACATTTGCTGTGTTTCGAAGATGAGGGCAGGACAGGCAACATACTGGCACAAACACATCATATGTCTCAGGATAACTTGCTTATGTTCGTGAGCGACACTGGCAACTTACCATCATGTGGCTCCCGCTCGTTTTCCTATTTAACTATTATAAAAAAGTATATATTTGAGCATTACATACATACACCCAATTCATCTACAAATCAATTGATTGTGATTCCTGTGGCCGCCATTTTGGTTGACCCCGTTACGCGCCATTAAAGTTTAATAACTTGGTCGACATATTGAAATTAACATCAGAAGTTTCATGCCCCGGGGTCTATTACGTTTGATGATAATTCGTTAAGTTTTCACATTGAAAGGAGTTCTCTTGTTTGACTATAAAGAGTTTGTCCTCGTGTAAGTAATGGCTGAGCTTTTTATATGTGCAGATGGTTTGAAGTTTTCAAACATTTATGAGGCCTGCCTAAATATGCGTGACCGGTCAAAACAATTTTAGAAGCAATTTTGGAGTACTTGAAATATAACAATACTCAAAGAAAAGTTCAGAAGAATAAACAAAAATATGTTACGGATATGCACGTACATTTTTTTTTACTTATCAAAATGTTACGTCTCATGCTGAGAATATTCCTCAGGATCACTATGAGAGTCCTAACAATATTTGCTGTCCATTTTGATCCTCCGTAAAGATGTTCGAGGCTAATTTTCAGTTTTGTTACGCTTTAGGTTAATTTAGGATAAAACGAGTCAATACGCACGTAATAATATGTATTTATCCTAATTTGATGTTAATGATAATTAATAAATGATAATGAATAATTGTAACACTCTATACCATACGGGATCAATGACATCCTTCGGAAAAACTAAAAAGGAAAAGTGACATGACAATTCTTTAATCTTGTATAATCATTCTTCTGCGTGTGTGTAATGTGTATGTCACAGAACTCCACCTAAGCGGCTGGACAGATTTTGATGAAATTTTGTGTGTGTGTGTGTGTGTGTTCAAGTGGATTCGAGATTGATTTAGATTCACATTTTGGACACCACAAAATGAACAGGGCCACGTCTGTAGGGTTCGCTAGTGCTCGCATATACTTTTAACCCTTTTTTTTTTTATTTTGCGCCGGGAAATGCTCTGAGGCATCCCGCCTGGGGAGTGGGTCTCCGCAGGTGGGTATGTGGGACTCGCTGTGCCCGAAAGATGGTAAATGGACGCAACTCTACCCACTAAAACCCGGCGAGTGCCACCAGTGCCGCCTTGGTGAGGTGCCCCGGATCTGTTAAGCTAACAGGGCACCTCGACGGCCAGTCAGTTCCACAAGGGACCGACGCTACTTACACAGAGAGTTGTACCGCACCACAGAACAACTCCTCCCAACGTCGGGACAGTACAATGGGGTAAGGTTCCCATTCTCACGCCTTGTCCCCTGCTATTTTGTCCCCTCTTCTTATAAGAGGAGTACAAAGAGCCCCCTTGACTCAATTAGCTTCGCCCAAGGTGTTGGGCTCACCCTAGGTTACTGAGCCTCACCGCCGCGTCAAGGCCTGAACCATGGTGGGGCATTAACTTTTAACCCTTAAATTTCACCAAGTTTCGTTTATTATTAAATAAATTACTCAATATAAATACCCAATATCTTGGTGTATTATTATATAAATTATACAATCCCAATATCAATTTCATCACAATATATTTATAAATTCATCAACATTGTGATAAAAAAAATGACGTAGATCGTATCAATGTAACAAATTGACCAACTCAATTATCCTCTAATGGATTAATATTGTTATTTTTAGATAATAAAACTATATTTTATAGTTGTATCCATATTTATAATTACTAGTGGGTTTGATATTTCAATAATTTGTTTTTTTTTTTAAATTAAGAAATAGAATACACTTATCATTTGTTTTACAATTTTTTTAACCATTAATGTGTATATGCGATTAGTATAGCATATTTATTTACGTTTGTGTGATTTATTAACATTTTCAATTATACGGGGATATATAGCCTATGTTAGTTTTTCTTCTTGAACGCCGGGATATGCTCTGAGGCATCCCGCTGGGGAGTGGGTCTCCCCTGGCGGGTATGTGGGACTCACTACGCCTGAAAGCTGGTAAGTGTACTCAGCTCTACCCACTAAAAAGAAATTTAAAAAGAAAAGAAAATTAAAGCGTAACCCTTCTGAAAGTAACCTCATCAACTATAAAATGCTGCGTAACCGTTGCAACAGTAAATGCCGTGATGCTAAGAGACGTTATTTTATGCATCTCTTCAAAACCGTAGTACTGTTGACGTCTGGAAGTTTCTCAGATCTATGGGTATTGGTAAATCTTCTACGACTTCACCCACTAATTTGGATCTGGATGCTTTGAACAGCCACTTTTCTCGACCTTCAATCACTTTAAGCACTAATATCAAACTCAACACCTTAAGCTATTTAGAGAATTTACCCTTAAGTAATTCCTCTTTTTCCTTCACATCTGTTACTGAGGCAGACGTAAAAGTTGCTATCCTGTCTATATCTTCACTTGCTGTTGGCTGTGATAAACTTTGTTCTAAAATGATAACATTAATTCTTAATCTAATCCACTTATACTGCCTATTTTAACACACATTTTTAATTTTTCCCTATCCTCTAGCAGTTTTCCTCTTGTCTGGAAAAAAGCTAACATCATTCCCCTACCCAAAATTTCCAACCCAACTTCTTTAGCCCATTTTCGACCTATATCGATTCTCCCTTTTCTCTCCAAAGCTCTTGAACACATTGTGCATAAGCAACTATAATTTTTTCTGTACAGTAATGATCTAATTAGCCCTATGCAATTCGGTTTTCGTCCTGGTTACAGTACATCTTCTGCGCTCATCAATGTAACCGACGATATCCGTTGGGCTTTGGAGAATAAATCTCTAACAATTCTTATTCTCTTAGACTTTAGCAACGCTTTTAATTCCATTGATTTTGATATCCTTCTCTGTATTTTACAATCTTTTAATATCTCTTCTTCCTCTATATCCTGGTTTAATTCTTACCTTCGAGACCGCTCGCAACGTATTCAGATTAACGATACGTTTTCAAACTGGGTCGATCTCCATGCGGGTGTTCCCCAAGGCGGTGTTCTTTCTCCGCTTCTCTTTTCTGTCTTTATTAACTCTATAACTAAAGTAATCTCGTCAAAATTTCATTTATATGCCGATGATCTGCAAATTTACCGCCACTTTACCATTCCTGATGCTAATTTGACTATTAGCAATATCAATGATGATTTGAACCGCATTAATGAATGGGCTAATTCTTTTGGCCTACATGTGAATCCAGCAAAATCTAAAGCGCTAATTATTATTGGTAGTAAACGTCTTCGGCCTCTCCTGGAACTGATTGAATATACTGACATGGCAAAGAATTTAGGTGTAATTTTTGATGAAAATCTCTCCTTATGAACGCTTATGTCAGTGCTATTAGTCGTAAAGTGCACTATTCAATGCATCCTTTAAAAGGTTTTCAATATTTCCTACCCTTTTCTAGCAAAATTATTCTTGCTTAAACTCTTATACAGCCGATAATCGATTATGCAGACGTATGTTGTGTGGATGCCACTGAGGAAAACTTAGGCAAATTAGAGCGTTTACAGAATCTCTGCCTTCGTTTCATTTTTGGATTAAAAAAATATGATCATGTGTCTCGTGTGCGTAGGAAGTTGCAGTGGCTTCCTGTACGCCTACGCAAAACTATAGAATTATTTCTTTCCTTTTCAATATTCTCTTCAATTCATCTTCTCCTTCCTATCTGCGCGATCGTTTTTCATTTCCCCACCTTGATGATTCATCATGCAGATCATTGACGTACCTTGCTGCACGTACCACGCCATAAAACTGATTACTATTCTTACTCCTTCACTGTATTTTCAGCCAAACTTTGGAATTCCTTGCCCCAGGAGATCCGCGATTGCAGAACTCTTGGGTTATTTAAAAACAGAGTGAGAGAGTACTTTTTAAATCAAGCATAATAATGTTGTATTACTAAAATCTCTATGATATTATGTACCTTCATTCAAATGTATGTATTTTATTATATTTTATTTTATATATAATATGTATTATGTATGTATATTAATATATGTTTATTTTTATGTTTATTATTATTATTATTATTTATATTTGTATAATATATGTACGTCATTATTAAGTGTGTGTTCTTGTTTATGGAAATTTGTATATTTCGTATTGTTTGTTAGTGTTTTTGTAATTTTATCTTTTAATTAATGTACACCCTATTGCTTAAATTATAGTTCTTCTTCTCCTGTATTAGGTCAGCTGGAAAAAATTCAGTGTGGAATAAGCTGTACCTTTGTACCTGTTTTCCTAACGTTAGTTTTGTGTCTAAGTTTCCTGTGTACATAAATAATTAAATAAATAAATAAAAGCCGGCGAGTGCCACCAATGCCGCCTTTGGTGAGGTGCCCCGGATCTGTTGAGCAAACAGGGCACCTCGACGGATAGTCAGTCCCTCAGGGGACCGATGCCACCTCCACAGAGGGGTTGTCCCGCCGTCGGACACGTCGGGACAGTACAATTGGGTGAGGTTCCCGTCCTCGCCCCTTGCCCCCTGCTCTTTTGTCCCCTCTTCTTATAAGAGGGGTACAAAGAGCCCCCTCGGCTCAATCAGCTTCGCCCAAGATGCTGAGCTCACCCTAGACTACTGAGCCCCACCGCCACGACAAGGCCCGAACCATGGTGATAAATTATAGCTTAAATGTTATTCTGAGATATAAGATTGTAAATTGTTAAGTTTCATTAAAATCCATTTAGTAGTTTTCACGTGAAAGAGCGACAAACATACATCCATATATTCTTACAAACTTTCGCTTATACTTACTATAATATTAGTAGAATAGTTATTATTATAGTTAGGATAAATATTTTATTGAAAAAGTTTAAAACGAATCCTACCTAACTTAGCCTTAGGTATGTTGTGGTTTCGTGGATTATTATTAATATTAGTGATTTTATTATTTGTAAAACAAAACCATTAGCCCAATAATTGTATAGAAACATTTTAAAACCATGCGAGATTCCGATCTGTGGTGAAAATAAAATGTCAACTGTTTCTTCGGTATTTCCCAGTTTTGGACCCAAACCAAAATAACCAAGGTCCATTTTCGAAAGTGCGAATGGAAATACGTGATGAATTCACAAAACCCTACCTATCTATGGTTAGCAATTGGTTGGGCCTATTCTATCAGTTCCTATGATTGTTATTTGGTCCCGTACATCCAATCCGTTTCCCTATTCAATTCCTTTGACGACTCAATTTGTTTTATTTTGAGGATATTCCTATTTGATGCTCTATGACAGATATGTTAAGTTTAAATGTGTAACGTAAGACGGCATTTGGAGGGCAAATGCGTTGCCCTCCTTTTCCATATCCCCCCCAATGGGATACCGAAAACTCACAAACTGCACAAAACGCAACTGCATAGCTGTACCATCCCCGGCCGTGCCCGCCCAATTCGGATGCAAAGCAGCATGCTCTGCCTCTTGACAAATTTATTTTATAAAACAGCATTGGTGTTTTTTTAGGAAGGGGGATTCTCCTGGCGGGTATGTGGGACTCGCTGCACCGCTCTATCCACTAATACCCGACGGTATTCTCCTCGTCATGCGGGAACTATGGTCGTCCGCACCAGCGATGATGTGACTGGAGGCAGGGGGGTGGCGTCCCCTCTACCTACTCCGTTTAAGGTACCCTGAACACATAAGGATGTCTTATAACACGGACCTAAAGCGCACGGCGGATCCCCCGAACCGCCTCATCCTTCTGCGACATCACTACCTCGCAAAAGAAGAGGATCACCTGCCATGCTCTCTCACTGACAGTCATCGCTCGGATGACCTGACCGCAGGGAGCGACGAATCTTGTATAACTTATTATAATTAATGCACGTAAGAGTATATTTGGCAAAGCTTTCATATGTAATTCACAATATTATGCGAAAGCATTTTAATAACTTTAATGATATGGACAGAACGACAGAATAATAATGACCTGTCTTTGTTCAACAGGCCTGTCGTAATCGAAATGGGATCCCTAAGGACTGACTATGGCTGACATGTCATTCTGATTTATATTTAATGTGACAATATGGAAAATCAATTCTCAATTTTTTTTATGTTTTTTTATTTTAGTTAGGTAGGCGAACTGGCAAACGTAAATAGTGGGAAGTACGTGATGTGCCGCACCTTGTGCATCCTGCATGTCTCTTTCGTCAAACAGTTTTGCTGTTTCGGAAAGAAGGGAAGGACGGGCAGTATAATTACTGGCACCGAGACTTATGTCTTAGTGTTTTCAAAAGGAGGTTTCAATTCAATCACAAAGACTGGCAATCATCATCATCCTCATTAGCATATATCCGTCCACTGCTGAACGGCCTATGTTCCCTTAATGAACGCCAAGACGGTCAATCGCTCGCAACTCGCATGCAACACAGACCGGCCATGCACGGAGATCGTCTTGGTAGACGATTGGTCTGCCAGTGTTAGTCTGCCATAAAATCAGTTGCAAGGAAAGAATGCCTCGAGTGCCCAATATGCTAATCTCTGTATAGGTAATCTCAGGTATAAAAATGGTCTTTCAATATAGTTTCACGTGCACTGAATTTTAATGTGAATTTGTGGCTGGAGGGATTGTTAACAATTAGAGTAACAATGATAGTTATTATGTTTTTTTATATTAGTAGGATACCCCACCATGGTTCAGGCCTTGAAGTGGCGGTGGGTCTCAGTAGCCTTAGGTGTGCCAAGCACCTTGGGCGAAGCTAATTGAGCCGAGGGGGCTTTTTGTACCTCTCTTATAAGAAGAGGGGACCAAGAACAAGGGGCGAGGACGGGAACCTCACCCCATTGTACTGTCCCGACTGTATTGTGAACCCCTCTTTGGAGGTGGCGTCGGTCCCCTGAGGGGCTGACCAGCCGTCGGGGTGCCCTGTTGCTTATTAGATCCGGGGCACCTCACCAAAGGCGGCGTTGGTAACACTCGCCGGGTTTAAGTGGGTAGAGCTGCGTCCACTTACCACCTTTCGGGCGCAGAGAGTCCAACATACCCGCGTGGGGAGACCCACTCCCCCGCGGGATGCTTATAAAGGTAGTATGTGGACTGCGGGCGTCTCCAACTCGATGTATCGGATTGTATCGCTCGCGGCGCTTCATTAAGAAATACATTGACAAGTTGCAGGTCTAACGAAATAAACTTGTCTTGGACATTGAGGAAACAATGTATCGATAAAGGTAAAAACGTTGTATTTTTGTTGTACTTTTGTGTTGTGTTGTACTTGGCAATGGTCAAAATTTTGACCCTTAATTATATGTAATAGCTAAAAACCCTTATTTATATGTAATAGCTTTTGAATTAGCTAATTAATAATAATCACCTTAGTGAGCTATGGCTGACGATATTCAAGTGGGTTCGATCTGGCTTCAATCCTTTTTTTTTTCTTTAACGCTGGGAAATGCTCTGAGGCATCCCGCGGGGGAGGGGTGTCCCCACGTGGGTATGTGGGACTCGCTGCGCCCGAAAGCTGGTAAGTGGACGCAGCTCTACCCACTAAAACCCAGCGAGTGTCACTAATGCCGACTTTGGTGAGGTGCCCGGATCTAATGAGCAGACAGAGCACCCCGACGGCTAGTCAGTCCCCCAAGGGATCGATGCCACCCCCACAGAGGAGTTGTCCCGCACCACAGAGCAATCCCTCCCAACGTCGGGACAGTACAATAGGGTGAGGTTCCCATCCTCACCCCTTGCCCCCTGCTTTTTTGTCCCCTCTTCTTATAAGAGGGGTACAAAGAGCCCCCTCGGCTCAATTAGCTTTTTTTATGTTAGTTGGATAGGCAAACTAGCAAACGTGCCACCTGATGGTAAGTAGTCGACGTCGCCCATGAACATAAACTAGTTTACCTGGAACGAGCCCAGGCAACTCATCTATGTGTTGCCTATCCTGAGACATAAGATGTTAAGTCTCGGTGCCAGTAATTACACTGCCTGTCTTGCCCTTCTCTCCGAAACACAGCAAAGCTGTTTCACGGGAGAAACAAGCAAGATGGTGGTACCCATGCAGCCGGGAGCGTGGCACAGCGCTTCCCTCCCACCGGTAAAAGGTGCTTCCCTCAAGGTGCAGCGGCTCACCCTAGGCTACTGAGCCCCACCGCCACGTCAAGGCCTGAACCATACTATAATCGGTTGTTTTTTTTTTTATCAAACATAAAAAAAGCATTACCAGTACATTATAATTATAGATATTACTACGTTAGTATAATGTTAAACTTGTGAGTCGTATAGGCTCTAGGTACAGGCTTTTAAAAACAAATTATTAATGTCACACTAAACGGACGTGTAACAAATTATTCTATTTTCCTGCGATACTGACGACGCACATCCCTCATGGGAGTTTATATTTCTTTAAAATTGAGGAATCCTAAAATATATGGCATTTTTTTCGTTGGATTATAAGTGGATATTTAAACTCGTGTTTTAATTACCAATGGTAATTTGCAGTTTGCTCTGTGACTCAAAGGCCTCATATCAAAAGCGCCTTTTTGAAAATCAAAAGACGCGACGCTAAGTACGCTGTTGTACGCTAAGTAAGACTGGAAAATGGTAAGAAAATGTTATGCTTTTTTTAATTTAACACACCAAAACACTTTTTACCATATTTTTTCAATAATATTACAATCAATGAATAAAAATAGTCAAGTTAAATGAACGACAAGGAAAAATATCATCCTGAATACAGCACCTATCTAATACTTTAAATTATATCTCAAAGTGAACAAAACAATGCTTGTTTCAGATTACATAATATTACATAATATCATACGCCCTTTTTGTGTTAGTTTGATAGGCAAAAAGTTGAGAGCAACCTGTTACCTGATGGTAGGTAATCGCCTGAACCCGGGCTAGCCCAGGAACCTTATTTATGTGTGTGTGTGTGTGTGGTCTTCCTAAGACAGAAGATGCTACTACCCGTCCAGCCTTTCTCTCTAAAACACAGCAAATTTACAAGCTATTTTATGAAAGACGGGTTATTTATCAATTATACACAAAAACTACTTTTTTATGGATTTTATCGCGTTTTATGGACGGTTTACTTATGCCCGACGTTTTGGTTATTTTGCAGCTACCATGCCAAGCCAAGCCACGTGTTCATGTAAAAAACTCATATCGCGAGGAAATCCGTAAAAAACAGTTTCAATGAAATTCGTGCGGAATTAGAACAGAAATAGCCCAAAAAACTCTAAAAAATATCAGATTTCAATATTCAAAGCAGGTAGTGCTTTTAGTGCGTTTTACTTGGACTATCCCGTTAATCCAGGGCTAGCAAATGGGAATTATTGCGTTCGCTAGCCCTGGTACCGGAAGTATTTGCGTTGTTTGTCAAAAAACCTGGATATATCGTGAACACACGTATTTGTAAGCGATCTATTGTGATGAATTTCAATACTTTTTTTTTCAATCAGATCAGCGAGGGAATGTTTAATATTTTGAACAGACAAAAGAGAAATAAACCGTCTAATTATATTTAGTCAACAGCTCTCGCCTATAAACAAAAACGAGTTCAATGATAGGTTCTACAGGGATTCGAGTCTCTTCTGCCACCATGGATCAGGCCTTGACGTGGCGGTGGTCGAGATAGCCTAAGATGTGCCCTACACCCTGGGCGAAGTGAACTGAGCCGAAGGGGCTCTTTGTACCCCTCTTATAAGAAGAGGGACAAAAGAGCAGGGAGCAAGGGGCGATAACGGGAAAAATATAGTAGTTGACAGAAAAGGTTTGATAATGATTATGAAACAATTAGCTAAGTACTAGGGTGTCAGGAATAGTTAGAAGTAATAGTTTCGTTGCTCTTAATAGCCAATTCGCATGTTGACTCGACTGGCTTTATTATATACTTGAGTAGTTATACTTCCGGACGCTTCAGTCTAACACCTCTACAATTTTCATTATGACAAATGTACTTTTTAATTACTATTATCCTTTTTCCATTATCATTAATAATTAATTTACACGAGAATTACTTTAAATAGTTTTGCATGAATGATAAGAGGTGGTGCCATGTTGCTTTGCAGCCGAATTGGGCCGGCACGACCAGGGTGGTACCTCTCACTCACATAACACCAGCGTCAAAGTGACTGCTATGCTGTCGCGTTTCGTGCAGTTTGTGAGTCCGGTGGCCCATTGGGGGAGATAGACAAAAGGAGGGCAACGCATTTGCATAACTTTTGGTTCTGCGGATGTGTATAGGCTTCGGTAGTCACCATAAGGCTCCGACTGCTCGGTTGCCTCCTTATGACATAAAAAAACACGGACGGAAAACACAATATGAAGATCATTTTCCCATTTGGTTAATGGTCGACCAATACTTCCTCTGTCCCTGGCTCAACTCTAATTTTTACCCACCAGCTTTCATACGTCCATCTTGCCTTAGGACATCCATTTATCTACCTTGAATTCATACCTTACACAAACCCTTAAAGAAAACTAAGATTTATCCACGCTATTAATTATTGCTGAGGAACAACGTAATTGTTTTGAAGGAGGAATTCTTAGCGTATTTAAAATTTATTTCATCTCCTCGCTATTTATGCGGCCCGATTAAACGACAATGGCTTTTAAACAGGACAGTGGTAATTTGAAACCAGGAAAAACAATGAAAATAAAATTTTGTGAAAATGAAAAAAAAATAGGAGTTACCTTGAAGTACCTACCTAAGAATACAGATGCGTTGCTCTCTTTTTCCGTATCCCCCCAATGGACCCGTAAATTATTAAGCCGCACGAAACGCGACAGCATAGCTGTCACTTGACGCCGGTGTTATGTGAGCGAGAGGTGCTTAAAATATAAATAATAATGTTTACTATGGGCGACGTTTACCACGTGCCAAGTGCTCGTCTAACGGTTAGCCTGTCCATAATAAATGTAATATTAACCTCAACGCTACAACCTTGCTGCAACTAAGTATTTGTCCAGGATTGGACAAGAAGATAAAATCTATAAAGATAAATAAAATTGGAGTGTCTGTTTGTAATATTAAAACATGCATATTATACACGGTACATATACCAAAATAACATTTTTTACTGTTTTTGTATGTCTGTCTGTTCCGGTTAATTTCTGAAATAGCTGGACCGATTTTAATGGGACTTGCACTGGCAGATAGTTGATGCTATAAGGAGTAATCTAGGCTATATAATAATCATTATCAATCCGAGTAAAGTGATTTAATTTGACGCAGGCGAAGCTGCGGGCAATAGCTAGTTAAAATATAATGTTGGTAGTGTAATAAAGAATTAGTATTCGGCGTGAAAATTAAGAGCTAACTCATCTAACATGAAAGACAACTTTTAAACTTGAGAAAGTATAAAACTTTAGCTGCGTCTAATATAAATGAAAACATCCGTATGTAACCGTACGTATAACATATTTAGACAAAGAAGTTAATATAAAAAAATTGTGACCCGAGTACGAAAAACTTAACCCCTTTTTTTGAAGCCAGTAAAAATGTTGCCTAAACATACTAACGAATCGACTGACACCTCATTTGACATAGGTTTAGGCGCTCTTATAATATGTTAAAACATACATACATACATTGACTGATAGAATCACAATTCTTGCTTCGGATTTGCCCTAGTCAGGTAACATTCACAATTCAAGTATCCACTCTAAACGGGATTAAAACCTGTAACCCCTCTTCTTTTAAATACCGTGGGAGAGAGGGGACTCCCCAGGTGGGTATGCGGGACTCGCAGCGCCCAAAAGATGGTAAAGTGGACGCAGCTCTACCCACTAAAACTCGACGAGTGCCACAAATGCCGCCTTTGGTGAAGTGTCCCGGATATGTAGAGCAAGAAAAGGCACCTTGACGGCTAGTCAGTCCCCCAAGAGACGTCACCTCCACAGAGAGGTTGTCCCGCACCACATAACAACCCCTCCCAACGTCGGGACAGTGCAATGGTGTGAATTTCCCATCTTCGCTCCTTGTCCCCCCTGCTCTTTTGTCCCCTCTGAGCCTACTGAGCCCCACCTCCATGACAAGGCTTGAACCATGTAGGGGAAACCTGTAACCACTAGAACTTAATCACCTAATAAAATCAACACATGTCTTAAAATAACGGATAACTGAAAATTACTTAGAATATTTAGGTGCAAGTTTGTCTAAGGATCATGTATCGAAGACGAGCTACTTAACGTTGTACGTCAGTGGAATACAAGATGTGATCGTGACAGCACTGTCGATGTATATAATTGAAAGAGTTCTAGAATGGAAAAGTACAATTTTGGGATCTAGAACACAGCAGCATGTTCTAGCAATGGTGGTATCATTGCTGTGTTCTAGAAATGGTGGGATCATTGCTGTGTTCTAGCAATGGTGGTATCATTGCTGTGTTCTAGCAATGGTGGGATCATTACTATGTTCTAGCAATGGTGGTATCATTGCTGTGTTCTAGCAATGGTGGGATCATTACTGTGTTCTAGCAATGGTGGTATCATTGCTGTGTTCTAGCAATGGTTGTATCATTGCTGTGTTTTTAAGCAGATTGTCGGTGGTAGGGATGCGCTTGTGCCGCTGCCGTCTGCATGGGTACCACCGTCCTGCTTATTTCTTCCGTGAATCACTTCTGCTGTGTTCCGGAGAGAAGGACAGGACAGGCAGCAATCACTACCACCGAAACTTACAACCTTACGTCTCATAATAGGCAAATGTGAATGAGGCCTGGCCACAGGTTTTATTTGTTTATGTTCATGAACGACGCTGGCTCTGAATGTTTAAAAAAATAGATGCTTAATTATCCAATTAATTATACATGATATCCAAAAGATTAGTACCTACTGTGTACCTACACAAACATACAACACAAGAAACTCTGGACGAGCAGAGACGATTGTAGACAGGCAAAGGAAGCGATGCCAATAGGCAACCCACGCGTCTCTCGTCAATTAATGCTCCTTAAGCGATCAGAACAGGACATGGTCATTATAACAAACACCTTTTCACTATAGGTGTTACGGATAGTCCGCTATGCAGAGCCTGCGTAGCGGAGGAAGAAACAGCAGCCCATGTACTACTGGAGTGCACGGAAGTAGCACCGCTACGGACTGCCCATCTCGGGTGCCCGAGAACGCTCCCAGAGATCTGCGCCAATGTCACACACACGCACGCACGCACAAACTCACACACACACGCACACACACACACACACACACACACACACACTATACATAAAAAAAGCAAAATTAATAATTTTGAAAAAACCCCACGACGGTTAAAACATAATTGAAAAATGATAAAATAATTAAAAAACCCCGACATTTAAACAACAGAGTATCAATTTTCATAGCACTTCCCTACGCACCTAGGATTATATTAGGATTTATATTAAGTTCATAGGGACTTGAATAATATGTTATTGCCACATCTACGTCTTCGAAAACTAAATAGGTGCGTAGGGAAGTGCTATGAAAACTGATACTCTGTTGTTTAAATGTCGGGGTTTTTTTATTATTTTATCATTTTTCAATTATGTTTTAACCGTCGTGGGTTTTTTTAAAAAATTTTAATTTTGCTTTTTATTTCAAACTTTTTATAGAGTATGCTCTATAAAACTAATTAATATTAAATATGTAGACTCTAAAATTAAATATATTAATGACTGCAGCGCCTTCAAGTGATTTACCACCATATCATCTGTTTAAGAACCTTTACTGATCAACCACAAACCCTATAATGAATACAGCATGAAAATCGGACTAGATATTACTGCAGCGTCACCTAGTGAGTTAATACCGTAACACCTATTTAAAAATCTTCACTAATCAACCACAAACCCATTATTAAAAGCCGCATCCAAATCGGACCAGTAGTTTTGGTTTTGTAGAAACAATGTTTACTGCAGCGCCCCCTAGTGAGGTGTCACCGTAACACATTTTTAAGAACATGCAACACAATTTAAACCGAACCTATAACCGGAAACCACATCCAAAACGAACTTAGTAGTAGTTGCACAAACAAAATATTATGTTTTCTGCAGCGCCCCCTGTAGGGCTAGCATACGCGCACGACAAAATTGTATCTACCCCTTTTCTCGTATTACTTATATGAAATAATACAAGAAAAGGCGTAGACACAATTTTGTCGTGCACCCATGCTAGCCCAACTGGTGAATTTTCATCGTCATAAAAAATATATGAATATCCACCAATCAAACCAGAACCCACCACTGAATGAAAACCGCATCAAAACAAATATTTACTGCAGCGCCCCTGGTAAGTCGTAATTGTAACACCTGTCTGATAACATGCACAAATTAAATCCAAACACATAATTGAAAACCGCATCAAAATCAGACTAGTAGTTTTGGAGAAAAATTGCAGTATTAGTTTGTACAAATAAATGTTTACTGCAGCGCCCCTGGTGAGTCGTCACCGTAACACATTTAAGAACACGTACCACAATTAAACTCGAACCTATCACCGAAAATCGCATCTAAAGCGGACTAGTAGTTTTGGTTTTCCACAAACAAATATTTACTTCAGCGCCCCCTGGTGAGTTTTCATCGCAACACATAATACAAGAACATGCACCGATCAAACCAGAACCCATCACTGAATTAAAACTGCATCAAAACAAATGTTTACTGCAGCGCCCCCTGGTGGGTTGTAATTGTAACACCTATCTAAGAACATGCACCAATCAAACCCAAACCCATCATTGAAATTCGTATCAAAATTAAAATAGTAGTTTTGGAGAAAAATGGCAACATTGGATTGTACGAAAAACGTTTACTGCAGTGCCCTCTAGTGAGTTATCAACTTAATATATATCTAATAATATGCACCAATCTAATCCGAACCCATCTCTGAAAACCGTATCAAAATCGGACAAGTAGTCTGTGAGATAAGCGGCAAAATAGGTTTACACACACAAACTACCTCTCACCCCAAACGCATATACAGTCTCCGTTCCGTCGCGGGTAAAAAAATACGATACTTATGAGTTATGACATTCTGTGGCACTCAAAAATACGACTAAGTATGCAACTATTTCCAGGTCATCCTAATCATTTCAGGCTTTTTTTCAGACACTCAACATTCACTAAGTTTGTTTTGACGATTCTTCTCAGCTCCCTTTGGAATCAATAGTACACTCGCATTGACCACCAAGATAAAGATACTTTGTAAAGTAGTATATTTTGACGACCTCTGTGGCTCAATGGATTGCGCGTTGGCGCTCAAGCTGGAGGTAGTGGGTTCGAATCCCGCCACGGAACAAAAAATGGTTTTTGTGTTCCTGGGTCATGGCTGTGTATTTAATATGTGTATTATAATATAATATATATATAGTATAGTATAAAAGTATTAAATATATTTCCGTTGTCTGGTACCCGTAACACAAGTTCTTCGAGAACTTACCACGGGACCAGGTTGACGTTGTGTAAGAAGCGTCCATAGATATTATTATTATTAATTAATGTAATATAAAATTTTACTTTGTTTTTATAGAATTCTAATCCAACACTTACGTTAGGGATAATTTTGGGTGTTTTAATGATATCTTAATTATTTGTCGGACGAAAAACCCTTTAGGAAAGGCTATCCTTATACCATTACACCCTAATTTGTCCTTCAATTAAGCATGGGTAAAGAAAATAAACATCCTATCAACGTGATATATATTTTGATTGGTAGCGATATCCGTGTTGAAAACAATATAATTTTAATGGTAAACTAGAAACTTAAGCTCTTTCGTAGTATATTTTTTGTAATTTAAAATTATTAAAAACAAGCTATTATCGCCAGTATCAAATTTTATTAAAAGTAAGGAAACTTATATAAAACGGATATTTTGGAATATATTTAAGCCGTATTTAAGCACTCAAGCATAAAACGTCATTCTAAATACAGATTAAATATACGTCATTCTGACACGTAACAGCTTCATTTGTAAAGGTTGTGTATGCTCCAGCTCATTAACGTATGAACGTGACAAGGCGACCGTAAGCCGACGTATTTATACCGTTTACGTTTTCATAATTTTTACTAGCAGTTTCATTTGGTTTCGTTTACGTTTCTTATATATTTATGCGCTAGTTTTTATTTTGTTATTCTCATATAAAATAGGGGAATACGTTTATATCTTTACTAATATTATTATACGTTTGTTTAAACGAGCCATCTCCGAAATTGTTCCATTGTTTTCCCAATTTATATCTTTACTAATATTATTAACTAAAGATTTTGTTTCTCATCTTGAATTGGCTTATTTCTGAAACTAAGAGTCGGATATCTATATTATAATATACAGATAGCACCCCCACCATGGTTCAGGCCTTGACGTGGCGGTGGGGCTCAGTAGCCTAGGGTGAGCCCAGCATCTTGGGCGAAGCTAATTGAGCCGAGGGGGCTCTTTGTACCCCTCTTATAAGAAGAGGGGTCAAAAGAGCAGGGGACAAGGGGCGAGGACGGGAACCTCACCACATTGTACTGTCCCGACGTTGGGAGGGGTTGTTCTTTCGTGCGGGACAACCCCTCTGTGGAGGTAGCGTCTGTCCCCTGAGGGTCTAACTAGCCGTCGAGGTGCCCTGTTTCCTCATTAGATCCGGGACACCTCACCAAAGGCGGCATTGGTTGCACTCGGCGGGTTTTTGTGGGTAGAGCTGCGTCCACTTACCACCTCTCGGGCGCAGCGAGTCCCACATAAGAGTCACTCAGAGCATTTCCCGGCGTTAAAGAATAAAATTATACATATAGCACAAATATATAAAGAAACATTTAATTTTCCGGTTCGGCTGTTTTTTTTATTTTGGTGACTTTTATTTTAAGGCATGTTAAACCACGAGAAAAGCTCATAAGTATTATAAATGTTCCCAATATTTTTCCATATATAAGCAGCTATTTTATTATAGTTTTCATTGTATTCTACTACAAATAATTCACCTTTTGCTATTATGAATTTACCTCGCCACTCAGATTGAAAACGTTCTTCTTCGTAGAACAATCGGAAGCTTTCAAGATTCCCGTCAGTTTTCGCTTCACCGCTATCGCGTTTTACGCTTGAAGCGCTGCAAGATTTATTACCTATTTTAATATTATAACTACCTTTTAAGGGCTGCTTCAACATAAGCAATACTGTTTGACCTCAATTGTATGGCAACATTGTGGTTTTGGATTCTTTTGGTCATAATTGAAGTGGTACTTTCACATATAAGACAGATAACATTTAAATAGTAAACATTTCCTTTTTCACTTGCAAGCAGGTACTCAACGTAATATTTCCATCAGTAATGTAGTCTCGACTCATCAACAATATTACCAACCTCCTTCTGTATACCAACTACTGGATATAGGCCCCTTTTAATGAACACCAAGAAGATCCTCACTCGCATAACCTCACATTTACGGAATGGCCACTACACGGAGATAACCCTATCTAGTTGAAGGTCAACTCTTATATGCTAAGTGTTTGATTAATCTTAATTCGTTGTGTTTGTTATATTATTAACCTATGCGGGTAAAACTCCGGGATTGGACTGTCTATCTTCTAAACCACGGAAAAGATTTGGATGAAATTTGATATAAAGATACTTTGAAACCTAATGTAGAGTATAGAATAGTTGTTATCGTATAACCTCAGTACTGTATATCTTCTAAACCACGGAATAGATTTGGGTAAAATTTGATATGAAGACACTATGGAAGTTAACGTAGGACTAAAATAGTTCTTATTCTGAAAATCCCAAGGGAGCGGGATTTATGCGGGTAAAACCGCAGGACTGCCTACCTTCTAAACCAAGGAATGGATTTGGGTGAAATTTGATATGAAGATACTTTGGAACTTAACGTAGGACTCAAAATAGTTGTTATCCTGAAAATCCCACAGGAACAGGAGTTATGCAGCTAAAACGCCGGAACTGTGTATTTGTTAAACCACTGAACTGATTTGGGTGGAATTTGATATGAAGATAGTTTGAGACCCAAGGTAAGATATAAGATGTATAAATGTAACAAGAAGTTTTTTAGATGTGTCAAAAGCGTGATCTACATTTTGTGTTAACGCCATCTGCGTTAACACAAAATGTAGATCACGCTATCTATTACAAGATGCGAATTCTTATAAGGATTACACCTTTGTATTGCACGTGTTTTTAATGGATACTGTTTCCATATATTATAAATTTATCCAAAGTGGTTTATGAATAGAATTCATGATATTATAAAAAAGGAATACTTATATGTTCATTGCTGTTGGTGTTTATTAAATAAATAAATAACTATCAATCTTCCCGAACTACAACATTGAGATCACTATAAAAAATAATTTTCGTAACAACTGTACCTAAAAATAAACCGTATAATTACGTACATTATAATGATAAGCAGTATTACTAAATACTTGTTCGAAATATAGATGAAATCGGAAAATAAAAATACAACAGACCCGGGCAGAAATATTGTGACAAACGTGTCAGGAAAATCACTGGTATCGATTACACGACAAATTAAGGACAAGGAAAATTCCGATTTTATATAACAAATGATAATGATGGTCGTTAAAATATATCGTTTTATGGATGGCAATATTGAGCAGTAGTAATGTTATTGGACTTTTTTGTAGCAGGTTAGTGTTGGTAGTCAATATCTCTAAACCTTAAAAAATCATGACTGGTCCTTTTTTAGATAAATCCTGATCTTGAAGTAATTACACTTCCTACTCTCTAGAGTGTGTGTGTGTGTGTTGTGTTGAGTGTTGAGCCATAGTTCATCGACGCGCTGGCCCAATGCGGGTTGGTGAAACAAAGACTTTTAATCCCATCAGCATTCAGGTTTCCTCAGGATGTTTCCTTCTCCGGTGAGCAAGCGATGTTCCTATTTTTTTATAACATTGGATGGCAAAGGAGCAATTGAACCACCCCGATCGTATCGGGCCAATTCGGCTGCAAAGCAGCATGGCCTCTTACAATTTTATCCAATCTTAGAAACTTGACCTAAGTTTTTTTATAGAAAATAGTGTAACCATTCTTTTACAGCATGGATAAGTAGTTTACCTATATCAAATTGAAAGTGTATTAGGTCATCAATCTTACCTTAAGCACTAAGTGCGACCGCTGCGGTGTATCGGCTATATTGATGAGCTCGTCTTGACTGTGCTGTTTCAAAATATATACGTATGCCATTTATCTTGTTTCCTTTTTCTTTTATAAACATTAATCTTATATCTTTAAACGAAAAATTCTTTTGCATATTTGTACTATGGTATCTATGCATTACTATGCATTTAGTGATTTTGTAGGTATTTTTCATAATGAGTTTTTTCCACTTAATAAATTCTACTTTATGATTAAGCCTTCTCCTCTCTGACGTATGAGGAGTCACAGAAGACGTAACTCATTTGTTGATAGAGTGTGCTAGGACAGCCAGGATAAGAGATCGCATTACCTAATTTGAAGGGTGTAATACGGGCATATTAAATGTGTATTTAGGTCAGCCGTGTCCAAATAAGACTCCTCAATTTTATAGGTATGTAAGTGATTTTTTGTAAATTATATATAACTCATCAAAACTTTTTGTTAGTTTAAATAGGTGTTTTATTGTTTGTTGTTTGTTCCGTATGTAACTATGAGGCCGGCATAGTTACTAATTTGTATACTAAGTAAGGCCTCTTAAAAATTTGAAAAAATAAATTTAAAAAAACTTATTGTTTGCAATTTTTTTCGATATGTTACTCTACTAATGTAATTAGTTAAGTGGAGGAACCTCAAAAAATTGTTTTATAAGAAACGACAGTTTATATACAAATACAGACAAGACAGAAAAGCATTCATTAATTATTTGGATAAAAATTGCAAATGATTAAATGCATTTGTACCCTGCTACTAAAATTTATAATGTTAACCTCTACCCCATAAAGCCGTGGTTACGAGTCCAAGTTGGCGCAGTAAGAATAAAATCGTCATGAAATGTATACATAGAAAATATTATGAATGTTTCCAAAATACCCGGCGGCAGCTGGTCTTCATTGTCCCGCAAAATTGAGCTCGACCTTCCCAGATTATTTCCTCTAATTGTTTTTATTCCTCGCGCCAAATACACAAAGACTCTTCGCTTCGTTTTATTACAATTTATAAGGAATTTAGAAATTGAAATACTTTTTCGTTGACATTTTGTTTTGTCATTGTATGGACAATATGGACCTTTTGGGAGAATTCCTGGGAGAATTCATATTTTATTGTTTGTCGACTCCTTTGTTTTTTGTATTGTAGGGAGTAATTTGTATAATTTAGCCCAGCAACTTGGGCGAAGCAAATTGAGCCGAGGGAGCTGCTTTTTGTACCCCTCTTATAAGAAGAGGGGACAAAAGAGCAGGGGGACAAGGGGCGAGGATGGGAACCTCATCCTATTGTACTGTTGGGAGGGGTTGTTCTGTGGTTAGGGACAACCACTTTGTGAAGGTGGCGTCTGTCCCATGAGAAAGCCGTCGAGGTACCCTATTTGCTCAATAGAATCCGGGGCACCTCACCAAAGACGGCATTGGTGGCACTCGCCGGGTTTTATTTATTATTATTGTATCAGTTACCATTTCACCAAATTTATAGTTCATCTTATACACAGAAAAAAATATTCTTTCTCCTCAGTCATAATGATTCATGTAGTATTCTAGTATATTTTTCTAGGTTTTCTCTAGGCCAACAGGTCAGGCCACTTATCCAGTTTTCCATCTTGCAATATAATTATGTAAAAGTTTTTTTTTACGACGTCCTGAGTCAATAGGCTTAGGTCCAGATTAAGGCTTTTTTTATTTTATTATGTCGTATAAACTGGTCACCCAGTTGGCTCGATTTGATTTTATTATTTAAGAATAGCAACTCTCTATTAATGTGATTGGCTAAATTAATGGCGGGCTGCTTAACGATTGGGTTGCGACACCTGATGTTATTGGCCAATCGGGGAGCTTGATTTTCCCACCAGAACTTGGCTCATCTTGGCCTTGGTGGGCTGAGTTGGGGCATTCTAGTGAGAGACACATCGGCGAAGAGTTGTAATAAAACATTACTGTGTAATAAATAAGTTCGAAGCATCTGAAGCTGTTTTAATTCTACAACAGTTCAGCTGTGATGAGAGCTTAGATGTTTAAAAATATAAACTGCACAACTCTCCATGAATTATATTCATTATTCCATAGCCAATACTTGTCTTCTACTGAAAATCATTATAAATAATATAGTAACTGTCCCCGCGCGAAATTGTACCTTTCGAAATCTGTTTACCAGAAAAAGAGATAGATTTTGCTCTGCGCTTGTCTGCATGAATACTATCATCCTTCTTATTTCTACCTTGTAACAGCTTTATACATATATATTTTTTTTTTACTCTAGTTTTATTTAGGGGTTTTATTCCAGAGAATATGCCAACCCCATTGTACCCTTAGCTTTTAATCTCAAAGTCTCAAAATCTCAAAGAGGAAGAGTCACTGCGGGGGCTCAATAACCATCCGACATAAGATACATAAAATATAAATAGCAATTTACTGAAACTGAGACATCAGAAATCATTTATTTTTATGAGCCACGAGTCACAAAGAATTTGCATAGGTAGCACCAGAGAATACATCTGCCTTTTTTTTATTTAACGCCGGTAATAATGCTCTAGGCTACTGAGCCCCACCGCCACGTCAAGGACTGAAATTTGGTAGTGAGCACATCTGACTCAGCTATCCTATTAAATATTTTTATTTTAATAATTATATCTTTACTAACATCGTTAAAACCGAAAGTAACACAAGTAACGTAGTTGAAGTTTTTACCTTGTAAAACACGTATTCTACATGCATGCAAGGTGCAACGAAACAACTGTGAGCACAATTTATATTTGTAAGTACATCACGTTTCGCGAACTCTTTTTGCTATAAAATTTAAGTCCCTGGTATTTTTAAAGGAACGAGTCGTGTCCCGTGGGATTAGTAAACTTGGAGGCCAGGGATATAGAAACATATTACTCCAACTTTCTAGCGAGAACCTAGGGATAAAGATTTAAAATTAAATAATGTGTAATATTTTTTACTAAACTATCAAACATTGAAGATGTTATTTTCTAATATTTACGCGAGTTTTACTTGCTGTAGAAACATTTTTTACGAATTTTACACGGTGGTTACTATGAATTACTTTACAAAACGCTCTGTAACAGAATTAAATTTTGTACCGCGATTTCATCCAACGTGGTTTTTGCAAATTTGTGCGTTACAAGCTACATGAATGGAAATAATAGAATAGAAATAACATATCAATCGGTGGGAGGGAAGTGCTGTGCCGCGCTCCCGGCTGCATGAGTACCACCATCTTGCTTGTTTCTCCCGAGAAACAGCTTTGCTGTGTTTCGGAAAGAAGGGCAAGACAGGCAGTGTAATTACTGGCACCGAGACTTAACACCTTATGTCTCAGGATAGGCAACACATAAATGAGTTGCCTGGGTTCGTTCCAGGTATACTAGTTTATGTTCATGGGCGACGTCGACCACTTACCATCAGGTGGTACGTTTGCCAGTTTGCCTATCCAACTATCATAAAAAAATGTTAATATAGTATTTCTATAACATTCACACCCAAAACTGAAACGTACATAGCGGACCAATGAGCGCCACAATCCTGAATCGCTCTATCAAGTTTCACAGTTCTGCGTACAATAGCTATACAACAGCTAAAATGATTACAAGTAGGCTATGGCCTGAATGAACATACCGTCTCGCTCCCCCACCACGGTTCAAGCCTTGTCGTGGCGGTGGGGGTCAGTAGCCTAAGGTGAGCCCAGCACCTTAGGCGAAGCCAAGTGATCCGAGAGGGCTGCTCTTTTTACCTATCTTATAAGAAGAGGGATCAAAAGAGTAGAAGGGGACTAGGGGCGAGGAAGGAACCTCACCCAATTCCACTGTCCCGACGTTGGGAGGGGTTGTTCTGTGGTGTGGGGTAACCCCTCTGTGGATCCGGGGCACCACATTAAAGGCGGTATTGATGGCACACGCCGTGTTTTAGTGGGTAGAGCTGCGTCCACCTTACCATCTTTCGGATGCAGCGAGTTCCACATACCCACCTAGGAAGTCCCCCTTCCCCCACGGAGAAGAAAAAATGAGCATTTTTCGGCAGAAAAAAAACCGACTCGCTCGGTCGGAGATCTTCCCTTTGGGGCTTTCACTATACATCCCACATACATATAAAACGAACGTAAATATCCTAGTACCTAGTTGTAGTACCTAGTGGGAGGGATGCGCTGTGCCGGACACCCATCTGCACGGGTACCACTATCCTGCTGTTTCTCCCGTGAAACAGTTTTGCTGTGTTTTGGAGAGAAGGGTAGGATAGGCAGTGTAATTACTGGCACCGAGACTTAACATCTTGTCTCAGGATAGGTAACACATGAATGAGTTGCCTGGGCTCATTCCAGATAAACTAGTTTATTTTCATGGGTGACGCTGACCACTTACTATCAGGTGGCTCGACTGCCCGTTTGCTTATACTACTAACATAACAAATAGTAGTGTTGTAAAGAACTGTGACTCGTCGTCGTGGCTGTAGTAATGAAACAAGCTAATGGAGGCGGAGCAGGAAATATGAGCTCGAATACTTTACGTCGCTGTCCGTATATAAATGCAGCCCGACAGACTTATTTATTGGCGGCTCTGCGCGAATGTGACTGAATTTATAATGGAGTGATAATTATAAAAGCACATGAACTTCATATGACAATGATATGATATATGCGTTCTCTACAAAATAGATTCATCCTTTTAAAACTTTCGTCTATACAGATAATAATATACAGGACGCAACGATACTACGTCATATAGAAATATAAGTAAACACGTTCGTAATCTTTATACTGAATTTCAATCCAATGTTGTATTTTTATATTCTCTACATATTGTGTATTTCAACGGGCCTCCCCCTAGCCCGGGTGAACTCATTTGGGTACATAGGCGACGTTGAGCACTTACCACAGATCTCGCCCACCATGGTTCAGGCCTTGTCGTGGCGGTGTTGCTCAGTAGCCTAGGGTGAGTCCAGCACCTTGGGCGAAGTGAATTGAGCCGAGGGGGCTCTTTGTACCCCTCTTATAAGAAGAGGAGACAAAATAAAAGGGGCGAGGACGGGAACCTCACTCCATTGTACTGTCCCGACGCTGGGAGGGGTATTTCTGTGGTGCGGGACAACCCCTCTGTGGAGGTGACGTCGGTCCCCTGAGGAATTGAGTAGCCGTCGAGGTGACCTGTTTGCTCATTAGATTCGGGGCACCTCACCAAAGGCGACATTGGTGGCACTCGCTGAGTTTAGGTAGAGCTGCGTCTACTTACCAGTTTTCGGGTGCAGCAAGTCCATCATACCCGCCTGGGGGGACCCACTCCCCCGCGGGATGCCTCAGAGCATTTCCAGGCGTTTAAGAAAAAACCTTACCACAGTTGACACACACACACTGACAAACACTTTCAATCATATGAATCTTTTTATTCGCCGCAGAGCAATTTCCGAACATAAAAATAATGTGACACAAATTTCACACCTAAATGAAACTAATCACCGTATTCGAGAATCCACTTCCCTCTAAATGATTCATCACATCACCAAATCGCGTTTGACATCATTCCTCAGACAACACGTGCCGCGTAAATCTACGTCATAATTTAATATTCACGTAAACCATATCGCGTATATGAACTCCGATAAATTGCGAAGAAGCCGTAAAATATATTAAACTTTCGCGCTTTTAACACGAACATAGCCAGATTGATCATATATAATATACATATAGCAATAATTTTTCGCTATATATAGTATACCTGGAACGAGCGCAGGCAACTCATCTATGTGTTGCCTATCCTGCGACATAAGATGTTAAGTCTTGGTGCCAGTAATTACACTGCCTGTCTTGCCCTTCTCTCCGAAACACAGCAAAGCTGTTTCACGGGAGAAACAAGCAAGATGGTGGTACCCATGCACCCGGGAACGCGGCACAGCGCTTTCCTCCCACTGGACCTGAACTTACTGTGGTTTTAATTTTACGCTACCCTCAAATATATTATAGGTTCATGGGGGAGAAGCGGACGACATTAAGTTAGTTTATTAGGTCTTTACCTATGAAATTGCCGTTTTGTATCAAAAAAAGTGTGTGTGTGTGTCAGCTCCGACGCACGATTGGAGTTTACTCCTTACGAACGATAATTATGATATATATCGAGTAGAAAAAAAAGGATAAATGAACGCATCTGCTAAAATGATAAGAGAAACAAACATAATATATCTGTAATTATTCGGATTATTTATATTACTTCAATAAAGCGTATTACATAAAGTATGTTACAAAATAATAATAATAATAACAAAGAGGAGGCCCCGAGAATAAGATCAGGGAGGATCAGGGGCATTTCACTTAGTACATTTGGTTTTTTGTATGAGATTGGAAAGTCGTTATATATATTGCGTTAGATGGCGCTATTTTGGGTTTTTTTATGTCTATGAAATTTTTACATGTTTTATGTTGAAGACTAGTTATTCTTATATAAAATATACGTG
Source organism: Helleia helle (assembly GCA_963853865.1). NCBI lineage: Eukaryota > Metazoa > Arthropoda > Insecta > Lepidoptera > Lycaenidae > Helleia > Helleia helle. Next base: position 18,721,009 of record OY971423.1, on the reverse strand, counting down.
ATATATTTTTTAACAATTATAGGTACCTATTTCATACTTAATCGAAATTAAATTGTTTACTTGACAAGTTTGTACAATTAAACTTGAACCAAGTGTTCAATGGTCACACCAAATAATATATTTAGGGAGGCAACAATAATATTTTAAAGTTTCTGATTGGTTAATTCAAATTGAAGAGTTTCAATTTATTGTATTATTGTTAAAAAGAAATTGCAAATTATAAATATGATTTTGAAAATATGAAAAAGAATATTTGAAAAGAATAAATATATAATAAAATTACTAGACTTTTCTGGGCTGAAATTTAAAATAATTTTAAAATCGCCGCGAATATTGGAACGTGACTTTTTTTAGTCTGTGCTAACATTTCTCAATTTTGAATTCATTTTTGTTCTTACGTAGTATTCCCTAGTTTGTGTTTTTGATTATTCAATCTTGAATGTGCTCTAGTTGTTTTATTTTCTTATTTCCATTCATGTTTTAAAAAACCATTGTGAGTTGTGATTATGATAACGTAAGAAACTACATGAAGACAGTTTTCTATACGGAAATTAATACAATGCCAATTACATAAAAATCAAAATTGTGATTTCATAATATGCAATTTGGTTAGTAATTTTTTCACATACATTAGTGGTGCAAAGATATTTAAATGATATACTAAGTGGACGCAGAAAAGACACAGTGATAGTGATACAGTAAAAGTTTACCTAGTCAATATTTTAAGAATAGACGAAAAAATAAAATAATAATTAGTACCTCACATTGTTTTATTTAAAATCCTACATAATAACGTCACGTCAATTTTAGCTAATGCTGATCAAATGGGGGATACTTATTTGTCTTGCAAATCATTGCAACGGAATAAAGTAATATCCCCATTTTTTCAGCATTAGCTTAAATTATTTAAATATCTTATAATATTGCTTAAATAATGGTCGTGTGATTAACTTTTAGTGCTGTAATATCGCGTTAGATGGCGTTGGCGGCATTATTTTAAGAAACGCTGTGTAATGTATTCCATCTCATTCTTTTACACGTTTAATCCTACATATATATGTTTGTCTCTTTCTACGTAACGCCTCAACTTTTAGTGTTACACTTGATTTTACTCCTCATAAAATTTCCGTACCGAGCCTTATAACTCAAATCGTTTCTTAAGGAGTAAACTCCAAAAAATTTAAACGATTTTTTTTTTTCATTTTTTTTACTTGTATTAATCGAAGTAATCACCCATGCAATCAATGCATCTTTGCCAACGCAGTGGCAGTTTATTGATGCCCTTCTTAAAGAAATCAGCTGGACGGGAGGCAACAAATTCTACAAAGGGATTTTGTCCTTCCTCTCGGGTATTGAATTTTTTCCCGCCAAGAAGTTATCCAAATTCTGGAAATTCTCCTGAAAGCTCCCAACCCCAGTTCTTGCAACTTGGTGACCGTCTGCTGTGCAGTGTGAGGTCGCGCGTTGTCGTGCAGGAGCAGCGGAGACGAGCGATTGACCAATGCTGGTTGGAGATGTGCCAGTTTATCCATCATTGTGTTCTGTTCTTCACAATACACATCTACAGTAATGCTCACCCCGTTTGGAAAGAAGCTGTGATGAATCACACCGGCGATAGACCACCAAACAGTGAAGATCACTATTCTAGGGGTAAGTTTTCGTTTAGGGCATTATTTAGGTGCTGAACCAGGATCCAACCAACTTGCTGAGCGCTTGCGGTTATCAAACAGAATACATTTTTCATCGCAGGTAACAATGCGGTTCCAAATTCCTTAATTTCTGTGTCTGTTGAGCAGTGCAAGGCACGTCTCGACGCGTACTTCGCGCTGGCGATCATTGAGTTCGTGGGGCACCCATTTGTCAAGCTTTTTTACCTTGCCAATTTGACGCCAATGGACCAATATTGTTTTGACGCTACCGTCGAAAGCTGCTGCTAATGCAGCCGTAGATTGTGTATCATCAGCTTCAACAATCGCCTTTAATTCGTCATTGTCGACCAAAGTCTTCAGACGACCGCGTGGTTCATTTTTCAGATCGAAATTTCCAGAATGGAAGTGAGCAAACCAATACCAGGTGGTGCGTCAGTTTGTAGTGTTAGCTCCGTAAACGTCGTTAATGTTGCGTGCCGCTTGTGCCGCGTTGCTGCCACGACGGTACTCATATTCCATAATTAGGTACTCGAATTTTTTACGTATCCATGATGACGAAAAAGATTGAAATGCGATAAAAATGTAACACTAATCAATAAATCAATAAATAAATGACTACTTTTTTACGTTTACTACGTTTTTAAAATAAAATTAATTTGAAATTAGAATTCTTAGCCAAACAAAAATTATTTTGATTTGAAATGGCCAGTACTGCAGAACGGCAATTTCATAGGTAAAGATAGGTCTTTTTTGATCGGAGCAGCGCGGGCGCTAAGTCGTCTTCTCCCCAACGTAGGTGGGCCGAGCGCTAGTTTCCGGCGCCTATATGCGGGCGTCTTGCAGTCCATGGGGCTGTACGGCGCGCCGATATGGGCGGGCGCTTTAACGGGAGAAAACGTAGCTATCTTGCGACGTCCGCAGAGAGCTATGGCAATCCCCTGATTCCCTAACGCCAACCCTACCCTAGGGTTGGCGATCTGAAATCGATTAATCGAAGAATCGATTCCACGGAACAAATAAATCGATTTTTAAATCGATATGTTGTACTGAATCGATTCAGTGAATCGATATTTTACCCTTGAAAATCGACATTCGATTTTTTCTATTCCGGAGAAGTGTTAAATCGACTTATACAATTCATGCGTGTTACATATAGCGTCGACGTCTGTTAGCTAACAGTAACAACTAAATAAGACAATCTATATTAGTCTATATAATATCATAAATAACAGACAGCAGACATAACACAACAGGATAATTTATTGTAGTAAAACAATATTAATATTATTGCCATTATTTGCCATCACTACTGATTATGGTTAAATCCCAGTAGACTTGACAGATTGTTGTTTTTAAAAAGCTCAGATAATATGAAGCATTGGGAACTATTAAGCTATAATATTATCTATTTTCTTAACTTTTTAATGTAACAAATACATTTAGAAAATAAATGTCTGCTTTTATACCTGATCTGATATTTTGATATGGTAATAAAAATAATTTTTATTATCGATTTCCCTGAACTGAAAAATCCTTGATTTTACTGATAAGAGATACCAGAGATTGTTTATTATGGTATCATTCTTGTTTTTCATAAAATGAATTTATATTTACATTGTAAATACAAATTTGAAAAAAATCGATTTTTTCGAAATCGATCTTTTAGACCTCGATTTTTTTATGAATCGATTCATCATGTTACGATTCGAATCGATTCAAAAATCGATCTTTTTTGGAAAGAATCGCCATCCCTAAATCAGGACCGTCCGTGTGTACCGCACTACCTCATACGAGCGGCGGGCTCTGCACCATGGGACCTGGGACCTGGTGGCAGGTGCCCTGGCGGGGTCCCACATAACCCCAGGTTCCCCCGGAACTGGTGGTATGCCTAAACGGATTCCCCAGCGAAAAAAAAAAAAAAAAGGTAAAGACCTATTATTTCCAATGAAACTTGTTCGTGGTATATACTCTAATTGTCTGAACAATCTCGGCTGGTAGGTACCAACTTCAAATAGATGAGTGGGTAGTGCATGTAATAATAATATTTTTTTTAAATAATTTATTTAACAACTTTTTAATTTGAAAAAGTTTTTTTTGGTTTTCCGCGGAGGAGTGTGTCTTCCCACGCGGGTATGTGGGACTCGCTGCGCCCGAAAGCTGGTAAGTGGACGCAGCTCTACCCACTAAAACCCGGTGAGTGCCACCAATGCCGCCTATGGTGAGGTGTCCCGGATCTAATAAACAAACAGGGCACCTCGACGGCTAGTCAGTACCGCAAGGGACCGACGCCACCTCCACAGAGGGGTTGTCCCGCACCACAGAACAACTCTTCCAATGTCGGGAGTACAATGGGGTGAGGCTCCCGTCCTCGCCCCTTGCCCCCTGCTATTTTTACCTACCGGTGGGAGGGAAGCGCTGTGCCGTGCTCCCGGCTGCATGGGTACCACCATCTTGCTTGTTTCTTCCGTAAAACAGCTTTGCTGTGTTTCGGAGAGAAGGGCAAGACAGGCAGTGTAATTACTGGCACCGAGACTTCTCGATCTTATGTCTCAGGATAGGCAACACATAAATGAGTTGCCTGGGCTCGTTCCAGGTATACTAGTTTATGTTCATGGGCGACGTCGATTATTTACCATCAGGTGGTACGTTTGCCAGTTTGCCTATCCAACTACCATAAAAAAAAGTGTCCCGTCTTCTTATAAGAGGGGTACAAAGAGCCCCCTCGGTTCAATTAGCTTCGCCCAAGGTGCTGGGCTCACTCGAGGCTACTGAGCCCCACCGCCACGTCAAGGCCTGAACCATTGTGGGGAGCTTGTTATACTTATTGTCGCGTATGGGGGGTGGTAGGACCCGTTAAACGACCAGAGAGAAGTAGGGGTTCGAAATAAGATGCTGTAAGGGTACCTTATTTTAAAGCCGAAATTTTTCTTCAGCTGACCCACGTTCCGATAGCGTATTTGTGGTGCCGATGGTGACTCCTGGCGAAGATGGCTGGACACGGGGAGGTCTTCACCGGTATTCAATGCCGGTAATTCAGCCGGTCGTCTGTTGTGTTCTTCTTAGATATAGATAGGTAGCCAAATTTAGTAAATTCCCAGCGGAATTTAAGCAGTGTTTTATTTTCGAGCATTAGCCTCGAGAGTCGGCGGCGATGTCCCCAGACTCACGTTGACAAGGCCCGAAGTCAAAAACGCATATCCTGACCACATCCGATCAATCGTTCAAAAATGAACATCCCGTTCTACAGTTAAATGTCAAAATGACTTTATAATTAGTTAAGTTTTAATTTAGACATTTTGTTATTTTAGTTTAAAGATTAGATTAAATTATTAGATTTAGGATTATTAATTATAACAGGTAAATTGATTTTATTTAAGAGAGATATCTTTTACAAGCTTACCGGTGGGAGGGAAGCGCTGTGCCGCGCTCCCGGCTGCATGGGTACCACCATCTTGCTTGTTTCTCCCGTGAAACAGCTTTGCTGTGTTTCGGAGAGAAGGAGAAGACAGACAGTGTAATTACTGACACCGAGACTTAACATCTTATGTCTCAGGATAGGCAACACATAGATGAGTTGCCTGGGCTCGTTCCAGGTAAACTAGTTTATGTTCATGGGCGACGTCGACCACTTACCATCTGGTGGCACGTGTGCCAGTTTGCCTATCCAAATAACATTTTAAAAAAACAATTATCGGATTTTATAGCGACATCTATTGAGTAAATTAGAAATAGGACGTCAATAGCTCGATAAACAGTCAATCGTTAACGTCAGTCAAGGATAGATGGCGCTTATTTATTGGTAGTATTAAGTTTAAATCTTATTTATCACTATATTATTTAATTATCAGCTTAAATTTAGGTAACGTGCAAGCGCAACGTTACATTATATTCGATTGAATGTATTTATTTTAATCATTTTAATGGAAAATTCTTCAATTAGGTAGCTCATAGCGAAGTGGCCATTGAAAGATATTAATTTCACTTTATTGGATAGTGTCGACGATACACAATGTCTGTATCTGATCAAACCGTGTGTAACATTGACTTAGTATTAAAAATTCGACTGGTTTTGGGATTCCACAATAACTTATTAAAGAAGAAAATACACCCATATATTACAAAAACAATATGCATGATCATGGGTACTCTTGTTATATTTTCCAACCTTGTGACAGACGAGTTTGAAGTAAAAACCGATATCTTGGTTTACGTCACAATGTTTGAGTATATCAGCTACTTTCTATGTTCTCTCCTCACTGATGACCAGTATCTCGTAGACTATTACGGCTTCATTGAATCCATTGACAGCGGAGCACAGAAAACGTATCAGCATATTAAAAGATATTTCATAGCTTATTTAGTGTATACATCTTTATATCACACTATTTTAAATATTGTCACGATCTACATGTACGGTTTGGAAAATGTTTCCCAACATATTTTCGTCCCATTCATCCACTTAAGCTGCGACATTGGTTCCATTCAAGCAATATTGATTTTTTTTTTGCTGTATTATCGTATAAAGGTATTTCATAGAAAAGTTAAAAGTGCACAGAAACAACTTGAACGGTTCGACGGTAATAAATATGTACGTTTGTACATCGACATAACGGAAAGTTTTAGGAAATTGAATACGCCAATCAAATGCTTGGTGAGTATTTTTTGTTTTCTTTTTGATATTATCTTTATTTACCTACCTTTTAGCCTGTGGTTTGTACGTTAAGGCGACATATAATATTAACATGTCAGGGGCTTAGACACAGTATATACAGAATTTACTGTGGCTTAGTGGTGGCCTTGGGCCACCTCCGCCGCACCCTAACCTACTGTGGAGCCTAATGCCTTATGCCTAAAAATAATCTGCATGCCTAATAAGTAATAACTTTATGCCAATCAAAATAAGGCCAAAAATAGCCTAAATGATATTTACACCTACTGAAATAGTATGCCAAAAATAATTACATAACATGTTAAAGTAATAGAGGTTAAAGTATGAAATTGCCGTTTTATTGTAATAGGTACTTCGAGTTGACATAGAAACCTTTATGGTTTCAGATTTTTGAGTGAAACTTTTTTCACATGGTACCTATGTAGTTCTTCTTTTAAAAAATGTGCAATATTCGGTTATCGACTTTCAGTTGTTTTTTTTATTCAGCTTGCTTAGACAAGACAGTTGGATACTTTTTTTTTTTTATTATTATTATTATTAATACTCTGCAGACCATTGGTCCGCACCATTGTTAGACTGGTTTTGATGATGATTGATTGTTACTTCTGTTGCTCCGCAAAATTGGAGTTCGTTAGGTTAGTTGATGATAATTGATTGATTAGCTTAAGAGGAGCCGCTGGGGTGGAAGAGGGAGGGACGATGTTACCACCGGTTCAAACCCTAGCCCTTTCCTGAGAAGAACCGGCAAGAAACTCAGTGGGCAGCGTCCCTATACTTGACACTTATAGATGGTAAAGTGTTTGCACGGTGTTTAGTGGTTACGCGCGCTCAAGTTAGTGGTTAAGGGCTCCTCTTATTTTGTCACCGTTATTAGTATGTTAGTTGTGTCACGGGGTGTGGATCCTAGTGATTCACTCCCCGCGCACATAGCTGGTCATGAGTGTTAGTTCGGTTTGCGTGTCCTGGTCAGTTGTTTGGTTCGGCTGCGCTGGATTCTGTGGCGCGCCCCTTTGTCTTCAGTTTCTGGTTAAAATTTTTCTTATAATGGCGTGGTCTCTGTTCTTAATTGCCATTTTTAAGTTGTAGTTGTTTATTTCTTGGTCAGGGATTGCTGCGACTTTTATCAGCTTGCCCAATGCGTCATCGCTGTCGCAGGTATAGTATGTGAAATGTTTGGTATGACGCGAGAGGGCTACAACTGCGTGAGACGCGCTGTCGTGTAGTTTTATCCTTGATTTAGTCTTTACTATGTACACCGTTTCGTAGCAGAGTCCCTGGGCCTCATGGATAGTCAGGACTTTGGACTCTTCCCCCTTCCCATACCCTTGGTCTATAAGGGTCTGCTTTTCTTCTTGGGTGTATGTCAAGAAAAGCGTTTTGGGTTCATCTTTCTTCTTATTGACCTCCAGTGTGAATTGGATGTTTAGTGATTTGATTACCTGACTGGAGGAATATATTATGCCCTTGTGGATGTCTTTCAGGGCATATGCTACGTCTGGTGGTGTACCCAACGGTGGGTACATAGTAAGTCCTCTGTTATTGGTGTTAGTACGTTGGGACGATGGTAATGGATCGGGAATAGATTTTCGCGTTCGATATATGGTAATTGATTAATATCTCCTATTAGGAGCAGTTCTCTGGCTTTAACAATCTTAAGTATCATCACAATGGAACCGAAGTGATTCATGAGTGCTTCATCCACGATGAGACGCTCGCACTCGAGTTTCGAATCCCCTCGCCCCATTGGCGAGTACTGAAGCCAGTGTGCAAACCCTGGTCTTAACTTGGATTCGCCCAAGGAGCTCGGTTTACCAAAGGCTACTGAGCCTTTGGTACCACCATGCTTGCAGGGCCTGAAATTCCTCCATCTTCAATTCAATCCAGTTGGATACTTCACCCACCATGGTTCAGGCCTTGACGTGGCGGTGGGACTCAGTAGCCTAAGATGTGCCCAGCACCTTGGGCGAAGCAAATTGAGCCGAGGGGGCTACTGAGCCTTTGGTACCACCATGCTTGCAGGGCCTGAAATTCGACCTCTACAGTTTTATTATATTATTCGACGAACTGTGTAACCTCGACGGCTAGTTAGCCCCTCAGGGGACCAACACCACCTCCACACAGGGGTTGTCCCGCACCACAGAACAACCCCTCCCAACGTCGGGATAGTACAATGGGGTGAGGTTCCCGTCCTCGCCCCTTGCCCCCTGCTATTTTGTCCCCTCTTCTTATAACAGGGCTACAAAGAGCCCCCTAGGACCAATTCGCTTCGCCCAAGGTGCAGCGGCTGACCCTAGCTTACTGAGCCCCACCGCCACGACAAGGCCTAAACTATGGTGGGGTTTATTAACGATACTGACATTGACTATTAATATTGTTATTCAGGATTATTTTAGTTTTACTCTTCAAAGACTTTTTCTTAAGTTTAAACTTTATATTAGGTATACCTTTTAACCTGCAAGAATAAGTAATCAATTTTATTTCATTACTAGCTGTGCCCGCGACTTCGAATAAACACCAGTAATGATTTAATTGATACGAAACGATTTTGGAATTTAGTTTCCATATACTATGACGTTACATGGAGCTTACATGTAGTTACAATGTAAACTCTATGTCACGTCACTCGATTTAAGGGCCCCTTCTCCCAAAACTATAGGTATTTAACGCACCGAACCGTTTAGCACTTGCGTTGCGCGGGAGATGTCTTTATATGAACTCCGGTGACCTACCACGGCCGGCAAGCACGCCACAGTATACGAATAATCAGTAGATTGACTATGCTCGAATTATTCTTAGATGTGATAATTAACAATTATGCATAACAAAATCTTGTTATTGTTATAGTTATCTAGTTTTGGATTTATAGAAATACTAGCTGGTGCCAGCGACTTCGTCTGCGCAGGATAAGATAGTTTTATTTCTTCACTAATTAATCGAAAGGAACTTCGGTCCATCCGGGTGTCCCTTGACACCTCTCTTTAGTTTTATTTTTTATAAAAAGGTCCTATGTTACTTCTAATACCTCCAAGAATATGTGTACAAAGTTTCATGTTGATCGGTTAAGTAGTTTTCGCGTGAAAGCGTAACAAACATCCATGCTTTCACATTTATAATATTAGTAAGGATTAGGAAGGATGAATTAGCTACATAGGTCTAAAAGGTAGTGCCATGCTGCTTGCAGCCGAATTGGGCCGGCACGACCGTAGGGGTACCTCTCGTTCACATGATGGCGTCAAGTGACACCTATGCTGTCGCGTTTCTTGCGGTGTATGAGTTTCCGGTGTCCCATTGCAGGGGATGGAGTAAAGGAGGGTAATGCATCTGCATTATCTCTTGTGTGAATGTTTACTAGGACGACCTCTGTGGCTCAATGGTTGACGCGTTAGCGTTCAAGCCGGAGGTTGCGGGTTCGAATCCCGCCAGGGAACAAAAAGTTTTCTGTCTTCCTGGTTCATGGATGTGTATTAAATATGTGTATTATAAATAAAAAACCTTAAATATGTGTATAGTATAAAATATTAAATATATTTCCATTGTCTGGTACTCGTAACACAAGTTCTTCGAGAACTTACCACGGGACCAGATTGATGTGGTGCAAAAAGCGTCCTTAGATATTATTATTATTATGGGAGTCGGTAGTAATCTAAGGCTCCGAATGCTCGTTTGTCCCCCTAAGGCCTAAGCTATAAAAAAAATCAATCATTCTAAGAATGCTTGTAGGAGATTAAAAAATTGTAGACAAACATATACTTTTATACTATATTAATTGTTTTAAAATTCAACAAAATTTAGTTGTCGTATGCTAGGTCCAGGTTCATTTTCATCGACCCATACATCATCGATTAATGTTAGACACGGGTCTCCTCTGAGAAGAGGGTCAAGGCCATAGTCCTCACGACACTGCCCTATGGGTAGGGCGCTAGGAAATGATTGCAAATCAGAAATATTTTGTGATGAAGGTTCCTCATTTTCTTTATTCTTCAAGTGTTAACAATTTCTGGAAGAAGACATCACTACATAGTATAAACTATAAAGCAAAGTCGCTTCCCGCGTCTGACTGTATGTATGCTTACATCTTTACAACTACACAACGGATTTTGATGCGGTTTTTTTAATAGATAGAATGATTCAAGAGGAAGGTACATGCATAATATAGTAGATAAACGCTCATAATTTTAGAAGTTTCTGATGTGATGTCATAAATAAGCACATTTTTTGCACTTACATTGCAAACGCTGGATGAACCCTAACCTAACCTAACCCTAACCCTAACCCTAACCCTAACCCTAATTATCAAAATAATGTACTACATTATTATACACCTTAGCCGGGCCCGGTTCCGAATTAATTATTATTGTATCAATGTATGGTAGAATTGTGTATCCTAAATATGCATACTGAAAAGTCCGTGATGGCATAATATGTCTACATTAGTTAAATATAACATACTACCTATATCCATGATAGCGTCTTATTAAATAAAATTAAACATTAGCATAGAAATGATTTATAAAGGAATTTTGAATGTTTGATGATTTTGAATTTGTTTGAACTAATGATAGTAATTAAAATAATAATTGTAATTTATTCAAATCAATTTTGTAAATACTTAATCATAATTAATTAGCTAGATTAATTTATTCGATTGTAATATAAGTCGATTAAAAAGTATTTTGATCGACTATGATCGATATACTACGCTCCCCTACCTCCCTACCATACCCTACCCACTCCTGTAACTTGTTTTGATCGGCTTATAAAACTGTCGGGCTGTCTGCAGTTTGATTTATTCGTGTTCGAATTCTAGTGGAATAAACACCCCTTGAAAACTACTCCGTCGTATTTATTCATGGATCGTCACCACGCGCTAATATCCATTTTAATACTTTAAAAAATTGCCAATTATAAAGCGGTAATGTAAAAGCTATGTGAATACGGTATTATTCACTACATATTATAAAATAAAGTCCTACGCCCGTCCATAGATAAATAATTATCATCAATGCGTATATGGTTGTATATCTAAGTTAACGCGGGCGAAGCTGCGGGCAACAGCTAGTTTGTGATAAAACTGTATTTAGATTCTTTTTCCTTATTTTACTTTTTTTATTCGCCATTTCAATTAAATAACTAGGTACTACACAAACTCAAGTATCTATTTATTTACACTAATTAAAGGTTTTGTATTGCAAACTAATTACAACTAAGAACAACAATTGTTAGTAAGTAGCTATATTATTTACACTGTGTCGTCTTATTTATTTAGACGTAATAATATAAAATGCGCGGTAACAACGTAGTCACGAGTAAAAGCGGCACATGTCCTACTTCGATGACGCCCGACTGGGTACTGGCGCGACTTGGTGCGATGTGCGAGAGCCATTTTTATCGTTTTTTATTTTTCAAAAATTTTTGAAGTGCCATAATAAAGATATATCCAATCATTTCCACGTCATCCCCGTTTAGCAATTTAAAAGTAAAAGTTTCAATAAAATTGAGTTACCCGAAGTCTCATACTACTACTCAATTTGCTTTTAAAATCGACGTTACTTTAGATATTTTTTTGATCATGTAAAATGTTAAATATTGTATTTTTATCCAAAAAAATCCCTAGATCAAAGATGTATCTATACCCTATTTTGTTATTATTATTTTAAAATGACGACTTCTATGAAAACACCTCGATCTAGAAACAACAATTTGGGATAAGGGGCCCTTAAAGACAAACTACCTAAAGTGTCGAAATCATTCAACTTTGGTTGGTTTATAATAATAGGTTCTTTTCGTGCGTTCGCACCTCTTTGGTTTAGCAGTTTAGTTTGTTTTCCATCCAATGATATTATTATCTATGTAGTGTTACAATCACTCACAATAACGACAACACTACGCCATAAAAATGTTAAGTATAAATACCAAAATTAGTAAAAACGCAACAAAAACTATTTTTTTTTGTTTCTTTATCGTCTAGCCCGTAATTACCTCAACTAACAGCAGGAGAGTTCTAAGAAATCGTTCTCTTGATTAAATATTGGAAATGCCTTTTTTTTTCTTTAACACTGGAAAATGTTCTCAGATATCCCGCTGGGGAGTGGGTCTCCCCGGACGGGTATGTGGGACTCGCTGCGCCTGTGAGCTGTACCCACTAAACCCGGGGAGTGCCACCAACGCTGCCTTTGGTGAGGAGCCCCGAATCTAATGAGCAAACAGGACACGACGGCTAGTCAGCCCCTCAGGGGATAGCCACCGCCTCTACCCGCACCACAAAACAAACCCTCCCAATGTCGGGAAAGTACAATGGGGTGAGGTTCCCGTCCTCGCCCCTTGCCCCCTGCTCTTTTGTCCCCTCTTCTTATAAGAGGGGTACAAAGAGCCCCCTAGGCAAAATTAGCTTCGTCCATGGTGCTGGGCACACCTTAGGCTACTGAGCGCCACGTCAAGGCCTGAACCATGGTGGGGCATTTCATGTGTAGGTTTCTGTTAGGTAGTAATCTTTTGTTTATAGAAAAGGAGGGCAAACGGACTGTCGGTTCACCTGATGGTAGGTGAAAAGTGACATCCATAGAAACCCACTACATCAGAGGATTAATAGCAGGTGCGTTGACGGCCTTTCATATATGAGTATGCTCTTTTCTTGAAGGTCCCTCAGTCATATCGGTTCACCTGATGGTAGGTGAAAAGTGACATCCATAGAAACCCACTACATCAGAGGATTAAAAGCAGGTGCGTTGACGGCCTTTCATATATGAGTATGCTCTTTTCTTGAAGGTCCCTCAGTCATATCGGTTCGGAAACACCGTAGGTGCCAGCTGATTCCATATAGTGGTCATGCGAGGCAGGAAATGCCGTACAAATCAAATGTGTATGTAAATTTTGACACGATGTCCAGTGGTGGAATTCTCCTGCAGGTATAAGTGTGAAAAAATCCTCAGAACACTCCCCGTGGTAGATGCGGTAGAAGATGCAAAGCGATCCCACATAGATCTAGTGATAGATTATCAATACGTTATCATATTTTTATTGTTTACGAAATTTCCAACTGTGAACATAGCGATAAGGAGCAAATCAGGTATCATTACGTCCAGAATCCACAGTCCATCCAGTGACGTTATTGATGGATATTGCAGGATGTATGGTAATGGATATTGCAAGGCATCGTAAGCTCGGTTAGTCTCAAAAATGCTTTACAGGCGATCGTCGCGAGTGCGTAACACGATGTCACGCCTCTGACGCTCCAGATCGACTAAAACGACTGCGACTTCATCTGCCATTGGTGCGTTGTGCCTCCCGCGGTGTTCACCAACAGGACGTCTATCTGCACTGATGATTATTTTGTAATCATTGCTGCCTTGTGGAATGGACTTTAACGCAGCCTTAAAATTCCCCAAGTATTGATTTACTTGATGCAGCATGTTTTCAGTTTTATAGTTCTCATTAAATAAATAAAAAAAATAAAAAAAACTTCAGACCAAAGATTTATAAATAAAACCATAATTTAAGTTAGTAATACACACTACTTATACTATGTTAGTAATAATGAAACTGTTTTAATTCATATATTTGTTGCCCCCACCCGACGCACCGGCTACATGCACATGCATCCAATGCGCCATAATGGGACAACAAGGCTTATCACTAATGACCCTCAGAATGCCATTGAAGCTTCCACGCACCCGGTGCATCATGGACGCAATTCTTTTTCGTAGGATGGCATTGAAACCATCAGTATGGGCTTCGGCAAACATTCCTGATGCACAGCAGTAACGTGGAAGCCCCAATAACTTCCTGAAGGCATTATTATTTTGAATTCTGAGGACGTACAACGTCCTCAGAATTCAATATAATCCGCTCCGCTCCGCGTCCGCTGCGTATATCGAACCCACAGAGTACACGTACAATGATTGACAAAAAGCCCTAAAAAGGGTTATTTTTACATCTGGTGTACAACGTGCAAATCTGCGGGCCAACATATTGCACCGGACAGCCAACGCTCTCCGTTCCCTTTCCATGTCAGCATCATCTCTCAGGTAAAATAGCACACTCAGTCGATAGCTGTGGCCTAAAGCCGAACTGAGCATCGTGTATTCTAAGGTGTTTACTAAGTTGTCTCTCCAGCACACCGTCAAGCACCTTAGCCGTTATAGCTAGTGAAATCGGCCTGTAGTTACCCTTGTCACTGACGTCACCAGTTTTATTCTTCAATATTGGTATCATCACCAACTTTTTTTTCTTGGTTTGGTTCTCATCAACTCAGCAGGTAAGTAGGAGTGTCTGATATAGAACGTTAACAATAACGCTACCAGTCGTGGAAGATGCGGGCCGGCATATTCAAAATGCTCTATGCTAAGGCCGTCATGTCCCGGTGATTTGCCTCGTCTCATATTCTTAATTATTAAACTAATCTGCTTAGCCGTAATGCGTGCAGGCACCTCTGACACAATAGCCCCAGCACTGACACTACTGGTATCCCCTTTTTTTGGTAGTTTTAATTTAAAATGTTCCGTAAACATGTTCGCAATCCCCCCGGGCGTGCTTACACCGTCTACACTCACCGGAATGCTAGGCTTGGGGTTTAATCTTTTAGTTTATTTCCAAAACCCGCGAAAGTCTTTCTTTTCGTGTCTTGAGGCCAAAATATCCATTTAAATTTGGTCCCGTTGGGGAAAATGCCGATTCCTAATATTGTGCTTTTCAGTGTAATCGGATACAAAATAAATTTGAAGAAATCTAGGCTCATTATCATATAACATAATATATCTGGCAATAATTATCCGATGAGATCGTAAACTTGACCATGCACTTTGAAGGTTGTCTCATGCCAACCGTCAAAGTGCAAGTCCGTTAATACGGACCCTCCGTTATTTGTTTTGCCCCAAAGGAATTTGGAAAGTATAAAGAACGTATAAATTAACTAAATTCTAAAAAGTATCATTCTTTGGCACCGCGATTCAGAAAATAACATCATTTGTACAGCGCCATCTATTACATGCAGAGGTTCAACTCTAGGTAATCGTTCGGACACAATTAAAAAAATATAGTTTTTATGGTAAGTTACACAGTCATTAAATACTATTTAAAAACGATATTTTTCTAAAGTATTAAAATAATTTAATACTATAGGATAATAATTACTATTATAATTCCTTTCCAACGTATTACATTTTTAACAAAATATAATAAATCAAACTTTGGTTGGTACTATTAGTAGTCAATAGAAGGCGTTGCTTGCATTTGTTTCTTTTGATATCTAAGTTTTCTGTGTTAACTTCTTGAAAATTTCAAATACGTATATCTTTTGATAGAGTAGAGCGATTGCAATGAAACAAAAACAAAATGTTACTCCTAGTTACGCACAATTTTTAAGTATAAAAGTAATTTGCATTTGTAGTACAAGTAATGTACTTTTTACGTGATGCGTGCACAACTAAACAGACAAACAGACAAAAATTCCAAAAATGTTGGAAATGGATTCTGTTAGTTATCCTATAACACCCTGTCTATTTCTTTTTTAAATATTTTCAATGTACAGAAACGACTTTTCTACAGATTTATTATATGTAATATAGATATCTAATATTACAATGTCATAAGCTAAAGTGAGATTATTATAAAGACATAATAAAGTATAAAGAACCTAAAACTAAAAACTTTAAAAAATATAATATAATAACTAAAATGTATTATTAAGAAGGAATAGCTAGACTAATTGTTTGTCCGATTTAGCTGCCAGCTAGTCGGTCTCCTGTGATGTCAACTAATCTTTTTGTTATTTTCTTAAAAAGCCTTATAGAGCAAGGACTTAAGGTTCTTAAGAACTAAGAAACGTGCCTCGTGAATGAAAATCGTGCGTCATAGCTGACACACATTCTTTTTTATTATTTATTTTCAATTTGTTTGATTTCCTTTTTTGTTTTTTTACGATATTAAATTTACCATGATCTAAATGTCATTGGATCCAGACTGGAGTGGGTGAAACCGGAGTGATATAATGTTGTATACAAATTAGTATCCTTTTCAGATGTTGACGCTCATTATAAAGACTCTTGCGTATGTTTCACACACACAGTACAATATATTTCGGTTTTACACAAGAGTAAGTATTCAAACATTAAATTTAGTTTCTTGTTTTTCAACCTATGATGCAAAAGATAGGTGTGTCAGTATGTGGCTCCGTAGCTCTTAAACGAGTGAACAAATTGGAATGTGGTTTAATTTTTCAAAATCAGGCTTTGAACCTTCTTAAGTTTACATTTTGATAAAATTGGTTCAGATTTTTGAAAATCATCATCTCTTTAATTTTAGTATTGAGTTTTTTTTCATGTATCCTTTTAGATATGGAAATAACTGCTAATAGAAATCAATATAAATATTATTAAATATAGAGATAAATAAGCAGTACCAATTTAATATAAAAGTTAAAGAATTTGTTTATTTGATCGCTTCTAATCCCATCATCCTGTCATAGACAACAGCGTCACCTATCATCTCCAAAATAATCACAAATTCAATAAAACTGCACACACGCATCATTTAATTTTTGAAGTGAAACTTCTTTGTACGCATAAGGGTACAATTTTTTTGATTCTACGAAATTCTGCAACGTATTTGTCCAAGAACAGGGAGAGAGAGGGAGTGATTGAGACCGATTGAGAGAGTGAGAAAGGGCGAACGTAGCATGAAGCACAATATGGCCATGGAGTGAGAGTAGGGAGCAAGAGAGTGAGAAAAATCGAGAGAGAGAGAAAGAGAGAGAGAGTCTCGGAAATTTAAAAATTTGTTTGCCAAATAAGTTTCACTTATGTCATCTGTACTTGGTACGCACGCACTTTTTTTATCAATGTGAGTTACATTGATAAAAATAGTTTGCAAAACAAATACCAAAAACATTTATATAATAATAATTGAATGTTTCAAGCAGTAAGTAGCGCAATCAGATATAATTTTTTTTATTTTTGACAAGGTACAAACCTTTGAAAATATACCTATTTATTTGAAATGATATGGTCGCAATAGTAAAATATCACATAATGTGTGTATAATGATCTTTTTTTTTTAGGGTCAGCCTTCTTTGATAAAAATAATATTCATAGCAATTGCAATGGTAAAGTATTATATAATATTTTCTATACCGGCAATAATTTTCGAGGGGATCGCTGAAGAAATGGATAGTTTGAAGATTTACGTTGCAGACCGAATCATACTTTGTCCCGGTAACTGATTTAATATATATATATATAAATATATATATATATATATATATATATATATATATATATATATTGGTAACTGAGTAAATATTATATTAATACATATTATGCTAAGCTTGGTCACAAAATTGTTCAATAGAAATTATAAATTGTACTTCAATCAGAAAGAAACAAGTACATTTTGCATCATTCCAGTCAAAAGGCAATCCAAAGTTCAATTTTCATATTTACAGGTCATTGAAAGATGGTCAGTAGTCGATGGAAAAGGTTCATATTGATGATTATAGCTGTAGTTACTATATGATATTAAAAGGTTCATATTGATGATTATAGCTGTAGTTACTATTTGATATTAAAAGGTTCATATTGATGATTATAGCTGTACTTAATGATATTAAAAGGTTCATATTGATGATTATAGCTGTACTAAATGACATTAAAAGGTTCATATTGATGATTATAGCTGTAGTTACTATATGATATTAAAACTATATGATATATGATACTAGCAGACCCGGCCACGCGTTGCAGTGGCTAAGATATATAAAGTGTGTAAGGTATTATAATTAATAAACTAAATTCGAAATAATTGCTTACAAAGGATGACCATAACGTTATAGCCGGTTTAAAATATCAACGGGATTGAGATTTTAAATTGAGCTCAAAATTTTAAAACAATTGATAAAAAATATGTAGAGTTGATATTAAGCTCAAATAAACTTATTTTTTATTTTAATTAACATCACTAATCAGTGCTGAATAATATTGGTTAACCTGTTTCTAGCTAACGCAAATAGATAATTTGATGCTTTTCCCACATGTTAGCATGCAGCGTATTTAGTATGTAAAGTTACCCATGGGAAAAACATAGATTTTACAAATTTTAATCTAAACCGCAAAAGGACATTGTTTGGCCTTGAGACTTATTAAAAGACATGGCAAAAGCTAAACGAATAAGAAACTGTAACCTTCTGAAGTGTATCGTAGATTCTGACGGTATCATTGGAATATGTGGCAACAGGACTAAGTCTTCTTTAAACTTTCCAGTGAAAATGGTTGCTTCAATAATATTTTATGCGATTTCTTTGATGACTTCGTGTACCGTTGCATCATCATCATCATCATCTGCCTCTATCCGTCCACCGCTGAACATAGGCCTCCCTCAATGAACGCCAAGACGGCCGATCCCTTGCCACTCGCATTCATCACGGACCGGCCACCACAAGAATGCTAAGAGGTGCTAAGAATCCCCGGGCTACGGATCGCTACCGTTGCATAATCGGGGTGAATTCAAATTACGCAGAAGATTAATAGTTTTTTTTTTTTTATGTTAGTTGGATAGGCAAACTGGCAAACGTACCACCTGAAGTTAAGTGGTCGACGTCGCCCATGAACATAAACTAGTATACCTGGAACAAGCCCAGGCAACTCATTTATGTGTTGCCTATCCTGAGACATAAGATGTTAAGTCTCGGTGCCAGTAATTACACTGCCTGTCTTGCCCTTCTCTCCGAAACACAGCAAAGCTGTTTCACGGGAGAAATAAGCAAGGTGAACAATCTTGTATCAAAGATTATATGGTGACATTCCGGGTATTTCTATATATATTCGGGCGTGTTGTTTCGACACTGATTGAACGTTTCCACGACAATGGTTTTGTCTATGTTCATACCTGTGCTTACAGTCGGACATACTTATTGACGCGCGCTCTCTTATATTATGTATACTCTAAACTGTCAAATGTCTAATGGCAGCTTGAATCAAGCTTGAATGCTGAATATGACGTTCGCCCACCATCTAGCAAAGTAAAACAATGCCTGACTATGCAACTGCCAAAAATGATTTTTTGTTGTGACCGTGTCTTGGCAAAAAATCAAAGATATTAATAATGTTTTACCAGTTGCACCTGGTGCGTCTAATAAAAAGAAACCTACTTGCTCAGCAGCAACAGTCAGCATAATCCTATTCGGTCAAGACTGTCGCTTTATTATACATAATTATCTGTCGTGTGATCTATGTTTGAACATTTTTCTGTTTCTCAAGTTTTGTGCAATATGTCTTCCGTCATACTATTTTTGTATTTTTCCAAAAAAAGTGGATGCTTGTGATGAATAACGCTTCATTAAAATAAAATTTCAATCAGTTGACGAACGTTATTCGTCAATTTTCATGCTACGTCCCAATGGTTATCTTCTTCTAGCAATTGCAGTTCGTGACATCTTGGTATGTATTGAATACTCGGCCATTTACTGCTCGCAAAAAATAAAAGATTTTGGTCCAGGAACATGCACCAATAACAAACGTAAA
This sequence comes from Helleia helle, assembly GCA_963853865.1. NCBI lineage: Eukaryota > Metazoa > Arthropoda > Insecta > Lepidoptera > Lycaenidae > Helleia > Helleia helle. Next base: position 18,701,180 of record OY971423.1, on the reverse strand, counting down.
TAAAAGTATTCACGTTATTTTGGATGTACCCCGTAAAGTCGTTCCAATGTCTTAGCTTTGAATATACTTGGACTATAATGAAAGTAGATATTTTATTAAACGAATACTATAAAATTATAAATACTATTTTAATAATAATAATATCTATGAACGCTTTTACACTACGTCAATCTGGTCCCGTGGTAAGTTCACGAAGAACTTGTGTTACGGGTACCAGATAACGGTAAATATATTTAATACTTTTATACTATACATATTATATTTAAGATTTTATTTTATAATACACATCCATGACCCAGGAACACAGAAAATATTTTTTGTTCCCTGGCGGGATTCGAGCCGGGCATTTAAGCGCGCGCTTGAGAGCGCCACCGCCTCTCGCATCGCCTTTTCCACGATCTCCTCCAAATTTGTGGGAAGGAAAGGCGCCGGTTCCGCCTTATTCGTGGTCGGCTCTTGACGGGAGGAGGCGAGATTGCTCCGAAGCGTCACCAGCTCCTGCCGCAACTCTTCCACCTCCCTCGTCAGCCTGGTGTTAGTTGCCTCCAGGGCCCTCGGTTCCGCCGAAGAAGTGCGGTCCAGGAGCACCTTCATCGCTCCCTGGATCACGTCCGTGGCGTCTTTGAGGTTGCGCACCATTGTTCCCTTCAAATTCTTTGACTTCTTTCGGACCCCCGTGATGGTCTCGAGGGCCTTGGAAATCGAAGCACCTAGTGCACTTGCCGTCTCTATGCTGGCCATATTGTGGACTGCCTCTGCCGCTGCCAGCTCTTTCCGGGCTTTGGCCTGTCCGACGTAGTAGCCAGTTGTAGGTGACCGGCCTCTTCCCCGCTTCGTCAGAGGCGTCTTCCGAAATTCGTGGGCGTTACCTTTTACGGTCGCCTCACTCTCCGTCTCATCTTCCGACGATGTTAGTCGGGTCCTCTTCTTCTTTGAGCGCGTCGACCTCCGACTGTCCGCGGAGTCGCTCGCACTCAGTTCCATATCACCAGTACCCATTTCGCATGCATCGTTGTCCGTTGGTATCGCCAGGTCGCGAGTGTCCGGAATAGCCGAACCCTCGAAGCAATTTGCGCCCCCCCCCCCCCTAAATCGTGGGGTAGACCTCCGCCGATTCCGGCGTGGTGCGGGATTCTCCCTTTCGGGGACCCGCCCGGGGACTATTTTCAAGTTGCTTGTTTTCCATTTTGAAAATCTGCTCATTAGGGTCGAGCGGAACCCGTTACCATCTCAAAAACGTTGTGCGCTAACGACTGGAGACCCTCCAGCCATTCATCCCCTCGCCGCGCACTAGCTTATGTTGGGATTAGGGTGATTTTTTAGAGAGGTTTTCTTCCTCGCGGTCCCCATCCTGACGTGGAATAGCGACCACCACCCCCGGTCCTATGGACCGGGGAGCGGCTTGGCCGGCGGTGGCCGGAACCAACTGCCGCCCGGGATCCGATTGGTCGCCCAAGGTGCTGGATTGCACCCCAGGCTTAAGCCCCACCGCCGCGACAAGGCTCAGATCAATTCAAATCTACCTAAGGTGCGAACAAATCATGGGAAAAAAATGATTACTTTTGAAGGAGTACAACTGTATAATAAGTTGCCGAAGATGTATACTCAAATAACGTATTTAAAACAAAATTATATGAATATATAATTACAACCAGCTTTTGAATAAATGAGTTACAAGGATACTTGGAAAACAGAAAGTGTGACATGGCGAATTAGTTTTAGTAATATTTATATATTAATTTATAAAATTATAAAATAAATTAAATAGTACATAATTATAAAATTTAAATTGTTCTCATATAAGTGACATGTAATATGTAATGTCTTTTTTGAGAAATAGTTCTTTAAACCTATATTAAAAGGTTCATATTGATGATTATAGCTATACTATATGATATATACTATAATATATGATATTATTTATTTCATTCTATAGTATATGATATACTATAATCATAAAAAGTGTGGGAAGACGATCTCCGTGCGGTGGCCTGTCCGTGTTGGGTGCGAGTGGCAAGGGATCGGCCATCTTGGCGTTCATTGAGGGAGGCCTTTGTTCAGCAGTTGACGGATAGAGGCTGATGATGATGATGATATGATATTAAAAGGTTCATATTGATGATTATAACTGCACCAAATGATATTAAAAGGTTCATATTGATTAGTATAGTAATTGTACTTTTTCATATTAATATACTCTTATATGCTTTTATTTTTGTCAACATTACATATAGCGGTCATTTTTACTAGCTGTATTAGACATACTTATGAAAATTTATTCGCCTTTTCAAGGTCATTGCCGGGGTTTTACCGAACTTTCGTACTGCGTTACTTATGTGTGCGTTTGTTGTCTTGTATTCCAGACGAGAGACAGCGCAGCCAGTATCGACTGCTGCTGCACCAGCTTCGGCGGGACCCGATGACCTGGCATGTCTGCCGAGCCCTACCCATCGACAGGCGCCTGCCGCTCAGCTACCTCGCCTTCGCCTCGGCGTTCATTTTGTGCATGCTACAGTTCAACAACATATTCGAATCTATTTGACTTTATAAAGTGATAAAATTTTAAAAGTTAATCTATACGCATTACAAAATACAAATCATTATTGTCTTTGTAGGTATAGTACATTGCTAACATTATTGTAATATGCTGATGAAAACAATTATTCCGTAGCTTAGAGAGCACGTTAAGCCGTTGGTCCCGACAGTAATTCGTGGATCTTTCATGATCTTTGACAATTGTTTCGGGTCGTCAGAAGCCCGAATGTCTGCATGACAAGGTGCAGAAAACGTCGGCATAACTAACGCCTTGAAGTTGACTTTCCGGCACGACTCCAATAGTTGCAATTTCGCTGTGTATATGGTCTTTTTTATATAATATAGAGCTAAATAAAATATATCACCTTTTACTGTAATTGCTTTTTACTAACATTTTCCAACATTTCAATTAATCAGTAATAAATCTAAAAAAAAGCAGCTGGTAGCGATAAGATTTCAAAATCTTATTAATTATTGTCATCACGGTGTTTCCATTAACTCTAAAATGTAAATTATGTAAGTATCATCATAAAAACTAATCATCTTTTCTGTCCTTACTGTAAAATCCAAACCTCATATTCTTTTTTTTCTTTTACGCCGGGAAAAGCTCTGAGGCATCCCGCTGGGGAGTGGGTCTCCTCAGGTGGGTATGTGGGACTCGCTGCGCCCGAAAGGTGGTCAGGTGGACGCAGCTCTACCCACTAAAACCCGGCGTGTGCCGCCAATACCCCCTTTGGTGACGTGCCCCGGATCTAATGTGCAAATAGGGCACCTCGACGGCTACTCACCTCTCGCACCACAGAACTACTCCTCCCAACGTTGGGACAGTACAATGGGGTGAGGTTCCCGTCCTCGCCCCTTGCCCCCTGCTCTTTTCTCCCCACTTCTTATAAGAGGGGTACAAGGAGCCCCCTCGGCTCAATTAGCTTCGCCCCAGGCGCTTTGGTGAGGTGCCACGGATCTATTGAGCAAACAGGGCACCTCGACGGCTAGTTTGTCCCTCAAGAGAAAACAGTTCAATGCGGTGAGATTCTCATCCTCGCCCCTTGTCCCCGTGCTCTTTTGTCCCCTCTAATGAGAAGGGTACAAAGAGTCCCCTCGGCTCAATTAGCTTCGCCCAAGGTGCTGGGCTCACCCTAGGCTACTGAACCCTACCGCCACATCAAGGCCTGAACCATTGTGGGGAGCTAGTTATACTTATATTCGATTGAATGTATTTATTTTAATCATTTTAATGGAAACTTCTTTAATTAGGTAGCTCATAGCGAAGTGGCCATTGAAAGATATTAATTTCACTTTATTGGATAGTGTCGACGGTACACAATGTCTGTATCAGATCGAACCGTGTGTAACATTGACTTAGTATTAAAAATTCGACTGGTTTTGGGATTCCACAATAACTTATTAAAGAAGAAAATACACCCATATATTACAAAAGCAATATGCGTGATCATGGGTACTCTTGTTATATTTTCCAACCTTGTGACAGACGAGTTTGAAGTAAAAACCGACATCTTGGTTTACGTCACAATGTTTGAGTATATCAGCTACTTTCTATGTTCTCTCCTCACTGACGACCAGTATCTCGTAGACTATTACGGCTTCATTGAATCCATTGACAGCGGAGCACAGAAAACGTATCAGCATATTAAAAGATATTTCGTAGCTTATTTGGTGTATACATCTTTATATCACACTATTTTAAATATTGTCATGATCTACATGTACGGTTTGGAAAATTTGTCCCAACATATTTACGTCCCATTCATCCACTTAAGCTGCGACATTGGTTCAATTCAAGCAATATTGATATATTTTTTGCTGTACTATCGTATAAAGGTATTTCATAGAAAAGTTAAAAGTGCACAAAATCAACTTGAACGGTTCGAAGGTAATAAATATGTACGTGTGTACATCGACATAACGGAAAGTTTTAGGAAATTGAATACGCCAATCAAATGCTTGGTGAGTATTTCTTGTTTTATTTGGAATTTCTTTACTTTATTGCCTTACCTTAGCAGTTAGCCACGCCAATGGTGTGACGCCAACGTGTGGTGGGTGAGAGGTTGTTTATTTATTTGTTTGAATATTATATATTTGTGGAGTTAACAAATTTTATTACTCGTTAAGAATCGATTTTCATATGAGGTTACCGGTCTTTTTTTTTATTTAATGCCGGGAAATGCTCTGAGGCATCCCGCTGGGGAGTGGGTCTCCCCAGGCGGGTATGTGGGACTCGCTGCGCCCGAGAGCTGGTATACGTGGACGCAGCTCTACCCACTAAAACCCGGCGAGTGCCATCAATGCCCCCTTTGGTGAGGTGCCCCGGATCTTATGTGCAAATAGGGCACCTTGACGGCTACGTCGGGACAGTACAATGGGGTGAGTTTCCGTCCTCGCCCCTTGCCCCCTGCTCTTTTGTCTTCTCTTCTTATAAGAGGGGTACAAAGAGCCCCCTCGGCTCAATTAGCTTTGCCCCAGGCGCTGGGCTCACCCTAGGCTACTGAGCCCCATCGTCGTGACAAGGCCTGAACCATATCTATACGATATAAAATCCTTATCGGCCGTCTTGGCGTTCATTGAGGGAGGCGTATGTTCAGCAGTGGATGAATGAAATGAAATGGAAAAAAGAGGCTGATGATGATGATGATGTAAATAAAAAATCTACCAAAGTAATCGATATATGTGCTATATCACAAAATAAGTTATATGTTCGTCCGTAACTGCGTAACCCGTAACCAATGACAGATTATTATTGTGGATTATTTTGCTTTTACTTTTCGAAGACAATTGTTTTAAAAAAATAAACTTCAGTTTAGAATATTAGGATTTCTTTTAGTTTAATTTTGTTTTGTTTTTTTACGAGATTAAATTCACCATGGCCTAATTTTTATTGGATTCAGACTGGAGTGGGAGAAACCGGAGTGAAATAATGTATCAAAAATTGTATCCTTTTCAGATGTTGACTCTCATTATAAAGACTCTTGCGTATGTTTCATACATACAGTACCGTATATTTCGGTTTTATACAAGAGTAAGTATTCAAAAATATCTTGTTTTTAACTCATTATTCAAAAAGAGGTGGTTTATTTATATATTTTTTATTTATTTATATTAGTAATAGATCTCCATTATAAAAAGGATATCGCTAAAATCAATATAAATATTATTAAATATAGAGCTAAAAGATACTGGTATAATTTAGCTAAAGAATTTGTTTATATGATCGCTTCTAATAGCCAACTTTATCACACGTATAAAAAAAACTAACCCAACCAGTCATAGGAACTGCCGATAGAACCCACAACCGACGCCAGGAGGCCGTGTGGTCGCTGACCGCACGGTAGGCGGGGGGCAACCCCCCATTTTTTAAATCAAAAGTGAGCCGAATGGGCTCACACTAATCCGATGAAGCATTAGGGCCTTCGGGCCATTAGCATAGATCCCTCCGAAAAAAAAAAAACTGTAGAAGTGAAAACAAAACAATTAAATTCAAATACCTATAATAAAGTGTTTGACGATTGTCAAATACACTGAAACTTTGTTTACGTAAACAAATATTGCATAATCTTATTTAAATAAATCAAACGTCATATAAACGTCAAATAGCGTCTCATACAGGTGGTAGCGGTGTCGCGAATCCAGAGATTTATTCTCGTCTAAAAATATGCTAACCGCGCCTAAAGAAGTTTTCATTTCAAAAACATTTTAGTGTTTGGCTCAATTATAGAGGAAGGTTGTAAAATAGAATATATTAGTGAATGCCATAAGTTGAACCGTTTACTAGCTGTGGCTGGGTAAACACCATACCCCAGACAACAGCGCCACCTAACGTCTCTAAAACAATCCTTTATAATTCAACCAAACCGCACACACACATATCATTAATAAAATATTTTCAATGGTTTCGTTATGCAGACAAAACGATGCATTTTTTGTGTGCACCATTATTTTTAATTACCAAAATAGTTTAATATTATATTAAGGCAATGTCAAGTATATGGAAAAGTATATGGAATCAGCTGCCACCTACGGTGTTTCCGAGCCGATACGACTTAGGGACCTTCAAGAAAAGAGCATACTCACATCTAAAAGGCCGGCAACGCACCTGCTGATCTCCTGGTATAGCGGGTGTCTGTGGATGTCGCTATTCACTTACCATCAGGTGAACCGACTGTCCGTTTGCCCCCTCTTCTATAAAAAAAAAAAAAAGTATTATAAATGATCAATCAGATATTCATAATATTTATTGATGACAAAGTCATGAGCCTTCGAAAATATGCATATTTAATTGATATTATATGGTGACTATAATAAAATACTAAAATTTTTAGGATCAGTCTTCTTTGATAATAATAATATTCATGTCGATTGCAATGGTACAGTGTTATATAATATCTTCTATACCGGGAATAATTTTCGAGGTGATCGCTGAAGAAATTGATAGTTTGAAGATTTACGTTGCAGATCGAATCATACTTTGTCGTGGTAACTGATTTAATATTTAATATTTATATATATCTCGACGTAAGAAAACGTATTTGCTGTAAGTAGTAAGAATGCCGTAAGTAGACTGAGCACACAGCTAGATTGAGATAAAAAATCTGCGTCGAATGGTCTGGGTCTCATATCGCTACGACGTCAAAATTTTTGAAAATAGGGCATAATTTTGAAAAGTTTACTTGCAAATTTGCTGTAATTCACGAAAAAAAGGGTGTTCTAGCACTCTTTTACTTACAGCAAATATGCGGTATATTATTAAACATTTTATTTAAACTTACATCATTCTTATCGAATGAAATAAAATGTGAAAAGATTACTTACAACATTCTGATGGTCTGCAAAGTGAACACAATATTACTTACGGCATTCTTTCAGTCTGTAATTTATGTTTGCCTGGGAACAATAACTAAAGCAATGTTTGCCCTATGATTACAGCACTTTTCTTTTGATGTTTTTAAAAATATTTTTCTTGACAATACATTTTAGCGAGTTATAAATAAGAAAAAACACAGTTTTTTAAGATAGGAATGATATAACTATTGAACATTTAAGACATTGCTTTATGACATTTTACTTGTAACTAATTTTATCCTGCGTTTCCTTTGTATTGTCGCGCGGCGATTTACAAGAATTTGGACTTTTTTGAAACTCATTCCCCAGCGGGAACAATAAAAAAAGATATACAAGGTTGATAAAAGCGAGAGGCATTAAATTAAACCACGTATACTACACATGCTTACGGTTAATTCGAAACTATTAAAAAATAGTTTGAGAGAAATAAAAAAAAAGTTTTTCAAAGAACTTGAATACGTGAATTGTCAAAGTAAAACGTAAACATCCTTTGTAAAATGTCCACTGACCTTCGAATCTAAAAGGCAACGTCGCACAGCACGTTGTGTCGGCGCGGCACAGGGTGCGTCTTACCGGGTCGAACAAAGCGGAGCGGCTTTAAAACATTAAAAATATCCTGTGACTAAACTATTGATTCTATTGGTCTAAGTTTTGGTGTATAGCCTGAAAATGGTACAAAGTATATGTGGTTTAATTTAATGCCTCTCGCTTTTATCAACCTTGTATATGGAGAACTGTAGCTCTTAAACAGTTCTCCCGATTTAAATATGGTAGTATTTTTATTTGAAAGCAGGTTTTCTAGCGGTAGTAGACATGTTTTATAAAAATCTGTTTGGACTTTCATCGGATATTGTTTTGTCTTCATATTTCCGAACTTTTACTTTTTTACGAAAGCTAAAGTTTTGTCCGTGTATGTTTGTTCTGTATTCCAGACGAAAGACAGCGCAGCCAGTATCGGCTGCTGCTGCACCAGCTTCGGCGGGACCCGCTGACCTGGCATGTCTGCCGAGCCCTGCCCATCGACAGGCGCCTGCCGCTCAGCTACCTCGCCTTCGCCTCGGCGTTCATTTTGTGCATGCTACAGTTCAACAACATATTCAATAATGTCAAATAATCGGTATCTAGTCTATTTGACTTTATAAAGTGATAAAGTCAATTAGTAATTAGTAAAAAAGTATATGCATTTATGTATACATATATAATATGTATGCGTATAATATATTTATATTCCAACTTATAAATTAATGATCGAATAAACCTATTATGCAGTATAATTTATTATGTTGTCTATATCACGTTATTATTATTATTTTTTATTATAATAATAATATCTATGGACGCTTTTACACCACGTCAATCTGGTCCCGTGGTACCTTATGTACTCGAAGAACTTGTGTTACGGGTACCAGACACCGGAAATATATTTAATACTTTTAAACTATACATATGTTTAAGATTTTGATTATATAATACACATATTTAATACACATCCATGACCCAGGAACACAGAAAATATTTTTGTTCCCTGGCGGGATTCAAACCCGCAACCTCCGGCATGAGCGCCAACGCGCGTACCACTGAGCCACAGAGGTCGTCAACCATAACCAAATATTATTAGTATATATTGTCTTATAATAATAACAATACTATCAACCCTTATACGTCCCACTGCTGGGCACGGGTCTCCTCGTCGAAATCAGGCGAGGAGGGTTTTGGGCCATAGTTCACCAATGCGCTGGTCCAATGCGGGTTGGTGAACTTCACACACCTTCAAAGATTTTTAATCGCATCAGGCATTCAGATTTCCTCACGATGTTTCCTTCACCGGTGAGCAAGCGATGGTGTCATGTTCAGGTGAACATAGAAATTTAGAAAAATCAATTTCTAAGCATCAAAGGAGGAGGGGGGTCAGGATCGAACCCGGACCTCTCGGCTCTCACTCAAGAGGCCGAGCCCAGACCCACTAGGCCATCGTCGCTCACATTTTACATAGGTATCTTATACCTATGTAAAATATATATTTGAAGAATGCCGCCAAAATAAATAAATAACTTATAACATCAATGGTGGGCCTGAAAAGCAGTGTTAGGACTAGATAATAGTCTTAACTTAAACATGCTGCGAACACAATAATTAATAATGCGCATAATGTTAAGTAATTTTAATAGTTCATCTGTTGCATCTATTTTTTATTTTTTTGTTTACGTCCCTTTTATATTTTTATGTACTTGTCCTTTTTGTTTTTTTATAATTTTCAATTGATGCAGTATGTTTCTTACAAATAAAATTATTTATTATTATTTATTTACTGTAAAATTTAAAGATTTTCCTTACACATTAATAATTATAATTATAGTCTATGTAAGAATTGTATAGTAAATTATTTACACGATTTTGAAGTCGAGTAAAATGCCGCTTTTGTGTAGACATTCGTCATTGCAGGGTTGTCACTTGTCACAGTATGATTATGTGACTACCCTGCAGTAATGACGAATATAACCTTTTATTGTTATTGCTTTTTTACTAACAATAATTAATCAATGATAAATCTAAATATAAAGCAGCGGGTAGCAGTTAGCTTTTAAAATAATTAGATCTTAATCTGCGACGATGGTCTAGTGGGCTCGGCCTCTAGAGTGAGAGGTCAGGTTCCGATCTTTACCAGTGCCATGAAATAGGTTTTTCTAAATATTTCCATGCGCCTGAATAACATCCAATATCCCTTGCTCCCCGGTGATGGAAAAACATCGTGAAGAAACCAGCATGCCTGATAAGATTAAAAGTCTTTGAAAGTGCAGGGCATTGGGCCAGCGCATCGGTCAACTATGGCCAAAATACCCTGGTCACCAGACTTGAAGAAGGAGACCGGTGCCCAATAACATATTATGTTGGGTTCATTTATTGTGATTAATATTACATAATGATTTTTCAAAGAAAATTATTGTTAAGTTCAGTTTATTTTAAATTATTTCGTATAACTGGCCACCCAGTTGGCTCGATTTTATTATTTAAGAATAGCAACACTATTATTGTGATAGGCAAAATTAATGGCGGGCTTACTTTATGTTATGGGATCAGGGAGCTTGATTTTACCACCAGAACGTGGCTCATCTTAGCCCAGGCGCACTGAGTTTGGGCATTCTGGTGAGAGACACATTAGCGAAGAGTTGTAATAAAACGTTAGTGTGTAATAAATAAGTTCTAAACATATGAAGCTGTTTTAATACTATACATAATATTTATATTATATAATATGTAGTGTATTTATATATTACTAGCTGCCCGCACAGCCTTCATTCTGTCAAAGGGGGAGGGGGAAAAATTTCTTAAAATCCGTTCTTAGCTGACCTCTACATGGCAAAAGTAATATTCCTACCAAATTTTAAGTCTCTAGGTCTTATAGTTCCAGAGATATCGTGATGAGTTAATCTATCTATAGAACAGCTGTTATATATATATACCATAAAGTTAATATACCTAGCAGAAAGATATATTAAATTTATGATATATACATAGATTGAATAGTTGGTATTATTATTATTTAAATAGAACTTAGAACTTTAGTAAGTCACAAAAAAAATTTTCAAACTGCGGCACATGACTGTTTGATACTTCTATTTATTCCATTCTATTATTTCCATTTATTACTCGATATTAACCTCGATATTGATGCATATTGAGTTACAATAGTAATTAATTCCAATTACAATTAAAGTCTAAAATTGGAGGAACATTTACAGGAACATGTTATTTCAAAAACGAATATTTTTTATGAATCATAAAAAGCGGAAAATGCTAAGCAGATTTAAGATGTTAAGTATCTGTGCCAGTAATTACTCTGCCTGTCCAGCCCTTCTCTCTGAATCACAGCAAAGCGGTTTCACGGGAGATACAAGCAAGATGGTGGTATCCATGCAGACGGGAGCGGCACAGCGCATCACTAGGAGGGATGCGCTGTGCATACCATGAGCACAGTGTTGTTCGACTACAGTTTGTTCGAAACCGTGCCTCATGAACTCTGGAGTGGAACAAAGTACTGTTTTCTGATGAAGCTAGGACTCTTTATCTGGAGAGGACCGACGCCGGTGAGTGCTACGAAGATCAGGGGAACGCTATACGAAAGCGTGTTTCGAAGAAATCACTCTTTATAATGAGGTACCATTAACTATGTCTAACTTAAGTCTTTTACAATATATGACGTCATAATAATCTCAATATTCTAAATAAAACTTTTTTTTTTCGGATGGATCTATGCTAACGGCCCGAAGGCCCTAATGCTACATCGGATTAGTTTGAGCCCATTAGGCTCACTTTTGGTTTATAAAAGTTGGGGGTTGCCCCCCGCCAACCGTGCAGTCTGCGACCACACGGCCTCCTGGCGTCGGTTGTGATCTCAATATTCTAAATAAAACTATTTTACTTGTGGTGAAAGGCGTAAAGGGAGATCTCCGACCGAGCGAGATGGTATGCTCGGTCAGGCCGAAGCCCACTTGCTATCAATTCAGCTGTTGTATGTATAGCGACGAGCTGTGGAACTTCGATAGCGCGATTCAGTATTGTGGCGCTGATTGGCCGCCACATACTATTTATTATTACTGCTTTTATTTTAACAATTAATCAAAGATAAGTCTAAAAATATAGCAGAGGGTAACAAAAGCTATTAAAACAATAAGATCATTATCGGCTCTACTTACATTGTAAGTTACACTGAAAAAAATAAAAACGTTGCCACGTATGATGTTGTATCATACTTGGATTAATTCGTAGCAACAAATTTCAATTTATTACAAAGCATTAATTATTTTCAATATGTAGCTTACAAAGTTATAAGTAATTAACTTCAATAATATTCAATTACAACTAAGTTGTACAATCGATACGATGACACTCGCTCGAATACAATTCTAAAATTGTATTTAATTAATTATTTCTTTTGTGGAGACCTTATATATAGTAATCTTACTATTACTTATTAGAACTTTTTTATGGAAGATGGGGCAGGTGGACAGTGGTTACCAAGTGATAAGCGGCATAGATACCCGCTACATCATTAGCAGATGCGCTGCCGGCCTTTCAAATATGAGTAGCTCTAGGGACCTTCACTAAGTCGTACCGATATCGTAGGTGGCAGCTGGTTCTAATATAGTGGTCATTAGAGGCAGGAAATGCTGTAAAATCAAATTATTGAGAATTTCCGAACATCAAGGTGGTGTGAGTGAAATTAGCAATTTTTACGCGATGTCCGGTGGTGAAGTTCTGCTGCAGGTATTAGTCCGAACAATTTCTCAGAACACTCCCCGTGGTAGATGCGGCAGAAGATGCAGAGTTATCCGACATCTCTACGCAGCTCCAAAGAATCAAGCCGATCGGAAAGGACTTTGTTATAGACGATTCGAGCCGCCCGGCGTTGAACGCGGTCAAATGGAAGGAGCTGATATTGGGGTGCTCCAGCCCAGAGGTGAGAGCAGTATTCTATTTGGGGCTGGACCTCTGTGCCTTGTATAATTGAAGGCGGTTGATAGGCATGGAATACTGCTTCGCCTTACTGAGGACACTAAGTAGATACTAGTTTAGACTTTCCTTCGAAATTACTACAACTAATATTGTAATTAATAATTGCACAATTCTTGCTTTGTCGACGATAAGTATTCAATTCAATACTGGCTAAGGCGGTTGGGGAAGTGCTTTCAAATTGTATAGTAACTACAAAGGGTGATTTTTAGCAATAAAGGCGCCAACTTGTATCTTCTTGTGGTTGAATTGGACTAGGTTAATTCGCCCATACACCTTACTCGACTCGATTTCAGACACACCTTATATGTCCCGTCCAGCTGATTTCTTTAAGAAGGGCATCAATAAACTGCCACTGCGTTGGCAAAGATGCATTAATTGCATGGGTGATTTCTTCGATTAATACATATAAAAAATACATGAAAAAAGTCGTTTAAATTTTTTCATACAAAACGGCAATTTCATAGGTAAAGACCTATTATTATATGTACCTAATTATGTACACTTACTAATAACATATAGTATTATAGGATCTACTAACGTTCCTGGGTGAGATATATTATACTTCGTACGAGTAGAGATTTAATCCTTGTGGATTAAATCTCTACTCGTGCTCTGTGACTAGCCCCTAAATCCTTTGTAACTTTGAGGGATGAGTAACCATGGAAGCAAAATATTATTCCATTTCAAATTGCGGAAAAAAAATGATAACTTTTAAGCCTATACGAATATTATAAATTATAATGTGAGTATGTGAGTTTGGGTGTAGAAGATTACTTTTACTCATCAGATTTAAAAAAATATTTCACGAGTATAATGTTATCACTGATGGATAAAATTATATTTTTTTCTTTTTAATTATCGCCAAGTCGAGCCAAAAAGCGGCACGGCCGTACCATTCTTTTCTTGAAGCAATTCAGGGAATTTTGTTTTTAAGTTCCAAAATACTTTGTAGATAAAACTAGAAGCCTGATTTTCAGTAATCAACCAGGCATTGTATAAACAGTATATTTCAAATTTCATTCAATTTGAACCTGTAGTTTGAGAATTATAACTACTGAAAGTTTCATAATAATTATGTCACTCACTCGCTTACCGATCATCAAAACTCTTAGGCACTTCTAGCAGACTCTGTCTGTATGTATGTCTTGCTTCAAATTAAGATTCCAATAATTATGTTTAGTGTATAGATCAAACATACTCTCAAATATTTTGCAATTTCGGTCTAGCTTTTTAATACACCAACTGCGTAAATAGCTTTCCTAACTAACCAAAATCCCGCAGAGTGCAATTTAACATTAGTAAAAAAAAAGAATATTAGTATTTCGGGCAGTCTTCAAGCATGTAGACATGCTTAAAGATTGCCCGAAAATTCCTAAATCTTTATTTTTGCCAATTGCCCATTTGCCAATTGAAATTTCTGGTGAATTGTTACCTGTTACCCATTACCTGTTATATGTTACCTTTTACCTGTTATCTGTAATAACAGATTGCGACGGGACTTTCGCTGACTGTCTTTTTTACACGATTTTTATTAGCATTATCTGTAGGTACGTTTGTTTTCATCACGGGCAATAGCTAGTTATTATATAAAGTGGCTTTCTATCTACATAATTAAAAATAACATATTATTCCAAATACCGGACGTTACGCCCATAATCCCTGGAGAATGCCACACCTATATTATGTATTTTGGGAGGTTTTTAAATAAACGTTATTCCATGTCCTGCAAGTTAATGATAGCTGCGAGTAATTGTTTTACTCCTCTGGGCCACATTTTTTTTATGTTAGTTGGATAGGCAAACTGGCAAACGTGCCACCTGATAGTAAATGGTCGACGTCGCCCATGAACATAAACTAGTTTACCTGGAACGAGCCCAGGCAACTCATTTATGTGTTGCCTATCCTGAGACATAAGATGTTAAGACTCGTTGCCAGTAATTACACTGCCTGTCTTGCCCTTCCCTCCGAAACACAGCAAAGCTGATTCACGGGAGAAACAAGCAAGATGGTGGTACCCATGCAGCCGGGAGCGTGGCACAGCGCATCCCTCCCACTGGTGAATTAAGAAAAACCCATTTCCTGGCAATCACAGGAGGGTCAAATTCGAACCCGGACCTCTCGTCTCTCACTCAAGATCCCAATCCACTAGACCATAGTCGCTCACACAATTTGTATGTGGCCAATGTCGCTTTCATAATCCACTATTAAGTCTTGTTTTGTCTTAAGAGCCTTGAGAGGTATTGTGCCGCACGTCGTTTTGAATACTTCGATGATACTTTTTCCTACTGAAGCAGTTTTTCTATGTTTTGGTAAGGTTTCGATAACTACCATCCTATGCTTAGGCAGCGTATGGATGAGTTTCTTACGCCTTTGCACTAGGGACCTATAACTAAAATAAATATAAAATAGAAAATAACATACTCATATTTGAAAGGCCGACAACGGACTTGCAAGCCCTTGAGTGTAGCGGGTTTCTAGAGGTGTCGATGATTACCAGGGGAACCGACTATCCTTTTACCTACTCTACTATAAAAATGAGGTTCTTGAGGTTCTTGGATGAACTGGTTTATATTCTAAGAACAAATCATACGATAATAAGTGATCAACACATTATATATTGTCTAATTGCTTAATAAAAAAACTTATACGTAACATTTTTTTCTTAAACACAGTGAAGCCGCGTATTCTATATTTCCTCATATCCATTAGCAATATTAATTTCGTTGGTGACGCGCTCATTCGGCAATAACCTTCCGTTATCTTAACCGACTCAGTCAAAGGGAAACATCGGAACGCCCTTCTTCCGTGTCACTTAATGTTTGTTCAATGTAGGTAATACAATTGTCTGAACAATAGTCTATTTGTTATGAGGCTCTCGTAATGGTCTGGGTTCGCACCTAAACATTTATAAATAAAAATAATGACTTAAAAAAAGAATATTCTAAAAAATAAAATTTAAATTACTAATCTATACTAATATTATAAAACTGCAGAATTTGTTTGTTTGAACGTGCTAGTCTCAGGAACTACTGGTCCGATTTGAAAAATTCTTTCCCTTTAAGCTCAATCGGTACAGTAAGTGAGCAGATGGCTCACTTAAGAAATATTCGAAAGGGGGACGCCCCCCTCCGCGCCCCGCAGGGGGCGCGTTTGGTCGCGCGCGCTGCTCGGGAGAGCAGGATTTGGACTAGTCGAATCCGATACGTTTGACGAATCTTTTACGGTTGAATTTAACCTATCATCATGAGGGCCGGCCCTCATCCCTCCCTCTGGAGAGGGGGGCGGGTCATGCGCGGTGCCCAAGCAATCTAGCGGTAGCGTAGTGCTAGCGCTGTTTGCGCGGTCTGGGTTTTGTCTACTCGTATCGGATTCGAACCTAAGCTTCCGCGATCGATCCGGATCGATGTGGTTTCCATGTGTAGGGTTCGACGTCGCTTACGACCCCGAGGCCCAAGCGGTGTGCAGGTGTACCTAGCACCGTGTATGTGTCTGTATATGCTGTGACGTTCGCGTCGCGCATTAGTAGCTGAGAGATTTCGTCAGCTGAATCTGTTAAAACATGCTTAGGTAACCTATGTCTAATTGGAACTGAGCTATCTGGGGCATAGTTTGCCGCGCTCACGATGAGCGGGTTTGGGTGGAAGGGTGCCTTTTCAAAGTGACGTTCTGACGTCATTTTGAAGTGGCCCCTAATGGACTATAATCTGTGCAGGTCGATGTTTCTTACGTACCACGGGCAACCGGTTGCCATGCGTAATTTTTTTTTTTAAATACTCTGCAGACCATTGGTCCGCACCATTGTTAGACTGGTTTTGATGATGATTTATTGTTACTTCTGTTGCTCCGCAAAATTGGAGTTCGTTAGGAGGTTAGTTGATGATAATTGATTGATTAGCTTAAGAGGAGCCGCTGGGGTGGAAGAGGGAGAGACGATGTTACCACCGGTTCAAACTCTAGCCCTTTCCTGAGAAGAACCGGCAAGAAACTCAGTGGGCAGCGTCCCTATACTTGACACTTATAGATGGTAAAGTGTTTGCACGGTGTTTAGTGGTTACGCGCGCTCAAGTTAGTGGTTAAGGGCTCCTCTTATTTTGTCACCGTTATTAGTATGTTAGTTGTGTCACGGGGTGTGGATCCTAGTGATTCACTCCCCGCGCACATAGCTGGTCATGAGTGTTAGTTCGGTTTGCGCGCCCTATTGTCCTCAAGTCCTGGTCAGTTGTTTGGCTCGGCTGCGCTGGATTCTGTGGCGCGCCCCTTTGTCTTCAGTTTCTGGTTAAATTTTTTCTTATAATGGCGTGGTCTCTGTTCTTAATTGCCATTTTTAAGTTGTAGTTGTTTATTTCTTGGTCAGGGATTGCTGCGACTTTTATCAGCTTGCCCAGTGCGTCATCGCTGTCACAGGTGTAGTATGTGAAATGTTTGGTATGACGCGAGAGGGCTACAACTGCGTGAGACGCGCTGTCGTGTAGTTTTATCCTTGAAAAATTTATTTTGGACTATTTGTAGTGCATTAAGTCGACTTTGTGGCACATGCGCAAACGCGACACAAGAGTATGACATAATGGGTTGGATACAAGTTTTATACAGAGTTAGCTTATGCCTGAGGGGCATTTTGCTGTTTTTGTTAATTAAGAAATATAAACGGCTCAAGACGAATTTGGCCTTTTTGGTGACTGTCTCTATGTGTGGTCTAAATGACATCGACCTGTCAAGGGTGACCCCCAGTTATTTTACCTGATCTAAACTTTCAGTGTTAGATAGCCCATTTATTGAGGAAGGCTATAAGCTACATAACATCACGCTGTGACTAACAGTAATTAAGTTGAGTAAGTAACAGTAATTAAGTTGAGGCAACAGCTAGTGTACAATATACTGAGTTATTTAAAACGGGATATTTGCCATGTTTTTCATTTTTATTTCGCGGATCTCGATATTTCGACATTATCTACGAATCTCTTGTTCACGAGACTGAAGTATGCAGGTAGATGTTGACGGCATTAGATTAAATCAAATATCCCGTTTAAAATAATTTTCGTAATGAAAATAACCATGTTAATTTAAAATCAAATATACTGAGTGTCCGGTAAATAAGAGTAATACGCGTGCTGAAGTGGCAGTGGACGGGTATATACGCGCAAGAACTGATTGTAGGCAATAGTGTTCTTGAGGCATTCAGGAAGGCGAAGGGTCGCGTCGGTGGACTAATGACTAGTTAGAGCGACGACTGCTCGCCAGCCTCCTAAAATGAACACCAAGACTGATCTCCCGCCACTGACATCCAACAAGGGCCGACCACTGCATAGAAATCGTCGTCCCAACTTGTTCGTAGACGACTCTTCCTTCCGCCATATCCGTTGTCCTACATACCTCAATACTACTAAAGAATTTTGTCAAGTCAATGTTTGATTTTATACAATTTTATTGTGAAACTTCATGATAAATATTCAAGAAGTATATTTATCTTACGTAGATACTGACAATTCTTTTATTTTTTTAGCTCGACCAATGATGAATTAATATAGTATGAAAATGTAATTCGATACGTCATGATATGGTGTGAGAAACCTAAATGGTAAATATATTCGTATAAGTCGCGAGCAATACCTAACGTACCTACATATAAACCTGCATAATATGCATAAGCACTTTTCTCATGCAAGATCACGAAAGACCTGCGCCACTCATCCAATGGACGCTTCTTAATTAGCCGACCCGACACCGGCACCGGCCCGGCACCGACATTACTCGACGCGACGACCCGCACGACACCGACAGCTGCTACATTCTTCATTAGACCGACACCGACATGCTCCGACACGACACGTTTTTTTTTTAATAATACCTATTAAAGCTTTTACACCACGTCAATCTGGTCCCGTAGTAAGTTCTCGAAGAACTCGTGTTACGGGTATCAGACAACGGAAATATATTTAAGACTTTTATATTATACGTATTTTTAAATATAATTCATATATTTAATACACATCCATGACCCATGAATACAGAAAAACTTTTTGTTCCCTGGCGGGATTCGAACCAGCTTTAATATTTATATAATTCCAGACGTGTACAAGGACGTTGTATGATGCCAGCGTATAATAATAGTGATAATAGATTGTATTTGTTGTATTTCCTATATTTAAGACGCAAAAAAAGAAGTGTTTTGAGATGATTTTGGGTACACATTCAATTACTTTTGGATGGCATGTCTACAATTTATTTGAAAATCTAATAATTGATGACTACACGGAAGCATAGGTACGTGTGTACACAACACATGCATAAAGATGCCAGCCCGACAGTAGTGAGAGGCTTGCTAAAAACGACATGCACCGACACCCATATGTCGGTGCCGGGCCGGTCTATTGAGACAGCGTGCAGTACAATTTCATAGAATTATGCGCCTACTGGTGTTGGCGTCGGCATCGGGCCGGTGCCGGTGTCGTGTCGGGTCGGCCAATCAATAAACGCTCAATGTTGATAAAGATTTAATTTTATATTCAATTAGAATATCGTATTTAATATTTGATGCGATTATACAGCCGAAAAAAGGCTCTATCTTTTTTACTTTTTAAAATAGGTAGCATTGTTATATCTTTCTAAATTTGCGATGAAACAAGTAATGTATTGCTTTAATGAGTATGAGCAGTCTGGTACCTTTTTCAATCTGGAGACCAAAGTTGAGTAAAATAATTTTCAAAAAATAAAATACAATAAAATAATATTAACTTAAAAATGAGTATACTTTTACAAAGGTAATTTTTAATATGTTGTAGGGCCTTTCGTCTATCTACCTTCTTCTTTTTGTCGTGCTACTAGTATTTATCAATATTTGTCCATTAACTACTGAAGAGATAAAACTTAGCAGCGTGGAACAGAACACGTTGCTTGTTACAATACGGCGACACTCGTCCGTTATTATAACGATGTATGTATGATGTATGTATGACTGTTATATAAGTATGTTCCACCCGACGGTGACACGGCACAGACCCACCACTGAAACAAACCTGGCAGAAGGCCTTGTTGTCGAAGACTCCACGGTTGGAACCCCCTTATATAAAAATCAATAGGTGAGCCAGCTGGCTCACCACCAAACCGATGTAGCATTAGGGCCATTTCACAGCTTAGACATTTCGAATAAAAGTATTAATGTATAATCCATTATCCAAACCAATATTATAAAGCCTGTCTGTAGCTAATCCCTCATTACCTTGTGTGTCATTACAGGCGTGTTCGGAATGATGATGATTAATCGTATGGCCTCTGTCCTTTCTTATGATATAATCTATAACATAGATCGATGCGTCTGGACGTATTCTCAATTTGAATCAGATTTTGCTTACAATTTAATTTTTTTTTTAAATTCTAATCATTCCAATTTTTTTTAATGTTAGTTGGATAGGCAAACTGGCAAACGTACCACCTGATGGTAAGTCGTCGACGTCACCCATGAACATAAACTAGTATGCCTGCAACTCATTTATGTGTTGCCTATCCTGAGACATAAGATGTTAATGTCTCGGTGCCAGTAA
This sequence comes from Helleia helle, assembly GCA_963853865.1. Lineage (NCBI taxonomy): Eukaryota > Metazoa > Arthropoda > Insecta > Lepidoptera > Lycaenidae > Helleia > Helleia helle. Next base: position 18,680,739 of record OY971423.1, on the reverse strand, counting down.
TTACACTGCCTGTCTTGCCCTTCTCTCCGAACCACAGTAAAGCTGTTTCACGGGAGAAACAAGCAAGATGGTGGTACCCATGCAGCCGGGAGCGCGGCACATCGCGCGCTCAATCAATCTTAATACTTTTTATAAAATAAAAGTGGCCTAAGTTACTTCTTTAAACGTCTTCTTTTTTGAGGATAGTGAAACCACGGGGAGTAGCTGCTAGCAAAAATAAATTTACGAAACTCCAGTTCAAACATCTATATTCTTCATACAAATGTCCTTAGCATCGTTCGACCCAGTCACTTGACCACTGCACCAGCTTAATTCCTAAAAAGAAAAGTAGAAACGTTAATAGCTAAGCTGCAAGTTTTTGACACATGCGCAGAAAACAAGAAAATACACGATTAGGTAGTACGTAGTGAACTTTTAGCGCAGACGGTAATACAATGAGATCTGTCACTTATTTACATAATAACAATGTAAACATGATGTATATTCACGTTTACATGATAACATTGTAAACATGATGTATACAAGTAAATACTTTCCAAGGTTATAAACTTAGCATATGTATGTGGTTGTAAGTTTTGGGTATGTTTTGGTGATGATAGTCATGGATGAGAAGTTTATTGTTTATGGTAAGTTTTAAGAAGACTAAGTTGACTTCTAAGTAAATATTAATTATTAATTAAGTAAAAGGAAACTCATCAAGTCTTTTTGGGAATTTGGTTTTTTTAGAGAGTGCTGTTGAAGTTATGTTCACTGTATTGATTGCGATTTATGATGATGCTTCTGGGGAAAAGTAATAAGCCCATAACGATTCTCATGGAATCGTCAGTGCAGGCTAGGTTATTAATAATAAAAAAGGAATATAGACTTATTTGTTGAAATGTTAGATGTTACACGCACTTTACCGCATGGCCTTACAACTTTTAAACACAACAACTGCTGTTTAATTTCATAAAATTAGGCCTTAATTATAGACCGTAGACAAAGACTATTATCATCATCAAGCCGTATCTATCCATATTTGGAAATGGATTTTATTAGCGTCTGCTTTTATCGCTAAACATTTATTTACATAAGTTTTACACTTTCACATTTCTAAAATAATAAAAAAAATGGTAGTCTGTAAAGCTGGTTTACGGACGATATTTCAACGTGACAACGTCATAACATAACGCAAGCGTACAATGAGCGTAACGAGACAATGAGCGTAACGGGATAATACACGCAACGGGACAATTAGCGTAACGGGACACTGAGCGTTACGAGACATTTTCGTGCATGCAGCCAGTGTTCATCGATTTATTAGACGTTGTCGCGTCAAATAAATTAATACTAACTATGAAAGGTCAAGTCGCAAATTCATACGGGTCAGACCTGATTTGTTTCAGCGTCCAAGCGGACCCGTGATATACGTATCACATCACTATATACGCAGTGAGTCGCAGTGTACGTATCACTTTATCACATATTTGTGTACGTATCACTGCAGCGGCGGCACGGCTTGCGTGCAGCATGCGTACGCATCTATATACTAAAAAGTGAATTCAAGGAATTTTTGTGTATGAATTTTGAATGTAGGATTTTTTGATTATATTGTATTGTAAACAATTAAGTGAGGCTTATAACATTTAATATGAATAAAAACTTTCATAAATATTCGAGACTATTGCCGTGGTTAAGAGATCTGTAGATACAGATTGATTAATTATAATATGAGAATAATAAAGTACACCTGTATGTCATTTGGTGGTGGCAGGTTCGAATTTGGATTGATTTTTGTGGGATGAATTCTTATATGTCTAAACCGGAGTATTCGATACCTTAAACCTACGTTTTCGAATACACTCAGGGTAAAAAACATAGGGCTAATTATTATCGACTGCTTCACGATATAAATATTGGATAGCCATCTATTTACCAACCAGAATATCGTTCAGTATCGTAAATTCAACATTCCATACTAATATTCGGAATTAATAAGTGTTTTATTAAATTAATGTTCCATTTTTGTTACTTCGCCCTTATAAAATGTATATGTTTTCAATAAGTTCCCAGTAAACGTTTAAAGTTTTTTAATTAATGAAATTAGGAAAACTGTTAAGGAACGTTTGTGTTGCAAATAAAATAAAAAAGGAATTTATCGAGGGTCCCACACTTCAGAAACAAGAAGGTCGGTTTCAAAAAATATATTATGTAGGTATCGTTAAACTATTTAATTCCCTTCTGAGCTATGGTTAAAATTTCCAGAATCGCATCAGTAAAATAGTTGCAATTGTTGATTGAAGGTAAAATGGTTGCAATTGTTGACCGAAGGTAAAATAGTTGCAATTGTTGATCGAAGGTAAAATAGTTGCTATTGTTGGAGGTAAAGTTAGGAAAGGAAATAGTTTTAAAAAATTACAAAATTTTTCAACATAACACCCATAAACACAGTGAAAACGTTGATTGAGGACATATTCAAGGAAGCGGCATGTTGATATGATATGATAGGTCCTGTACGTTAGAGGCATGTTGATAGGTACGCTGGTTCACTGAAGCTTCCCTGTTCATGTGAATATTACCTAATACGTAATGTGGTTTATATTAGTAAAGTTTTAGACGCTACACTCCCTCCATATTAATAACGGTTATGAACTTTGATGGATTGGAATACTTCTTGACTGTGCCAATCTCTACATTGTTGTCTAGTAGATATGAAAGAAATTATTATTATTATTATGAAAGAAAATCTAAATTTCTGAATAGTGACCGCGTGTTTGGCATGAATTGAAACCTGACTTTATTTATTTAGTACCTGGATGACCATGATGAGCCTTGCTGAGAGCCTTGCCACCTGGATGAGCTTTGCTCGGTATTTTTTTTTTTTTTTTTTACAAAAATGACATTTTCTAAAAATGATTCCTAGCTAGATCGATTTATCACCCCCGAAACCCCCCATATACTAAATTTCATGAAAATCATTGGAGCCGATTCCGAGATTCCAATTATATATATATATATATATATATATATATATATATATATATATATATATATATATATATATATATATATATATATATATATATATACAAGAATTGCTCATTTAAAGATATAAGATTTATAAAGAGCACCACAGTTTTGCATCAACCATAATATTAAAAAATAAAGAGCAATTAAATAACTAAATCTAGTCACAATAACTAATTATGTTCGGCCACAACATGCTTATTAACAATAATTATTAGAATTACATAAGTTAGAAAATTGATAATTAATCTTCAATTAATATCAAATTCAAATTAAAAATAACAGAGCAATTAAATAACTTATGTAATTTTCTTCTATTTCACTCATCTATGAATTTCGCTGTTCATTTAGCTGACATTTCCAATATTATTTACTAGCTGTTTCCGCTACCTTCGCCCGCTTTAACTTACTCAACTTAAGTACTGTAAGTCACAGCGTGATGTTATATAGCCCATAGCCTTCTTCGATAAATGGGCTATCTAACACTGAAAGAATTTTTCAAATCGGACCAGTAGTTCCTGAGATTAGCGCGTTCAAACAAACAAACTCTTCAGCTTTATAATATTAGTATAGATTTATTTCTTATTCATAAGTCAACTTTAACAAAGATCCATATTATTGGTGAACAAAAAACTTATAACTATTATAGTAGCAAACATCGATTATAATTCATAATTTAATCATTTTCAAAAATTACCATCCCCGTGTGAATGCGCAAACAAAATTTCGTACAAATTTTAAATACCTACATTTGCGTAAAACCTCTTTGATTTCAGGGAGACCCGTGTCCAACAGTCGAGTATAGGTAATAAACTATATAACGAATTTTAATACATTTTAGTCAAATGTTATCAGAAAACATATTAATTTCCATAACTGAGTTATATTTAAAACTGTCAAAACATAGTATTTTAAAGGTGATGCCAGTGGCGCAGGGTTAATGACATTCCATCCCAGCACTTAAAACTTTACGGGTTGTGTTTCGAGTGGTTCTGTGTCGGGATTATCTTCCGAATGAGATGGAAGGATGAAATATAAATATTATAAGTATATTTTTGTGACTTACATGACATGGATTTGGATTTGAAATAAATTTATTATTATTGTTATAGCAGGGGATATGGCGGTTTGGCGCGGACCTGTCGCTCCCTGCGGTCATCCGAGCGATGACCGTCAGTGATAGCACATGGCAGGCGGTCCTCTCCTTCTGCGAGGACGTGATGTCGCAGAAGGAGTAGGCGGAGCGGGAGAGGGAACGCACTGGCGCCTCTTCCCGCAGGAGAGCGCGGCGGCGACAGGTGGTCGCACCGCCGTGAGGGACCTGTGCGCGGCCGATCGGGGGATCCACCGCGCGCGTGTAAGGTTCGGGCTATAAGGCACTTTAATGTGTTCAGGGTGCCTTAAGCAGAGATGGAGGAGGGGACGACACCCCCACCTCCAGAGAAGAGTGCCAGATGGCACACCGTTGTGGCCCGGTGCGGACGTCCACAGCTCTCGCGTCGGGTCACCTAGACGACGAGGAGAACACCGCTGGGGTTTAGTGGGTAGAGTCTGCGTCCACCTTACCATCTTCTCGGGCGCAGAGAGTCCCACATAACCTTCCCCCCCCCCGGACCTGGTGGTATGCCTAAACGCATTCCCCAGCGAAACCAAAAAAAAAAAAAAGGGGATATGGCGGTTCGAATGACCGTCGGCATGTTATTTTTTATTCAAGACAAGTTCTTCTGCTATTTTTTTGCTTTTGTTTAAATTTACCAGTCTGATATGCTTAGACTTGTCCTGTTTTTAATAATGAACTGCCTCCATGTGTACCGGTGTAGGACGGGGGAACATATCGTGAAGAAACCTGCAAGCGTGGTTGAGAGTTGAGACTAAGATTTTGAATGTGTGTCACAACCACACATTGGACCATAAGGAAATTATGGCCGCCTCGCCTTATTTTAAGGAGACCCGAGCCCCGCGGTGGTACGTAAGTCGATGATGATGTTTGTCCTAGAAGACGGAATAATAATATCTATGGACGCTTTTACACCACGTCAATCTGGTCTCGATTCTCTCTCTCTCTGATCTCGTCTCTGGTCTCGGTCAATCGGTTCTCGAAGAACTCGTGCGCCAACGCGTTAATTATTGTGCAACAGAGGTCGATCTACCTTTTAACCGGGTTAAATTATACATTACCGACGACCTCTGTGGCTCAGTGGTAAGCGCGTTGGCGCTCAAGCCAGAGGTTGCGGGTTCGAATCCCGCCAGGGAACAAAAATATTTTCTGTGTTCCTGGGTCATGGATGTGTATTATATAATAAAAATCTTAAATATATGTATAGTATAAAAGTATTAAATATATGTCCGTTGTCTGGTACCCGTAACACAAGTCCTTCGAGAACTTACCACGGGACCAGATTGACGTGGTGTAAAAGCGTCCATAGACATTATTATTATTATTACGTACGGTGCACCGCGAGGAATAAGGCCCAGCTGCGCTCGGCGCAACGGCAACTTATTAACCAATTAAAATATACATATTTTCTTTTTTCAGATTGAAGCAGCTCTTGCAGAAAGTTCGGCCATGAAAAAACTAGTTGGAATTTTATCGATTCGTTCTATAAAATATAGGCTCGTTCAATAAACGTGTAATAATAAAAAAGATCTAACACCACTCGCGACTTACATACGACATAAAAATTCACCTGCATTGATTTCTTTTCATGAAGTTGAAGGTCAATTGTGTAGACGGGTCCCCTCACCACAGTTTAAGCCGTGCCATGGCGGTTGGGCGAAGCCAAGTGAATTGACAGGCCTGCTCTTTATACCTCTCCTATGTCCCATACTCCATAAGAGTAGGACGGGGCAAGGGGCAAGGATGGGAATCTCATCCCATTGTACTGTCCCGACGTTAGGAGGGGTTGTTCCGTGGTGCCCGCACCTCAGAACAATTCCTCCCCTTTTTTTAAAAAATATATAATGTCCGGGCGCGTGTCGCCTCTGACGTAATCAGAGCTTTTTTTTTTTTTTTTTTTTTAAATAACTCTGCAGACCATTGGTCCGCACCATTGTTCGATTAAAGTAGTAAAGTAATGGTTTTTGTTTGCTCCGCTTGTTTTAGTTTTGTTAATGATGATGATTTTAATACTGTTTAGCCTAAGAGGAGCCATCGAGATGATGGAGGGAGAGTGACATGTTACCACCGGTTCGAACCCTAGCCCTATCCTGAGAAGAACCGGCAAGAAACTCAGTGGGCGGCATCCCTATACTTAACACTTGATGCTGGTAAAGTGTTTGAGCGGTGGATGGTGGTAATGTGTTGTTTAAAATGATTTTATCGTAATGTAAAAACATATTACGACGTCTGATTTCTGGACGTTTCATTCATCCGGGGCACCCCACCAAAGGCGGCATTGGTGGCATTTGCCAGGTTTCAGTGGGTAGTGGTTTCACGTCCGCCTTACCAGCTTTCGGGTGCAGGGGGACATACCCACCTGGGGAGTCCCCCTTCCCCCGCGGGATGCCTAAGAGCATTTTCCAAGACAGGTCTACGGGACCAAAGAGCATTGAAATTCACTTTTATGCTAGTTAAACATGTATGCACTTTACACTTACACTTTTACTCTTACCACGTTTCCAAAGTATACAACTCTCTTACCTACACAAATTTTATCCACGTGCAAAATAAATAATGCTTCCTTTGCCCGTAAATAAGCTTAATATTTTTCAAAGAGTTTACTCGGCGAAGACGAAATTCGCAATTTTTCACCTGCACAGTTGCGAAATGACGTCCTGGATTCGCCTTTTCAATTTATCGTCCGATATTCTCGAATATCGCCTCCATTCTACTGAGAGCCTGCTACTGACAACCTTTGGGAGTTATACAAATATGACTTTCTCTATTATGTAAATAGGTTGTTTACCAACATTTATTATGTAAAGCACTAAAAGCAAAACATTTTTAACATTATTAGCCTTTTCCTGTCCACTGTTAGAGATAGGTCCCTTTTAGTGAACGCCAAGACGGCCACTGACCAGTGCCCACAATACGACTTCAGGTGGTTTTATTACTGGTACTATAATAAGATAGACTTCATTCCGTTCATTGTGTAATTAAATCATCATCATTTAAACAAAACTATTTACGATTTCTTTCTGAATCTATACGTTGATCATGGTATATGTGTATTTATAAAGTGGCTTAGGAAACAGTTTTTGTTATCGAATTTACGATTTTATTACATAGAAATAAGCTATATTTTTAACTGCAACCTTAAGTGAAAAATAAATCAAAACGTAATCGGTCAGCTTCTAGCCGACTGCCACAAGCGCTCTTGCAATAATCTGGCTGATTGCCACTTGTAAAGTATAGACCTATAAGTGTTATTTTATTATTTTATAAGTGAGCTCATTTCAGCTTACTCTATATATAATTAAATAAAAACTTCTACTTATAACCTCATACCAGTCGGATATTTAAAAATTGAGAATTAATCTATGCTCTTAAAGTATATAGACACTTTCATGTTTCCTGTAAAAATTTCTTATGCAGGAAAATCCCATTTTGCACCAGACTCGATGCCACCCACAAAAATCATCACCGCTCACCATTATATGACATTATTTGTCACTTATTTATTCGCTGTACATTGAAGCGTGGTATTATGAAATGATCGATTGCCGCCTCGTATAAACAGCGTTGGAGCTGCGGCCGTCCATCGCTCTCAGGGAGATTTATATCCTCAGTACTTAGCGATTAATCTTAATCTTGCCTGTCCATTATTTTTGTGCTATCTGAAATTCTTTTCCAACAATTTCCCTTTAATGATCTGTAAATGTGGTTGAATATTTTGGGTAAAGATGAGATAAAGAGGAGATAATTTATCATATTTTTATTGAAATAATCATCACCATTACACAGACACACAGACCTCTTTCAATGAACGCTAAGACGGCAATTTATATCCCCTCGCCGTCATCCAACTAAGACCGGCCACTGCACAGAAATCATCGTATATTTGAAAGTCTACCGACTCTCAGTCTTTGTCTTTCGTCAGTGTAAATGAATTCGATGATTTAGCTGTGGACGGAAAAAGGCTGATAATTATGATAATGATGGTGATGATGATGATTAGTTCATCATCAATTTAAATAATTTTCGCAATATATTTTGGGCGAGATTGATCTTATCTCACAGTATTTCATTCGATTGACAAACAACAAAATTATCTAAGTTTCCACCAAGTAACAGCCCTGCAGGGCTGCCAATAAAGACAGCTGGCGTGCATTCAAGAAGGTGTCGTACTTCCAAACTATGAAGAAACTCTCCTTATCCCTAATGTGTCTTGGATGAGTTCCAATATTGGGCAACTATTTAATATAACGGGACGTCACAGTTTCCCTACATTACTTTTTAGGGGACAAATTAAAAGCCATTTCATAAGATTTTAATTTTACATTCATGATACGATATTGCCTTTTGTTAAATAAAGTTATGTTATTCTTGTATAATAAAAACGAGCAGGTTTTTGTCTTAGTATATATAGACAAACTGGAAAAAGTCTCCTGGTAAGTGATCAACGTCGCATATTAATATAAAGGAGTTCACCTGGGATCTGGAATACGCAGTTTATCCTCAGACTTAAGATGGTAAGTCTAGGCGCCAGTAATTACACTGCCTGTCCTGCCCCTCGTTCCGAAACACATCAAAGCCTGATACAGCCACCAATACTTGCTAATACCATGAAATCAATCTTTAGAAATAATATATGTATCCTGTACCTAAAGCATAAACTTTTTTCTGATAGACATATAAGCCACCTTAGTTTAAGTGGTCAGCATCGCCAAAGAACATGAAGAAGTTTACCCAGCGCTAGCCCTGGCAACTTACCCGTGTGGTACCTTTTTTTTTCATTTGCGCCGGGAAATGCTCTGATGCATCCCGCTGGGAAGTGGGTCTCCCCAGGCGGATATATGGGATTCGCTGCGCCCGAAAGGTGGTAAGGTGGACGCAGCTCTACCTACAAAACCCGGCGACTGTCACCAATGCCGCCTTTGGTGAGGTGCCGCGGATCTCTTGAGCAAATAGGGCACTACGACGGCTAGTCAGTCCCTCAAGGGATCGACGCCACCTCCACACAGGGGACAGTGCAATGGGGTGAGGTTCCCATCCTCGCCCCTTCTTATGAGGGGTACAAAGACCACTTCCCTCGGCTCAATTGGCTTCGACCAAGGTGCTGGGCATACCCTGGGCTACTGAGCCCCACCGCCACGACTAGGCTTGAACCATGGTGGGGACCCGTGTGTTACCTATGCTGTTGACGTAAAATGTTAAGACTTAGTGCCAGTAATTACACTGCCTCTCCTGGACCCTTATCTCTGAAATGGAACAGAGTTGGAAAACAGTTACGTAAGAAATAAGCAAGATGGTGAAGCCCTCTGGCGCCAGGATGGGAACCTGGGCCCAATATGACACGATGTAGCGGTACTGCTTAGTAGTGGCCGAGCAGTTTCGAGGAGAAGTCTGTCCTTCGCCGGTGCCAGCCTGACGCTTGAGGTGATCCTGTTGCCTGCAGGTCCGGGACCCTCAAAAAGCGGCTGCATGCGCTCTCATAAGTTTTAGCTTTAGTAGGTGCAAGTCCCACATAGGGTTAGAATCCACCCGAAGATCTTGACTACATCCATAAAGGATATCGATAAAAAAGGATGGTGAAGCCCATGCAGGCGAGTGTGCGGTGTACTCTTCTGGCCGGTTTCAAGTTTTTTTTTTTCAGTAATAGCCTACATATCCATTACATATTTTTCTTTGCATTTTCTAGTACTACTAGAATGAGTGGGGGTATATAATCATGAGTTTATAAATATTTATAACATACTAGCTGGTGCCCGCAAGTGTTATACTAGCTTAGCGGTGAATGCAAGAATTTCTTACCTACATCTAGTGGCACTGAGTTCGAGACCACAAAATTACAAACAAAGCTGGTGCACGTAGCTTTATCAGCATATACCCACAAATAATGCGGCTTTGTATTGGTAAAAGAATTTTCAAAATCGGTTCAGTGGATCAAGAACCCCTACAACTCAACTCCCCCCCCCCCCCCTTCACAAAACCTCACGAACTTTGTCTCTTTATAATATTAGAATAGACGGCGATTTTATATTATGTTGGGATAACTCACATACGCCCATCTGATCCCAAACTCGGCAGAACCTGTTCATATGGCAACCAGACCACTGATAAATACTTATAAATATATTTCTAAATACATACATATTATAGATAAATTACTGATCATGCTCATCACACAAACATTTGTCTGGGTGGGGATCGAACCCACGACCTTCTGGTTTAGCAGTTAGGGTCACTAACCACTAAACCAACAGGCTAGTATAATAATATTATATAGAATGTTTAATGTTGAACGCACTAATGTCCACAACAATCATTTTGCATGAAATAATTTTAATATGGAACCGCGAGAATAGCTTCATATATTACAATAAATTTATATTTACAACCACATGGCAGTATTTACTTTCGTCAGTCACTCGTAATCAGGATCAACATGGTATTGTAACCCTTTGAGGGTTTTGTCGAAGATACAACTGGAATATAAACGAGATGGAAAATGTCCTCGGAATATTTGAAGGGTCGAAAAAGGATACAGATTATGTTGTTATGACTTTTGTGTATGAAAATATTATATTCCTTTCCTTTTCCGCGGTTTCGCTCTTAAATTCACAGTAGAATTTTGGTTAGTGGTTTATTATGTATAACTGATCAGAGCGAATTAGGTTTAAAAGAAAAAATAGTTAGAAAAGAGCGGCTGAGAGGGATGGCCGCCGACGAGGCCTTTCCCCGCGGGCGACGAACGGGGGTGCGTAGGAGGCGCTACTTAATGCGCCTCCAGTAACACCCCTGTTCTTGTGTCAGGGTCAGGATGGGTGACCTGTGCCCACTATGACACAACGTGGTGGGAACTGCTTAGTAACGGCCGGACAGTCCCCCCTTATGAGGAGTAGTCTGGCCTTCGCCGGGGCCAGCCTGTCGCTGAGATAATCCTGTTGCCTGCATATCCTCAAAAAGCGGCTGATGGTGCTCGCAGTATTGTTAGTTAGGGTGGGCATTCCCAGGTGCGAGTCCCCCATTGGGTCAGGATCTACCCAAAGATTATAAACATACAATAGTCTGATTTTGAGTCCAGTGTTATTAAGGTTTTGAGTCTATACTATATAATTTATTATTAAAAGTCTTGTGGATATTTAAATAAAAATCACGTCGCGGTAATATATGATATTTAAAATATTAAGAGTATAAAATACAGTTTTACATCTCATCTGTTAAGCAAACAGGCACCTTGACAGCCAGTCAGTCTCTCATTGGACCGACGTCACCTCCACAAAGGGGTTGACCCGCACTACATAACAACCTCTCCTAACGTTGGGACAATACAATAGGGTGCGGTTCCCTTCCTCGCCCCTTGCCCCCCCGCTCTTTTGTCCCCTCTTCTTATATGAGGGACTTATAAAGAGTCCTCTCGGATCAATTAGCTTTGCGCAAGGTGCTGGGCTCACCCTAGCCCCTCCTCTACGTCAAGGCCTGAACCATGGTGGGGAAGTACAAGTTTATATTAGTCTATCCTATTACCCTATAATAGGATATTTTTTACTAATATTGCTAATATACGAAGATCGTCTTTCGTCCGTGTTGGATGCGAGTGGCGAGGGATCGGTCGTCTTGGCGTTTTTTGAGGGAGACCTATGTTCAGCAGTGGACGGATAGAGGCTGATGATGATGATGATGAATGCTAATGTTCGTTTGATACATTTTTCTATTCCAGAAAGGCAGTCATTAGTCACGAGAATAGTGACACGCGTTTCTTCTGTCGAGGGCGGGACTGACTTACCTTGCCCCGCCCGCCCCTGCTCATTCACAATCCCGAATATTTTTTAGTTTATTTAGTTTGGTTTTGATGTATATATATATATATATATATGTGCAACGTATTGTTTGACGACTTTTTCGTTAAGATTTTGTATAGTTTGGGGAAATGTGTATTCTATGAGGAAAGTCCCAAACTATATCATATACCTAACGTATTGTTTAAGGAAAATTTATCAATACATTGCACATACATACGTCAAAGAATACCTCAAACAATACTATGATATATATATATATCATAGGGGGCAAAAGCAGTTGGATCCTTAGGTGACTACCGACGGCCATAAACATCCGCACAAGAGGCTATTCAGATGCGTTGCCCTTCTTTACCCCATCCCCATTCATGGGCTACCGAAAACTCAAAAACCGCACGAAACGCGACAGCATAGCTGTCACTTCACACCAGTATCATGTGAGTGAGAAGTTTCAACCACAGTCAAACACATTTATTGCAAGATAAAATTATGTTTTTCAGTAGCCGTCTGTGTCAATTGAGCTTCAACAAGAAATTAGACACTTTTTCAAAATAAGCTATAACCAGTTGGATATAGTTTGATGATGAACTATAAAATACTTGTTCCTTATGAAGCAAATCAATGCTAGAAAGTTCGATGAAAAACTAATACAAATTTGTCAAGTAATAACTTAACTCGGGGAAGGTATTTTTGGGCAAATAAATGGGCTTCCATTTACTACATCAATGTAGATTCAATATGTGTTACTACCACTGCTTTACATATGAATGTAGGTTATTCTATAGTAGCTGTTGTTATGCAGCTTCGACCGCGTTACTCAACTCCTATAAGTCACAGCGTGATGTTATGTAGCCTTCCTCGATAAATGGGGTATCTAAATAATTTTTCAAATCAGACCAGTAGTTCCTGAGATTAGCGCGTTCAAACAAACAAACAAACTCTTCAGCTTTATAATATTAGTATAGATTATGTTTTTGGAAGGATATTAAAAAGTATTTGCCTTTTATATTCGAATGATTAAATCATATTAGGTAACACATGAGGTAACAGTGAACGAAAAAGCAAAACACTGCTTCAACGTTAAAGTCGTATTAACTGTTGGTAACCTATCTAACTTGGCTTCCCCACCATGGTTCAGGCCTTGACGTGGCGGTGAGGCTCAGAAGCGTAGGGTGAGCCCAGCCCAGCCCAGGGACAAAAGAGCAGGGGTAAGGAGCGATGACGGGAACCTCACCCCATTGTACTGTCCCGACGTTAGAAGGGGTTGTTTTGTGGTGCAGGACACCTGTCCTGCACCACAAAACAATAAACAGGGCACCTGCCCTGTTTATTTACTAGATCCGGGACACCTTACCAAAGGCGGCATTGGTGGCACTCGCCGGGTTTTAGTGGGTAGAGCTGCGTCCACTTACCAGCTGTCGGGCGCAGAGAGTCCCACATACCCGCGTGGGGAGACCCACTGCCCTGCGAGATGCCTCAGAGCATTTCCCGGCGTTAAAGAAGAAAAAAAATCTAACTTTGCTGACACCAACTCCAAAAGCAGCAATAACGACGTGGTAAACGTAAAGATGCACATTACTCATTAGTAGTTGAAGAATAAGTCGATTACAAGTTGTAAACAGCAAAACTAAAGAAATGCGATTTTTTATGTTATTTATATTACTTTTTGCTTTTTAATTTTTTGAATCGTTTTTTTTAGTTTTTTATTTCTTAATTTGTAGTGATTCCAAAATTCGATAACTGTTTTTATTTGTCTGAAAAATGGGTAGAAGTGTTAAATGCGTTGCTAATATTAGACAGTGCCATTTTAATGAGATAAATAAAGAAAGAGTTTAAAATCAATACCCAACCGAAGAAAAACCAATGTGGAACTGTGTAAGAAATGCATGTAAGCAATCTTGGCATATTTGCTGCCATTTATTAAACGATTCGAGAACGATATATAGGTATAGAACATACACAAATTAGAATGGATCTCTCCCCCACTGAACAAATTCCGGCAGGCTGCTTATGCAATAAATAAAACACTTTTACGATTTAAGCGTCTATTTACTCGTAAGACGATTCACATAAATATATATTCTTAAATGTCTTATAACTTTACCAGAACCAAGCTATAGCGCGATTCAGAAAATTAACAACGCCATCTAGGCGTCACCGAGAAACTAAAAATAATAAACTTATCCTAAATACACATTTACATTGACAAATTAAATGTTTATTGGTGTACATGTTTAATCCAGACATACCGCCCACCAAGGACATAATGCGAAATGTCCTTCAAACCGCCCACCATGCAACAATCCAAACTGTGAAGAATCACTCAACTAATAATTTATTTAGTTATAGGTAAAATTGCTAACTTAGAAGTAGGTCTTTTAATCAAAGAGTTTTTGGTACGGATTGTAACTACTCGCGTAATATTATCGGGTCCCGGATGTTTTTGCTCGATCTTGCCTAGCAACCATCGCGCCGGGGGTAGATCGTCCTCCTTAACTAAAACCACATCACCCAGTGATGGTTCCGGGTTCTGATATTCCCACTTATGCCTTTGAAGGAACTGATGAAGGTAATCCTGGGACCATCGACGCCAAAAGTTCTGCATCATTCGCTGGTGAAGTTGCCATCTTCGCAAAGTATACATATTTGACGCCTCATAATTTGCATCAGGAACTACTATGAGTGGTTCCCCTACCAGGAAATGACCAGGAGTCAACACTATGACCTCGGTTGGATCCTCTACAAGAGATAATGGCCTTGAATTGAGACAAGCCTCAATTTGAGATAACACTGTGGCCATCTCCTCATATGTCAACGTAGAGTTTCCAACTACTCGTTTGAGGTGGAACTTTGTGGACTTTATTCCTGCCTCCCATAGTCCACCGAAATTAGGAGCGCGAGGAGGAATAAAATTCCACTGTGTTCCATTGGTCGCGAGATACTCTGCCAGTTCAGGTTTCAATTTAGCTTTTCTTCGCTGAACAGACACAGTAACTCTCGAGCAGCCCCTACAAAATTTGTGCCGTTATCGCTGTATAACTCAGCACACCTACCTCGTCTTGCGACGAACCTTTTAAAAGCGGCTATAAACCCTTGAGTAGATAGCTCGCTCACGACTTCAAGATGTACGGCTCTGGTCGACATGCAAATGAACAGAGCAATATATCCTTTATAAGACTTGTTACCTCTACCCTTTGAAATTCTTATATTAATAGGCCCTGCGTAATCGACTCCGCTGACAAGGAATGGCTTATTCGGGGTAACACGCGCTGAAGGTAACTGCCCCATGAGTTGAGGTGTGGACCTGCTTGAGTAACGCGCACAAGTGACACAGCTACGATAATGTTTCTTAATTAGAGACTTCGCACCAACAATCCAATACTTCGATCTCAAATATGTCATCATGAGTTGCGGCCCTCCGTGCAGGGTTTTTTGGTGAGCATCAGCAATTAAGAGCCCAGTTAAGAAAGATTCTTTCGGTATGAGAATCGGATGTTTCTCGTTACAAGACACCGACGACATTTCCAGCCGGCCACCGACTCTAATTACACCTTCCGAATCTAAAAATATATTTAACGTCTTTAACCTTTTCTTTTTCTTATCTATTATGCCGTGTTTTCGCAGTTCTTCCAACTCTTCCCCGAAACCTTCTTCTTGACATTTTTTAATACAGACACTTATCGAATCCTCAATTTCCTGTCGCTCCAATGCTCCTAAACTTGGCCTACTACTTGAACCTTTCCTTAATCCTAACCAACGGCGACAATAGGCGATCACACGAACAAGCTTCGAGAATGACGAAAACCTTTGCCACAAGGTTGTGTTAACAACCGCTGCATGAACCTTAACCTGCTCCAGATTTGTACCCAGATGTTTTGGTTTTGTAAACGTAATTACCTTATTTTTTAGAAATTCTGGCCCTTCAAACCATATAGTCATTTCTGATAGTTCCGCCGGAGAAATCCCTCGTGATGCACAATCCGCAGGATTCTTCTTAGTGGCTACATGGGACCAGTGATGTGTATCCAAAATCTGTAGGATTTCAGAAACTCGGTTAGCCACGAAGGTCTTCCACCGGCTTGGGTGATTGTTAAGCCAGGCTAAAATCACCTCGCTGTCAGTGAATGCATGTAACTGATCTCTTTCCACCTCCATGACTTCAGCTACCTCAACCATCAATTTAGCCAAAAGTACGGCTCCACAAAGCTCAAGTCTAGGGATAGACACCTGCTTTATGGGAGCTACCTTTGTTTTAGATGTAACCAACGAGACGTAAACATTTCCTTCTTCATCTACCACTCGCAGATACACAACAGCCGCATAAGCTACCTTCGAAGCGTCTGAAAACCCGTACAACTCGCGCTTATATTTATTAAAAGTGTGTATCCAGCGTGGAATTTTAATATTCTGTAAGGCAGTTAAATTTTTACGGTAAGTAATCCATTCACTTATTAAATTAGTAGGAACTTGCTCATCCCAGCCAATACCAGCTAACCAAAGTTTTTGTATGAGTATTTTTGCTGCTATAATGCAAGGAGCTAACCATCCAAGCGGGTCAAATAATCGGGATATATCAGATATAATTCTTCTTTTTGTTGCAGGTTCCTCTTGCGGTGCAAGATCTACAGAGTACCGGAAGAAGTCACCACGCGGATCCCAGGTAAGTCCTAAAATCTTAGTTGTATCATCTACCCTAATCCTTAATTCCTCATCCTTATAACCTTTTGCTTTCCATATCTTAGCTAATATTTCCTTAGAATTGCTCTTCCATTTCTGCAACGGAAACCCTCCCTTTGCTAACACTTCGGTTAATTCTTTATATATTTTATAAGCATCTTCTATGTTTTCAGCCCCGGTCATCACGTCATCTATGTAAAAATCATTCAAAATAATTTTAGCGATTCCTGGCTTATCCTGACACTCCTTATAGGCTAATTCTTGCAGTGACCGCACAGCTAAATATGGAGCACAAGCGGTGCCAAAGGTAACGGTGAGTAATTCAAACTCTTGAAGTTCCTTTTCAGGACTATCTCTCCAAAGAATCCTCTGAAAATGGGTGTCTTCCCGATTTACCAGCACTTGGCGGTACATTTTAACCACATCCGCCACTAAACATATTTTATATTGTCTCCAGCGCATAATTGTATGACGTAGTTCAGCTTGCAGTGGCGGCCCAATGATTAAATCATCATTTAATGACTTCCCATTGCTTCCTTTACAGGAGGCATCAAACACTACTCGGACTTTAGTAGTATCCTTATCTTCCCGGACTACTGCGTGATGTGGTAAGTAAATAGCTGTTTTCTTAAATTTATCCTTATCTGTAACTGTTTCCATATGATTTAAGTTTAAATACTCCCTCATAACTTGTGTGTAATCCTCTTTTAACTTAATATTCTTTTGAAATTTAAATTCTAAATTTCTCAATCTTTTTTCAGCTATTTTCCTGAACTCACCACGCGTGCAGTCCGGGTTGGCCATACGAAACGGCAGTCTTACAATGAATCGACCGTCACCATCCCGTATCGTAGTATCCGTAAATAATTTCTCACATTTCAGTTCATCATCTGTGAGCATTTTTTTTGTTACCGATGGTTCGGCTTCGAGTTCCCAGAACCTCTTCAGAATATTGTCTACTTCCAAATACGAATGCATCACAGTTATGTGAGAATGGATATTTGTTGTACTGTCTACCTCACAGACACCAGATATTATCCAACCGAAAGCAGTATGCTGTGCCAAGAGAGATCCGTTAATGTTTCTTTTTATGCCTTTCTGAATGATTTGACTGTATATCTCCGCACCTAATAAGATATCAATCTTATTAGGCGTGTGATACTCGGGATCAGCCAGATCATCCAGAGTCAGGTTTTCCCATTCTACCCTAGTTGTTTTCACAACTGGGAGAAGAGACGTAACCGACTTCAAGACATGCGCATTGACCTTAACTTGAAACCGAGGATCAACTCTCGACCTTAAATTAATTTTGACTATGGACTTGGAAGTCACCCTTTTATCTCCACCTACACCAACTACGGTGTGTTTGATCGCAAGCCTTTTCAAACCTAAGTGCTGCACCATAGCCTCAGTAATAAAAGAACCTTGCGAGCCCTGATCTAATAAAACCCTAACTGGAAAATGAGTCCCGTCCTTCGACTCAGCTTGCACCACAGCTGTAGTTAGTAAAACCGTTTTAGAACAGTTCCCTGTCGAAAAACAAGACACAAGTTGCTTATCTGAGCTTTCTGCTTGCGCAGATAGCTTATTGCTGCCTGTGGCAGTATCCTCCTCTGTTGACCTTGGACTGGTCGACGAGGTTGATTGATGAATCGCCTCAACATCAGCACTACCAGAACCAGAATTACCACTGGGATGTAATAAAGAATGATGTCGACGTTTACACACCTGGCATCGGACAATATTTTTACATAGTTTAGCGGAATGGTTTCTATTTAAACAAATAAAACATAAGTTTTTATCTAACGCGAACTCACGGCGTTTATCATTACTTTCCTTTCCGAATTTTTTGCACGCGGTTATTTTATGATCCGCACTGCAATACGCACACGATACAATCGGTTTGTTTTTAACAACGTGAAAAGATTTAGTTAATTTTTTCTCACGGTGATCTACTTTAGACTCGATGTTTTCTAAACCTCTAAAGCGCCCTATTAAAAAATTAGAAAATTGTTGAAACGTGGGTAATTCGTCGCTTGAATCTGAAGATACCTTCAACTCCCATGCCTTTCGCGTATCTTTATCCAACTTAGCGCTTATAATGTGGATAATCAAGATATCCCAAGATGAAACATCCACACCAATATTTTTTATTGAATCCAAACAATCTGAAGTAGTACTAATTAAGTTTTTAATTTCATATGCTGATTCAGACAACAAACTTTTTTGACTTAGTAGACGCTTCAAGATGCCGTTCGCCAAAAACCTTTTATTATTGTACATACTATCTAATTTCTCCCACGCAACTTGATAACTATCCGACGTCACCTTAATGTTGCGTAATAATTGTTCGGCTTCCCCGGTTAAATGTCCCCTTAAATAGTAAAATTTTTGGGCGTCATCCAGTGACTTGTTTTCATGCACAAGCCCTAAAAACAAATCTCTGAATGTCTGCCACTCTGTGTACTTACCCGAAAAAGTAGGTATTTTTATTTCAGGCAACTTGAAACGTCTTTCTGAACTTTCACATTGACTGTTTGAAGTTGACTTGACTTCTGACTCAGGCGATTTTAATTTATACAACATTTCTTTTAACTCAGTTTTGAATTGAACATATAACTCTTCTACATCATCATACACACAATTTTTGTGATAATCTGAACTATACAAATCAGCTCGCTTAACCTGACTAACAATTTTAGTATGAGTGTCTGTGAACAAAGTCCACTGGTGTTCCAAGTTATCTAGCCTTGTTTCAATATAAGCAACCGTTAAACGATCCTTAGGAGACTTTTTAAAATTAGTCTTAACTTTTAGCATTTTAGCCCTTATGTCTTCCTGCAGATCATTAAACGATTCCATTTTTTATTATCTTATATTACTTTAACAATTTTAACACTTATAATTTATATAAACTATAAAAGAGAACAACTTTACTTGACAAAGTTACTAATTCTAAACAACTGAATTATTTTTCTAAGTCCAAGAAACAGATGAGCAAAATTTTACAAGTCTTTTTAACTTTAAATTCTAACTAAAATCGGGCGTGGATTCCCCGTCTCAACCAATATTTACTTAAAACTATTACAAGTCCTAAATTATTGAAATTCTCTAAGTTACTTCACTATCTTCAAAAAATTTGTAAGTTCCATTAATCTTTGAAATAAGGTTTAATTTTCACATTAATTTCTTCTGATATAATATTTAAAAATGTACTCACAATTTATCACCGCACACACACTCACTTATCTTCTTATTCACCTGTGGCGCCCTCTAGCGCTCTGCAACCTCCACTGCTGCTTCCCGGGTCCCGTCCGTCGCTCCTCCGGGTTGTAGACACCCGGCTCCTCCACTGCCTTGGCGCCGCACGTGGCACCTCGCTGTAGGGATGTTCTGGACAGCAATCCACTGCCAGTACTGACGACACGGGCGGTACTCCTGTACCACTGACTGAAAACGCAAAAATACGCCTTGCCTATCCGGCTCGAAGGACCATGAACAAATTCCGGCAGGCTGCTTATGCAATAAATAAAACACTTTTACGATTTAAGCGTCTATTTACTCGTAAGACGATTCACATAAATATATATTCTTAAATGTCTTATAACTTTACCAGAACCAAGCTATAGCGCGATTCAGAAAATTAACAACGCCATCTAGGCGTCACCGAGAAACTAAAAATAATAAACTTATCCTAAATACACATTTACATTGACAAATTAAATGTTTATTGGTGTACATGTTTAATCCAGACACCCACCATGGATCAGGCCTTGACGTGGCGGTGGGGCTCAGTAGCCTAGGATGAGCCCAGCACCTTGGGCGAAGCTAATTGAGCCGGGTGGGCTCTTTGTACCCCTCTTATAAGAAGATGGGACAAAAGAGCAGGGGGCAAGGGGTGGGAACCTCACCCCATTGTACTGTCCCGACGTTGGGAGGGGTTGTTCTGTGGTGCGGGACAACCCCTCTATGGAGGTGGCGTCGGTCCCTTGCGGGACTAGCCATCGAGGTGCCCTGTTAGCATAACAGATCCGGGGCACCTCACCAAGGCGGCACTGGTGGCACTCGCCGGGGTTTAGTGGGTAGAGCTGCGTCCATTTACCATCTTTCGGGCGCAGCGAGTCCCACATACCCACCTGGGGAGACACACTCCCCAGGCGGGATGCCTCAGAGCATTACCCGGCGTAAAAGAAAGAAAAAAAGAAAAAGAATGGATCTCTCGAAATAGTATGACGCGCTTTCATAACATCCTATACACTTTTTTTGCTCATTTTACATCAACAAGTAATAAAATGACACATAATGGACTAACTATAACTATTGTTTGTATTCGAACTGAACATTTTGGCATATTAAACTGTATGAAGTAAGCCTAACAAAATGTTGTGAAATTCTCTCGTCTGTCTATGGTCTCCGTCATCAGACATGGAATGGCACTTAAAACCCAAATAGATGCAAAGTACTCGTCAATATAAATGAATTAAATTCAAACACAAGGTATCTACCGTAAGCCATGGAGGAGTTCCCTTAATTGTCCTTCGTCTTCATCATAAGACCCCTAATAACAGTTACAACTCATCTAGATGTCTCAATACAAATTAGTTCTCATCAATACAAATTATTGAAGCTAAAATACAAGGTAACTGCTATAAATGGTTAAGGAGTTCACGTAGCTGTCTATGGTCCCTATTATCAGACCTATTAAGGCACTTATAACCCATATGGATATAAAACACTCGTCAATATAAATGAATTAAGTTCAAACACAAGGTATCTACCGTAAGCCATGGAGGAGTTCCCTTAATTGTCCTTCGTCTTCATCATAAGACCCCTAATAACAGTTACAACTCATCTAGATGTCTCAATACAAATTAGTTCTCATCAATACAAAGTATTGAAGCTAAAATACAAGGTAACTGCTATAAATGGTTGAGGAGTTCACGTAGCTGTCTATGGTCCCTATTATCAGACCTATTAAGGCACTTATAACCCATATGGATATAAAACACTCGTCAATATAAATGAATTAAGTTCAAACACAAGGTATCTACCGTAAGCCATGGAGGAGTTCCCTTAATTGTCCTTCGTCTTCATCATAAGACCCCTAATAACAGTTACAACTCATCTAGATGTCTCAATACAAATTAGTTCTCATCAATACAAATTATTGAAGCTAAAATACAAGGTAACTGCTATAAATGGTTAAGGAGTTCACGTAGCTGTCTATGGTCCCTATTATCAGACCTATTAAGGCACTTATAACCCATATGGATATAAAACACTCGTATAAATTAATTAATTTCAAACACAAGATAGCTACTGTAAATCGTTGAGTGTGAACTATGATTAAGACGAAGGACAGTTATGGGAACCCCCCTTAACTCTCCTTCGTCTTAATCATCAGACCCCTAATGACAGTCAAAACCCATCCAGGTGTAAAGTTCTCATAAAAACAAATTAATCAATCAATCAATCGTTGAGGACCTCGGCAGTCTTTCGGCTCCATCATCGGATCAACTCCAGACGTTCATTAAATTATAGTGCTTTAAAATACTTAAAGAAAAAATTAACAAACGCACTAATCGCACCTACGATTTTCGAGAGTTCCCCTCGATCTCTCTAATATAAAATCATCAGATCCTGGTTTCCTTATCATGGGACTATTTGGGAAGTATACTTTTTCAAATCGATTGATAAATGACGGTGGTAATTCTCGATCAAACATATAAAAACATACAAACAACTGAATTGAGAACCTCCTCATTTTTTAGAAGTCGGTTAAAAAATTTCTCATTATCTGCAGTAGCATAAGTTTGTAACACATTTAAAGTTCTCAGACACAATTGCGGGCATGAACTATTCATTAACGCCAACACAACAAAATTGTAAAAAATAAACCGCTGTTAATATTTTAAAATTCTATTTATTTGTAATGGAAGGTTTAAATTATACGACTCCTCCATTAACTTCTCGACGTAAAAGAGAAAAGGAAAAATAAAGCAATTTAAAGAGAAAAGGCGTAGAGTTCGTAGCGATTATACCGAGATAACTCCAAGCAATTACCAGCAAGAAGTGCAGTTTAGTGCTGTCGTATTACGCCTGCGTTTGACGTTTAGTCTTTCACGCCGCGGAGCGGAGATGAAAATGCTAATTCAAGTAACACAAGGACAATACATACTCTATAATGAAGGTATAAGTATACTTTCCTAGTTCCAGGAATATTTAAAGAGAATACTTAAAACAGACTTGATGACGATCCCCATCATGATTCAAGCCTTGTCGTGGCGGTGGGGCTCAGTAGCCGAAGGTGAACCCAGCACCTTGGGTGAAGCAAATTGAGCCGAGGGACAGCTGCTCTTTGTAACCCCTCTAATAAGAAGAGGGGACAAAAGAGCAGGAGGACAAGGGGCGAGGATGGGAACCTCACCATGGGGTGTAACCCTCACCTTGAACTGTCCCGACGTTGGGAGGGGTTGTTATGTGGTGTGGGACAACCCCTCTGTAGAGGTGGCGTCGGTCCTTTAATGGACTGACTAGCCGTCGAGGTGCCCTGTTTGCTCAACAGATCCGGGGCACCTCACCAAAGGCAGCATTGGTGGCAATCGCTGGATATTAGTGGGTAGAGCTGCGTCCGTGACACAAAAAACTTTTGTTCCCTGGAAGGATTCGAACCCGCTACCTCCGGCTTGAGCGCCAACGTGCTAACCATTGAGACACACATGTCGTCGATCGTCGATTTTCTTGAACTATTCTCTGAGAAAATATATCGAGTCCTCGCATAATTTTCAAACACAGCTTAACTCATAAAAGACTGAAGCATTTTCTCATAGAATTTGCTCACAGTATTCCCAGTAGTTGTAGAATTCCTTCTCAACAGCTTCACATCCTTCCAAGAGTAAATATTTTAAGGTAATGGAGCAAATTCATTTCTCGGGTTTGCGTGTATTTGGAATCCGGAAAACACTTTACTATGCTAATAACACTCGACACGGTTCTTTCGACTTAATTCGACTTATTCTCTGACGAGACCTAAGAAGACTATAATTTTAGTCTAGGAATTACTAGCGGTTTGGTCACCCCGTGACCATGGTTGCTGTAAAGTATCCGAAACGTCGGGCTTGTAAAAATCTTAATAAACCGCGATAAAATCCGTAAATGTTGTTTCATTATAATAAGTGATATTCGCGTAAACATTCATCATCATCACCATCAGCCTTGATGCGTCCACTGCTGAACATAGGCCTCCCTCAATTGGCGTTCAAGACGGCTGTTCCCTTACCACTCGCATCCAATACGAACCGGCCACTACACGGAGATCGTCTTCCCATCTGGTTAATGACCGACCAACACTTCCTCTGCCTAAACGTGGCCTCCACTTCTTGAACCTGATAAAAATTATTACCTACGTCTATTTTACATAACGGGCAAATTATACCAAACAATAGGAGTGAGGTTATAATGATTCGCACCCAGCTGAAATGTAAAAAAGTAGGATTGTCCAAAAGTTCTCTTCGATCCGACACCTGGAAAAAAAAATACTCGGGGTCAAAGGTCACAAAACAAGACTGTTTGCGATTTTCAGCAAAACGGTAAGTTTTATCATAAAATTAGCCCAGACATAAATTGTAGATACATGAAAAATCTCTAGACAGTGTTTTTAAGATTTAACGATTCAAGAATTTGAACGAACGGACTATTTATTAATTAATTATCTCATATCACATAATATGTGTTACATACGTGTTTGGAAAGGCGTTTAGTCGACCTTTTACTAGAAGTGATGAAAAAAGGATTCGTTTTACAAGTAAAAAGTAACAGGATTCTTGGACCTTAGGCAGAGAAGGTTTAATTGTACGTATCAATAGCCCTTTTTTTTCTTTAACAACGGGACATGCTCTGAAGCATCCCGCGCCGCCTTTGGTGTGGTGCCCCAGATGTAATAAACAAACAGGGCACCTCGACGGCTAGTCAGTCCCCTAAGGGACCGACGCCACCTCTACAGAGGGATCGTCCCGCACCACAGAACAACCCCTCCCAACGTCGGTACAGTACAATGGGGTGAGGTTCCCGTCCTTGCCCCTTGCCCCCGGCTCTTTTGTCCCCTCTTCTTATAAGAGGGGTACAAAGAGCCCCCTCGGCTCAATTAGCTTCGAACAAGGTGCTGGAACACCCTAGGCTACTGAGCCCCACTGCCACGTCAAGCCCTGAACCATGGTGGGGACCTATCAATAGCCCTACCAATTAGTACTTACACAAACATTTGACAAATACCAAGTGTATGGAGTATTATTTGTATTTGGCTCCATAATTACTTACTTTGTGCAATTCGGTTCTCTTTATCACCCCACTCTATTTTAATACCACAAAATATATTACTATGTATTGGCGCGAAAATGAGAAAACAAAATGAACAATCATCTATAAATTACAGAATTCAAAATATGTAATATTATGTTTATTTTTAATTGTAACATTGTGACTATGTATAGAATATAGAAGAAATCAATATAATGCTCATTGCTCTAAGTTCAAAATTATTTGGAAATTCCAATTCGAAAAATCTGTATTTAATAAAACTGGTTTTAAAATTGAAATGTGAACAAAATTCCACGGTGTTACAAAATTTTCGAGCCGACCGCAAGCGCAATGCGACCACGACGACCACTCGGCATTTCAAATATGAAAATGCTAAATGTTCATTTACTTAGCAGCTCATTTAATGCCTTTTTTGATGACGCAGAAAATGCATTTCGCATGTATCCAGGTTACCCAAGTAGACCCCTGGAAACCCTGTGTGGGACTCGCACTTGTGAGTGCACCACCCTAACTAAACCACCTGCGAGCGCCTTCAGCAGGAACACCTCAGTGACAGGCTGGCTCTGACGAAGGCCAGACTACTCCTCGTAAGGGGGAATAGCCAGGCTGCTACTAAGCAGTTTCCGCAACGTCGTGCCTAACTGGCCCAGGTTCCCATCCTGAATCCGAAACGATAGAGGCGTTAATGGAGGCGCAGTAAGTAGCACCTGTTGCGGGCTCTCGTTCTTCGCAGCTAATTTAATACCTGCCAAATTCATGACACAAGTAAACTTATTTATGGGCGAAGCTGACTACTTACCATCATGTGGCACGTCTGCCAGTTTGCCTATCCACGAAACCTAACCTAACCTATCCACGTTCCGCATGAGCTGAGCGAGCAAACGAGAGCGCGGGACAAGCGATAGAGAGGCACAATCGGCCTAAGCGGTCGGCTTGTGATGCATTATGATGTTATGTAGAATTATAGTTCGTAAATTGACTTTACAGACAACAGGTACCCGACTAGAAATTTTTTCGTGATCCTTAGAAGGACCGGACCGGGCATGCAGGTTTCACAAAATATTGTAATGTGCCGTAACCAACGTCATATCGTCCACCATTGGTCGAATAAAAGTTTGTGATAAAATGGTGAAGGATATTTGGAAAATGTATATAAAATAGTTTTTATAAAAATTGTTTGTTTGTATTGAATAGGCTCCGAAACTGCTGGACGTAAATAATTATTTCTCCTGTATGAACTTGTTTACCTGTGCGAGGCCGGGACGGACCGCTATCTATAATAATAATAATAATAATAAAAGCCTTTATTTCAGACAAACATACAGGTTAAATAATATACATATATATATATATATATATATATATATATATATATATATATCTTTTTTTACATGCTTAGGTTACTTATTTCTATTAGTCTGTTTGCCAATTTTTGGCAAAGGCCTCCTCCATTTCTTTCCACCTTGTACGATCCCCTGCTAGCCTTGTCCATAGTTTTCCTACATGCTTATTGAGCTCATCTTCCCAGCGTCGGAATTGCCTTCCCCGATTCCTTTTGCTTGTCCTGGGGTACCAAAACATCATGACTTTACTCCATTTTTCGCTCCCTCTTACAGTGTGGCCAGACCATCTCCATTTCAGTCTTCTAGTTTTCTCAATAACGTCGGTTAGCTTTGTGGTTTCTCTGATGGTCTGGTTTCTGATGCGAAAGGATTTCCTGATGTTTAACATACTCCTTTCCATTGCTGTTTGGCACCTAGCTAGTTTCAGTCTGTGTTGTTTTGTAGGGGCCCATGTTTGGCAGCCATATGAAATAATAGGAAGTATGCATGAGTTAAAAAGTTTTCTCTTGTAAAAGGGTTTAATTTCTTTGTTTTTCATGATTTCTTTGAAACTCCAGTACATTTTCCACGCTTTGCCTATTCGTATATCTATCTCCTTTTTCGTGAGATCTGTAACTGAAGTTGGCCGAGGTAGCTGTATTCACTAACATACTCAATTTCGTTGTTTTTGAGGAAAATAGGATGTTCAGTAGTATTTGTCATTATCTTCGTCTTTTCAGTATTCATATGTAGTCCTGCTAAGGCGCTTTCCCCCTCCAGGTCTGATAGCATAGTTTGCAGCTGAGTGCTGGTTGTGGCGAAGATAATGATGTCGTCCGCGAACCGTAGATGGGTCAGCATTTCACCGTTTATATTCAACCCATATTCTTCCCAGTTTAATTTGCGGAAAATGTCTTCTAATACGGCTGTAAAAAGTTTAGGGGAAAGCGGGTCTCCTTGGCGAACTCCTTTTCTATCTTTATTACATCGCCTTCATTCTCAAGTTTCACCCTTGCTGTACTGTTTTGGTATATGTTTCTTATTATATTGATATATTTTGTGTGCACTCCTTGATTTTATAGAGCATCCCATATTTTTTCATGTTCCAGAGAATCGAAAGCTTTGGAATAATCTACAAAAGCGCAATAAAATGCAATATTATATTCTTTGTTTTTCTCAAATATTTGTTTAACCACATGTATGTGGTCGAGTGTAGAGAAGCCACTCCTGAAACCGGCCTGTTCTCTTGGCTGGTTCTCATCTAACACTTTTGTGATTCTGTTTAGTATGATTTTCGAAAAGATTTTGTATAAGTTGGACATAAGGTTAATAGGACGGTAGTTGTTCACATCGTTTTTGTCTCCTTTTTTGTGTATTAATATTATTGACGAGTTTGTCCATTGCGTTGGTATCGATTCGCTCTGAAGTATGTCGTTGAAAATATACGTACTGGCCCAGGAGCTTTATCTTTTTTCTGCGTTTCTATTGCTTTTTTTACTTCACTTTTTAGTATGTGTGTTTTTCCGTTTCCGGTGGTTGTGCAGTGAACACGTAAATTAACGTCCTCCACAAATAATACATATATCAGTGCAAATAGTGCTAGTTAGTGGTATCTCAGCACAAACATTCATCAAGTGTGACACCAAAAGACATTATTGGTCAATAATCACAGTGGAAAACATAAAACTGGAAGTAAAAACTAAAATAAAACATAGCAGAACGCAAGAAATTTGCAAATCATAAAACAGTGCTACTAATATCAAAACAACCTGTCAAGTGTAATAAAGTCATTCTGACATTGACAGTTGCAAGGTGACCAACATTAATAAAAATAACTACCACTAAATCAGTATTGCCAGAACAAAAATAATACCCTAAAAATGGATAAAAACATGGAACTGTTGTTGTCACGGTTGGACGAGAAAATTAACCAACTAATACAATTATGGAGGCAATAGACGAGAGACTGAAAATAATAACGGAGGAAAATACTAAACTTAAAGCAAAAATTTCTACATTGGAGCAAAAACTTCATACAATAGAATTGGAAAAAAGAAAATATAATCTGGTCTTTTTTGGAATCGAGGAGTCTGGTAAATCAGAAGCAGAGTTGGTGGACTACTTAAAGGACATTATAATAGAAACTGGAACTCATATGGATTGTCAGGAAATTAAAAACATATACAGAATCGGCAAACACAACAACAACAAAAGTCGCCCCGTGGTAGTCACCATAACGTCTTTATGGAAAAAACATATCATATTGAAAAATAAGGCCCATCTACCACCAGGTGTGTATGTCAAAGAGGATTACACTAAAGAGGTTCTTGAAAAGCGGAAGCAACTACAACCACAACTAGAAGAGGAAAGAAAGAAAGGTAACATCGCTTTTCTTAAACATGACAAACTGATAGTAATGAAACCAACTGACAAAACCAGGGATAAAAGGAAGAGAGAAGAGTCAGGCTCACCCAAATCATCATCCCAAAAGAAAATAAGCGCGAAAGACACCTCGATGCCACCATCAGCCAAGGGCACCTCAAAAGAAACCATGAAACCAAGTATTCTTAGTTACGTTGAACGAGGCAGAACCACTTCACTATCTGAAATATCAAAAAACTAGAAACGACCACCGGCACCAGAAACAAAGCTACAATAAAGAACACAACACTAAACAAACCAACCTATGATAAAAGCACCCCAAGCCGGCTGGTCACCGTGGGGGAAGTGGACCACTACCCTCCAATAAACCCCGCAAATAAAAACAATAAAAATAACAAAAACTTTTACGTCGCAACATATAATACATTAACACTTAAGTCGGAAGAGAATCTACAAGAATTAGTAGCAGCACTAGAACGGATCCACTGGAACATTATCGGTTTAAGCGAAGTGAGAAGATATGGAGAAGGTATAGAAGAATACAAGGACTTTATATTATGTTACAAAGGCGAAACTCCGGGACGGAATGGCGTCGGATTCCTGATTAAAAAACAGCTGAAAGACAGTATAGAGAAGTTTGTCGGTGTATCAGAAAGGATTGCAGTACTGAATCTCATAATTCTACCAAGCCGGAAAAAATGGACCGTAATTCAAATTTATTCTCCAACTGAACAATCTAACACAGCAGACATTGACAACTTTTATTCGAGTTTGAACGAAACAATTAAGCAACATTCACACAAGAACTGCATAGTGATGGGCGATTTCAATGCCCAGATAGGCAACAGAAGAAACGGAGAAGATATAATTTTGGGGACTCATTGTTCCGGCAAAAGGACAAGAAACGGTGAAAAACTAATAGAATTTGCATTTGAAAATAACTTAAAAATACTTAACAGCTGTTTCAAAAAACGTTTCCAAAAAAGGTGGACATGGATTTCACCAGGTAGCAACTATAAAAATGAAATAGACTATATACTAACTAACCGCAGTGCGCTCTTCAGTAACTGTAGCACAATAAGTAACCTAAACTTCAACAGCAACCACAGAATGCTTCGAGCAAAGCTACGCACTGAACTTAATATAAAGACAAGACCTTTTAGAGCCAAGAAAGCGGTATATAATATACACATGCCAAGCGAAACCTTGAAAGAAAAGCTAAAATCACTCCAACTAACAACACTAAACCATCTAGACACCCAAGCAAAGTACGACGTAATACACGGTCTACTGACAACCCGACAACTCAACAATAAACAGAATACTGTAAAACAAGAATATTGGTCTGACAAAACAAAGGAAATTTTTAATCGCCGAGCTATAATGATACACACTAATAAAAAAACCAAAGATATTAGAAAAGAAATAAGTAACCTCAGCAAAACTTTCCTGAAAAATTTGAGGAATGATCGAAAACGTGTAAGGCTAGACACTTTTAAAAAACACATTGTGAAAACCGGAGGTATCAAAAAAGCAATCAAACTATTGTCTGACAAAGTAGACTGGATACCAAGGATAAAAGACACTACCGGAAAGAACAAATTGAAAAGATCCGATATTATTAAAACCGCTACTCTATTTTACAATAATCTCTACTCATCAAGCAATCACATACAGACAATGTAATTTAAAATTAACCTCTTTTCACTAAATTCATTTGGTGCTACAAATTTGTAGCACCAAATGAATTTAAAAATTTAAAATTAAAAAAAAAAGCATTATTTTTTTTAATTTTTGCGTCTATCAGTCTGTTTGTTCCATGGTTAATCTCTGAAACGGTTGGACCGATTTTGACGGGACTTTCACTCACCGATATTTGATATTATAGGGAGTAACTTAGGCTATAAAAATAGTAATCATCAATCCGGGTACGGCTGTAAATCTAAGTTAACTGAAATGGACGTAAAACTGATCAAATTACATTGTACAAATGTAGATATTCTTCTCATTATAATATATAATTGTGAAAAAATATTAAAAAACACTCACTTTCGCAATTCACAGCACTTTCGTAAATAAATTCCACGTCTCCAGTTTACTTCATATAAAAACATCTAAGTCATTTTTTTGGTATTCCTGTTGTTCATTCCTAATAAAGATAACAATAAACATGACAATTATTTAACTAGAAAGATGTACAAAACTTACTATATTATATATGTATATTCTGTTATTTAGACTCCACGTCTGTCTGTCCGTCTGTCACGTAATTGTAACTACACACTTACCTGAAGGGTCTTAGTTCCCCTAATAGTGAAAATGATACTGGGTATGAAAAAGTTAGAATGGCGGATTTTTCACGCACTCTGTATTTGTCTATTTAATAATAATAATAATATTGCTGTCACTTTACGCCGGTATTATGTGAGCGAGAATACCCGGTGGTACTCTCGCTCACCCCTGCAAAGCAACATGGCGCTACATATATATAAGGAGGGCACGCATCTGCATAATCTTTGGTTGTGCGGATGTGTTTGGGCGTCGGTAGTCGCCAAACGGCTTCGACTGCTCATTGTCCTACTATGTCATAAAAAAATAAAAAATAAAAAAAACTATGGCGCTACCTCTTACAAAATTCTAAACGTGTCGGAAAGCAACCCTCGGGAGGACCATTTTTATAATTCTTAAATATAGTATAGAAAATTCGTGTTAGTTTCATACTTTGCTGGCTTTGTGTACTTATTTTTATCATAATCAAAGATGGCGTGGTTCCCAAGGCCAATGTTTGATGACGGAAAGGGAATATCCGGAGTGGTCCTTACGACGAGGGACTTCAAGTTAATTCGCTCTGTGAGTAATACAATTTGCCTGAATTTCCGTCCTGAATATTTTCTTTCACTCTCTAATAAAAATAGATTCGTATACATTACAGCTAAACTACTCTATATATTACAAGCTGTTGCCCGCAGCTTCGCCCGCGATAACTTAGATTTGTAGCGGTACGCGGATTGATTATGATTATTTTTACAGCCTAATTTACTCCTTATAACATCAGCTATCTGCCAGTACAAGTCCCATCAAAATTGGCCCAACCGTTTCAGAGATTAGCCGGAACAAACAGACAGACGGACAAAAATTGTAAAAAATGCTATTTTGGTATGTGTACCGTGTATACATCCATATGCATCAATAAAAAGCGGAAATTTTAATATTACAAACATACACTCCAATTTTAGTTATCTGTATAGATAAGGTTGCTGTAAAATATCCGAAACGTAGCGCATGTAAAAATTATAAAACTGTAAAAAAATATTATCATAATAATTTACGACTTACAAACAACCCCATTATGGTTCAAGCTTTGTCGTGGCGGTGGAGTTCAGTAGCCGAAGGTGAACCCAGCACCTTGGGAGAAGCCAATTGAACCAAGGGAGCTGCTCTTTGTACACACACAATAGCAGGGGGAACAAGGGGCGAGGGTGGGAACCTCACCAAATTACAGTGTCCCAACGGTGGGATATGCTTGTACTGTGGAGCGGGACAACGTCCTCTGTGGAGGTGGCGTCGGTCCTTTGGGGGACTGACTTGCCGTCGAGGTGCCCTGTTGCTCAACAGATCCGGGGCATCTCACCAAAGGCGGCAGTGGTGGCACTCGCCGGGTTTAGAGGCCTAGTGGGCAGAGCTGCGTCCACCTTACCATCTTTCGGGCTCAGCGAGTACCTGCTAACAAACATTATCAGCTGTATATTGTTTTCTATATTATTTTCTTATAATATTATGTGACCATGGTACCTGGAAAATATCCGACACGGCGGGAACGTAAAAATAAACCGTAATAAAAAGATAATACATCGTTAAGTTGTATTTTCTTGATATATGAAATTGTTCTGCACGTGTGTTTGTCACTCTACTCCTCTAAACGGCTGGACCGGTTTGGTTGATTTTTGTGAGTATGTTTGAATAGGTCTCTGAATTTTTTGGACTCCGTAGATGGCGATGAAAAGCCAATCCATTGAAAAATAATGAGGCTTTAGAATAAAGGAAAGGAATTAATTACCTTTCATTAGGTATAGTTACAATATTTTATTAATAATAACAAATTATGGATATGTAGAAGAAATGTAGACATTAAATCGTAATCATCAATAATTGGTTAGTATAAAATGTTAATAAAAAGCCCTCGAGCACATAACCGGAATAGAGCGATAATGTTATGTGTTTTGTATGAAAACAAATTACGCCTTTGTGCTGCGACGCTGCGCTGATTCTGCGCTCTGATTAGCCGATGGCCATTAGATTGATGATTAACCGATAGGACGTACACGGTACATACAGATCACTGGTTGGTTGAATTAATATTATGTTAGTGACAAATCATTGACCAGTTTCGTCTTTAAGGCTCACTTACTACTCTATCCGGTTATATGATCGATGAAGGACAGTAAATTCGGCTGTCAAATCCGCTAGTATGCGACAATCTAACTAGTCTTACTAATAATATTATAAAGGCTAAAGTTTGTATGTTTGGATGTTTGTTGATCTATCACGGCAAAACGGCTGAACTGATTTGGCTTAAAGTTGAAATGATGATGGCTTATACCTTGGATTAGGACATAGGCTTAAAAATTATCGTCATCAATCCGGATACATTTGTATTGTAGTTGTAGTGAGTAATTGTCCTTATATTATTTTATGTTTTTTTTTTTCCGGAAGGGCTAGACTTTTCGGCCTAAAGGCTTTTAAGCTCAATCGCTACAGTAAGTGAACAGATGGCTCACTTAAGAAATATTCGAAAGGGGGACGCCCCCCTCCGCACCCCACAGGGGCAGCGGATTATCGCGCGCGCTGCTCGGGAGAGCAGGATTTGGACTAGTCAAATCCGATACGGTTGACGAATCTTTTACGGTTGAATTTAACCTATCATCATGAGGGCCGGCCCTCATCCCTCCCTCTGCAGAGGGAGGCAGGTCACGCGCGGTGCGCAAGCAATCTAGCGGTAGCGTAGTGCTACTGCTGATAGCGCGATCTGGGTTTGTGTCTACTCGTATCGGATTCGGATTATTTTATGTGTACCTTTACATCTCCTAAGTAAGCATTTCACGTATAATTGCGTTACTGTTTCGCTTTATTGTTATGTACTTTTGGATTATTAATAAATGGGACCTCGAATCAAAAAGACGTTTTTCTAACAACCCTGATCTACATGTCTTCATCTAGACACATCACATCAAAGTTAACGCTGACGAAGCTGTGGGCACGGCTATCTATATATACTATAAACACATATATTTAAAACACTTTTCTATTGTACAATCACAAAAGCAACAGACAGTCTGACACAAGCTCTGGCACAAAAATGGAAGTGGGCTGGGCACGTAGCTCGCCTTCAACACCAGCGATGGACAAAAAGTGTGACAGCGTGGAAAGGGCCAATAGGCAAAAGAAGAAAAGGAAGACTCCGAAATAGATGGGAAGACGAAATAAAACGCACAGCGGGTCCAAATTGGATGATTTCAGCAAAATCTAGAGAAGACTGGCTCACTTTGGAGGAGGCCTTTACCTGCAGAGGGGTTCTTGCAGAATAACTAACAAAAAACGCACCTATTAATAATATTAAAAAAAAATATTTAATAGAATCAGGCGTTACTTTGCGGAAATCCATTATATAAGATTAAATTATAATTTAATTAGCAATAATCCCGCAAAACACGCAGTCTTTACTGCAAATGTGTGAGTGCACGCATATGCATGCATATAGCACCGCCCTCCTTTCCCACACTGCATATGCGTACACTCGCATGCGCCACCACCCCACATTCACCACAACCACAGTTAAAGACCACCACCACACAATCTACGCACGTTTCGCCCCGACACCGCCTCTATATTATATCGCATGCGCCACCACCCCACATGCACCACAACCACAGTTAAAGACCACCACCACACAATCTACGCACGTTTCGCCCCGACACCGCCTCTATATTCTTAAATAAATATTTAACATGTTACTAATACCAGAACTTTGTAACCCTAGATTCTGTAAGAAATATAGGCGTTTTTATTTTATTTTTTATTTATTTATCTAATGTACTGATATCATTCTTAAACTTTACACGTATAATACACAAAAATCTTTTATACATGCAGACAGACCAAACACACAATTTGAGATTGTTTCCCAACTAAGGAGGACTGGAAGTGGACTTTTCAATTGTACCGAGTGGGTGGGAAATGTTGGAACAAAGTGTTTTCCTTTCATCTCAAAAAGAGCACTGCTGCGAATGCGAGCTTGTTCTATTTTAAAATATTTCACTTTATTCCTCCCTAAAGAAACGTTTGGAAACTTTTTTCTACAATGCTCTTGGAATATTTTGAATACGCTCTGCTTTTAATATTGATGATTTGTAAATGTTTAGACCTTAGTGTATACATAATAAGTAGAGGGCGCATCACTAAGTATGAACCATAAGCACAGGTATGAACAAAGACAAAACTACTGTCGTGGAAACGTACAATCAGTGCCAAAACAACACGCGCTCTTCATCAAATTGTGAAATATGAAGTGCCAATTTGTAAGAATGATTCTTGGAAGCAAAATGAAAGAAAGCAATAACATTCAAAGTCTTGGCGTTCATTGAGGGGTGCTTATGATTGGCCGTGGATGGATAGAGGCTGATGGTGATGATGATGATGATGATGAATGTCCTAATCTATACATATAATAAATCTGTAGAGGTCTAATTTATGTACAATGAAAAAAAATGCTCAAAACAGAGTCAGGGGGATGTAAGAAATGAAATAGGACTAATTTGGATTTTTTACGATTTTTTTGTTTCTCTGTTTGTCTGTCTGTTTGAAATGGCTAATCTCCGAAGCTACTGGACCGATTTAAATAAAATTTTGTATGGTGGTAGCTTATACCCCTGGTTAACATATAGGATACTTTTGATCCCGGTAAATTAAAGACTTCCCGTGGGATAGTTAAAAAACTGTAATTAGGTAATGAAGCAGCTTTGTATACAACAACTTATGAACTTAATTTGCTGATACCTTATGTTGACGTTGTATTCAAACAATGTATTCCCATAAATGTTCTGAATTCCCGCGGGAAAGTAAAACATGACTTAAACAGTGTCTAGCATACTATACAACTAGATGACTAGAGATTTATATTACAATTCTAATATTGGTCAAGTGTTGGTTGAACATTAATTTGTACACAATGCCTAGAAAAAGGTCGAAACTCTCTCAGGAGTCAAGCGCAGCTAAAATATTAAGGATGATGAGATCCCAAGAATCTAATGAAGATCATGAGGCGAGACTCTGTGACTCGAGAACTCCAGTTCATGTTCCTAATCAGTTTACTTTGAATTTTGTCTTTATAGAAGCATTAAAAGCCATTGCAATCTATATAATTTTAATTGAATGAATAATAAATACCACGCTGGCATCAGCTATCTATCTATATCTATTCTATTCTAATAATAAAACTAGAAGTGTACATTCTGTACATTGAAAATAATTAAAAAATACACAGCACCCCGTATTAATAGATAGAAACCCAATATAATAAGTTTGTCGTATGTTACGTCAACCGCAGTGAAGTTTATGCTGTAATAGTAGGGCTGAAGGTCTAACTTGGCTTAAAGCGGCAGGCGGAGGCTGGGGATCAGCCCCGCGAGTTGCCGGCCTTTTAGATGTGAGTATGCTCTTTTCTTGAAGGTCCCTAAGTCGTATCGGTTCGGAAACACCATAGGTGGCAGCTGGTTCCATATATTTCAGAGACATAGGCCGCGCGTATCGCATCATAGTTCATGTCATACATTTTTGACTGTTATTGCGAACGGACGTGTTGAGCG
The DNA here is from genome assembly GCA_963853865.1 of Helleia helle. NCBI lineage: Eukaryota > Metazoa > Arthropoda > Insecta > Lepidoptera > Lycaenidae > Helleia > Helleia helle. The sequence goes on along the minus strand of OY971423.1, from coordinate 18,644,273 downwards.
GGAAGCGATTAGGTTTATTATAAGGTGTAGGAATAGATTTTAAAGTTAAAAAAAGACTGTTTAGCTGAAGTGGGCACGGACCTGCCGCTCCCTGCGGTCATCCGATGCGACGACTGACAGTGAGAGTGCATGGCAGGCGGTCCTCTCCTTCTGCAAGGTAGTGATGTCACAGAAGGAGGAGATGGAGCGGGAGTAAGAGCGCACTGCGCCTCTTCCCGCAGGAGAGCACGGCGGCGACAGGCGGTTGAACCGCCGTGAGGGACCTGTGCGAGGATGATGGGGGATTCGCCGGGTCCGGGCTAGTGGTGTGCAAATAAACTATTTTATGATAACGTGCTATGGACTATAAACTATAGTTTTCTAGCGCGCTATTTTATAGACTATATTATAACGTGTAGTCGCAAGACTGGAATTACGTAACTCGCGTGAGCCAGCCGGGATAGCGCACGACACATCTAGCGCTAGCGCGCGCTCGACGCTGACTGACGTATAAACTATAAATTATAACGTCTAGCGTCTACGATCCAGCACGTCGGCGTGGTTCGAATGTTATAAAGTTATAACTACGGCCTGCGCTAGCCGCCTCGCTACATACCTAATGTAGCGAGGCACTACGTTATAGCGCCGAATAGGAATTTATATAGCGTACGCTATACGTTTGAGGAGATTGAGGACTGCACTTAAATTAAGAAAAACCATTTTTGTCCGTCTGTTTGTTCCGGTTAATCTCTGAAACGGCTAAGCCGATTTTGACGAGGCTTTTACTAGCAGAAAGCTGACGTTATAAGGCGTAACTTTGGCCATAAAAATAATCATCATAAAACTGAACAGGTGTAAATCTAAGTAAACGCGGGCGAAGCTGCGGGCAACAACTAGTACCTTATAATTGTTACAAAACAAAAGTTAATGCAACTTGACGAAACCACTTTCTTTCCGGCTGCAAAGCAGCATGGCACTACCTCTTTCTTGAAAGAGGTAGTGCAGCCGAATTGGGCTGGCATGACCAGTGTGGCACCTCTCGCTCCCATCGGTTTGCGAATTTCCGGTGGCTCATTGAGGAGATAGGGAAAAAGGAGGGCAACGCATTAGCTTAACTTTTAGTTGTCTATGGGCGTCGATAGTCACCATAAGGCTCTGACTGCTCTGTTGCCTCCTCGTGATATAAAAGAACGAACGCAAATCGTAAAGTTTCCAATATACGAACTCATACATAAAATCTTCGAACTAATATAAGAGACTTATACCTTTACCATTAGTAAACACTTCAGCATCCCGAAGTTAGCATTTGCATTAAAGTGAAGTTCTTCGAAATAGATCAGTTCATTCAGTAAGTAGTCTTTTGTTCAGTAATTCATTAAAATAAGGGAGCGCTCAGACATAACGCGGTCTCGCGTTCCATTGTTCAGCGTTGAGTTCTTTACTTTGTAAAGTCCTGCCCACACGGCAAGCGTTTCTCTCTGCGGATTATCATGAAATTGTGTCTTTGTTTATATTCAAGTGGATTCAGGAATGGTTTAGATTCGTATTTCGATCCACTACTAAATGTTTTGTATGGGACAACGTGTATCGGGCCCAGTTGTACTTTTTTTTTCTTTTACGCCGGGAAATGCTCTGAGGCATCCCGCGGGGGAGTAGGTCTCCCCAGGCGGGTATGTAGGATTCGCTGCGCCCGAAAGGTGGTAAGGTGGACCGGTGGATGGGAAGCGCTGTGCCGCGCTCCCGGCTGTATGGGTACCACCATCTTGCTTGTTTCTCCCGTGAAACAGCTTTGCTGTGTTTCGGAGAGAAGGGCAAGACAGGCAGTGTAATTACTGGCACCGAGTTGCCTGGGCTCGTTCCAGGTAAACTAGTTTATGTTCATGGGCGACGTCGATCACTTACCATCAGGTAGCACATTTGCCAATTTGCTTATCCAGGTAACATAAAAAAAGCTCTACCAACTAAAACCCGGGGAGTGCCACCAATGCCGCCTTCGGTGAGGTGCCCCGGACCTGTTGAGCAAACAGGGCACCTCGACGGCTAGTCAGTCCTTCAAGGGACCGACGCCACCTCCACAAAGGGGTTGTCCCTCACCACAGAACAACCCCTCCCAACTCGGGACAGTACAATGGGATGACGTTCTCATCCTCGCCCCTTGTCCCCCTGCTCTTTTGTCTCTTTTTGAGGGGTAAAAAGAGCAGCTCCCTCGGCTCAATTTGCTTCGCCCAAGGTGCTGGGTTCACCAGGCTTCTGAGCCCCACCGCCACGACAAGGCTTGAACCATGATGAGGAGTACATTTATATACCTTTACCAAAGTTCTCCACTGAGTTGGACCCTCTCTTGCAGTCATAGTCAACCATTTTGCATACTTTACTGTGTATCCAGCAGTACTAACGAACTTTTCAATAAAAAAATACAACATTTTAAATAACCCATGAAATTCAAGCATAAATAACAACTCTTTTACGGGAATTTATAAACCGCTCTCTATTTTAACTCATAGGCTACATGTAATATGTATACTTTTTTACATATTTCCATATTTACATACCAACTGTTGTCCTGAACCTTTTATTCAAATCGAATCACGTTGTGTCGCATAAAATATCGTTTACCGACATTTTGAGAACCGGTTCATCACCCCTGATATCTGACAGACCCTTAAGGAGAGTTTCCACTAGCGGAAATATGTTATGCTGAGGTATATATTTTAATCTGTATTTTAAGTGACATAAGTTGGTAAGAGGTTGCCATGCTGCTTTGGGCCAGCACGACCGGGGTGGTACCGCTTACTCTCGTAACAGTTACAGCTATGCTTTTGGTTGTGCAGATGTCTATGGGCGTCGGTAGTCACCACGGTTCCGAATGCTCGGTTGCCTCCTTATGACATAAAAAAAAACCGGCCAAGTGCTAGTCGGACGCGCACAAAGGGTTCCGTACCATTACATAATATACAATATTAGACACTTTAACAAAAATTAAGGTTTATGTTTATGGAAATAAATGTTTTTTTTTTATATATTTGAGTTGATTGCATGAAAGGTAAATTGCGGTTTACGATTTACGACGTATAAAAAAAACTACTTACTAGACAAGATCTAGTAAGTAGTTTTTTGTTTTCGGTGGAAGTTTCCATGGTTAATGTACATCATATTTTTTTTTTGTTTTATCATTCTCTTATTTTAGAAGTTACAGAGGGGGGGGGGCACATATTTCCTTATGGAAGTGACTCTCGCGCAAACTATTCAGTTTAGAATAAAATTGAATACAATTTTATTCTAATAAGAAACCTCAATATCATTTTTGAAGACCTATCCACAGGGATGGGTTTGATGGAAAAAAAAATTGAGTTTTAGTCCTAAGTATGGGGACCCCCAAAATTTATTGTTTTTTTTCTACTTTTGTCAAAATCTTAATGCGGTTCACAGAATACATCTACTTACTAAGTTTCAACAGTATAGCTCTTATAGTTTCGGAAGAAAGTGGCTGTGACATATGGACGGACAGACAGACAGACAGACATGAAGAATCTATAAGGTTTCCATTTTTTGCCATTTGGCTACGGAACCCTAAAAAGCATGGTGGTACTCGTGCAGATGAGAGCGTGACACAAGCGAATCTCTCCCACCAGTAAAAGTTCTATGTGATAAGTGTAATTATATACAAGCCACACAAGCAGTGTGCACACCCCCTTACGACATGATTTCAGAACCGATTCTCGTGTTAACATCGTTTATTCGTTATTTCACGAGATAAAAACGAGTACACTGTGTACGTTGTGGATTTGTATAGCATCGTACGCTGACGAATCCAATTGTTTTGTTGTATATTCGCTTTTTAATGTAAAAAATGCGCGCCTTGACAGTAAAATCGTCTTGAATACCATTACGGCAAATGACGCTGTCATGCGTTGTACTCTTATTAATTACTAGCTGTTGCCCGCAGCTTCTCCCGCGTTAACTTACTTTACTTTACTCTTATTAGTCACAGCGTGATGTTATATGGCCTATAGCCTTCATCGATAAATGGGCTATCTAACACTGAAAGATTTTTTCAAATCGGACCAGTAGTTCCTGAGATTAGCGCGTTCAAACAAACAAACTCTTCAGCTTTATAATATTAGTATAGGTTTATGAATTCACATCTGCCGGGCGCCATTTTTTTAAATTTTGGTATACCTAGTGTCAGTCCTGACTCCCACAGTTAAGACGAATCTGACAATACTCTTTTTCAAACTGAAATCCAATTACCCGCACGCTTGCTACAAAGCGTGCGAAAGAAGTAGACATACTATATATGTTATACTAAAGGTATTTATGTTGCCTGTTTACTTAAGGTATGTTATATAATAACTGTAAATGAGTGGGGTAAAACTCGTATAAATGGTAAGTTTGTATAAAATCAACTTTTATAAAATATTTTATACTCTTTTATACTTCCCCACCATGGTTCAATCCTTGTCGTGGCGGTGGGGCTCAGTAGCCTAAGGTGAGCCTAGCACTTTGAGCGAAGTTAATTGAACCGAGGGTGCTGCACTTTGTGCCCCTCTTTTAAGAAGAGGGGACAAAAGATCAGGGGGCAAGGGGCGAGGATGGGAACCTCACCCCACTGTACTGTCCCGACGTTAAAAGGGGTTGTTCTGTGGTGCGGGACAACTCCTGTGGAGGTGGCGTCGGTCCATTGAGGGACTGACTAGCCGTCGACGTGTCCTGTTTGCTCAACAGATCCGGGGCACCTCTACGAAGGCGGCATTGGTGGCACTCCTTTCGGGCGCAGCAAGTCCCACATACCCGCCTGGGGAGACCCACTCCCCTGCGGGATGCCTCAGAGCATTTCTCCGCGTAAAAGAAACAAAAAGCTCTTTAATACTTGAGATCTCTTGATAGAATACGTCATTTCGTTTTTATTTGCGATACATTTTCCAAGCTTCAGATGATGGAGTGGATAACACCAGATACAGAGCAATTTTGATGGATCGAGGCTCCTTTCAAATGGATCAGCGCTCATAAAATCTCAACGAAATTTAACACGTAATATATTGAATATTATTTTTCAATCCTTACTAATATTATAAATGCGAAAGTAACTCTGTCTGTCTGTCTGTCTCGTCTTCACGCCTAAACCGCTGAACAGATTTGGATGAAATTTGGCACAAAGATAGTTTGAAACCCGAGAAAGGACATAGGATAGTTTTTATCCCTGATATCCCACGGGAACGGGGTTAATGCGGTTAAAACCCCGGGACTGTCTATCTTCTGAACCACCGAACCGATTTAGGTGAAATTTGATATGAAGATACGCTGAAACTTAACGTAGGACTTAATATAGTTTTTATCCTGAAAATCCTACGGGAACGGGAACAATTCGGGTAAAAGCCCAGGACTTTCTATCTTCTAAGCCACCGGACAGATTTGGGTGAAATTTGATATGAAGATAGTACTTTGAAACTTAACGTAGGACTTAAAACAGTTCTTATCCTGAAAATCCTACGGGAACGGAAACTATGCGGGTAAAACCCCAGGACTTTCTTTTCTCTAAATCAGCGAACAGATTTGGGTTAAATTTGATATGAAGATACTTTGGAACTTAACGTAGCATAAAATAGTTTTTATCCTGAAAATCCCACGGGAACGGTAAACTGTGCGGGCAAAACCCCGGGACTGACTATCTTTTAAAGCACGGAACAGATTTGGGTGAAATTTGATATGAAGATACTTTGAAACTTAATGTAGGACTTAAAATAGTTCTTATCCTGAAAATCTCACGAAAACTGGACCTATGCCGGTAAAACCCCGGGACTAACTATTTCTAAACCATGGGACAGATTTGAGTAAAATTTGACATAAAGATACTTTGTACATTAACATAAGACATTAAATAGTTGTTATCCTAAAAATCCTACGGGAACGGGAACTATGCGGGTAAAACCCCGGGACTGTCTAAACCACGGAACAGATTTGGGTAAAATTTTATATGAAGATACTTTGAAACTTAACATAGGGTGTAGTGGTGTGCAAATAAACTATTTTATGATAACGTGCTATGGACTATAAACTATATTTTTCTAGCGCGCTATTTTATAGACTATATTATAACGTGTAGTCGCAAGACTAGAATTACGTAACTCGCGTGAGCCAGCCGGGATAGCGCACGACACATCTAGCGCTAGCGCGCGCTCGACGCTGACTGACGTATAAACTATAAATTATAACGTCTAGCGTCTACGATCCAGCACGTCGGCGTGGTTCGAATGTTATAAAGTTATAACTACGGCCTGCGCTAGCCGCCTCGCTACATACCTAATGTAGCGAGGCACTACGTTATAGCGCCGAATAGGAATTTATATAGCGTACGCTATACGTTTGAGGAGATTGAGGACTGCACTTAAATTAAGAAAAACCATTTTTGTCCGTCTGTTTGTTCCGGTTAATCTCTGAAACGGCTAAGCCGATTTTGACGAGGCTTTTACTAGCAGAAAGCTGACGTTATAAGGCGTAACTTTGGCCATAAAAATAATCATCATCAAACTGAACAGCTGTAAATCTAAGTAAACGCGGGCGAAGCTGCGGGCAACAGCTAGTTTAAAATACATTGAAAAATACTTGAGGTCCTGTGTAACTTGCATATTGTATAAAAAAAATAAAAAACCACATAATATTGTGGTGTTTACGAAAACAATGTTTCCTTGGTCCCTACAGTAGGATTCCCTGTGTTGTAGAAATCTCTTTTTTTTTCTTTAACGCCGGGAAATGCTCAGAGGCAGCCGCGGAGAAGTGGGTCTCCCCACGCGGGTATGTGGGACTCGCTGCGCCCGAAAGCTGGTAAGTGGACACAGCTCTACCCACTAAACCCGGCGAATGCCACCAATGCCGCCTTTAGTGAGGTGCCCCGGATCTAATGAGCAAATAGGGCACCTCGACGGCTAATCAGTCCCTCAGGGGACCGACGCCACCACCACAGAGGGGCTGTCCTGGACCACAGAACAACCCCTCCCAACGTCGCCGCGTCGGGACAGTACAATAGGGTGAGGTTCCCATCATCGCCCCTTGCCTCCTGCTCTTTTGTCCCCTCTTCTTATAAGCGCCCCCTCGGCTCAATTAGCTCACCCTAGGCTACTGAGCCCCACCGCCACGTCAAGGCCTGAACCGTGGTGGGGACCTTCCTTTAACAAACATTCTACACACATACGCATATGTGTGTTGTACAAGATGCATTATGCGACGTCTTATCTATACTAATACTAGCGGTTTGCTGCCCTTAAATAGAATAAACAAACATAGTAAAACATATATAATAATATTTACTAGCTGTTGCCCGCAGCTTCGCCCGCGTTAACTTAGATTTACAGCCGTATCCGAGTTAACGATAATTATTTTACTGCCTATGTTACTCAGTGTTAAGTTTTAAAACTTAACAACCGTAACTGTCGTAACCAACAAACATTTTTTTCTCTACTTTCTATGATAAAAATATTGATGTATTTTACTTAGGAACCTGTCCTTGTTCATAAAGAAGCCAACAGTGAAAACCGTATCAAAATCCGTTGAGTAGTTTAGAAAGTATCGATGTACAAACAGACCAACACAAAAAGCGACTTTAAATTATACTATCGTATCTTAACATTGGCGTTTTCAATCATTGGGTTGTCAAATGCAAAAATAATAGAATCAATAAAATAAAAAATTGGAAAGAAGAAAAATAGCTTTAGAAATATGTATATATATATTTATATAGTTCCGTAGCCAAATGGCAAAAACGGAACCCTTATAGATTCGTCGTGTCTATCTGTCTGTCTCTCTGTTTGTCCGTCCGTCCGTCCGTATGTCACAGCCACTTTCTTCCGAAACTATAAGAGCTATACTGTTGAAACTTGGTAAGTAGATGTATTCTGTGAACTGCATTAAGATTTTTACACAAAAAGAGAAAAAAACAATAAATTTTGGGGTTACCATACTTAGAATTGAAACTCATTTTTTTTATCTATGGATAGGTCTTCAAAAATGATATTGAGGTTTCTAATACCATTTTTTTCTAAAGTTTGCGCGAGAGACACTTCCAAAGTGGTAAAATGTGTCCCCCCCCCCTGTAACTTCTAAAATAAGAGAATGATAAAACAAAAAAATATATATGATATACATTAAAACTTTCACCAAAAATTGGTTTGAACGAGATTAGGTAAGTAGTTTTTTTTAATTCGTCATAAATCGTAAACCGCAATTTACCTTTCATTCAATCAGCTCAAATATTTAAAAAAAAATTTTTTTCAAAATAAACCATATTTTTTGTTAAAGTGTCTAATGTTGGATATTATGTAATGGTACGGAACCCTTCCTGCGCAAGTCAGACTAGCACTTGGCCGGTTTTTTTTTATATTGTCATAAGGAGGCAACCAAGCAGCCGGAGCCTTATTTATGGTGACTACCGACGCCCATAGACATCCGCACAACCAAAAGATATGCCTGCCTTTTCCCAATCCATCGGAAACTCACAACCGCACGAACAGCACGAAACAGCATAGCTTTCACTTGACACCGGTGTTATGTGAGCGAGAGGTACCACCGCGGTTGTGCCGGCCCAATTCGGATGCAAAGCAGCATGGCACTACCTCTTACTTGCTAACGTTAGCGGTTAGATGTTCTTACGAACTTACTTACTAGTATAACGCAGTAATTATTAGTTAATATTTTTTTTATATATATTTGATGCTGAAAATTTAAGTAGAAACCGGTTTAAAGACATAAAAGGGGGCTATTGAGTCAACATGCGAATACGCTATTAAGGTTAATAAAACGTTTAAAGACTGTTTGTATCGTGGTTTTATATCGAATTGCCTTTATTCGGAAATAATAGCGGAAATTCTACGAATGAGGCGATTTTAGTGGCAATTGAAAACGTATAAGATTTGGAATTAGTTCCCTCTATATTAGAATCACAAATTCGTTGAAGCCTGAAATCGGCATAGTAAAAAGATGTCTGCACATGGTCTGCACCCTGGTGTCGTTTATGAAAGATTTATTTTATTTACCAGATATCAAACGTGAAGAAAAGATATTCGTATAAAATGTTGAAATATTATAATTGAAATATTGAAAGGAAAGTGACTAAAATGGTAAATATCCTGTTCTAAATAGTTTTGTATAAGATTTTTTTTAATTATTATTATATAAATAGTTTTATATCATAGTTTTAATAGAATAACATGACTGAATAAAACTGAATAAAAACAAAACATGTTACATTAAGTTTTGAAAATATATAAAAGTTTGTATGTTTTTTTTAATAATCATCATGATGATGATGATTAATATAAAAAACTGTCGTTTTCCATTCCTTGGTCATGAAATGTACTAAATGCACACTTTTTATTGTTACTAAATTTAAACTGTAACGTTATAAACTTAAGGTTTCAACTTGGGCAATATAATCTTATACTGTATAGTTTTCAAGCAGTTTTCTTAAGCCACTTAGAGATAATAGCGTATTAAATAAGGTTCTATGTTGTTGTCTACTTTAGAATAGAAGTGGGGCGTCGTAATTAAGGATATTGTTGTTTCAAACAAAGCCTTTTACACTGAATATGTCTTGGATATAATCAAACGGCAAAAGACCTTCCTTTGTGACGTCGCGTCGTGTTAATATGATTTTTGGATGCTAAACATATATTGGCAGTGCATGAGGTGTGTCCTGACAGTAAAATCGACTCGAATGTCGTGACTGGTAACAGTAGGGGACTGTCATGTCGTGACACATTTTTGCAGTTTACTTCTAGTAAGTAAACTTCTTTGTTTTATTCCATCTTACTTTATAGATTTTTTAATCATGATTTTTTATGTTACAGCCCAGTTGATGTGCAGAGGATCGGTCGTATTGACGTTCATTGAACGAGGCCTATGAGCAGCATTCGGTAAAAAGAGGGAGAATGATGTAGATGCATTATATTTTAGCAACTTACACCTGATAACGTATCAGTAGTTTGGTTTCGAACCCCACCATGGTTCAGGCCTTGACGTGGCGGTGGGGGTCAGTAGCCTAGGGTGAGCCCAGCACCTTGGGCGAAGCTAATTGAGCCGAGGGGGCTCTATGTACCCCTCTTATAAGAAGAGGGGACAAAGGAGCAGGGGGCAAGGAGCGAGGATGGAAACCTCACCCCATTGTACTGTCACGACGTTGGGAGGGGTTGTTCTGTGGTGCGGGACAACCCCTCTGTGGAGATGGCGTCGGTCCCTTAGGGGACTGACTACTGACTAGCCGTCGAAGTGCCCTGTTTGTTTATTAGATCCGGTTCCGGGGCACCTCACCAAATGCGGCATTGGTAGCACTCGCCGGGTTTTAGTGGGTAGAGCTGCGTCCACTTACCAGCTTTCGAGCGCAGCGAGTCTCACATAACCGCGTGGGGAGACCCACTCCCCCGCGGGATGCCTCAGAGCATTTCCCGGCGTTAAAGAAAATAAAAGTTTGATTTCAAAGCTTATACTGAAATCGCTTCGTATTTATAATAGGGGTTTAATTTTTTTTAAACAAAAAAAATTAAAGTAACTTTACTTATCTGACAGAGGAGGCTAAAATTATCTAAATAAGTTTTAGCAATAAGTTGTAGAGATGAAGAAATTACGTTGTCCTGGCATTATGGTCGCTAGCGACAAAATCATGTATAAATAAATAAATAAATAAAAACTTTTGTTTACGTGACTTACGAAACCTCACTGTTTTTATATTTTCATACAGTTTAGTACGTGTACATTTTATAGAAGAAACGAGATAAAATTGATTGGAGGAGCTTCGAGAACCTTCGAGAGTGAAGTTTGAAGGGGACGCCTTCCCTCCACCGGACACCTCTCAATGGACTCTCGACGGTTCTGCATCTCCGAGACTACCGATCCGTAACTTGGACTTATGACATTGTTATAAAATTTCATCGGTAGCTATTTCTAAAAATTAATTTATATAATATGTATAAAAATGTAGTACAAAGCACCCCACGAGTTTTTGGGTTTCGTAACTCAAGAGGTAAAAAAGGGAATGCTTATAGGATCCTTATATTCCGTACCGATACTACTTAGGGACCTTCAAGAAAAGTGCATACTCATATTTGAAAGGCCTGCACAACGCACCTGCTAATCCTCTGGTAGCAGGTGTCTATAGATGACGATTGCACGTCTTACCCTCGGGTGAACCGACTGCCCGTTTGCCCTCTCTTCAAAAAAATCACTCTCTTGTCCGTCTTTCTGGCCGTGACACCACCGATTTTTTCAGGAACCAGTGGTGATCCACTGGTTCCTGAAAAAATCGGCCTAAAAAAGCAAGTTGAAAGAAGACGGGCGAATCTGGGCCTAAACGTTACACAAATAAAAAAAAATCAATATTTTTTATCTTTTTTTTTAATTAAACAGTAAAATATGAAGCAGTTTTATCATGGGATAACAAATTAAGAAAAAACTCATAAGATGACTGATTTCCTTCATGTTTATTTTGGTGATATTCTATGTTGCCAGAGTAAGAAAAAGATAATCGATTTATCAAATTCATTTTAATACACTTTATCGATACAACAATTTTTTTAGAAACATTTTAAGTATGTATTTCGAGTCGTAAATATTTCTTTTTTTTAAGTTTCTTCAAAAAGTAGTGTTACCTACAGTGTTACGTGCCATGCCTACTTTGAACACTATTGTGATGTTTATTCTTAGGACAAGTTTTTGACAAAACTCCTTTTACGAAATATTTACCTCCCAAAATACATATTTTAAAAAATACATTAAAATACATTAAAATATTCCTAAAAAAATTGTATATTGATCGTAAATATATTAATTTATAAATACAATTTTAGATATATCGTATAATGTATCTGAAATTGATGATAAAATCGATTTCACAATCAATAGTATTTTTAATACAGGCAATAATTGTGAACTGTCAAACGTTTAAAACAAACAGCAACCGTGACATGTAAGCTCAAAAGACAAATACCTATTTTAGCAATTTTTTTATTATTTTTAATTGACTGTTCTCTTGATAGTAGAGGGGACATAAAACAATATTATTGTAATTGCCTAGTGGGGAAAAGAACAGTGGGTTGCTGTTTGTCATGTAATATCAATAATATGGTACCTAAGCTGGGTAAGGCAACAAGAGAATTTGATACCACCTGTACAGTATTTAGATGATATTTTAATTGTTTACGATGAAGTTGATAATAAATCAATAAAAAATAAAATGTTTTAAATTCAAACTCGTCTTCTTGAATAATAACCGTATGAAACATCTAAGATCTAGCTGGATATTGGTTGGATGGCGTAATTAATAGTTTCTCTATAATAATATCTGGTATATTCTTTGGTAAATCTAATCTACAACGAGCTCTTATAATTATTTTCCTAAAGTAACAGTAGAATATGGACTATGAATAATTTATAAACAAGCTAGAATATAATTTTTTGTTCAATCAAAAACACCCTACAACTTTTGTCTCCCATGGATCAGTCATGAAAATTATAGTTTTTTCGAACAAGTATGAACATATAAATAAAATCATGAAGTAATTGTTACTGTAACGTCGGGCCCAACTTTCTATGAACTTTCGCCCGTCTCCTTTATACCAGATACTGAGGTCTATTATAGAGTCCCTATAAGATTTATGAAAATCAGTTTAAGTCAACGCGATAAAATATATGGACTAACAAATAAAAAAAAAGAAATATACATATAGTTGACGCCAATTAAAATATTTTCATTTCACTCTCATTCAATTTATTTAGAGGACTTCTTTTTTCTTTTACGCCGGGAAATACTCTCTCCCCAGGCGGGTATGTGGGACACGCTGCGCCTGAATGGTGGTAAGGTGGACGCAGCTCCACCCGCTAAAACCCGGCGAGTGCTACCATTGCCGCCTTTGGTGAGGTGCCCCAGATATGTTGAGCAAACAGGGCACCTCGACGGCTAGTCAAGTCCCTCAAGGGACCGATGCCACCTCCACAGAGGGGATGTCCCGAACCACAGAACAACCCCTCCCAGCGTCGGGACAGTACAATAGGGTGAGGTTCCCATTCTCGCCCCTTGCCCCAACTAAAATCTTGTTCAAAAATTCCGTTACATAGACACAACTTCGGAAGCAAATAAAACCGTGTTAACTAAGTCAATTATAATATATTTATTTCATAAATCAACTTCATAAGTCAATTATAATAAAATATTTCTTTCCTTCTTAATAAACTATTACCACAACTGAAAATTATACCTCAGTTCTGAAGCCGAAGGTCCCAAATCCCAATGGTGCCCTATTTTAAGGTAGAACAAGTCGACGGTGCGAACTCTATCTAAATGAATGCTATTTCATCTTACATAGTGCGCAAACATGTGTGCTTTATAATATATAAAGATTTATTCCTAAAATGTCCTTTTAGCAAAACAGTTATTATAGAAAAACCAATAAGTGTATCTTTTCAAAATAAATTTATTTCAACTTTTGGATAGTTAAACTACGTCTGTACGGGCTTTATTTTTGAGCTTTTGTGCTCGGTATACTATTAATAAGCAGCATAATTAATGCAGCACCAACAGTATTATCGAAAACATATTGGTTCGATGTGTAGCCGTGCTGAGATTTATGAATTACAAAATATCTGTAATCAATATACGGTAAAAGAACTCAACACTTAAAGAGAAATCTATTGCGTTCTGAATTAATAAAACCATACAAATGCGATTGACTCGTATAACTGTTTTTCAATATCATAACAAATTACCCGTTTTCATATGTTTTTCCTTCACACTATGAGACTAACTTCTTGCCGAAGCACATTATTTAAGTGTTCCGTTGAGAAGCAGAACCCCAAGTATCGACAACACCATACGCGCTTCTGGCGCGCGTGCCATGAGGCATGAATGACCGCACCGATAGTGCATTCTGTGGAACGCGTTCCAAATATTTGAACTGTGTCAACTAAGCGCGCCTGGCGCGCGTGCTAACTGTTTCAGTGTTTGACTTGACTGTCAACACGCAGGCCAGTTGTGTACAAGAAGCAGCAACTCGGGACGCAACAAATACAAAATACTTATCGCGGAAGCAGCGGTGTAAATATGCCACCTGAGTGACGCCGTGGCTATTTTTTGACGTGACAACGTCTTATAATTCGATGGAGCCGACTGCACGCATGAAAAAACATGACTCATGCGGCGTTACCTCGCTCTGAGGCGTTCCATTTTCTTATGACGTTGTCACATTCTACTGTCGTCAGTAAACCGACTTTACATACAACCGTTTTTTGGATAATTGTGTGAAGAATGTGGAAATTTGGTGGCAGGAAACTTCTGAGCTTGCAGTCTCTTGTGCCTTCTCGGGCCAAGTGCCCGTGGCATTTTACCATTCCTGCCACCCTATAGTTACGCCACTGCGCGGAAGTTTTTGAAAGACGAAGAAAGAGTAGTAAGACAGTATAAGCAGTGTGCAAAAGGTACCAGGAAGTGCATATTGACTCTAATATAATTCATATAACAAAGGTATAAAGACTTTTTGAAAGAAATTTTGGGTGAAATGGTCCCGTTAATTAGGACTGATCACCCGTCTGGCAAAAAATCAAAATCAAATCAAAATCAAAAAAAATTTTATTCAAAATAGTACTAATACAGTATCTTTTTGAACATCAATTGAATCTACCACCGGTTCCAAGGTAAGCCTACTGAGAAGAACCGGCGAAACAAACTCAGAGCCTCAGGCCTTGCTGGTGTCCCCACCCTTAAATAATAATAAGGTATAAAGACATTTCCAAATTCACACACGCAAGGTATCTTTGCGACAAAGACAGTTCTTATCAGACAAAGATTTCCTTCTCCAGTAAACAAGCGATATTGACAAGTTCAATTGCATGAAATGCACATGCATGCGTCATGTGCAAAATGCGAAAATCTTCATCAAACCATTTTCATTCACAGGACCTTTTTTTTAATTTATTACTCACTCAGACAACAAAGGTAAAAATAAAATTATAATCGGAAAGAACAGGTTTAGATTATATAATCACCCCAAACCTGTGCCCCAAACGCATATACAATCTCCGTTCCGTCGTGGGTAAAAAATAGACAAGTAAGTATTATAATGTTTATAATTTGATCCCGGACAAAAGAAAGGAAAAAAAATCCAATATTTCAAACGTACATCATAAAGATTTGATTTCATCTCGGAAGGGCCGGAGGTTCGAGTGACGAAGTGACCCTACTTATCCTTATTGGGCTCGTCTTTTTGTACTATTTATTTTTTATGTAAACGAATACACTCATTACTGACGGGTTAGTGTTTGTGGTGGTTTCTAAGTGGGAGCCATTTTTATACACGTTTCGAACAAAAATACTTAATTGCCAATCGACAACGTATATATGCGATTAGCAAGGTATCGGTCGTCTTGGCTTTCATTGAGGGAGGCCTATGTTCAGCAGTGGACGGATATAGACTGATGGTGATGATGATGATAAACGTATATTAATATCTTTGTAAAACAACTTTACAATTATGTTCTGGTTTGTTGTTGTGATCAATAAAATATTTTTCCTTCTTTCTTTCTTCTTTCCATATTTTCTTCATTAACGCCGGGAAATGATCTGAGGCATCCCGCAGGGGAGCGGGTCTCCCCAGGCGGGTATGTAAGACTCGCTGCACCCGAAAGCTGGTAAGTGGACGCAGCTCTACCCACTAAAACCCGGCGAGTGCCACCAATGCCGAATTTCGTGAGGTGCCCCAGATCTATTGAGCAAACAGGGCACAGTCCCCAGGAGACCGACGCCACCCCCACAGAGGGGTTGTCGCGTACCACAGAACAACCTCTCCCAACGTCGGGACAGTACAATGGGGTGAGGTTCCCGTCCTCGCCCCTTGCCCCCTGCTTTTTTCTCCCCTCTTCTTATAAGATGGGTACAAAGAGCTCCTTTGGCTCAATTCGCTTCGCTCAAGGTGCTGGGCTCACCCTAGGCTACTGAGCCCCACCGCCACGACATGGCCTGAACCATGGTGGGGCCTTTCTTCTTTCTATAGTGGAAATAATAGAAATAAACCTCTAGAGGCAACACACAGACCAATTAAATATATTTCACACATAATAATACCTCAAATATAAATACTGTCACAGATAACATTTAAGGTGTGAAATTGTGTAATCAGTAAATCCAGTTGGGTATCCTTTGACAGCAAGTTGTTGGGATAGATCTAAGCCGTCCCCGGCGGTCTGGGCGTGACACCAACCGGCAGGAACACGGATAGTGTCTAATTAATTAAAGATTAACACTAGTTTAGTGTCGAGCTTCAAACAAACACGCGAATGTCAAAGCATTACTTATTTGTAGTTTATCAACATATAACTGCCATTTTATGTGAATACATACAATTTGAGGAATAGACATCTGGCTGATGTGAAACATCTCTGTTAATATTAGAATTCATAATTAAGGTTACGCAAGTCGCTCATCTTTCCATACAAACGTGGAACAGTAATTACTACAATGTTTGACGTTGACCATCACAAACTAAGGATAATATAAATTAATCTCGTCATTATCTATGTCTGGATGCATCCAATTTCGTATAAAAAATTATATCCCCTCCTCCTTCTCCGTTTAATAGTACAGTGACTGAACACTGAACGCATAAGGGTGACTTATAGCTCGGACCTTACGCGCGCGCAGCGGATCCCAAAATCGGCCGCGCATAGGTGCATGCTTTCCTACGGGAAGAGACGGCAGTGCACTCCCTCTCCCTTCTCCACTCCTCCTCCTTCTGCGACATTACGTCCTCGTAGAAGGAGAGGACCATCTGCCATGTGCTCTCACTGACGGTCATCGCTCGGACGACCGCAGGGAGCGACAGGTCTCTGCCCACACTAGGCACTCCACCAGGGACGAACGAATAACCATACGACAACCTTTACACAACATTCAACAACTTATTTTTCACTGTATAATAAAATACTGTCAGCGCCATCTAGTTTATTTAATACGACTTAGAGTCGATAAAATCATTTTCAAGCGTTGGCTATTGCAGTGAATTGTAACATTTCAGCATCGCGATGTAGTATATTAACAGCGCCATCTAGTTGAAATACTGTATGTGTAATAAATGAATGTTGTTAAATTGTTTTTAATGTACAAATTATTTTATTGTATGGTGATACCGGCAATATCAATACTTGATTAGGTACATAAGTTGTAATTAAAGTTTTTTTAACTATCCCACGGGAACCCTTCAATTTTTAGGGATGAAAAGTATCTTAAATGTAAGATGGGCATTAAACGGGCGACAATAAAATTTCTTATAATTCCGTTGAAAGACGCCTGCTAGACTGTTTTTGTAATTTTTTTATATTTAATTAGTCCTACCTAGTTTTTATATTTAACTGTTTTTATATTTAATTAGTCCTACCTAGTAGTATTAGACGTACCTAGTAGTTGGAAATATTCACTAGGTATAAATTTCCGTCATAAGCTTCAATTCAGAATTGCACCGTAGATCTATATTGATTTATGGCTTGCGATATTGATACATCTCAGATTCATCCATTAACATCTTATTCACCCTACTCGAGCGTGCGTGACCACTATACACCGCGCATACACTTAACCATCTAAAAGTGTTGAGTAGCTGGGACTTATAGGGAGGACTTGGCTGTGTTAGTTGACGCCAGCTATTTATTTTATTATCTTTCATTATTTTCCATTGCCTGTTTCTTCTTATATATAAACAAAATGATGACCCGAGCAAACCTGGCCCGCCAGACAGAAGAACAACTTCGCCTGGCTCTCCAGGAATTAAAAAAATATAAAAAGCAATATGAACTGTTGCTCTCTGAACGGAACGATAACGAACAAGAAATGCTACTAGTATTACAAAAAAATACAGACTTGAAATTTGAATTAAGTAAATTAAGTGAGGATTATAATAAAATCGCTCACCAAAACCAAGATCTACAAAGCATTGTAGACAGTTTTGACCAATGCCGGCATGAGTATGAAGAGTCACCGAGGAACTCGGCTACATTAAAATGCAGGCTGGAAGAAGCTCAGGACCGTATTACTGAATTAGAAGAGCTTACACGTCAGAAAGAAGTCACAACAACTCAAAACTTATATGATGAACTGATTGGGAGGGAACCGTGCCTAGTAGCTGATATCATCACCCCCATGAACATTACCACTATAGATTTGACTGATGATACGGTGCCTTCCTATTCTTTTCACAGTAAAAATAAATTAAAAAAATATATTAAAATAAAAAAATCCATGAAAAAAACGCAGGAACTTCTTTTAAAAAACAAAAGAATTATTAATAAAGTTAGTAAATTATCGCAAAATAAAATAAAAATAACAAACCAGTATTCCAATTCCTTAATGGAATTGGAAAATGTTAAATGTAACTATGAGGCAGATGTTTGCAGCCTTCAAGCTGAAATCTCTGAACTCCATAGTCAATTACAAATAATATCCAGTAAATATGAAATAGCCCAGAAAGAAATAGCGGGACATATATCAGCTCTGAGTGGTTTGCTGGACATATGCCATTACAATGAGGACAGGGTTGAGTCTTTATTGAGTCGCAACTCTCAATGCATATGTTCAACTGTGAAACGCTCAGCGCAAAGTATAGGTCAAACTTACACGGGTCCAAGCTTGGAGGTGCATGCTGACCCCTTTAACAAATCATTTATAAAAACTGTACCACCAGCCACCACAAATAAGTTTATTAGTTTATATAGTGATGAGATAGGCCAAGAGGTTGGTGTGTTGTTACACAGGTTGTACGAAGGACAAAAATTGACTAATACTTGTATGCCGGGGGCATCCTTTGATCAAGTTGTAAATAAGATTTTAAATGCCACACATTGTCCAAATACAACCATTGTAATTATAGTTGGGAGAAGGGGAGGTGTGAACGGGAAACAACTTGCTAAATATATAGAAAATCTTTCAGGTTTACCCAATGTTGAGAGGGTATTTCTATTCACATTTCCCTACATTAAATCAGACAAGTTGCCACAGGAGAATAAAATTAGACTAAAATTAAATAGCCTGTTACACTGTGCATGTAACAATAACTGTATTTTACTTAATGAAAATAAAAGTAACATAATAAATCTCAGATGAAGTAAAAAAAGGTAGATGACGCACGGCCTTTGCTAATACTGAAGCCACAAAACTAAGCTCCTTCATGTAAATACACGCGCTCACGCACACAGATACACCAAAACTAAGCTCATTTTTGTTAGTATCTTACGAGTCGTCGTGCAGTAAGTTTGCCAAAAAAATACCGTTCTGTGTAATTAAATGTTGTAAAAACAATACAAAAGTGACCAAAGAGTCTAAAGAAATATCGTTTCACACATAAATAAACACAAGACTATATTCTTTTAAGATATTTTAACACTATTTTGAGGTTAATCAACATAAATATGTAATATTATTGCCCCGAAATGACGTATCGGAAGAGTGTTGCCAGAAGTTAGTATTTTTAATAGCCCAATAGTGGGTAAGTCAATTGCAGGCAAAGCCATAGCAAAATAATTAAGTACAGAGGTGACATAATTATTATTTTATTATTTGATCGCTATATGACTGAATCGAAATGACCTCGTATAACCTATGTTGTATTTTTTTTTGGGACTCACGTACCCACAGCAGGACTATGTATTTAATTATTTATGAATTCAAAGATTTACCATTTAATAAATTTAAAAAAATGTAACAGTGTGGATTGCAGAGAAATGTTTTTATAATTTAAATGTTTTTTTTAATGGAAAACGACATATTATGTATTTAATTTAAATTGTGTATTGATAAAATGTGACTTTCTAATTACTATTATAATCAATTATTTTGAAACTGTTATTCTCTGACAATGATTTTAAGGACATGTTGTATTTATCAAGTTTATTTAATTGTAACAATTTTTTCCTGTTAATTTATATTAATTGTTTATTTATGTAAAGTATTATTTTCACACACCATGTTATGGTAGAATGTATAGAACTTGTTTTTTTTTTTAATATCACCTATATATTTACTACATTCATGGGAATAAATAAATAAATAAAACAATTGTGTCAATAAGATATCTATTGAGACAGTTTATAAAGTGATCCTACACGCCTCCTACATATTCGTAATATTATTGTATTTTATAAAAATATTCACTGTCGCATTCACTTATTACCTATTTTTATTAATATAAAATTTTAAGGGATATTTTAAAAAATGGCAACCCTTCATTCACTCACACATACTTAAAAAAGTGGCTTCACTTTCTTGTTCCAAGTGCGCTATCTACCTTTTTTTACTTCATCTGAGTAATAAATATAATTGACATTAACAACATTTTAAATGATAATAATTGTAACAATCTGACATCTGATAGGTATTACCTATCAAAATTTTATAAGCGACAAATAGCAGCCTCGCTATTATATTTTTTATCTTTAAGTCCAGCCAAGTATTTGGCTAATCCGACCACTGTTTTATTTGAACAGTGTGATAATAAAACATACAATTTTACAAATTTGGAATACGTTCCAAATAGTTTAAACTAGAGTATAAGACAATAGAGGAAATCTCTAGCCCATTAATTAGTAATAATAATAATAATATATTAAATAAAAATATTGAACAAATCAATGTAAAGAAATTAAATAAAAAATTGTACTCATTTAACCTGGTGCATCAAAACTTACAAGGAATGTTAGGCAAAGACTTGGAAATTGAATTGTTCTTAAAAAACTACAATATAGACATACTGTGTATTACCGAACATTGGTTAAAAAAAAATGAAATTATGTTCAGCTTCAGTGAGCACCAGGTGGCAAGTTCGTTCAGTAGAGAAAAAGCCATAAGAGGTGGCTCACTAATAATTATTAAAAATGAAATAAAATTTAAGGAACGTACGAATATTGTGGGCCTCTCTGCTGAGCGTACTACTGAAATAGCCTGTATAGAGATGGAGCGCCTTATTATTGTAAGTGTATACAGACCTCCAAATGGATTATATGATTCTTTTGAGAAAATCATGGAAGAATTATTAACTAAAATATGTGGGTCTAACAAGCCCATACTAATTTGTGGTGACTTTAATATTAATTTACTAGAAAATAATTCCACCACAGTTAGATTCACATCATTGTTAAAATCATATAATCTGACTAATCTATTTTTAGAACCAACATATAATAATGATTGGGCAACAGCAGGAATCCACAATAGTAGACGCAAATTATATGACCTTTACCAAGAACGCACATACAATCAAAATCAATCATTTAAGCAGTATGTCAAAATATATTCAAAAACATTCAAACAAGTTTGTATCGCGGCCAAATCGCTTTATATTAAGGAAAAAATTAAAAACGCAAAAAATAAAATAAAAACTACTTGGAACATAATAAAGGATGAAACTGGGAGAGTGGGTAGTCGTAGCTCTGAATTTAATTTAAATATTGAAAATAGAATAATTAAGTCTGACGAGGAAGTTGCGACAGTATTTGAAAAATACTTTTCTGACATCCCGATTTCGACTACAAAAAATTTAATCTCATGTCCTGCAATTGCCGAATCATTGCTTAAAACCAATGTCAAACAATGTGAAGCTAACTTTAAGTTTAAAGAGATAGGACCCAAAGATATTTTAAATGCATTTAACTTATTAAACAATAAAAATACCCCAGATTTATGGGGAATATCTGTAAAAGTCACTAAGCTCATAGTTGATGTAATTGCACCCCATCTAGCTACAATTTTTAATAAATGTATTGATAGTGGCGTTTTTCCTGACTTAATGAAACATAGTCGAGTCTTGCCTCTTTTTAAATCTGGCAGTACATCAGATGTTACAAATTTTCGACCAATATCAATACTCCCCTCATTTAGTAAAATTTTTGAAAAAATTATGTTAAATCAGTTACTATATTACTTTGAAACCAATATGTTACTGCACAAAAAACAATTCGGATTTAGAAAGGGTCTCTCCACAACAGACGCTGGCGTTAACTTAATTGACCACATTTATGAGGCCTGGGAGGAGTCACGTGATGCTTTGGGAGTTTTCTGCGACTTATCCAAGGCGTTTGATTGTGTACAGCATGAGACCTTGATCAGGAAATTACGCCACTATGGGATAGACGGTACGGCACTGGATCTTTTGAATTCCTATCTTAAAAACAGGACTCAAAAGGTCGAGATAAATGGTAAAAGATCATCCGGGACTAAAATAGAGATGGGGGTCCCACAGGGGTCCATTCTAGGTCCATTTCTTTTTCTAATTTATGTAAACGATTTACCTTACCTAGTTAAAGATAGTCAAGATGTAGTGTTGTTTGCTGATGATACTTCACTTATTTTTAAAATCAAACGACAAGAAACTAATTATGACGAGGTAAACAACACACTTTCGAGAATGGTACATTGGTTTAGCGTTAATAACTTGCATTTAAATAGTAAAAAAACTAAATGCATAAAATTTTCCTTGCCAAATGTTAAGCAACTGCAAACAAATGTACTCTTAGACAGTGAAAACTTGGAATTGGTGGACTCCACAGTTTTCCTAGGAATAACTCTAGATCTTAAGCTGCAGTGGGGTCCCCACATAGCTAAATTGGCGAATAGACTCAGTTCAGCAGCATATGCAGTGAGAAAAATAAGACAGTTTACTGATGTAGATACAGCGCGAATAGTATATTTTAGCTACTTTCATAGCATTATGTCTTATGGCATACTTTTATGGGGAAATGCAGCCGACATAAACAACATTTTTGTGCTGCAGAAGCGGGCTATTCGTGCAATTTACAAGTTGCCTCCCTATTCATCTTTGAGATAAAAATTTAAAGAAATAGGAATTCTGACTGTCACCTCTCAATACATCTTAGAAAATTTACTGTATGTCCGTAAAAACATAAATGAATTTTGTAAGAAAAGTGATATTCATAGTAGGAATACACGTAATAGACACAGGTTACATGCACCAATGATTAGACTTTCGAAAGTAAGCAATTCTTTTAAAGGCAACTGTATACGCTTTTACAATAGGATCCCAGAAAACGTTCAAAATCTCTCCATAAAAAAATTCAAAAAAGTTGTTAAAGAACGTTTGTGTGGTAAAGCATATTATAAAGTAAAAGATTTCATGGAAGATACCACACCCTGGGAATAAGGCGTTCCTCCCGGGCATTTCAAGATAATATGTTAAAATTGTTATTAATATATATTATTTGAAAAGATTAGTTCCACTGAGTTTGTTTCGCCGGTTCTTCTCAGTGGGCTTACCTTGGAACCGGTGGTAAATTCAATTGACGTTCAAAAAGATACTGTATTAGTACTATTTTGAATAAAAAAAAATTGATTTTGATTTTGATAATGTTTTACTGTCCCACGGGTACTGACTTTTATAGGACAAATAAATTTTATTATAATATACATTGTTTAACCGATAATATAGGTATCTGCAAACCGAATTTTACTAAATTATATTTATTATTACATAAGTTATTGAATACAAAGCCGTTTAATTAATTACAGTTTTTTACCTATCCCATGGGAACTGTTTAATTTACCGGAATCAAAAGTATCTTATCTCATAATAATGTTGACCAGTGGTATAAGCTACCACTATACAAAATTTCATTTAAATCGGTCCAGTCGATTCGGAGATTAGAAAAAAACAAAAAACACTACAAACAGACAGACAAACAGAGAAACAAAAAAATTGAAAAAAATCGAAATTACTTAATTCTAATTCACTTCTTACATCCCCCTGACTCGGATTTTATAATTTTTTTTACATTGTACAGAAATTCAATCTCTACAGTTTTATTATATGTATAATATATGTAAAAAACTAAGATTTTGAGAAAATATAAGAATATAGAATATTTCTTCGAAACCAACGTAGGCTGGTAAAATCTATACCAATATTATAAGGAACGCGCTAATCTCAGAAACCTTTTATTTCAAATGGTCCGATTTGAAAAATTCTTTCAGTGTTAGATAGCTTATTTATCGAGGAAGGCTATAGGCTATATAACATCACGCTGTAACTTATAGGAGTTGAGTAACGCGGGCGAAGCTGCAGGCAACAGCTAGTACCTAATAAATATAATCTCGAGTACAATCATAACAGACAATATGGAAGCACACAACGAACTCCCACCGTGATTCAATAATCGCTCCGGTGACCGGACAATTACCGCCGGCATCAGCGAGGCCAATCTACCTCCCAGCGCTCGTCAGCCGTTGGGATGCACGAATTTCACACTCCACGTGAGATATGTTCGGTTTCATGAATTTTACAAAAATAAATATTTACTTTTGTGAAATATGAAAAATTGAAAATAAAATTGCTTGAATATTCATTGCTCAATAATACGAAACATTAAAAAAATGATAAAAGTTATACCTTAATATTAACTGGCTTCGCTTCAAAAGTTGGAACCCAATCAGGACACCCTTAAACATCTTGCCATGCTCGCCTGATTTCGAGGAAAAGATCCGTGACCCGCACTGGGGCATATAAAATCAAATCACGGAAAGATCAAGTTAAATTGATAAACTAATAAAGCTCTTGTATGGAAAGCGCCTAGGATTTAGGAAGCGACCCTTCTTGAGGCTTATAGCCAGCATAGGATGGATACGGGCTGATGATAGCGAGGCTGACGCGATGAGTGATGATGCTGATGATACAATGAAAATGCAGACATATTCGAGTGTCAAACGCAAACAGAAGCGTTATCAAAATAAATAAAACTAACACAATAAATTCAAAAGCACACAAAATAAATAAGAAATCTCCAAGACACTAGCAGATATCACTACGTAACAGATACTTACGGTCTTAAAAGCGATCGAAACAAAAGCTTCGAGATAACAATGTTTGAGGCAGCCTTTATGGAAGTTTTTGAAATGCCAGACCAAGTTTGGCGTTGGTTGCGTTTTCAATCACGCCTGAACGTTTCGCAAAGTTGTTGATTTTATAAAAGTGGTTTTAGTGCAATGCTAGCTGATATTTTATAAACTTCTCACTCGCTATTATACTTTATTAATATTCTTACTAGCTGATGCCCGCAGTTTCGCTCGTAATAATCCACAACCATATACGGATTGATGATGATTATTATTATAACCTACGTAAATATGCAGAAAGAAGTATTTTGTATGAAGGATCCAAATTATATAATATGTTGCCTAATAATATAAAGCAATCAAAAACTATAGACACATTTAAAAGGCTTCTGAAATCACATATCGTAAACGATCCAAAGTACGCACGCATTACTTAACTTCAATAGTATGAGCCACATCCAGTCACTCTTAATCTGTACCTACAGGTAAACTATAAACTGTTACGATGCGAGTACTGCGCTAATGCTATTTTTTTTTCTATTTACCCACAGTTCATTTAACATTGTAATCCTTGTGTGTTCAACGTACCTAACAAAAAAAAATAGTATATTAATTAGAAATTGTATTCTTATATAAGTGAATTATTGTATTCTTATGAGAATAAAGATATCTCAAACCTCAACTCAGTTATAACGTAATAATACATAATACTTCAAAAACATAATTTAAATTCAAAATCATTACACTAGTATACTAGTGTAATGATTTTGAATTATTAAAATTATTTCATACAATTTTAGATAAACAATAAGTTGTGAATTTGACTATTTCTTATGATACATATCAATGTTTATTTTTAACCGACTTCAAAAAAAGAGGAGGTTCTCAATTTGTCTGTATGTTTTTTTTTGTATGTATGTGACACGATTACTCCGTCGTTTGTGAATGGATTTCGATGGTTATTTTTTTGTTTGAAAGCTGGTGCTTCCAATTTGGTCCCATATTAATTTTATTAAGATCTGACGAGCCGTTTTTTAGTTATTCCCAATAATGTCTATTTGGTTGGTTCCTATTACCTCGATGATATGCTGATGTGCTCATTTTATTACTTGTTAACCGACTTCAAAAAAAAGGAGGTTCTCAATTCGTCTGTATGTTTTTTTTTTTTTTTTTGTATGTATGTGATATTAATTTTATTAAGATCTGACAAGCCGTTTCTTAGTTATTTCCAATAATGCCTATTTGGTTGGTTTTGTTTACCTTGATGATATGATAATTTTATTACGTGTCGATGTAACAATTGTATAGCATGCTTTGGTACGCTAGGGTAATATTGTTCTGTGCTTTGGTAGCACACCATAGTATGTCGCGGTCATCGTAATCATCATCATCATCATCCTTTATCCATCCACTGCTGAACATGCCTCCTTCAATGAACGCCAAGACGACGAATTTCGGAATCACTAAAAATTAAGAAATAAAAACATTTTACAAATAATTAAAACCGACTTCAAAAATACTAAACTAAAAAGTAATAAAATAACAGTTTCTTTAATTTTTGTGCTTACAACATATAATCAACTTAATTTTCTACTAATGTACAAACTTTGCGTTTACCACGTCATTATAGTTACTTTTGGAGTCGGTGTCGTATTTGTTGCTGTACATTACCTACCTTGGCTGACACCGACTCCAAAAGTAACTATAATGACGTGGTAAACGCAAAGTTTGTACATTAGTAGAAGATTAAGTTGATTTTATGTTGTAAGCACAAAAATTAAAGAAACTGTTATTTTATTACTTTTTAGTTTAGTATTTTTGAAGTCGGTTTTAATTTTTTGTAAAATGTTTTTATCGATGTGACAATTGTATAGGATGCTTTGGTAGCACACCATAGTATGTCGCGGTCATCGTATTCAGCATCATCGTAATCATCATCATCGTCCTTTATCCGTCCACTGCTGAACATAGGCCTCCTTCAATGAACGCCAAGACGACGAATTTCGGAATCACTAAAAATTAAGAAATAAAAACATTTTACAAAAAATTAAAAACGACATCAAAAATACTAAACTAAAAAGTAATAAAATAACTGTGTTTCTTTAATTTTTGTGCTTACAATTTATAGTCAACTTAATCTTCTTCGGTTTTAATTTATTGTAAAATGTTTTTATTAAGTAATAGTTTGTAAAATCAGATTTATTTTATATTCACCTAAGGAGATTACCATTGTATTAGTCAACTAAGGATTAACTTGGAGGGGGAGCTTCCAACCTCGTGTAGAATGGAAACACGATAAGTAGATAATTCAAAACTATTGTCTCTGGTTTTGGATTATAAATAGTTGACTTCTTGGAAATGGCAGTTCACAACCGACGCCAGGAGGCCGTGTGGTCACAGACTGCACGGTAGGCGGGGGGCAACCCCCCACTTTATAAATCAAAAGTGAGCCGAATGGGCTCACACTAATCCGATGTAGCATTAGGGCCTTCGGGCCGTTAGCATAGATCCCTCCGAAAAACAAAAATGGAAATGGCAGTCTTATTATATCAGCGGTACAGACTAGAACTCTTGTAAAAGTGTATATTAAAGTTAGGATATAAGTGTATTAAGTAATAATGACGAAGTGTAAATATATGAGTTTTTTACAACACCTGGGTATTATTTCTTTAACACTAGTGAAAGAATGGAGTCCCAATGCTGGCTGAGGCAGTTAGGGAAGTGCCTTCAAATTGTAGAGGTACGACGAAGCGTGATTTTTTAGCGGTAAATGCGCAAACTTGTGTCTTGTTGGGGTTAAACTGGACTAGGTTAAGTCGCCATTCCGAGACTTTGGCCAACAGAGACTCGATTTCAGACACATTTTTTTGTTATTATAGTTGGATAGGCAAACTGGCAAACGTGCCACCTGATTGTAAGTGGTCGACGTCGCCCATGAACATAAATAAAAATACACAATTTTATATGAAGCTTTCTAACCACTCTATAAATATATTATTCATTACCTACAAGAGAATTAGTAAATACTTCGTATTATTTTTTCTCACTTAAGACGTGTTTTTGGTTTGGTCATTGTGAAATCGTCTTAAGGTTTTACTGTAGTTAAATAATAATAATAATAGTTTAAAGTTTTTTTTTTTATTTAGTCGACCGTTTGAAGTTTTACCTACATTTTTATCCGGGTTTCGGCTGCCTTATGACCCCACATTACATCTCTGGCCACTCCTAACACATCAGTTCCCGCTAGTAAATATAAATCTCCTTACCGTCTAGTACACGGTGGACTTACATTACGATAATGTTGTTAAATGTTCTACAATTAGGAATACCTGATTATTTAACAAGTGAGAGTACAAAATTTCAAATCACTTTTAGTATAGCCTGACTAGAAAAATAAAAACCCTCGCTGTATTGCGAAAAATTTCGGAACTAATGGACTTCTGTATGGACGATACTATGTGTTGACGTAAAAAAGATACAGTGGCGACGTCACACAGGATTTATGTATTTCTGGTCAGGCTATACTAACAATACCCCACCATGGTTCAAGCCTTGTCGTGGCGGTGGGGCTCCTAGCCTAGGGTGAGCCCATCACTTTGGGCGAAGCTAATTGAGCCGAGGGGGCTCTTTCTACCCCTCTTATAAGAAGAGGGGACAAAAGGGCAGGGGGCAAGGGGCGAGGACGGGAACCTCACCCCATTGTACTGTCCCGACGTTGGAAGGGGTTGTTCTGTTGTGCGTGACAACCCCTCTGTGGAGGTGACGTCGGTCCCCTGAAGGACAGACTAGCCGTCGAGGTGCCCTGTTGAGGTGTTTGCTCATTAGATCCGGGGCACCTCACCAAAGGCGGCATTGATGGCACTCGCCGGGTTTTAGTGGGTAAAGCTGCGTCAACTTACCAGCTTTCGGGCGCAGCGAGTCCCTCGTCAGCTTCAGGTGTCCATGATATCAGTGTTTTGTCTCTTTTCTTTGCATTACGTAGATATCCATTTAAAACTATTTGATACCTAACCGCGTTGGGAATATGAGAACGGTAAAAGTTGACCATTCCCAAGAAGCGACGTAATTCGTCTACTGTCTTAGGCCTAGGATAATTTTTTATGATTTCAATTTTACTATCTAAAGGACGAATGCCATCTTTCGATACCTCGTGACCTAAGTATTCGATTTTTGATGATCCGAAACAACATTTACTTAAAGGGGAATGCCAGTTTTAGGCCCAGAAGTGCACACATAGTTGGCTATATTCAAAAATTGTATTAATATTTATTGTAGTCCTTCCTTGTATTTATTAATCTGTACAACTCGGCAACTTTATACAAAAAATATTAAACAAGTAAACGAATAGGAACCTAGATAAGTACTTTGTATGACTTTCATGTACTGGTACATCAGTCATCAACATGAAAATGTTGCCGTTACTGAAAATATTATTTTGTCAGGTAATGTCTATACTGCTATGATATAATATTTATATCTAATATTAGTTTTTGCAATGATTTCGATTATATAAAATAAAACTAATTACATATATATTTAGATTGTATTGTAAATAAAAATAATATAGTATCGTATGTTATCCTTCTCTAACCTTTTAATCATTTTTTGTAAAAACAAAAAATGATTAAAAGGCAACACCAGCTCTAAGTGTCAGACACCGGAAAACTTGAAAACGTTGTTTTCAATTTTTGTGCTGTTTGAGTTAAAGACATATTCTGTGATTTTTCATTTTGCATTTCAATACCAATTTACGACTATTATCATGAATTCTGACTTTGGCGATTCTTCTACACCCGATGACCACGGCAAAGTATAATTTGTGTACATTTTATACAGTACATTTAATACAGGCCGCGAAGCAATAAAACAGTATTGCTGTAATTGTATTGTAGGCCGTCGAACGGTAGGATGCTGTGCCCACGTCATGACTGTGTTGTGGTACTTAGGATGGGCACGGCATCAAAACAATATTTTACCGCCGGCTCAATTTTTAGATGAAATATTAGTAGTATATAATGACGATGAATAAATGTGTAAAACTGAAATATAATATTGTTTTATTACATTGTACTTCCAAATAAATTAAAATAATTTATAAAATGACATTGCACATATTTCATATAACTTGTGTAATACAAAAATAATTGATAACTTAAAAATGCCAAGTTTTTTATAAACCACTTCTTTTAGGAATTAGTTGTTGCCATCGCCTACTATAATTATCAGTCCACAGTACAGGTGTGCACCGTGGGCCAAAATTACTATGGAGACTTGGCATGCCCCTTTATCGAAATTCCGAATTGGTTAAAACGTTCAAAAACTTTATATAAGTGCTCTTTGTGTTGACTTACAGAATCTGAAGCTATGATTACGTCATCAATGAATGTAAATAAAAAATCTAAGCCTTGAAGTACGGAATGATCCATAAAACGCTGATAAGTTTCACTTGCGTTACGTAATCCGAAAGTCATCATAGGAAACTCGAAAAGGCCAAATGGTGTCGTGATGGCGGTCTTTTCAATGTCATCTGGAAAAATAGGTATACAGTGGTAGGCTCTAATAACGTCAAGTCGTGTAAAAATAGTCTTACCATCCAATAGATAAGTAAAATCATGTAACCGCGGCACGGGATAGCGATCAGGTTTTGTTATGGTGTTTAATTTTCTATAGTCTCCGCACGGCCTTATTTCCCCGTTTTTTTTTAGGTACTACATGGAGAGGGCTAGACCATGGGCTCTTTGATGGTCTACATATCCCGATCTCCTGCATGATCTTAAATTCGTCTTTAACGCGTTTGTACTTATCTGGTGGAAGTTGTCGAGCTCGAGCGTAAACTGGAGAACCTGTCGTTTCGATATGGTGATACACATTATGCTTAGGACTATTCTTAAAATTAACAGGTTTGGTGATATCCGGGTATCTACTAATTACATCCCAGTAGGGGTGGTTTTTGTCAATAGTGTTTACAGTGGCTACATTACAGTTCACAACAGACGCTGAAATATTTAAATTAGTTATCTTATCTATTAGCTTACGTGCTTTTATATCCACTAATAAACCATATGCACTTAAAAATTCGGCACCGAGAATGGGCGGCTTTACATCGGCCCACCGATACGATCGACGTAAATGTAAATTTAGCTCTAATGACTTCGTACCGAAAGTTCGAATTTCAGTACCATTAGCTACATACAGTTTGTAATCGGACGACTTATAACTATGATCACTCCGCTTCCTCACTGGAATGACGGAGACGTTTGCCCCTGTATCAACCAAAAAATTGTAACCACTATTATAGTCCATGACACGAAGGCGATGCGTTGGAGTTATCGCACAGATATCCGCCTCACGTACCTGCGCACTCTCTAGTTTCCCTGCTTCCAGAAACATGGTTGAACACACTTCTTAGATACTTAGCTTGTTCCTTGAACCGGAAGTGGTAGAAACAGAGGCAATCTTCACTTTGAGGGTTGCGGCGTGGCTGGCGGTGATTGCGAGATCGTGAACGCTGACGGAAACGACTGGTGTCTCTTCCTCGAAAGCTGCTCCGGGACCTCTCCATATTCTCTATTCTGGCGCTTAATTTTGCGATTTCCGCCAAAATTTTGTCATCCCCTCTTATAGGGTAAGAGGTGGATAGTTCCGAAATCTGTGGCTGCTGCGATGTCTCCATAATTTTATCGGCCACAGTTGCCAAATTATCCATATCTTTGGCTTCTGTAACTGCCAGTACCGCTCGAACTGCAGTGGGGAGGTGGCTCTGCCATAGAATTCTAAGGGTATCGTCGGGTATCTTCTCTCTCCCTAAGTCGCATGCGGCGTAGAAGTTGTGACGGCTTTTGGTCGCCCAGCTCCATTTCGCCAATAAGTTTTTGTATTTGGCGGTTCTCTGACTCCTCATAAATAGTCAGTAGTCTATTTTTAAGCGTCTCATATTTTTTAATATCAGGAGGCTTAATTAATAAATCAGTCACCTATTTTTTCTTTTTTTTTTTTTTTGTTCTGCAGCGGAAATTTGCAGACCAAACCATAACTAGGACCGGGGTGGGTTTTAAACCTAGCCGTGTGTGGGGTTCGCACTTGGAGATGCGTTACCCACAAAAACCGCTGCAAGTGCCCTCAGGGGCCTTTTATGAGAGTCCCGGATCATGCAGGCAACGCAGGACCCTCAGCGACAGGCTGGCCCCGGCGAAAAGGCCAGACTCCTCCTTCTAAAGGGGGACTGCTCGGCTGTTCGTTTGCACGATACTTTTAGCAGTCCCCGACGACGTCGTGTCTAGAGCTGGACCCAGGTTAAAACCCCATCCTGGGCCCGACACGAGCACAGGGGCGTTACTGGAGGCGCATTAGGTAGCGCCTCCTACGCACCCCCGTTCGTCGCCCGCGGTGGGAGGCCTCGTCGGCGGCCTCCTCTCTCACCCGCTCATCGGCCTCCTTCTGGGACATTACTACCTCGCAGAAGGAGACCATCGCCGTCCAGGACTCGTCGTCACCAAGCATCGCGGCGATGACACTCGGCAGAGACAAGTCCCCTCCGATGACCGATGTCAGATCATGACGCAGCGCCGCCCATCTCGGGCACACCTCGAGGGTGTGCTGGGCCGAGTCCACCGCCGCGCAATAAATCAGTCACCTGCTGTATGGCGTCTTTACCCAATTTTGACACGATGACCTGGAATTGAGCGTCATCTGCCATCTTTTGAGGATTTAATACCGCTTCCGCTCTGATGAACCTTGGCTGGTCTGTCCAAAATTCAGGTATGCGGCTACTAATGGATATTGCTGAGACGTCACTGTATTCTGGCTTGACTTGATGTGCAGATCCCTGTTGAGACGACTGTCCTGGTATCGGATTCATGTCACGTTGGATTTGTCCTCTAATTTACACACTAACGTAAATTTTCGAGGTCTCGGGGTCACCAATGTTACAGTGGTTTTACTTCTGTAAACTAATTGGTCGGTGAATAATAAAACCTTTGTCTTAACGCGTTTATTGCGCCAGCGACCGATTCGTGTCACTGCGCGGAATGAACTCTCATACAATATATAACTTAATATTCAGTACATATTCAATGATATATGATATACGTCCCCACATCATAAATAAACACATTTTTTGCACTTACATTGCAAACGCTGGATGAACCCTAACAGATAGATAAAAATAATGTATTTACATTGGGCCATACCGGCCCGGTTCCGAATTAATTATTATTGTATCAATGTATGGTAGAATTGTGTATCCTAAATATGCATACTGAAAAGTCCGCGATGGCATAATATGTCTACATTAGTTAAATATATCCCTGATGTGGAAGATCATACGCCTTCCCTGTTGGACTTTCTGCTGACCTCTCACCCGGACAATTACGTGGTCTCCGTGGACGCT
The DNA here is from genome assembly GCA_963853865.1 of Helleia helle. Classification (NCBI taxonomy): domain Eukaryota; kingdom Metazoa; phylum Arthropoda; class Insecta; order Lepidoptera; family Lycaenidae; genus Helleia; species Helleia helle. The sequence goes on along the minus strand of OY971423.1, from coordinate 18,611,049 downwards.
CCACTTGGCTCATCGGACCACTGTCTGATCCGGAGTTCTGTGCAAGCTGCCCGCCCATCATGGCCACGTTTTGCCAGCTGCCGCCATGTTTGGCACTATAGGTCAGCTGATTGAGATGGAATGCGGTCCTTCTTCGCATCCTACCCATGGGGGCGAATTTGCTTCTCGCTGGATGATCCAGACATCGTTGCCAATTCTGTCGCCGAGGTGGTGCTGCGAGCCGCAAGCGTCAAATCCCAGCCCTGGTTTGGTCAAACTTGTAAGATGGCTGCACGCCACAAGTGGTTAAGCTACCGAGCCTGGGCCAATGCATCGATGTCACAGGATGTAAAGACCAGCGCATTAAAAAAGGAGTATAACTTTGCCTCCAGGTCCTTCAAAAGAGCTATTGCTGAGGCAAAAGCGGAGTACCTGAACAGAATTGGCGAGAGATTGGTTCGACTTCCTTCGGGAACTCGTGCATTCTGGTCACTCGCCAAGGCTGTTCAAGGGAATTTCTGTAAGCCATCCCTACCATCTTTGCACATGAGGAACGACTCGTTGGCCCACACCGCGAAGGAGAAGGCCGATCTTCTAGGCTCTATTTTTGCTTCCAACTCGACTTTGGATGACCAGGGAAAAATACCACCGACGATCCCTCGGTGTGATACCTCAATGCCGGAAAAAATTTTTCGACAGAGCTCCGTACGTAAAGCGCTTTTTTCTCTGGACATCCATAAGTCGAGTGGGCCTGACGGCATCCCTCCGTTAGTGCTAGGTACTTGTGCTCCTGAGTTGGCACCCGTCCTTACGCGTCTTTTTCGGCACTCATACTCATTAGGCGTCGTCCCATGCTCGTGGAAGACAGCTTTGGTACACCCGATCCCTAAGAAAGGGGACCGCTCAGACCCGTCCAACTACAGACCAATAGCCATAACTTCCTTGTTCTCAAAGATTATGGAATCCATAATTAACTGCCAGTTCCGGCGGTATTTGGAGAGCACCAGCTGATTAGCGATCGCCAATATGGCTTTCAACGGAATCGTTCAGCTGGTGATCTTCTAATATTCCTAACGCATCGATGGGCGGAGGCAGTTGAGAGCAAGGGGGAAGCACTGGCGGTTAGTTTGGACATAGCGAAGGCCTTTGATCGGGTGTGGCATAAAGCACTTCTAGCGAAGCTACCATCATATGGGCTTCCCGAGAAATTATGTAAGTGGATCACCAGTTTTTTAGCAGACAGGAGCATCAAGGTCGTTGTCGACGGTACATGCTCGGACCTCAAGTCTGTTAATGCTGGTGTTCCGCAAGGCTGTGTACTATCTCCAACCCTGTTTCTTCTGCATATCAATGATATGCTGCAAACCAGCGGCATTCATTGTTATGCGGATGACAGCACTGGAGATGCCTTATACACTGGCCGCTCTAATATTTCTCGGGAACAAGTCGATGAGTGTCGGAACAAACTTGTGTCTGAAATCGAGTCTTGAAATTGACCAAAGTCTCGGAATGGGGACGACTTAACCTGGTCCAATTTAACCCCAACAAGACATAAGTTTGCGCGTTTACCGCCAAAAAATCACCCTTCGTCGTTCCTCTACGATTTGAAGGCACTCCCCTAACTGCCGCAGCCAGCATTGGGATACTTGGCGTCGACATATCGAGAGATGTGCAGTTTCGTGGTCATTTGGAAGGAAAGGCTAAACTAGCCTCTAAGAAACTTGGCGTGCTCAATAGGGCGAAGCAGTATTTCATGCCTTCACACCGCCATCAATTATACAAGGCGCAGATCCGGCCTCACATGGAATACTGCTCTCACCTCTGGGCTGGAGCGCCCCAATATCAGCTCCTTCCATTTGACCGCGTCCAACGCCGGGCGGCTCGAATCGTCGACGATAATGTGATCTCCAATCGGCTTGATCCCTTGGCGCTGCGTAGAGATGTCGGATCGCTCTGCATCTTCTACCGCATCTACCACGGGGAGTGTTCTGAGGAATTGTTCGGATTAATACCTGCGGCAGAATTCCACCACCGGACATCGCGTAAGAATTCCAAATTTCACCCACACCATCTTGATGTCCGGAAATCCACAACATCTAGATTTTTACGGCATTTCCTGCCTCGCACTACAAATATATGGAATCAGCTGCCACCTATGGTGTTTCCGAACCGATACGACTTAGGGACCTTCAAGAAAAGAGCATACTCACATCTAAAAGGCCGGCAACGCACCTGCTGATCTCCTGGTATAGCGGGTGTCTGTGGATGTCGCTATTCACTTACCATCAGGTGAACCGACTGTCCGTTTGCCCCCTCTTCTATAAAAAAAAAAAAATATATAACATACTACCTATATCCATTTTAATACTTTAAAAATTGCCAATTATCAAGCGGTAATGTAAAAGCTATTCACAAAAATACGGTATTAATCACTACATATTATAAAATAAAGTCCTACGCCCGTCCATAGATAAATAGTTATCATCAATCCGTATACGGCTGTATATCTAAGTTAACGCGGGCGAAGCTGCGGGCAACAGCTAGTTTGTGACAAAACTGTATTAAGAAAGAATCTTAATTTCCTTATTTTACTTTTTTTATTCGCCATTTCAATTAAATAACTAGGTACTACACAAACTCAAGTATCTATTTATTTACACTAATTAAAGGTTTTGTATTACAAACTAATTACAATTAAGAACAACAATTGTTAGTAAGTATTAAGTAGCTACATTATTTACACTGTGTCGTCTTATTTATTTAGAGGTAATAATATGAAATGCGCGGTAACAACGTTGTCACGAGCAAAAGCGGCACAGGTCCTACTTCGATGACGCCCGGCTGGGTACTGGCGCGACGTGGTGCGATGCGCGAGAGCCATTTTTATAGTATTTTATTTTTCAAAAATTTTTGAAGTGACATAATAAAAATCTATCCAATCATTTCCACGTCATCTCCGTTTAGCAATTTAAACGTAAAAGTTTCATTAAAATTGAGTTACCCGAAGTCTCATACTACTCAAAATGCTTTTAAAATCGACGTTACTTTAGATTTTTTCTTTAATCATGTAAAATGTTAAATATTGTATTTTTATCCAAAAAAATCCCTAGATCAAATATGTATCTATACCCAATTTTTTTATTATTATTTTATAATGACGACTTCTATGAAAACACCTCGATCTAGAAACAACAATTTGGGATAAGGGGCCCTTAAGTCGGTAAACCAACTTTATAGACAACCAATTTTTTTTATAGCATAGGAGGGCAGTCGAAGCCTTTTGGCGACTATTGACGCCCATACACATCCACCCAACCGAACAATATGCGCATGCGTTGCCCTCCTTTTCCCTATCCCCCAATGGGTCATCGGAAACTCACGAACCGCACGATACGCGACAGCATAGCTGTCACTTGACGCTGGTGTTATGTGAGCGAGAGGCACCACCCCGGTCGTGCCGGCTCAATTCGACTGCAATTCCGCTGGCATTCCGCTCCATGGCACTATCTCTTACGCCAATTTCAATAATTAGACAAATCTCGGACGTCCGGCTGATGTGAAACATCTAATATTTAATATTATAAATTAATATTTTATAACAATCTACATATAATAAGGTATAAATATATAGTATAGTTAGTATACGCGCACATGAAAGGAGTTCAGAACGGCGGTGTGTGGGGGCATCACGACAGGATTGGCGTCACGGCATTTATGGTCAAGGCGTGCCACATAAAAATGAACAAAACTTAACATCATCATTATACTTGTTGCTTCACAGACTCGCATCAAGGGTTCCGTACCACCGCAGAGTAACAACGCCTTTTCAAAAATACATTTATAGGAATATTACATAAGGAAATACTGAAAAAAGCGTGTTCTGAATGAGGCACTATGAGGACCCTTGCCTTGGCGATCATTAAATGTAGTAAAAGTTCTTCAGCAGTGGACGGCTAAATGCTGATAAGGAAGATTTTACATGTATTTGTATCAAAGTGTTATATTAGTGAATAATATATTTTCTTCAATTATATTGTGAAATATTTTGATTTTATCAGAAATGCTATATAAAATACTTATCAATAAGAAGTTGCATCGTTATTTTCGAGTACACTCCACTTAGTATAACGAATCCATTCTGAGCTACAAATCACCACAAATAATAAGCAAATCCAAAGGGGATATAATACTCTGGATGATACAATTAATATTTTACAACTAGTTATTCGTGTAGTCGGGAGACAGGCGTTTGAACTCCACCTTTTTTTTCTTTAACGCCGGGAAATACTCTGAGGCATCCCGCTAAGTCCGTTTCCGATGTGAATGACCGGCTACGATACAATCGTTCTCTAACAAAACTACAAAATAGCGTGAGCTGTGTTTGGTACATGAGTAGGGCCATAATAGAGCCATATCCGATCTCTAAACTCTTATTCCATCCTTAATTTCCACTTTCACAAAGAGAGGGAGTTCTTTGCCCAGCAGTGGGACAATACATGGTGGCGGTGACCATCTTGTGACAGATAATAATCCTAACTTTAAAATGTCTTATTATTGGTGTCAATAAGTCATTGCAATTTACGTCCACCCGATTACTAAAAGTAAATAAATATATCATATTACACAAATTGTGTGAAATTCTAGTATATCACTAACGAATACCAAACACATGGCCCTGCATTATCAAATGAATAGGGCGTACCTACGCCCCCAAAATAAATTAATACTTCACAAAAAAGATACACCACAAAGCCGGCAGCTACTGACAGAGCATGTCACACATACAGAATGGCTTTTACCATTCGTTTGCTTATAGTTTACTTGTGTTTAGTGCAATTAGAATGTGAAGTATATGAAGACAGGCCAAAAATAAAATCTGCTGATGGAGACCTCATATTTGAACCTGCTTACGGTAAAAATATCTATATACGCCCAAATGGTCCGAAATCGAAGGTGTACATCGGAGATATAAATTTACTGAATATAAATATGACTTCGAAAACGAAAACCGATCAGTCGGATAATCAAATGCAGCAGGAAGTTAAAGTACCTCAAGATTTATTACAAAGACTCGACAGACTTGAAACGGTAACTTCTGCTATATCAAACAGTTTAATTTATAACGTGACCTATTTGACACGAAGAATAAATAATTTAAATACTAGAATAAGAACATTACAAAACCGACTCCGCACTAGAGTAGATGATGAATGTCAATCTCATCCTTGCGAGAATGGTGGAACTTGCCTCAACTTAGTTAACGGTCACTATTGCTTATGTCCATCCACCTGGAAAGGCCGTAATTGTGACGAAGATGTCAATGAATGTCGCATATACGCTGGCACAGACTTAGGATGCCAAAACGGTGCCAGATGCATCAATAAACCAGGATCATATGAATGTCTCTGTACACCCGGTTGGTATGGATTAGACTGCACAAGAAAAGCTAAGGACTGTTCTGGCGGTGACTATGAAATGTGTGGACATGGAACATGCATTCCTGTTACTACAGGGGATGGGATCAAGTGCATTTGCAACCAAGGCTGGACCACAAACGAAACGCATGTCGCCTGTCTTACCGACATAAATGAATGTGAATCTGGACAAGGTTCGCGTTGCTCAGTGAATCCAAGAGTCGAATGCATAAACTTACCTGGCTCTTTCAAATGTGGACGATGTCCGCCAGGCTATGAAGGCGACGGTTACACGTGTTACGATATAGATGAATGTATAACAATTCCAAACGGAGGCTGCAGTATCACTCCTATGGTTTCTTGTCACAATACTATTGGGTCCCGAATTTGCGGTTCGTGTCCACTCGGCTACCAGGGCGACGGAGTAACTTGCAATTGGAGAGGCTCATGTGCTGTTAATCATGGAGGTTGTCATCCAGCCGCAAAATGTATGGAAGCTTCCCTACAGGGTACTCAAGTCGCACAATGTGTTTGTCCTTATGGAATGACGGGGGACGGAGTTGGAATCCATGGATGCTATTTTTCAGTACCCGATAATACTACCGAGAGGTGTGAAAATAATCCGTGTGGGAATCATGGACACTGCCACACTCTTCGCCAAGGTTACACATGTATCTGTCATCAAGGATACAGTGGCATACACTGTGAAAAACTAAATAACTTTTGTTCCAATAACCCGTGTCTCAATGGAGGAACATGCAGACTAGATGAACATTCAATTAGAGGTTTCAGATGTGAATGTACTTCTTTATATTCAGGAAATTTATGTGAATCACATTCTCAGCCCTGCGGTGGCGTTCTTGATGCAGAAGAAGGTAGTATAACATATCCTATGTCCAATAGTAGTTACATAAATAATGCACGCTGTGCTTGGGTCATTCACACAGTTCCAGATAAAGTTATAAACGTTACATTCACGAAATTTAATTTAGAATACCATACTCAGTGTCACTATGATTTTGTTCAAATCCACGATGGTCGAAGTTCTGCGAGCCAGTTAGTTGGTAGATTTTGCGGCAATGATTTTCCAAATGGTGGTAATATAATATCAAGTCATAACAATTTGTACTTTTGGTTTAGATCTGACTCTACCGTAGCTAAATCTGGGTTCGCTTTACATTGGACGAGCATACCTCCACAATGTGGTGGTAAACTAAACGCCTCAACTCATGGTTATATTAGCTCACCAGGGTCACCCGGTCCTTACCCACCAAATCGCGATTGTTATTGGCTCTTAGAAACAACATTAGGCAAAAGAATAAGCATACACTTTTTTCAACTTGATATAGAAGTACACGCCAATTGTAGCTATGACTACATAGCCATTTATGACGGGGCACGGACGTCAGACGTTCTCAATAGTAAATATTGTAACTCAACTCAACCCGCTCCAGTACAGTCAGCGGGCTCTGTAATGCTTATACATTTCCACTCCGATGGCGATGGTTCTGGAAAAGGCTTTCAAATATCATATGCACCTGTAGAAGGAACACCCGGATGTGGTGGCTTATTTACTAATGATAAAGGCGAAATCACCTCACCCTCGTTTAATGGATCGTACTTAAATAATTTACTATGTGAGTATAAAATTATAACTAGTCCAGAAAACAAAATTCGAGTAGAGTTCGTTTCTTTTGATATTGAAAGGTCATTTAGATGTAAGTATGATTATTTAAAAGTATACGATGGGGCTTCTGAGGATTCGCCATTAGTTGGAAAATTCTGTGGAAAAACTCATCCAGCTCCATTCACATCGTCGTCAAATTCTTTGTATATCATTTTTAAATCGGACCATACTTTGGCCTCAGGAGGATTTAAATTACAGTATAAAGCTATATGTCACAGATCAGTCGTAGGTGATAGTGGAATTATTAAATCTCCTGGGTATCCTCTGGCCTATCCGGAACAAGCTATGTGTGAATATATCATAGGCACAACTCCTGGAAAAGCAATACGATTAACATTCCAAGACTTCGACATTGAAGATAATAGATATTATAATTGTAGCTACGACTATGTAGAAGTTCGCGATGGCTCTACAGCTAGTTCAACATTAATGGGAAGATTCTGCGGTGGCTCTCAATTTAAACCACCTATTCTGATATCCTCATATAATTACATGTATATTAAATTTAACTCGGATATGACTACTACTGGAGCCGGTTTTTACGCTAATTATACAACAATAGATATCGAATGTGGTGGTATCTACAGAGATACTACTGCTGTCATTAGCCACCCAGCAACAAGTGACGCGCACTACCAAAATGATCAGTCGTGCACATGGATAGTGTTGGCACCGAAGGGAATGCACATAAAATTGACTTGGAATCGTTTTGACCTCGAAGACATGACCTATTGTAGAAGTGATTACGTGGAATTAATAGAATTCACCGACGAAAATTATAACAATACCATAGGGAAATATTGTGGGGATTCTTTACCACCAGCAATAACTATTACGTCTAACATTATTATGATCAAATTTATATCAGATAGTTCAATTCGTAATGAAGGTTTTTCACTGTCTTATCAATTTTTAGATGAGAAAACTTATTGTGGAGGATTTTATGTTAAAACTCATGGGCTTATATATACACCAGGATGGCCTGCAAAATATGAACCGAATAGAGATTGTACTTGGAGTATTAGTGTTCCTAAAGGCCAACAGGTTGTACTTAATATATCCGACTTTGATCTGGAAAAACCACTTCGAGGAAAATGTGATTTTGGGGATCATCTTACAATAAGAGACGGATCTAATAACATGTCACCATTGATTGGCAAATATTGTGGAACATTTAAAACAAAAAAAATTATTTCAACTTCTCAACATATATACTTACACTTTCATTCTGATTACTATATATCTGGCAAAGGTTTTAAAATTGAATGGGATGGTACTGTAAGAGGCTGTGGAGGTACACTCAACAGTTACTTTGGTTCCATTTCTTCACCCAATTATCCCCAAAACTACGACGAAAATTCAGAATGTTTTTATAAAATTATTACAAGTAGTGGATCACGAATTCAAATTAGTTTTACTGATTTGAGTTTAGAACGATCGACCTACTGCTGGGATGATTACGTAGAAATATTTGATGGACAGAATAGTAATGCGCCAAGCTTAGGTAAATACTGCACCATGCCGTTAAAACCCAATTATATTTTAACTTCGAGCAACTATGCTTTTATAAAATTCAGATCTGATTTTGCTTTAACAAACAAAGGTTTTCTTTTAAATTATAACACCATTTGTAACCGTAATATCAGTGGTAGCTATGGAGTTATTGAAAGTCCAGGCTTTCCAGATAAATATCCTTTAAATTCAAACTGTTTGTGGACTATAAATGTACCTAAAGGCAACGTTATCAATATCACTTTTACTGATTTCGATTTGATCGACATACATCGATATTATTATGATCCATTTCGACGGAATAATGATCTAATAGGAAGGTATTCGATAGGTATGCACGGTCGTCAACATTTTTATTTAAATAATAACCAACATTGCGAATTCGATTATGTGCAGTTTAATGATACATCCATAGGTAATTTTTCAGAGAAATTTTGTGGATCGAGGCTTCCACGGGATTTCACTTCTCGAACTGATTCAATACAAATAAAATTTGTAACCAAATATTACTTTCCCGGGAAAGGGTTTCGCTTAGAATGGTTTAAGCATGGATGCGGAAATCATATTCAGAGAGCATTTGGATCTATCTCTTTTGATGGAATCAAAGTAAATGAGAAAGAAATAGAATGTGAATGGCTTTTAGAGACACCAATAGGAACGTCTGTGAGGATCACGATTTCGGACTTTTATATAGCAGAATCTACCAATTGTACGACTGATGCTATTGAAATTTATAATGGCCAAGATGTGTCATTTCCATTACTAACAAAAGTCTGTCATCGGGATGTAATAGTAGTACAAGCTACCTCAAATGTTATGTTGGTCAGACTAGTAAAGAGGTCCGCCTTGAGAAATATTTATTTACTATCGCGATTTGACTCATACTCATCTAATACCTGCGGAGGTAATATTAAATCACAGTCTGGACTGATTTATTCCAAAAACTATCCTAACAATTATGACAACAATATAGACTGTATCTGGTTAATATCAGTGCCAGAATATCACAGAATCGAACTTACTTTTCTTGATCTTGATCTTTATTCAAATGAAGACGAAGTCACAGAGTGCGAAGATTCGTTAAAAATATATGATGGCGGTAATATTCTTTATTCTAATTACTCTTATCAAATTTGTCCGTTAACAAATATTTCAAATATCGTAACCAAGCATTCGCATCTTGCAATTCAATTTACAACCAATAGTTATGGTGCAGCCAAAGGTTTTAAAGCTAATTTTACTATGATATGCGGTGCGGTTATTGAAGCAAATCATGATGGGGTTATCAGCAACAATAATTATATCAATTTAAAAAGCAGAAACTGTACATGGACTATATACACGTCTAATCTCAGTGACAAGATAAAACTTACAATACAACATCTTTCTTTACCTAGAAATACAGACATTATAACAAACAGACATTGTCCTTCATCATTTCTTAAAGTTTTTGATGGCGATGATGAGAAATCGCCCTTAATAGACGAGTTTTGTGGTAGTAAAGTTCCACCTCTAATTGTCAGCCACGGCAGTGCACTTACTGTTCAACTCGGAACTTATACCAATAGCATTGATGGTCAATTCTCAGCACATTATACAACTTTAAGCACGGCGTGTGGAGGAGTATTAACATCCGAGGAGGGAACTATTGCATCGCCTAATTATCCGCAGTCATATCCTAATAACATTGACTGTGAATGGATTGTTAAAACATCACCTGGTAATAGGGTCTATATTACATTTGAATATTTCGATTTAATGGATTCAGAAAGTTGTAATGAAGATTATTTAGAAGTAAGAGAAAATAACGGCGGTGGAAATTTGTTAGCAACTTATTGTGGCAACGATACACCAACAAATACAACTACAGCATCTAAGTTATACATAAAATTTCACACAGACAGTATAAATACTGGACGAGGATTTTTATTACATTATGGATTTTTACATGGTAATGATATTATTGATTTACACAGCGGGGAAATTGCCTCTCCACTTTATCCCCATGTCTACAATAGTAAAGGTTTCTATACTTGGCGAATAACTACAAAAGGAACAAAAATCATTGCAATAAATGTTAATATTTTAGAAATACCTACACATTCCGAAGTGTGTTATAGTAAACTTATTATATACGACGGATATGATGAAGAGGCTCCAATGTTAAAAGAGTTATGTGGAATATTCAAAAACAATATCGAAACCCTAAAAACTTCTTCAAATGTTGCATATATCAAATTAATTTTAGACGAAACCAATGCAGGGGCTCTATTTTATCTGAAGTGGACTGAAATCAATAGAGAAGTTGATCAGTCATATCCAAATAATAATATAAAATGTGGTTCTAATGTAACTCAGCTAGTTCGTCGGGATAATGGTATCGTAGTTTCATCGCCAAATTATCCAGAGGAATATGAAAATAATTTAAATTGTGAATGGATCTTTCAGTCGGAACCTGGAAATCATTTAGTTTTAAATTTTAGAGAGATTATATTAGAAGAAACGGGTAATTGTATAGCAGACTATATCTCAATTTATTCATCAAATTCTCCATTACAGTGGACACCTATAAAAGAACATATGTGTCTTTCATTAAATGCTAGCGGAAAAATTGAGACATCTAGATTTATGAAAATTACATTTACATCAGACAACTCTATAACTAAAAAAGGTTTTATGTCTGTGGTTAGTTCTGCTTGCGGAGGTCTACTTGAAGACGCATCTGGAATAATTGCAGGCCCACATTATCAATCAAAAATACGGATACCTGTTTCTACTCGTTCATCCTCTTTCGATAATACTCAGTGTGATTGGGTTATAAAAGTACGGCCAGGTCGTACTATTATATTAAAATTCGAATATTTTAATATAACAAATGATGATAAATGCAATGCATATATTATTCTAAAGAACGGTGGTTCGATTGAATCACCATCGCTAGGTGATGGCAAATATTGTGGATATGAGCATGAAAACCGAACTGAAGTTATTTCTTCTAGTAATTATATGTTTGTAAGATATGCTTCTAAGCCGCCTTCAAATTTTTATCAAAACTTCGTATTACGTTATGAAGAAAAAAATATTGTATGTGGCATCACGTCGTTATTGGATAGCGAACACAGTTGGGAGATTATTAGTTCCCCTAATTACCCTCGGGTACCTATACCTTATACTGAATGTGTATGGATATTTACAGGACCTCCTGGAGAAATTCTAAGGATTGATTTCATAGACAGATTTGATTTGTATCCAACACAAGATTGTAATACCGAATCTATTGAAGTACGAGATGGATCGACACGGATGTCTCCGCTTAAGGGAATATTTTGTAAACAGCGTCCTGGCACAATAAAATCAACTAGTAATACACTATTCATCAAATATTCAACTCAAATGGCGGAACCTAGAAATGGATTTAAAGCCAACGTATCCGTAGACATATGATGTGGCGCTACAATCGTTTCGGCATCAGGAGAAATAGTATCGCCGACTTATCCACACATGATGGCCTTTTCCGCAGGTACCGTTTGCGAGTGGCATATTATTTCCGTTCCTGGGCATGTAATTCAAATTGCATTCATGGATATTAATTTACCTGAATCTGAAAAACCTTGCGAAACTAAAATCACTATTGAAGAACCTATTCCAGCTGATGGTAAAACAGGCATAGGAAATTTAAAAGAATTTTGTGACAATGTGGACCCTGAGGAATTAACGGTACCAATTGAAACCATTACCAATAAAGTTGTTGTTAAACTACATTTTGGTATACCAGGTGTTTACACACAAATCTCTAGAAATAGAGGATTTAAATTGACCTTTAATTCATCAAGACCATTTTGTGGCGGAAAAATTACGACTTCGGAAGGATATGTCACTACTCCAGGATACCCACGGAGAACGTCATTAATATATTGCCAGTGGGTTATTGTGGTACCCGATGAGACCAGAAGAGTACGTTTGGAAATAGAAGATATGGACCCTAAAGATCATTTGGTAGTTTATAGTGATATGACATTTAATACAAAAATAGAAGAAATTATTGATTCAACAAATTCGACAAATATGCCCAAGATTTATGAATCTACTGGGAATAAAATATCCTTTTATATCTATTTTGGAGCAATGGCAAATACATTAAATCGTTTTAAAGCTAAATTTAGTTCGAATAGTCCTGCACTATGCGGCGGAAGATTGGATGGAATGCAAGGAGAACTTAAATCTCCAGACCTGTCAAGATCTTATACCTGTGAATGGCAATATAGTAGAAATAACGTTATAAACAATACTGTTGAATATAAAACAATATATGTTTCGTTAGAGGTTACATCATCCAACAGAAATATCTGCCGCTATACTGATTCTAAAATACAAATAAAATATGTAATTGGCAATATTTTTACAAAAAATATTTGTGGCAATAACACACAGGCTTCATACAGAATACCGTCAGGTAATTTTATAATTAAGGCCATACAGATTGCCACGCCATTGCTTTTTAATCTGAAATGGAAATTACAACCATGCGGTGGAGTTGTTAAAGTCAATTATATCGATCCAATCAATATTTTCAATTTACCAGATAAATATGACGAACCTATTGAATGTGGGTGGCTTCTACAAGCCGAAAATGGTATTCGAATTGAATTAAAATTAGAAGGAACATTTAATTTAGAATGTTCCGAAGAATATATTAAAATAGAACAAGGTCAAAATTCGTTTGTTATGGTAGACTACTGTAAAGATAAAATTCAAATCAAACCACTTATTTTATCATTTAAGTATATACAAATACAATATCATTCCAATGCTCAAAGCAAAACGAACATTAAATTAATGGTCAAAAGGCTAAGCGTTCAATGTGGTGGTATTCTGACGAAATTCGAAAGAGTGTTTACTTCTCCAAATTATCCCCAAACTTATCAGGAAAGCCAGGAGTGTAGTTGGGAAATTCAAACAGATTTAGGTTATCGAGTATCTTTACAATTTGTCGAACGATTTGTTATAGAAGATAGGAAAAACTGCACCAAAGACGTGGTTATTATTTACGATTGGAAAGATAACAATTACAATGAAATTGCTCGGTTATGCGGACGAAATCTTCCACCAAAGTTTAATTCCACCTATAATCGAATGAAAGTAGTCTTCCGGAGTGATGACAATATTAATTTAGATGGATTTAAAGCCACATGGAATCCAATATGTGGCGGTAAATATTTGGCTACAGAAAAAGAACAGATTTTGTATAGTCCCGGTTATAGTTTTGGTTACTACGCATCTTTGAATTGCCACTATGAAATATCAGCTTCTGAAAAGAAAATCAAACTAACATTTTTAAGCTTTGAAATAGAAGGTCCTTATCCTGACTGTGCATTCGATAACTTAACAATAACTTCCGATAACAATTATGATTATATCCGTGAAGTTTATTGCGGAAACAAAATACCACGACCTGTTATTATATATGATAAAGCTGAAATAGATTTCAAAACAGACAAGTATGGACAACAAAGTGGTTTTAAAATATCTTACTCGACTTATGCTTGTGGTGGACATGTTAAAGATCCTCAGGTTATTACTTTAGATTTCAGTGATAACGCGAATTGTACTTGGTTAATAGAGGCACCGCCGAATAAAGTCATAATATTGAAATTGAGTAACATAGAAGTGGAGAGTACTTATGACTGTTACAGTGATTATATAGCAATTTTTGAAGGACCTCTAATTGACTTTGAAAAGCGGTTAGCACTTATATGTGGCCACATTAACTCAACTACTGCTATAAAGAGTATAGGAAATAAAATGACTCTACAATTCATGTCAGATGGTTCTTATTCCAAGGGATTTAGAGCTGAAGTCCTTTTCAGTTATTCTAACGCCGTAGGTTGTGGAGGTGATATTAATCTAACACATTCTAACTCTCAAACCTTAAAGTCTCCTCTTTTAGGTAACGCGATCGTTTATGAAAACTATTTAGATTGTCATTGGAGTATAAAAGCACCATTAGATCACGTCATTAAAGTTTCATTCGCTGCTTTTCATATCGCGCCATGTTTAAATGTCAACCAGACAGCCTTAGGTTACAATAAGTGTGATTGTGACTATGTAGAGTTGAAAGACGGACTAAATCCAAACAGCTTAGTTATAGAAACAATATGTGGACACAATATTCCTCCTGAGGTGTCTTCATCGAGTAATGTGATGAGCATTAGATTATCTACTGATGGTGATATTACTAGCTCAGGCTTCGAAGCCACATTATCGGCGGTGCCTTCTACCTGCGGTCAGACTATATATACAATCTCAAAAAGTCCACTACATATAAAATCGCCAGGATATGATACTGGTTCTATTCCCAGAGGTGTTCATTGTAGCTATTATTTAGATTCTAGTTTAAAACTGTATTCTACGGTTTATGTTAGTATCAGGAATTTAGATATCCAGCCAGGAACAAGAGGTGAATGTAACGAAGATAGACTAATTGTGTATGCTAACAATAAACCACAAAACACAACAACTGGTAAAGATTTTATTTGGAATGAAGATGATAATGATTTAGTACGTTATACTCATGGTATGACAAATTCATATTTTCCTAAAAGACTGGTCTTATGTGGTCGAAAAGAACCAATAGATTTTTACTTGACTGGCAGTATAACAATAAATTTGATAACTACTGCCGATCTTACTTCCCCATCTTCTAAATATAAAGGAGTAGATATTGAAGTTGCATATGTGGGTTTATGTGGTAGAAATTATTCAGAATCACAAGGAAGAATTCAAAACGTTTACGAAATAGTGAGAAGTTCCAATATTACAGATTGCTACACGCTAATTACTGCTCCAGAAAATTCTACTATTTCGGCTTATTTTATGGCAACTTCCCCAGCTTTTGGGAATGATGAAGTATATCTTGAGGTATTTGATGGTAACGTTACTAGCGCGCCTTCGCTGCTTAAAATATCTAAATACTACACTGTAAATCCAGTGTTTTCTAGTGGTAGATACTTGCTCTTACACAACCACTTTATAGACTCCGATTTGGTAAGCTATGATCTTAATTACGTCACTAGCGACAGAGGCAAAGGTTGTGGGGGCAAACTCTATAATATTCTCGGTAAAATAACAAGTCCTCTATACCCTGACGTCTATAGAAGGAAAACGACTTGTGAATGGGAACTGGAGACACCACCTTCAACGCATCTGGTTTTACATTTTACCTTTTTTGATTTAGGTAAATTATGTGATCAAAATTATGTAAGTCTTGTAAATAGAAATGGTGATATAATCTCCAGTTATTGTTCTGAAACCCCGGCTACTTACAGAAGCCCCGACAACTATGTCAAAATAGTTTTCACAACGACGATGAATAATGGTGGAACTGGTTGGATTGCCGAATTTATGGCTATATATTAAAAATGTTTTTATTTCTTATATTTTATTTTATTACATAAGGAACAGCAATAGTTAACAATAAACAAACCAAATCATTCAATCAGAAACATTAGTGCTTAACATTTTATATTTGATAACAAATTATGGCTGTACACAACATTTACATACAGAAAAGAAAAAAAAATGCAGTGAACTTAAAATTACAACATAATTACTAGTAAGACAATAATAACATTTATACAGTTATCAATACACATGATTTTTTTGAGAAGTTGTTAGTTAGTAATATATTGTTTAATGATTTTTTTGTATGAATAATATCTGCACTAAAAATATCAACTTGAGCACGTATAATATCATTATGATAACCACACATACGCAGCAGCGGGTTATTTTTAGAAACATTATTGTTACTTTGTGGTGAGTTAAAGATGTTGTTTTTTTATATGTAGCAATTGTACAATGTCGAACGATTAACCGAATCCATGTTACTGTTAATGTTAAAGTACTATAAAAATCGGTTGTCTGTAAAGTCGGTTCACTGACGATAGTTAAACGTGACAACGTCATAAGAAAATGGAACGCCTCAGAGCGAGGTAACGCCGCATGCGTCATGTTTTTTCGTTCTTGCAGCCGGCTTCATCGAATTATAAGACGTTGTCACGTCAAAAGGAAACTTATATAAACAGTAGTACCATCACTGTATATGGTTATACTGAATTGTATCTAAAATTCAAGAAATCAGGGTGAAATAAAGTTTGTCAAATTTAGTTTTAATACAAATTAAAGTTGTATCAATGTTTAATTTTAAGCTATACTGTATAAAAGATGTAGCCACCTGTTTTCAATAAACGATTTCGAATGAATATGGAGTATATATTTTGTGTCTAAGCCTTAAATACACTGAAAATAGTAGTTAATAATAATCAAACAAAGGGTTGCCATTTAAAAAAAAAAATATCCCATAATATTGCATACCTATTAATAAAAATAGGCAATAAGTGAATGCGACAGTAAATATATTTATAAATGACAATAACATTACGAATATATAGGAGGCGTGTATGATCATTTTAATATAAATTGTCTCAATAGATATCTATTGAGACAATTATTTTATTTATTCACATGAATGTAATAAATACTTAATTTAAATACAATTTAAACTAAATACATTTGTCCTTTTCCATAAAAAATCATTTAAATTATAAAAACATTTCTGTGCAAACCACGCTGTTACATTTTTTTTATTTATTGAATGGTAAATCTTTATATTTATAAATTATGAAATATATAGTCCCGTTGTGGGTTTAAAGTTTCGCTTATCACTTAGCACCAGGTGAAACAAAGAGGACAACCGATGGCCTTTTAAAAAAGTAGACAATTGACCATATAAGTAGAATATATTATAATATATGGACATACAAAATAAATTTACTATAGTCTCTGATCCCACAATCTCATGCAGGCGTAGACCTATTATATACTTAATATAATTATTAATTATTTTTTACCCTTTTTTCATAACATAATTATGGAGGAATATTTAGAGAACCTTCTTTAATTTGAAGTCAATTAAAATATCTTTTTGGATATCTTGTTCTATTCGGCGAAGTCTACGTTGTGTATATCAGTCTTATTAAAACGGCCTGAACAAACCACACTAGAAAAGGAATGTAGGGGCACGTAAAGTGTACCGTCACCATCGTCAGTGTGGTGTTCGTCCAATGCTGGAAAAAATTAATACCATTGTGTGTGAACAAGAAATATAGTAGTGAGTTAGAACATTAGTTTTATTAACCACACACGGACTTTCATAAATTATTTAATATTAATAAATTATAGCCGCTAAAAGGAAAACTACAATGACATCCATGTCATTGTGGGTCATTTCGACTCAATCATACAGCGATTAAATAATAAAACTATAATTATGTCACCTCTGTAGGTACCTTATTATTTTGCTATGGTTTTGCCTGCAAAAGACTTGCCCACTATTGGTCTATTAGAAATACAAACTTCTGGCAACACTCTCCCGATACGTCATTTCGGGGCAATAATATTATTTATGTCGAATAACCTCAAAATGGTGTTAAAATGACTTAAAAGAATATAGTCTTGTGTGTATTTGTGTGTGAAACGATATTTCTTCAGACTTTTTGGTCACTTTTGTATTGTTTTTACACCATTTAATTACACAGAACGGCATTTTTTTGGCAAACTTACTGCACGACGATGCATAAGATACTAACCACAGAACTATATCAAGAAATGATGAGAGTAATTTTTTACGATGCGCGCGCACACCGTCACGAAAAAGCGACACCCTGAAGTTAGCTATAGTTAACATTATTTTATATAACAATATTCACAATATGGTAAGTGGACGCAGCTCTACCCACTAAAACCCGGCGAGTGCCACCAATGCTGCCTTCGGTGAGGTGCCCCGGATCTAGTAAACAAACAGGGCACCTCGACGGCTAGTCAATCCCGTAAGGGACCGACGCCACCTCCACAGAGGGGTTTGTCCCGCACCACAGAACAACCCCTCCCAACGTCGAGACAGTACAATGGGGTGAGTTTCCCATCCTCGCCCCTTGCCCCCTGCTCTTTTGTCCCCTCTTCTTATAAGAGGCGTACAAAGAGCCCTTTCGGCCCAATTCGCTTCGCTCAAGGTGCAGCGTGTCACTACACAACCATATAATATTAAGTCACTGACTCTAATAAGTAATCAGTATATAAAATAATGTATGTATTGAATAAATAGAGTATCAGACCGGCACTCAAGCCTTACACAAACAGCCTTACACTATAATATGTATTTACATAAATTTCTTTAAATTTAGTTCTGTTCCTAGTACCCGTAATACGAGTTCTTACGGTCTAATCACGGGGCTAGGTGAACTTGGTGGGATTGTTGGGTAATGCTCATGTTTGTTTAACCATACCTTTTTCGGTATTGTTTCATGTACATGTCACAATGTACCTATTTGTTCCTTTAAAAAAAATTAAATAAAAATTATAACCGACTTAAAAAAATAAAGTAACTATAATGTTATAAAATAATCGCGTGTACAATCTTTGCGTTTACCACGTCATTATTGTTACTTTTGGAGTCGGTGTCAGCTAAGTTAAATAGGTACCTACAGCAACAAATACGTCACCGTTGTCGTATTTGTTGCTCTAGGTACCTACCTATCTACCTTGGCTGACACCGATTCATTAAAGAAAGGCATACAGAGATAGACATTTTGGCATATTGAACCGTATGAAGTAAGCCCAAAAAAATCTGTAAATCGTCGAGGAGTTCCCTCGACTGTCTATAGTCTCCATCATCATAACGGTAATGGCACGTATCACCCATAAGGGTGCAAAGTTCTCATCAGTATAAATTAATTAAGTCCAATCACAAGGTAGCTACTTTAAACTATTTAGGAGTTTCCTTAACTGAGCTTCGTCTTCATCATCAGACCCCAAATTCACACACACAATTCATAGTCACAACCCATCTAGGTGTAAAGTTCTCATCAATACAAATTAATCAAGCCCAAACACAAGGTTACTGAAGTAAATCGTCGAGGAGTTCCCTCGACTGTCTTCCAGCTCCAGCATCAGTTCGACTCTAGACCTTCATTAAATTGTAGTGCTTTAAAATGCTTATTTAAAAAAATATTAAGCACACTAGTCATTCCTACAAATTTCGAAAGTTTCCCTCGATTTCTCTAGGATGCCATCATCAGATTCTGGTTTCCTTATCATGGGACCAAATGGCAAGTATACCTTTTCAAACAAAAAAAGAATTTTGAAAATCGGTCCACAATTGACGGAGAAATCGGTGTACATACATTAAAAAAAATACCGGCCGAGTTGAGAACCTCCTCCTTTTCGTTGAAGTCGGTTAAAAAAGACCCCAGCAGTTATGTATGGCGTGGCTGGCGCTTATATAGGCACTTCCCTACCGGCAGGCTGATTGTTGGCTTGATGGGGGTGTGAAGTGTTGGCGGGGATGGCTTGGATTTGGCGGGTGGCTTGACTTTGGCGGCAGGAAGTGTTGGCCGACGTCACATCCGTCACACGGGGTAATATGACTTATGAGGCGGACCAAGAGGTTGAGAACATTCATCTTTGAAAACACACTTTTTTTATGTTAGTTGGATAGGCAAACTGGCAAACGTACTACCTGGTGGTAAGTGGTCTACGTCGCCCATGAACATAAAATAGTATACCTGGAACGATCCCAGGCAACTCATTTATGTGTTGCCTATCCTGAGACATAAGATGTTAAGTCTCGGTGCCAGTAATTACACTGCCTTGTCTTGCCCTTCTCTCTGAAACACAGCAAAGCTGTTTCACGGAAGAAATAAGCAAGATGGTGGTACCCATGCAGCCGGGAGCGCGGCCACCCTCCTCCTCCCTCCGGTAAACAAACACACTGTTCGCTATTTCCCATCAAATTAAATTAGATGGTATTGGGATTAGTCAGGGACGTCAATATCTGTAGATTGAATAATTGGGATTTTTATAGACCTTAGATGGAGTCAAGTCCTAGGGCCTAGGGCCTAGATATTTACAGCTTGGCAAAAAAGAGTATGGAAAAAATGAGGGCGCCACTTTCACTTATATCTCATCATAATATGGAAAATCAGCAAGATAATTTAATCAAATCGTTAAAAATAAATGTGAAACACTAAGCTTTACTCAGAATCTAGTATTTGTCGGCCAAGTATTGTCAACATCATAGGTTTCCATTTAGTAAAATATTTAGTTCCACCTGTCACCACGTCATACTCTTTTTTGCCAAGCTGTATATACGTCATTTATTGTTAAAAATAGTCACTTTTTCAATTCTACTCCCATACGACATGGTATGTCGTGGCCTTACTGCTATACTCCATGCATTGATGTTTAATCATTTGTTAAACGTATGCAGGGTAGAGACAAGGAGACCCATCTCCTTGTATGAAAAATTGACAAAAAATTTTCAAAGCGTAGTTTTTCGGACGCCAAGGCTCTGCGCTTTGTAGTGGGTACTGGAAATGTTATTTTCAGTGTCCAGCGAGACATTTTTTCATCTTTCGCCCCATATAAGATGATTCTACTTGTGTGTTATTTATAATTAATTTAAGAATACTTATTTATATTTATAAATAAAACTTCGATAAATGTCAACTTTAAGAAAAAAAACTTATTAATCTTCTGCTACCGCATCACGCGAAAGCACTACTTTTAACAGTGCTCGATTGTGCGAAGCGTTGCTGTAATTGGAACACCAACATTGAGCATTATGCCGCATAATGCATGCTAAGTGCTTTAATTGGAAAATACATCTTGTCTCTAGTCTCTACCGTAGATAAGGAGAATACTCTTTCTACGAGTCTCTAGTCCCTCTACCCTTCTTAAACGATGTTAAAACCAAACTGTCAGGAGGACGGTGGAAAGATTCATGGCGTGCGGTTGTGCTTTTTTGGTTTCCCGCAAATTAATTGTTATTTTGTGGTTTTTTTCATTTTATGAGCGATTTTCGATAGATGGTTGGCGAATATTGTGGAGGACTGTTCTGGTAGTTTTCTGTAGTGTTTGTTTTAAAAACTTAACCTGTGTAATATAATTTAATGTGATTGGTTAAGGAATGTGGTGGAGGACTGTTCTGGGTGGATAAAATGGGAAGTGATAGTTAATTGATAGTGGCCAGAGTGGCCTTGGTGTTTGCCGCCGTTTCTCCAAAGTACAGTCAAAATATTGTTAACACGACAGACTTGGCAGCATGGCCTCTGGTTTTAGCCGAATCCATCAGCAACAAAACTAACAAAAAAACACGACAGAATAGCTACTAGGAACAAGTATCTATGGAATTGACATTCGCGAATACCCGAAAGGGACAGGCATATTTTACAGGGATACCACATTCATAATAACAAGTCTACTTATTTTCTTGAAACAAGTGTATTTAAAATAATAAAAAACTGGTAAAGGTTGATAGATAACTATAAGCATTAGCCCTAACCAAACATTTATTGTAATTTTAGACAGTTGCATTTTTCCGGATTGTCGAAAATATTATCTAATGACTAATAACAAACCGCTAAAAACATAAATAATAAAAAAGAAGGCTATATACGTCTTAATATGTATGATCTATAGTACATAGCCTTTCAGGATAGCAATAAACATATTTGTTTCTATTGTGTTTATTTCGAAAATTCCAGTCACCCTTTTTATATAATACCACATTCTTGGGTAATCTGGTATTGGTATCTGGTATCATCTAACAAAACTGGTATCACCATACCTACATAAACCGACCAAATTAAAAAGTAGTACAAAATGGCGGCATATTTGACAAACTGTTCGCGAGTGAGAATCTATATATGGCATTCAAATTTAGTCGATAATTTTTTGTTGGGCACATCATTGTTGTGCCCAACAAACAAAGAGTGATATTCTGACAAAGACAAAAGAATTCCAATACGGTATTATTATTAGCTTGTCAAATCTATTGATATTTGATCTTAGCAGAATAGTAAGCATGGCCTCTGGTCTTAGCCTGTTCCAATAGGAACTAAAAGAAGAACTAAAAAACACTGTCACGTGAGCAGCGAATGGCGGGAAGCATCGGGGCGCGCGGTTGTGTTTCTTTTGCTTTCCCGTTAATTAATTGTTATCTTGTGTTTTGTCCATTCAGAGTGATTTTCTATAGTGTTTGTTTTAAAAACTTGATCTTTATATATAAGGTTTGGTCAAATCAATTACGGAAACTTTGGGCACGTGATCTACTGCTTGTGTAAAGACGTTTTGCAAAAAAAAATTGAAATTCGAAAAAAATTAATAATTAAAAAAAAATAATTAATTGCAAGAAATGAAATCTATTGCATTAAATCGTCCGCCCGCAATTCATACATACAAGAAAGGTATACAAAATTAAATTATATTACAAGAAATAAAATCTATTGTATTAAATCAACAGCGCGCAATAAATAAACACAAGGTCATCGGGTTCATGTCTCGACAGCTGATCGACTTATGTAACGGGGTTTTAACGATTTCATTCACGTTTTAAGAATTAAGACTGCCAGATTGATAGCAACATACACAACTAAGTACCTTTTAAAATTTACATCTCATTTAAATAAAAAAAAAAAAAAAAAAAATACGTTTATTTCAGACCCATAAAATAGTCCATAAGGATATTACATAGTAGTAAATGTGTTAGTAACAAAATAAACTTATTCTATGTTAGTATTGTTAGTACTTAGTAATAACATTTCTATAGTAATAATATGATTCGGATACATACTCTATCATAATATATAAATTATGTATCCACAAATCATCTTATACCTATTACTAACTCTATCCAATGTCTTTGTATAGGGCAGTCTGGTCTACGAGCAATCATTTTCAGGATGCTGTTCCGAGTGTTGCGTAGACGCTGCAGCAAAGAGGCGGCTTTTTTACGCATGATGGCATGGAAGCCATCAATTCGAGCCTTGGCAAACATGCCGGACGCACTGCAGCGCCACGGCAGTCGCAACAGCATCCTGAAAGCGTTGTTGTACTGAACGCTCAGAACGTTGTAGGTTCGGTTCGTATATGACACCCACAGGCCGCTCGTATAAAAAGACTGACAGAATGCCTTAAATAAAGTAATTTTGACATCGGCAGTAGAACGAGCAAACCTGCGAGCGAGCATATTTCCCCTCACCGCCAATGCTCTGCGCTCGCGCTCTATGTCGCAGTCATCTCGCATGTCACTAGTCACGACATGACCCAGATATCTAAAGCTATCGACTAACTTTAGCTCTACCCCATCGAGATATACTGGAGGCACATGCCGGGGCTGTTGTTTCGGTGCCTTGAACACTAGTATTTCACTCTTATTTGAGTTATATTTAAGGCCATGCGCCTCCGCGTATCTCTCACATATGGACAGCAGCTCCCTCAGACCGCTTATCGACGGACTAAGCAGGACCATGTCGTCCGCATAACTTATGTTGTTTACACACACGCCGTCAATGTGGCAGCCGACATGCATGCTGCTTAGTTCCTCGATAAGCTGATTAACGTAAATAGAAAGGGCGAGCTCAAGCCCCCTTGCCTCACACCACATTCCATCTCGTACTCATCCGACAGCGTACCCACCCATCTCACTCGGTTCGTCTGGTGTGCATACCAGTATTTGAGGAGGGCGGTGTACTCGGCCGGTATACCCGTGTCCCTCAACTTTTTCCACAATACGTCTTAGACCACCAGGTCGAAGGCCTTCGACAGGTCGAGGAAGCAGGCGTACACCGGCGTCCTCCTCGCGGTGTAGTACTTGACAGTATGTTTAAGGCAAAGAATAGCACTTTCGGTCGATACCCCTGCCTTGAATCCGAACTGAGCATCGTGTATCTTAACATGCTCCAAAAGGAAGCCATTTAACACACTGTCAAGCACCTTCGCCGCGGTGGTAGCGAGAGAAATGGGCCGGTAATTATTTATATCCGACGTGTCTCCTGTTTTGTTTTTTGCTATAGGCACCACCAAAGTACGCATGAGTGGTTCTGGTAAATAGGAGTGACCCAGGCACAGGGTGAAAAACAGTGACAACACTCGCGGTAGATGGACCCCCGCATGTTTGAAATGTTCGATACTGAGACTATTGTGACCCGGTGATTTTCCTCTTTGCATCTTAGAAATAATTCTAGCTATCAATTTTGCAGGTATTTTAGCATTATGATTACTCACTATAGTCTCAGCATCAATCACTTCCCGAAGAGACGAGGTCAAAGGCGAGTGCACCGAAAAATGACTCCTAAATGCATCCGCTATTTGCTTGTGCTCTGTAGCACCACCGACACACACCGGGAGACTCGGCTTAACATTCATATTATTTGTTGTTTTCCAAAAGTTTTTAAAATTCTTACTATGATGGTTAGATGCAAGGAGACTCAGTTTAATCTGTTCCTGTCTATTTTGACACCATTTTAGTTTGGCCTTAAAGCGTCTCCTAGCCTCCGCCATCTCACAGTACACACTGCCACTAGCTGGCCGTCCGGCCGTTACCCACGATCGAAACTTAAGTCTAGCCTCACGGTGCACGTCTGCAACATATTTGTTCCATCCTGTAACATAGCCACCCCTTCGCTTACATCTACTTTTATACGTGAGAGTAGCCGCTCGCGACAGTGTGGTAATGATATCAAGATACATTCCATCAAGAGCCGAGCGATGTTCTATGCAGTTACAAAACCGGTCACAGCACTCACTCAGCTCCTGAGGAATGTCTATCGATCTCAAAGCAGAGTTACAAAGGTCATGGTAATCACTTATCTGCTGCGCCGACCTCTCACCCCATATAACACTATTATTTACTTCATTATTAATTATTTCATTACATCTAGTTTTAGTTTTTATTTTATGTAGATCACACTCAACAACAAGCGGATAATGGTCGGACCAATACACGTCATACAGTACGTTTACGCTTACTATGGATAAACGCGCCGATTCTGTGACAATGCAATGATCCAGCCATCTAATACAGCCGTGTGATTCACTAGTGAAAGTGTAGGTATTACTATCACACATATTCAAATCTATACAAAACCAACTTTGATCTAAACAAAAATGTATCATTTCATTATAAAATAATTCATTTGGATGTGCGTTAATAATCTCCTATAATGTAAAAAGCCTCAATTCCATTATTCTCCTCTATTTCTATTATCGAACGAATATCACTAAGACATGACGTAAACTCAGGAAGATTGTCATTCGAGTTCGTAGGCATGTAGACACTAAAAATGACTATAGATCTACTACTCACAGTTATGTTGATCGCGCACACTCTCACGTTATTACACTGAATAGGCACCACCGAATCGAAAACACCCTTACGCCACAGCAAGGCCACGCCACCGTGCGGCCTACCGCTCAATAGACCCGCTCCCGTGTCCACGGCCGACGTCCCGGTGCACCCGAAGTTGTCGTCGATAGCACTAAGAAGCGGCAGGTCGTGAGGCAGCAGCCAGGTTTCTTGAAGGGCTACCACATCCGCCGACTGACATAATTCTCGTACACCATCCATCGACCTCTTCAGCGATTTACAATTAAAACTTATAATCTTACTTAGACTGTCCATTTTGGTCAATATTATCTTCACTATTATTCCGACGCCTCATAGGAAACTGCACAAAGCGCCTAAATGACACTCCACACGGCCACAATTTATCGTTTAGGAAGGTATCTATTTTGTATTTCGTCACAAACACCTTATAGGCGTTATAATCTTTTTCATATTTCATTTGAATTTTAGACAGTGTAACTCGCTCCTGCGTTTTTTCGTATATATAGTTTATAATATCCTGCTCGGATACCTCCTTATGCACGTTCGATATGAAAAGCGGCACGTTTGTGTCGGCCGCTCTAAACCTAAAATCATTCGCCTCCATGTCAACTAATGCACTACCTTTTTGACTAATGAACTTAGATTTGCGATTATTTCGTTTTCGCTTTTGTACTATAGTCCATTTATCGTCAGTATTTAGCCTTTTAGAACTATTTTCCCTCTGTAAGGCCTCCGCGAACGACGTAGGTTTGTCAGCTGATTCTGCCGTTTGTTTACATGTCATCGGCGCGGGCGCTGTCTCCCGCCCGCATCGCCGCTCGCAAACACTTGTTATCTCATTCATATTAACTGTAGGTTCGCACGCTGGGATCGGTGACGACACAGGTGTCGGCCGCTGTGGGGGTGAGCGGGACGGCGAGTTAGTCGCATTGCACTCGACAGCAAACAATTCATCGTTGCTTAATGTAGGTAGTGCCATCGGTCCGCTATCGAACAGTTTAAAAGTACCTCTTTTTTGCATGTTAATATTTCTTTCTTGAAATTCAAAGGACATATTTTTCGAATATTCGTTAATTCGGTCATTAAGTTCAGTTTTAGTAGCATACTCATGGCGAAAATCTTGTATGTTCTTTTCAAGCAAAACAATTCTTTTTAGCAGCGCCGTAACGTCTATATGATCGAACGTTACGGGTGGCAATTTTTCTAATCTCCTGGCCACAAAAATAGGAATATCTTCGGGGTCTGTCTCCTTAAATAAACATATTATGTCCTCTAAGTCCCGCAGGGTTTTTCCTTCCCTTTTTCGTGTCGTTGGTCGCTTGCTTAGCGATTCAAACAATAACGACTTAGCCGTTTTTATGTCCACCGTACTGAACGCACTTTCACAAATTTGCACAAGACTTTGTTCGTCCATAACATTTAACTTATTCTGTATAAATGCTAGCACCTCACAAATCACAATGTTGCAAGTAGCACATTTAACAGTTTTAGAAACGTGATCCATTTCTTTTATCGCATAGGTACAAGACCTGCATGCGCACGCGTTCGCGGTTCGACTCTGACATTTAGGGTATGAAATCGGTAAAACCCCGTTACGTCAGTCGAATCAGCTGTCGAGACATAAACCCTTGTGTTTATTTATTGCGCGCTGTTGATTTAATGCAATAGATTTTATTTCTTGTAATATAATTTAATTTTGTATATCTTTCTTGTATGTATGAATTGCGGGCAGACGATTTAATGCAATAGATTACATTTCTTGCAATTTTTTTTTTTTTCGATTTTCATTTATTTTTGCCTAAACGTCTTTACACAAGCAGTAGATAACGTGCCCAAAGTTTCCGTAATTGATTTTACCAAACCTTATATTGTGATTGGTTGGCGAATCTTGTGGAGGAACGTTCTGGAGTGGTTTTCTTAGTAGGACTGTTTTGACAGTCTTCTATAGTGTTTGTTTTAAAAACTTAATCTGTGTAATATTATATAATGTGATAGAGTTGGCTTAAAGGTCTCGTAACCAGGCCATAAAATATTATTAAAAAAAAAAATGTGATAGTGGTGGGTGATATCGGGTTTTTGCAATATCGAATCGAAACTATATATTGATATTCGATATCGGATACTGAAACTATATATTTTTTGAAACTATATATTGGTGTATCGGTCCGCATTTGGTAACAATGAACCTATAAAACGATGTGTTTTGAAACTGTGTATCGATTAATATGATATTGTTGCAATTTGTTATTTTTTAAATCTGTCTGAATATGGTAATGGTAGGTACTTTGGGTGTTCTGCAAAATGTTTGTGTGATGAGCAAGAGCATATTTTGTACTTAAGACATGAGATGTTATATATATATATTTTTTATACTATTATTTATTTTTATTTATTTAGGTATGTACAAATTATCGGTAAGATAATTTAATCAAATCGTTAAAAATAAATGTGAAACACTAAGATTTACTCAAAATCTAGTATTTGTCGGCCAAGTATTGTCAACATCATAGGTTTCCATTTACCAAAATAGTTAGTTCCACCTGTCATACTCATTTTTGCCAAGCTGTATTTGTATGGAATATATAAATTCATTACAATAATAATATATAAATATAAGAGAAAAGGATCACCGGAGCGAAGCTACGAGTTCAAGGACAAAGATCAAGTATAAAATTGTTAATTACCGAAAAAGCTTGATATTCTTAAAATAATAAAGTCTCTTGTTTAACTTCTGTGATTTAATACAAATTTGCCAAATTACACAAAAAAATATTCATATAACGATAGTTCTCTTGTTTATAAATTATAATGTTAAGAATCCTACGAATATTCGATTATTGCCATTTCACTCACTCACAAGTTATCAGTCGTGAGTCGGCCCAGCGCATCTGCATAGCCCATATTGCGATGCGATATGGTTTGATATCCTATATCTATAAATCTTGAATATCAAGCGAGATATCGAACCGGATTTATATCGGCCATTCCTATAATGTGATTGTTTGGCGAATATTGTAGTGGACTGCCTTATTTGGATGGAATGGGGAGTGATAGTTGAGTGATGGGGGCTAGAGGGGCGAAGCCGCGCTCCTTGGGGTTTCTCGCCATTTCTCCGTATTACAGACCGAAATTGTATTTTGTATGGCTAATAGCCTAGTAGCTAATGCCTTTAAATGATATTAATAATAATCAATGTCAAAATAACATTTTTTAAATCTTTTGATAATAATACAACTTAATTCCACGTACGTGGAAAACAAACGTAATAAAAATACTAATAAACTAATTTGTTACATACATACATATGGATTCATAACATATTAAGTTCGTTATGCATATAGGCGTGTTAGAATATTATATTTAGTTTGTTTTCGGATTTCGATAATGGACATTTATACATTGATTTTGTCTGTTTTTACATATTGCGTTATAGCCGCTTTATGTCTACTGGTTGTCGTAAGTAATTTATAAAATATTGTATAGGTATCTGAAACGAAATAAGTACAAGAAATTTAAGTTACCAATCAACTGGTTTTTTGCAGCTAGCATTAGTTATTTATGTAACAACTCATCCATACCCCAACATAGAACGATCAAGTAAAGAAGAAAGTTACAATGATCCTAAGAATAAACGCAAATTCAAATTTCCTAGTATTCAAGATGACTACACTGTAAATCTTAGTGTTGTGGTCCCTGCCTACAATGAGGAGCAGAGGTGTAAGTTATTTTTGTTTTTTTACCATAGGAGGGCAAACGAGCAGTCGAAGCCTTCAGGCGACTATCGTGCAGATGCACAACCAGAGATTATGCATTGTTCCTTTTGGCAATGCCATCCTAATAGGCCACCGAAAACTCGTAAACCGC
The DNA here is from genome assembly GCA_963853865.1 of Helleia helle. Taxonomy (NCBI): domain Eukaryota; kingdom Metazoa; phylum Arthropoda; class Insecta; order Lepidoptera; family Lycaenidae; genus Helleia; species Helleia helle. Next base: position 18,581,369 of record OY971423.1, on the reverse strand, counting down.
AGAAGCTGTGACTGTACACCGGTATTATGTGAGGGCGAGGTACCACCCAGGTCCTGCTGGCCCAATTTGGCTGCTAAGCAACATGGCACTACATCTTACACAAGGATATATTTTGTTCATTATCATTCTGTAGCTGGACATACACTTCATTCCTAAGCAACCACAGCATTGGCATCAGACTTGGACCACTTGGACCACTAAGTACATTGATCAGGGCTAGTAGTAGAGTAAACTTATTTTATATGGCTATAACCTTACCATTATTCAATATTAAATAGTATTACAAACATTATTTATTTACTTGTCAGAATGGATACATAGGAAATTATTATATGAAAATTAAAAAAAAATTGGATAGTCGAAATAGCAGACATGCCACCTGATGGTAAGTGGTCCGCGTTGCCAATGAACTCTTTCTTATGTTGCCTATCCTGAGACAAGATGATTAGTCTCTGTTAGGATAATTACACTGCCTTTCCTACTCTTCCCTCCCAAACACAGAAGAGCCATTTCACAGAAGAATTAAGCAAGGTATTCTAGTATTTCATATAATTAAATAATAAAGCTAACCCAACCAGTCACGGACTGCTGATAGAAGTGAAAACAAAACAATTAAATTCAAATACAGTGTAAACTCTTTATAACAAATTCCAAGGGACTGGGCATTTTTTTTTCGTTATACGGAGGGTAGAGAAGAAATAAACCAAATTTACAATAATTACTTATATAATAACTTTTTCGTTAACACGTTTGCTTCTCTTTTACTGGCCATCTTGACAGTTTTAAAGTTGGTTTACTGATAATACACGATAGGTGACCATGATGGTGCGTTTTGTAACTGAGACTAAAATTTCCTACAGACAATGTAGGTAATCTAAGAATAATGGCACACATGTTAAGGCAATTAACAATCACAAAAGCTAGATGGCTATTTATGACCTCAGGTATATTTCTTAGGAATTTCGGCACCTTAAAAGATTAGTTTTGTAAGCTGATTATAAAAACAATTACACTATTAATTAATATGTTGTTGTTGATGTCTAAATATGAAAATATTTCTTCGTAATAGAGAATGGCTGTTATTAAGAGTGAATTTATGTATGGGTTTTGTGGTAAACCAACCAAATTGAACTAGCTTCTATGTTACAGAAAGTTTTTTGTTATAACAAATGATGTTATAAAAAGTTTACACTGTACCTATAATACAGCCTGTAATAGATTATGACAACCTATACACACGCACAAAATGGCCACATGACATTGACATTTCAGTGTGTTTGATGATTGGTTATGTAAACAAATAAAGCATAATCTTATATAAATAAATCAAACGTCAAATAGCGTCTCATAACGGTGGTAACGGTGTTGCAAATCCAGAGATTTAATCTCATCTAAAAATATGCATACTACACCTAAAGAAGTTTTCACTTCAAAAAATTCACACTGGAAATGCTCTTTGTATCATGCTCCCGTCTAATTTTTTTTTGTTAGTTGGATAGGCAAACTGGCAAACGTGCCACCTGATGGTAAGTGGTCTACGTCGCCCATGAACAAAAACTAGTTTACCTGGAACGAGCCCAGGCAACTCATCTATGTGTTGCCTTTCCTGAGACATAAGATGTTAAGTCTCGGTGCCAGTAATTACACTGCCTGTCTTGCCTTTCTCTCCGAAACACAGCAAAGCTGTTTCACGGGAGAAACAAGCAAGATGGTGGTACCCATTTAGCCGGGAGCGCGGCACAGCGCTTCCCTCCCACCGGTAATAGTACTTATTTTTTTGAAATCTACAATTAATGGTTATATTTTTCATTTTAGTACCTTCAATGCTAGATGAGGCGTTAGAATTTTTAGAAAATAGAAGTAAAGAGCATCTAAACTATAGTTATGAGATAATAGTTGTGAGTGACGGAAGTAAAGATAAGACTGTTCAAGTGGCAGAATCCTATGTTGAAAAGTATGGCACCGATAAAGTGAGGTGCCTGGAACTGGTGAAAAATAGAGGAAAAGGTGGAGCAGTGAGATTGGTATTTAGTTTCTTTATTTACATAAAAAAGTTAAAAAGTCCATTATAACTTTTCAGCATTTACAATGGCAAGTGTTTTGTTTAGGGAAAAACTATCATTGTCACCCTGTCTATTAAATTTTTAGCTGTTATTATTATTTAATGCAAATTACATTGTAATGACAAACATATTTACATGCAAATATTTTTAATGACAAAGTAACTCTGTCTTTTATTCTTTGTCTAAACTACTGAGTTAATTTCAATTTAACATAGCAATAGATTATATCTGATGACACATTGGAGGGGATAGGGAAAAGGAGGGCAATGCATCTGCATACCTTTTGTTTGTGCGAGTGTCTATGGGCATTGGTAGTCACCATAAGGATCCGACTGCTCGGTTGTCTCCTTGTGACATTTAAAAAAATATATAACAACCATGATACCATATTTTGTACCCCTCATATACCATTTTGGCTGATTCCCCACCACTTGCTTTCAATTTACCTCTCCATGAGGTTTGTCATCCCATGTAGTTGGGAGTCCAGAATTCGCCTCCACTACAGAACTTTGATAGCCCTTTTAAAGGCTATCTTAAGCCCAATTTCCAAGACCCCAGAGTCTCGTAACTTTGGGGTAGCTGACTCTACTTATTTGTAGTATTATACTATTGTGACCATATATCCAATTAAAATAATTTCAATTTGTATGTGAATTTTAAAGGCTCATCATTTTGTTTAAAAGAAATATGTTAAATACCTGATTGCGCATTCTATTCATTGACTTAATATACCATTAAATTTTCTTAGATAATTTTAATTTAACGGGGTAAATGGAATGTGTTTTAAGGGTGTTTTAAATTCCCGAGGAGCGACAATACTTTTTGCCGATGCAGATGGTGCCTCAAAATTTGAAGACTTAAAAAAACTTGAGACTGCATTAAAAGAATTGTTAAAAATAGATCCATCATCGCATCCTTCAGACATTTGTAACAAATCAGCGGTAGTCATTGGATCTAGGGCACATCTTGAAAAAGAGTCCTTAGCTACAAGAAGTATATTCAGGTGTGTATTTATGTTTAGATATATAAGTAAACTGTCACGGAAGAACCGGGACACAAAATTGTCAGGTTTTTCAAAACCTTGTGCATTTTCATTATTATATGAAAAAAATGCAATCTTCAGAATGAAAACAAGAGACGTTGGGCATGTAGGGCATGGCAAATCTTAGTAAATCACGATAAAATACATAAAAGTGTTCTCATTATAGCCTGTCAGTTGCTTAGCAACGAATTAACAGTCTGATATAAATGCACATTTGTTAGTGGTACATATCTTAGCTTTTATAAATAATAATTAAACGACAGGGAATTGAACGCTCATAGAGAAAGTCGGCAGTGTGTTACTTTCGATAATAATATTTTCGACCAATTTTCATGCCACATACAAACACAGAAAACATGGATGTCAATAAAAGATTATTTTTAATGTTATTATTTACTATGTTAAACAAAATAATTTAATAATGAAATATATTTTATGTGCCGGCTAGATTATTTACCTTGATATAAGTGATTCTATAAGGGTTCGATTCTGTCATTTTGTAGAATGGAACCCTAAACATTAATATAATTCGGACAACATAATGATTTAATTTTTTATTTTAGGAATATCCTTATGTATGGATTTCATTTCTTAGTGTGGGTGTTTACTGTGAAGGGTATCAAAGATACCCAATGTGGATTTAAATTGTTCACGCGAAAAGCTGCCAATCAGTTGTTTCACAGCCTTCATGTGAATAGATGGTAAGTAATCTAAACTGATTCTTCATCACACAGTTAGTAATATTTTGTAATTATTTGACAAATGGCAAACAGGCAGACAAGCCACCTCATGGTGAGTGGTCAGCGTCGCCCATGAACATAAGCTAGTTTACCTGGGACTAGCCCAGAGGTTTTGCCTTTACGTGTTGCCTATCCTCAGTGGTGGATTTATACTAGGGGCAGTCGGGGCTAGTGCCCAGGGCGGCAAATTTTCTAGGGCGGCAAAATTTGGAAAGTGAGATAAAATTTTCTATACAATATATAATTAACTAATTCTTTTAAATAAACATTTTATCTTTCAAGAAATATAATTCAAGTATTATGTATCACATAAAAATTTTGTATATTATAATATAGGAAATTTAAGTTATTGCTACAATGGGTGCAAATAGACTCAATAGCTTAACTATTCTATGCATAGAATCAGATGTGCTTCAACGTTTAGATTGTGAAGATTTAATCGACCAGTTTGCAATTCAAAAAGTGAGGCGAGTTTGCCTGTGAAAAAAATTATGCAATACTAATATAAGTCGTTCTAAATGCAAAACTTATAATTCTAAGAAAAATACAAATATTTTTTTATATTACTATAGTATATAATAAATAATATATAATATATGAGTAAATAAAGAATAATTAATATAAATAAAACATAATGTATAATAAATGCTATATAATACATAATAAATTTCCTGCAATCAATTAATTATTCTAATTCTTAAAAAATAAGATATCAAAACTATTAAAATAAAATTTAAGTCATAGGGCGGCATTTTCTTCAGTGCCCCAGGGCGGCACAAATTTAAATCCGGCCCTGCCTATCCTGAGACGTAAGATGGTAAATGTCTGTGGCAGTACACTGCCTGTCCAATCTGAAACAATCTGTACCCTCCGGTTATTATAGTATACCGGGTATAATCACGATTATGTATTCTAATCACCTATACAGATAAATAAAATTAGTTTCTGTTTGTAATATTAAAATAAACGCTTTTTACTAAATGCATACGTACACACAGTACATATACCAAAATAGCATTTTTTATAGTTTTGTCTGTCTGTTTGTTCCGGCTAAGCTCTGAAACGGCTGGGCTGATTTTGACGGGACTTTCATTGACAGATAGCTGATGTTATAAAGAGTAAATACGGCTGTAAATCTAAGTTAACGTGGGTGAAGCTGCGGACAATAGCTAGTATATCATATATCGATACAAAGATATGTTTTTACTGTTATTAAATAACTAATCATTGATCAGATTATATGCTATTTAATTTTTAAGTTTTTTTTTTTCATTTTAGGTTTAAAAAAACTTTCTATATTAAGTAACCTTCCTTAATAATTCGGCTAATGGCTAACGAATGAAAAAAAAATTAATATGTATTCCCAGTGGTTCTAAATACCCTACCATGGTTCAGGCCTTGACGTGGCGATGGGGCTCAGTAGCTTAGAGTGAGCCCAGCACCTAGGGCGAAGCTAATTAAGCCGAGGGGGCTCATTGTACCCCTCTTATAAGAAGAGGGGACAAAAGAGCAGGGGTCAAGGGGCGAGTATGGGAACCTCACCCCATTGTACTGTCCCGACGTTGAGAGGGGTTGTTCTGTGGTCCGGGGCACCTCACCGAAGGTGGCATTGGTGGCACTCGCCGGGTTTTAGTGGTTAGAGCTGCGTTTCATTTCTCGGCGTTAAAGAAAAAAAAAGTGTTTCTAAATAAACCCACATATTATTAACGCAAACGATTGTATGTATCACGTATGTATGGATTTTTGTGACCGTTTCACGCAAAAATTACTGAATGGATTTTAATGAAACTGCAATAATGTAATTTATACATCAGAATAACACAATATGTACTTTAATGTATCCTCGTATTTCCACGGGGGGACGTACCTACGCGGGCGAAACTGCGGGGCGCTGCTTGTATTTTAGATGACGAAATCGTTTCCACCCACAACAGATCCCTTATCAGTGTTATCATAGTCATAGTTGATAATTAAAAATACATATTGACATTTTGTGTTTTTTTTTTACCATGGTTCAGGCCTTGTCGTGGCGGTGGGGCTCAGTAGCCTAGGGTAAGCCCAGCACCTTGATCGAAGCGAATTGAGCCGAGGAGGCTCTTTGTACCCCTCTTATAAGAAGAGGGGACAAACGAGCAAAGGGCGTGGACGGGAACCTCACCCCCATTGTACTGCCCCCACGTTGCGAGGGGTTGTTCTTTGGTGCGGGACAACCCCTCTGTGGAGGTGGAGTCGGTCCCCTGAGGGACTGACTAGCCGTCGAGGTGCCCTGTTCGCTCACCAGATCCGGGGCACCTCACAAAAGGCGGCATTGGTTGCACTCACTGGGTTTTAGTGGGTAGAGCTGCATCCACTTAATACCACCTTTCGGACGCAGCGAGTCCCACATACCCGCCTGCGGACCCCCACTCCCCCGCGGGATGCCTCAGAGGATTTTCCGGCGTTAAAGAGACAAAAAGACTGCTATTACGGGGCACATATGAAGTGATTAGATTGCAGGACTTATCGGATCCGGTCACAGAAAGGTAGCATAAAGTTACACTCGTAATTTTTATCGGTGAAAGGGCCTTGTCGTCATTCATAGGTAGGTATTTCTCGAATATAATAGCTTTTAGAAAGAAGGGCATTGTAGTAGTAGGGCAAGAGGTAGTGGTACGACCGGGGTAGTATGTACATACCTCTCGCTCACATTATACCGGCGTCAAGTGACAGCTATGCTGTCGCGTTTCGTGGGGTTTGTGGGTTTCCGGTGGCCCATTGGGAAAAAGAGGGCAACATAACTTTTAGTTGTGCGGATGTCTATGGCCGTTGGTAGTCACCATAAGGCTCCGCCTGCTCGGTTGCCTCCTTATAACATATAAAAAAAACTGCCGAGGCCTGGTGTTAAGTGGACAACGATGCCTATGAACACACGAATTCACTTGAAACCAACTAGGCAACTAATGCATCCTTACACGTCGTAATAGAAAGTAAGTTTCGGTGTCATATCATTGCCTGTATCCTTTTCACTGCGAAGCTTTTCGATGGAAGAAAAGCAGGATGGTGGTACCCTTGCAGACCGGTATTTTAAATAAGTTTGGTATGGCATTAAAGGGCAATTTTTTTAAAGCATAAGAGGGCAAACGAGCCTTTTGGCGACTATCGACGCCCATATAATATGGTGCCCAGCCTCCACAGATTATTACGCAATATATTCCATTATTGTTAAACTTTGTTTTTTATTGTCGCAGTTAAAATTATTTGCGCATTCACTCGGGGATGGGTCCGCCGCCGGGGATAAGTGGGAGACTACCCCGGCGCCGGTATACCGCACTAAAACCACTGCGCTTCCTTCTGCCGCTTGAAAGGGAGTGTCCCGGATCTGTCTAACACAGGATTATTGTTAAAGATTAATTTAGTATTAACCAATACGTTTTTTTTTTCAGGGCCTTCGACGTAGAACTTCTATACATTGCACAAAAACTAAACATTCCAATTGTTGAAATTCCCGTAAGATGGACTGAAATCGATGGTTCCAAAGTCACTCCAGTATTCTCGTGGATCCAGATGGGTTGTGACCTAGGTCTAATCTGGCTGAAATATGCCTTGGGCGCGTGGAAGATCAGGGAAATAGATTAAGCACAAGAATTTATATTAAATATATATATAAAATATTATATACTATAATCGTTATTTATTCATGGAGTAAATATCATTTGAAACAATCATTTTATTTATCTATAACTTTAGTACCCTGTAACGAATGGCGAAGGAAATTGATTTGGTAAAGATTGTTATCAAAAATAGACTTTGCTAATGACGTTTATGTTAAATCCGTTTCATTTTATATGGATAAAAATAACAATAATTATGTAATTGTACTGCAATGTAAGTACTCTAAAAGTAACAATAATTATGGTAAACGCAAAGAAAGAAGACATTAGTAGATTCCTTTTTATTAAGTCGGTTTAAATTTTTTCAAATAGATGTAAAACTTCTTTACTTGACTTGGGGAGTAAGCTCCTGAATTCGTGACGAGAGCGTTACGAAAAGTGTGATCGGGCGAGGCGAACGGAAGTTGAGATGGAGATATAAGTTATTAAAGATACAAGAGACGTATCGTTTTTACTGTTGTTGACTGTTTATTCGTTGCGAAACAACCTGTGGTCCACGAATAACAGTCTGATATAAATGCACGTTTGTTTCTTTGCGTAAATTAACTTAAATAATTGACGATTCAGCCCACTATAAAATGATTTGTATCTATGTTGATCTAATTTTCAATTTCTTTCTCTCTATTATTTTATTTAATAAGTGAAATTGTTTAAGTAAAACTTCTTTAGGTGCGACCAGAGGGTAACTCAGATATGTTATGAAGTTTTGCTTCAATCGCGCGTAAAGATTACTTACACGCACACACTTTTTATTTATTTTTCAATTTTTCTTAACTCATTTTATTTGCCTGAAATATGAGTAGAGCTGTTAAACGCGTTGTCATAGATAAAAAATTGGTCTCCGCTGCGCTACGACTAGATACCGCGCACTATTTGTAATGTGCGGCAACAAATACCACGCCGACTTCGGCGTACCCAAGCCAGTCTCATTGCAATCGTTGTGTAAGGTGGAGGTATAGAGTGTTTTATTCAATTTTGGTAATTATCTGAAGTAAAATGCCAGTTTGCGTAGTGAAACTGTGTAAAAATAATACTACAAGAAATAACAACGACTCTGGGATCACATAATATCATCTGTGAATATCATATAATTTCGAAATTTAATCATAAAATAACATGAAACTTTAGGGTTCATGTCACGCCAGTTCAGTGTTGCCGCGTATACCAAAATCAAGTCCCCGTGGTTACGATTTATATATATATATATATATATATATATATATATATATATATATATATATATATATATATTGATTTATTGTTATTATATTTTATAATTTTTATAGAATACTTACGTCATTTATCTATCCTAGTCATTATTACTGAAATATTTTTTATTTATAAATTATTTTAAATACTGAATACTTTTAATCATTAGTAAAGAATGAAACAATTTTTATGGATATTATCGAAGTTTATTTAAGATTTTTGCAAGCTCCACGTTTCGAATACTTTATAGCAACTATGGTCATGGGAGGAGGGAGTAGGAGGTAAAATTTGTTTCATTATAATGAGTCAAGCGTTTGAGTAAAAGTAATATTTTACTTACAACTAAAAATATTTACTCTCAACTCTTGGCATGTTGTCTAAAATTCAATATTTTTTGTGATATAAATTGACCTTACACACATTTTCTGAACCATATTTACAACCGCACTTAATTCTACTAGTAACTAGATCATTGCATGAAACAATTTTTCCCATTAATTTAGGGTATAGTAAAGCAGCTGGAAATTGTATTCTTCACGCACACTAGCATTCTTGGACATAGTCTTACACACACTATGATATTTAGTATTTACTTGCCGCATCAAGGAGCTATTGTTTTTTGCGGAGCGCGGTATCTAGTCGTAGCGTAGTGGAGACCAATTTTTTATCTATGCGCGTTGATGAACAACGCGCATAGATAAAAAATATTTAAAAAAAAAAAAAGATTCCGACGAATTGATAACCTCCTCCTTTTTGAAGTTGGTTAAAAAAGATTTATTAGCCCATCTATATAGGTCATATTATGTATGTTTGAGGATCTCCTGATGTTTTTTGGCGGGTTCAAATACCGCCCAGTTATGAATTTTGTAATCCAACAAACAGTCAGTTTCCCGGCGATTTTAATTATATAGGTTAATTATAATTTTATTGTTTAAATTGTTATCGCCTACCGCACGTTTTTGAACAATAATAATTGTGGTGTAGATACGCAATTACTGTTATCTAGTGCACGTTTGTAATACCTTGTGTTTATGAGTACTTTAAGGTTTTTAATGCAGTTTCAAAGAATTAGATTTTTTTCAGTCCATATTATTCGAAGGTTAGCTAATATTGGCTAAGGAGATAGGCCCATACCCCACCATGGTTCAAGCCTTGTTGTGGCGGTAGGGCTCAGTGGCCTAAGGTGTGCCCAGCACCTTGGGTGAAACTAATTTAGCCGAGGTGGCTCTTTGTACCCCTCTTATAAGAAGAGGGGACAAAAGAGCTGGGGGCGAGGACGGGGATCTCACCCCATTGTACTGTTCCGACGTTGGGAGGGGTTGTTCTGTGTTGCGGGACAACCCCTCTGTGGAGGTGGCGTCGGTCCCCTGAGGGTCTGACTAGCCGTCGAGGTGCCCTGTTCGCTCATTAGATCCGGGGCACCTCACTAAAGGGGGCATTGGTGGCATTATAAAATATATAAAAATAAAAAAAGGATATAGGCCCATACCCCACCATGGTTCCGTATTCCCAGTGGTCCTAAATACCCTACCATGGTTCAGGCCTTGTCGTGGCGGTGGGGCTCAGTAGCCTAAGGTGAACCCAGCACCTTGGACGAAGCCAATTGAACCAAGGGGGGCTGCTCTTTTTATCCCTCTTATAAGAAGAGGCACAAAAGAGCAGGGGGGACAAAGGGCGAGGATGGGAACCATGCCCTATTGAAATATTCCTCGACATTGGGAGGGGTTGTTCTGTAGTGCGGGACAACCCCTCTGTGGAGGTGGCATCGGTCATCCAATAAATATTGTTTGCCTCTAGCCTGGGTACCCTCGTCAAATTTTCACTTAACAGGTTGTGAGTAAAAAAAAACCACTGCTAGAATATAGTTCATAGTTATTGTTCCGAGAGTTCAATAGTCATCGATTAGACACGATGACATTAACGTTCAAAATTAGATAAAGGAGGAAGTGAATATGATAAATATTTGCTATCTTCTTGATAGCAAATAATAAGATTTTGCGAAATATAAGAATAAAATAAAACAACTAACTTAACTCAATTTTATTGATTTAAAAATATACAATGATACATTCATACATAACAAAAAAACTTCTGATAAATCTAATAGCATTTACAAAACATCGTTCCGTATTTTTACCGTACCTATTATAGCTCGCAGTCAACGAATTAGAAAAGGTATGGAATACGAACTGCGCTAAAAAACGGTTCCTCGCAAACTACAATCAAGTGGGCGGGGCCCAAAAAGTACAATCAATTTGTCTCTCAGTCTGCTGCGCGTTCTGTGACAGTCTAGACGACCGTTGCGTTGACGAAAAAATCGTTTCCCAGAGACAAAAATGACCTCCTATGTTGTAAAATGGTGTAAGAGACGAAAAGAAGGAAGTAAAAAGCAAACTGGGATAACTTATCACAGGTAAGTTAATAATTTCGTATTTTATTCACGCTTAAATAACCTCCATATAAATTTTTGTGGTCAGTATTATGCAATCAGCAGGCAGCCGATTTTTACTGAAGTGTTATATTAAATTTTACATTGAGTACCAAGTTTTTATATTTATATTTTCATTCCTTATTTATGTTTTTATCAATTATTTACTTTTAGTTTCCCCATAAACGAGATTCGGGGTTTACAATGGATTGCAGCAGTCCGCTTAGAAAGAAGAAAAGATGACTGGTTACCGACTAACACCAGTAGAGTGTCTTCTATACATTTTGGAGGTTCTTCTCAGTACCCATGGAACATTTAATTGACGATCAAAAAAATACTTTAATGGTTCTATTTTGAAAAAAAAATATATGTTAATTTCTTACTAAAGAGAAATACAACTATTTTGACTTGTGATTTTTATTTTATGCCCCATTCCCATTTTTCAAACATTATTGTCATTTTAATAATAAAAAACAAGGTTACAACACTGTCAACTAACTCTAAGGCTTAAAAAATATACGAAATATCGACAGATTCTGTATAGTGAGTAAATAATGACTTACTCTCAATTTGATAATAATTATTGGTTAAAAACAGTCATTTTATTACTCGTCATATTCAGACAAAATAAATGTAGATTTCCACATTAATTCATATATTTTCACTAGTTGGATGACCGAGCTTTGCTCGGTATTCTTTTTTTTATTTTATTAAAATGACATTTTCTAAAAATGATTCCTAGCTAGATCGATTTATCGCCCCCGAAACCCCCCATATACTGAATTTCATGAAAATCGTTGGAGCCGATTCCGAGATTCCAATTATATATATATACAAGAATTGCTCATTTAAAGATATAAGATATAATCAAATTACTTTAATATAAAATTAATGAATGTCAGACTTATGCATAATAATATCATCCTTCCACATCTCAACTGACATTGTCATTGTACATGTCGCGTAATAGTCCATCACGTTCGCACTCACTTTCTTTGATATTTCAGTTTCATTCTATCACTATCCTCCTAAATTAGATTGCGCCTTATATGGATAGGTGGACGAATTCATGTGCACATATTAAATTTAGCAAAGTATTTTGTATTGCGCGTGTGCAAATCGTGATAGTATTATCAGTTTAGTAGTGTGAGTTTGGAACCATATTTTTCCGAGCTTTGTAAGAGAGTTATGTTTCCATACCTTTACTAATTCGTTGCTCGCAGTATGTTTGAGCATTCAATACAATTATATAAAAAGCTATGAAAATTTGGCTTTTTGAGACATTTTTATCAGATCATTTAAAATATTGCGATAATTATTTTTTTTCCTTTTTTTTCCATACTATTTCACAATAAAAATGAAACTAATCTAAAAATATATAAAATTATTAATATACAAAAAAAAGGATTAAATATACTACCCATCGCCGTTTTTCGATCTTCTAATGTTATATAAATTCTATGGCTTTTAGAGATTACACATTTATCTAGAAATGGATCAACAAGTAAATTTCACGGCGCATATTCACTATTGAGGTTCGAGGTTGAAAAGGTTAATTAGACTTTTCTTCCTCTGATAGTTCTGATCGAGATCTTATTTGCCCATTTTTCTCGCAGTTTTCAACACCCTATTTAGATTTTTTTTAAACACAATAATTGTTGTTTTAACAACGAATGTTCTGAATTTACTAAAACTGTACATTTTAGGAAACTTAAAACAACACTAATACACTACAGTGAATACATTTCAGATTTAGATGTTTAAATATGTATTGAACTTACAGTGAGTTATGAGACTTACATTTATAATATGTATACCTACCATAAAGAAGTATTTCATGTATAAAATTTGGCGTACTTATAGTATGATTCCAAAGTAACGTCACATTCCATAACCTATCTTTACATCCAAATAAATGAATGTAATTAAATGATGATAAAAACCCAAAAAGCTAATTTTAGCCTGTGAAAAGGTAGAACGCGGTATTATTATTTTTTTTACGCTTTAACCACATTTCATTTTCATAATCGTATACATGAAGTATAGAAGTAAGGAGTACTATCTCACTTGGGAGAAAATTTTAAAGTGTCAATTTTTTGCTGTAAACAACAGTTCAAATACTGTCCTCAATGGAGCTGGTGTATAAAATGGGTATAGTATGACGTAGCAGTTTTAGTCGAATTTGTATGTATTAAAAATATGTGTGTGTGTTGTTAAGAATACACATTCTTAGCACACATTTAAACATTTACCCTCTCGCTAATGTGGCGCTACCTATATTGAACGCCTTTTGAAAGACACTTTTCCGTACAGAGATAGTACTCCTAACTTCAATACTCCAAGATCGTATCTATCATATCGTCTACTTACTCTTTTATCCAGACATATCCATAAAAAGTAATGAGTAGTGTTCTTTATATTTTGTATCATAAATTCAATCTTCATATTATATAGATTGTTCGAAATTCAACTTAGCGAAAATGGTCATTGATTCCTAAATTGAAATAAATAGGTAATAAAAAGGTAGGTAATAAATATTGCTATCTTCGTCTATATAAATTATATACAGACCCTTTAACCATGCTTAATTGAACAAAAAATATTTAAATATGTATATATTTACTTTTGCTTTATTTATGGTAAAAATATAATGCTACTTCAGACATATAAAAATAGTATTTGACATATAAAATAAATGCAGTTTTAAAAAGGTTCGCATGCTCTATTATAGTTCATTGACAAAATATATAATTATTGTACACTTTACCAGACCTGTATGACGTAGAACACCGGTTACGGCCAACACTGGACGGAAGAGAAATTCTTAGTTAGACACAAAACTGTACTATGAATATTGTAATTCTAAATCACATCTTTCATCGTTTTCACAGAGATATAAGTACAGAACGCGCAAATAAACCTGGTGCAAGGAGCGTAGAAGTAAAGAATGCCATCTTTGTGTACCAAAAGTGTCCGACAAAAAGCGTTAAAGGTGGCGCCGTACTAGCATGAAGGTAAATTTTTAAACGAGTGTACGCCAAGAAATTACGCACACACTCACATTTATATTATACTAGCTATGAATACCCGCTTCGCTGGGTCATTTTTAATAGTACACTTATTTGTTGATATTAGAATTTTTTGGGATGTTTAAAAAGTTACTAAAACACTCAGCATATTTTCGATCGATAAGAATGTTAATATACATTTTAAAGCTCTCTAGTTTACTCGGAGTTATTCTAGATCATTCTAGAATTTTCTAGAACATTTTCGATCGATCAGAACATTGGTATACATATTAAAGCTTTCTAGAACATTCCAGAAGTTTTCTGAACAATCCAGACCATTTTAAATCAATAATAGTCACATTTTCAAAGTTAACATCTTTCAACCCCCGTATCTTTTACACCCTTATAATTATCGACTTGCAACCACCATAGTGCACAATGGGAACCTTGTACCTATTGCCACACAAACACTTTTCGTCTGCAATGCGTAGTTTTGGCTGTAAAGTGAAATATAGGGACACACACCTCCAATTTTATATATACTAGTGGCACCGACAGACGTTGCCCTGTACACTTTTTTTTTGTGAATCTAAACCATCCTCGAATCCCCTTGATCTCACACAAAAAATTTCATCAAGTTCGGTCCAGCCGTCTAGGAGGAGTTCAGTGACATACACACGCACACAAGAAATATATATATATATACTAGTGGCACCGACAGACGTTGTCCTGTACAAAATATTTTTTTTGTGAATCTAAACTATCCTCGAATCCCCTTGAACTCACACAAAAAATTTCATCAAAATCGGTCCAACCGTCTAGGAGGAGTTCAGTGACATACACACGCACACAAGAAATATATATATAAAGATATAAGAGATAAGAGAAGAGATATGCAAACACATTCAATTCGTCAGAAAACTGCTACTTCATACCAATCCCTTTTACTACACCAGCGCCATTGTGGACGGTTTTGGAACTGTTATTTACAGCAAAAAAATTGACACTTATTTTGTCTTCGTATGTTTCCTTACTTCTACATTCCATAACTTGGCCCGACTGAAATTAGTTTGACAGAGTTTTGGAGCAAGCGCATCTCGCGTATTGCATAAAGAAATCACGCTGCGACGTGTATTACAGCTAACTTCACTCAAGCCAAATTATATTGCTCAAGTTATACAGCGTTAAACCCACATCCTGCTACAAACTCTTAAATTTCTTTTGAGATGGTAAGGTAGTTTGTATGTTAAAACTATAAAAAGGCCTAAGAACAGTAAACTCATTCCTTCGGGTCTTAGATCCTGAGAGAAAAGCATTCATAGCACTCGAAGATCTGTACAGTGAGTGCCACACTCACGGTTCCAATAGGAAATTTATGTTGGAATTATTTAATTTATATAACAGACTAATTAAGACTAGGAGTTATGAGTGGTGAGGTTCAGTATTAAATCACGCCGGTGACAAAAATCACGCCTTTGATTTTTAAGTTATTGTGAGAAGAGAAATAGTAAATTATTTTCATGGGTCGCGATTTATCACTGTTTAAATAGTCAATTGAAAAATGTCACGTTGATAATTATATTAAAGTAGCCAAAATCTACATCATTAAATCTCGAGGTGGGCTACATGAAATAAACTATATTAAAAAATATGTATATTCAAGTGTTAGTGATATTAATTATTACTTCATACACTGAATGTATATTAAAATTATTTTTTAAATAGGTACTAACGTCTGCTTATGACAGTTGGATTCCTGAAATGTTAGCTTCAAATTTACATACATTCATTACAGATCGATTTTTTTTAATACGATAAATTTTCCGAACTGCACAATGCTTGTGGCTTTAAGTTTATTTCACGAAATGAAGCACCAAATAGGAATGTAGTTCGGTTAATCCTATCCTAAGACATAATAATTATAATAATGACAAAATCCCGTGACGAAAATACCCGAAAATGATCGACAAAATGTGTAAAACATTTTTTTTTTTTTTAAATCCAGGTCGTCCTATATCATTCATTTATTGAATACGTTCAGCTCGCTCTTTAAAGAACTGAGAAACACCTTCAAGTTAAGCAATGTTTGGAACTTGAAACAATTTTAGAAGTATATGTACCTACTTATAAATATTTATACAATAACATACAATTTAAGCATTATGTAATTTTCATATCTATTACATTTATGTACCTTTTTATATATGTATTTGTCTTACAATAACAACATTTATAAAAGCTTTATATACAATAATCTTCAAGAGTAGAAAAAAATATAATCACAGAGTAAATAACAGACTAAAAATTTTTGAATGATAGATCCATTATATGTTGCAATCGCATGAGGTATCTTAATGTTGCTATACCTTTAATCCGAAGACCATTTTGAGGAACTGCTCGTAATGTATAGTGATTACTCCATCTTGATCAGTGTCATATTGTCGAAAAGCTGATGTCAATGTCTGAAAAAGACAATTTTGGCTATGGAATAATGTTCATTTGTGTTCAGTGTGGTGCAGTGCCAAATCGGGGATTTAACTTTTTCTTGGGAAAAAATAGGAGTGAGTGAGTTTTGATGAAAGAAAGAAAAGACGAAAAGTGCAGGAAAAAATCCTGGAATTCGGCACAAGTAATCCTACTTTGGGGCCTACGATGCCCCGATCAGTTCAGAAGTTAGGAAAAATGCCCTTCCTTCTCAAAAAAAAATCGAATACCTATTCCTATCTTAATTCTATTGCAAAATTAATTACTTTTAATTAATATTCATTTTACTTTCTTTTTCTATATTTTTAACGAAAACTTTACTTGAACAGCTTGCTAACATCTTGACCATATTTATCCTGTATACACACAATAGCTTAACTTAGGCACATTAAAGATAACAGAGTTTAGTTCATGCACATGACACATTTTATAGCCAAACTAAAGCTCTTAGAAGAACATCCCATTCAAATTAAAATACACATATGTTTATTGATATAACTGGATACATAATATTAGTACAAGTTTGAAAAATATACTGCATTTTTTTTTTAATTTTCATCAGTCCACTCCAGCCTAACGGAAATAGGCCTCATTCAAAGCACACCATTGAGTGTGCCGGCTCTCCGGCTTTTCCAACTTACTGTCAGATACTTTTCCCACATCAAATCTCTATATCACCTAGGGCTTATTATATAATATACATATTTAAACAACTTACATATAATGTAATACAACATTGTATAAAATCATCAAAAAGTATTGTTCCTCTTCCAAATCTATCGAATTTCTGCACCATTATTGTGACTATTTCATCTGACAATCTATATCCAAAGGCGGTAAGTGCATTCTTCAGTTCATCTTTGTCTATGTTGCCTGAATTATCTCTATCAAAAGAACGGAAACAATTTTGCCAGTCACTAACATATTTCCAGAGGGCACCAAAATCGTCGAATGATATTACACCTCTGTTCTGCTTATCGAACATCCCTGAAAATATGAGAAAATCATTATGAGGTTGAGAGAGGTTTTAATTTTAATGTTCTACTTATCATATTATACTATGACAACAAACATATTATGCTAAATCTACAAATGGCCCGAGAGGGCGATTTTCCTGCCAAATACAGCATAAATATAATTTTCAATACAATCTCATCTCATTTAATTTTAACGATCTAATTATCATATTATAATAGGTTGGGGAAAAAGTCTTTTCGCTTATAGTATGTATGAACTTGTAATAAAATCTCTTTGGCTATACCATTTCTATCTGACTGGTTTTGGTATCATTAAAAAGTTTTAATTTTAAAGAAGACAATTCCAAATTCAAATTAGGAAAATGTGTGATTTTCATTTGTTTTTTTATTATTAAAATGAGTGAATCTTATGAAGAAATTCGATACATTTTAAAATTTTACTACATAAAGGGTAAAAATGCAACACAATACGCGAAAAAATATTTTGTTGTTTATGGACCTAATGCAGTATCTGTGAGAGTAACGCAAATTTGGTTTAAGCGTTTTCAATCCGGAAATTTTGATATCAAAGATGCACGTCGGTCTGGTCGCCCTGTTACGGACAAAATTGATGCCATTTTTGAAAAAGTGGAGCAAGATCGGTATATTAGTAGTTACGATATAGCTGGAGAATTGGGAATTCACCACAAAACGGTTTTGGCGCATTTGAAAAAAGCTGGGTACACAAAAAAGCTCGATATTTGGGTGCATCATGAGCTCACTGAAATAAAACGAATGAACCGTGTACTCATTTGTGATTCTTTATTACGACGTAATGAAACCGAACCATATTTGAAGAAGCTGATAACTGGTGTTGAAGAGGGGATCACGTACGATAAGAACGTGCGAAAAAGATCGTGGTCAAAGGCCGGTCAGGCTTCATAGACTGTGGCGAAATCCGGGTTAACTCGCAACAAGGTGATGCTGTGTGTATGGTGGGATTGGACGGGCATTATTCATCATGAGCTGTTACCGCCAGGCAAGACCATCGATTCTGAACTGTACTGCGAACAACTGATGAGATTCAAGCAAGAAGTTGAGAGAAAGCGGCCGGAATCAATCAACAGAAGAGGTGTGATTTTTTACCATGATAACGCTAGACCTCACACATCTTTAACCACTCAGCAAAAATTACGAGAGTTTGGCTGGAAGGTGTTAATGCATCCACCGTATAGTCCTGACCTTGCACCTTCAGATTTTCACCTGTTTTGGTCTCTGCAGAATTCCTTAGGCAGTGTCAGGTTAACATCACAAGAGGACTGCCAAAACCACTTGTCGCAGTTTTTTGATCAGAAGCCCCAAATTTTTTATAGAAATGGGATATCGTCCCTACCTACAAGATGGCAGAAGGTTATCCAACAAAATGGTACCGACATACTTTAGTCAAATGTAAATAAACTTTATAAAAAAACTTTTTGAATTTTTATATAAAATGCGAAGAAACTTTTTCCCCAACCTAATATACTATGACAACAAACATATGATGCTAAATCTACAAATGGCCCGAGAAGGCGATTTTCCTGCCAAATACAGCATAATTATAATTTTCAATACAATCTTATCTCCAAAGTTGGACCGAATTGTTTTAAAAGTGACAAACATATCTGATGACAGAGAATTAGACCGGACCCCTGCCCGCACCGGCTAACGTAGTAGTTACGTACGTTCTCGGAAGTGACCACGTTATCATCTTTGAAGAGGAAGAACTTATACCGAAACCAGGAAAGGTTACAGATAATCCCAAGAACTTGCAGATAATTTCCTTATTGTGCCACACATACAAATTATTTGAGAAACTAAACCATCTTACACGCACTAAAACGCCAAATTATTCCAAGAGCTAGCCAGTTTCATACCCGCTAAGCCAACTATAGTCTAGAGAGTCTAGTTCCTCTAAATTCTAGTGCACCATATCGAGGATGGGTTTCAGAAGTGTACGGTGACAGGAGCAATGACCAGTCTGTGGCCTATGAACAGTGAACCTGAAACGGCTGTTGTGGAAGGAAGATTCTCTAACAAAGGATTACAAATTTGTTTAAATACTCCGAGAACTGCTTCACAATCGCCACTTCCAGGATCACCTTCTCTCGGACAATAGGTACTATACTCGCCCCCCTACTCTTAAACATCTACACCAACGACCAACCATCTAGTCCAAGTACATCTCTCTTCCTTTATGCAGATTTCGACAGGTAAAAACTAAGAAAACATCAAGCAGAAAGTGCATGCTCGCAACAGTTTACTACGCAAACTAATTCGCCTGGCGGAGTCGTCAGTCGCTCAGCCTAAGGAAAGTTGGTGAATACAGCTTTAAACGAAACCGGATAATCACTGGCTGTTTAAAGCCGGTTCCAAAGCTGTCCCTGGAAGGAATAGCTCCAACAGAGATCGAGGGGCTCTTTCAGAAGAGAGGTTATCCAGAGAATCAGAATGTTGCGAAACAATATTTCGCTCTCTACGCCATTTGTTCCACAATATGAGAACCCACTTGGGCAAGAGCTGCCGTATCTTGAATTGAACTGGAAGTGCTTGAATAGACTTTGAACTCAGGTTGGCCAGAGCAAGGACATCTATGTCCGGTGGGGATTCACAGAACCCTCAAAAGCAGAGTGCATATGTGGTGCCATTCCACAAACATTCCATAGACACTCTCAGAAGAAGTTGGACCGAACTGTACAGTATGCAAAATTCCATTTCAATCAGTTCAGTAACATCATATTCAGTTATAAATCTCAAATTGTTATTTATTAACACATTAAGCTGTTCAACTCAAATAAATAAGGTGACAAAAATGTTATATTTAAGGGTTGTAATAAGACTAAGCTCAACTCAAATAATTATTTGTGAAAGATAATATTTTGAACAACATTAAAGTGACAGTCAAGCGGCACTGAAGGCCCTCAGTAAGAGGGAGACTACCTCAGCACTGGTCAAAGAATGCAAAAACACCCTGCAAGATCTAGCAGACCAGACTGAGTTAGAAATTGCCTGGGTACCCGGACATGAGGGAAATGAGGGCAATGAAGTAGCAGATAGATTGGTGAGAGAAGGTGCCGATGAGACGTTCATAGGCTCTGAGCCGAGACTGCCAATAGCACACAGGATAACAAAAAATGTTATAACCCTGAGAATAAACAAAGAAACAAACCAGAGATGGAATGACATGAAGAGCTGCAGACAGTCGAAATTCTTCATCTCGACCCTTGACATAAATAAAAATAAATAAAAATATTTTTAGCTAAAGTAGCTTATTGAACGTCAAATGACTCTACTACCGGTACCAAAACTAGTCCACTGAGAAGAACCGGCGAAACAAACTCAGTGAAACTAATCTTTTCAATATTATACAATATAGGTACATAATATGATATAATTATACATAGAAGCCATGTAGGAAACGCCTTATTCCCAAGGTGTGGTATCTTCAATAAATTCTTTTATTTTGTAGTATCCTTTACCACACAAACGTTCTTTAACAGTCTTTTTAAATTTATTTATCGATAGGTTTTGAACGTTTTCTGGGATCCTATTGTAGAAGCGTATACATTGACCCATAAAAGAATTACTGGCCTTATGTAGCCTAAAATATGGCACAACAAGTTTATGTTTGTTCCTTGTATTTTTATTGTGATTATCGCATTTTTTTACAAATTCATTTATATTTTTGCGAACATACATCACGTTTACAAAAATGTATTGAGATGCTACAGTCAAAATGTCTATTTCTTTAAATTTCTCTCTTAATGATATTCTGGGACCCAGACAGTAGATAGCCCGTATAGCCCGCTTCTGCAGTATGAAAATTATATTGACATAAGCGGCATGTCCCCAAAGCAAAATGCCGTAGGACATAAGACTGTGGAAATACGCATAATATACTAGTCTAGCCGTATTAACATCCGTAATTGACCTGATTTTTCTAATCGCAAAAACTGCAGAACTGAGTCTACTCGATAAGGTAGCTATATGGGGCGCCCATTGGAGATTGGCATCTAAGGTAATGCCAAGAAAGGTAGTTGAATTCACCAAGTCCATTATCTCCCCACTTAATGTTACATTGGTTTGTACTTGCTTAACATTAGGTAGTGTAAATCTAATCAATTTAGTTTTATTGCAGTTAAGTAACAAATTATTGACACTAAACCAATGTACCATCTTTGAAAGAGCATCGTTTACTTCGTCAGAAATCATTTGTTGTCGCTTAATTTTAAATATTAAAGAAGTATCATCGGCAAACAATACTATTTCATGCTTATCCTTCATGAGAAAAGGTAGGTCATTTATGTAAACGAGGAAGAGAAACGGAATGGAACCTTGAGGCACCCCCATTTTTATGTTGGTACCAGAGGAACTTTTATTATTTACAATTACCTTTTGTGTTCTGTTATTTAAGTAAGATGCTAATAGTTTAAGTTCTGTGCCCCTGATACCATAGTGATGTAATTTCCTGATCAATGTTGCGTGTTGAACACAATCAAAAGCCTTGGACAAATCACAAAATACACCTAAGGCATCCTGCGATTCATCCCAGGCTGTATAAATATGTTTCAGTAGGTGAACTCCAGCATCAGTTGTAGATCGCCCTTTAGTAAATCCATACTGCTGACTATGGAGCAACTGATGCTTGTTAAAAAAAACTAAAATTTGATTAAGAATGATCTTTTCAAAAATTTTACTAAGTGTTGGGAGTACTGAAATCGGTCTAAAGTTTGAGGGGTCAGATGTGACACCAGATTTAAAAAGTGGTAGAATTTTACTATGCTTCATTAAATCAGGAAATACACCACCTTCAATACAATCATTGAAAATTACCGCTAAGATAGGTGCAATTATTTCTATAATATATTTAATCGTTTTAACCGACATGCCCCACAAGTCTGTAGTATTTTTGACATTAATAAGTTTGAAAGCACGTATAACATCTTTGGAGCAGATGGAATGAAATTTAAAAAGAATATTATTTTCTTTCACACAATTTTTGAGTAAGGATTCAGCGACAGTAGGAGACGATATGAGGTTTTTAGTTGTCGTAACTGGAATATTGGCAAAAAAATTCTCAAAAATATTTGCAACCTCCCTGTCAGTATTGATAATTTTATTGTCAATACACAATGAATGTATTGAATTACAACTTTTACTCCTTCCAGTTTCGTCGTTAATTACCTTCCACGTCATTTTGATTTTATTATTACATCTTGCAATTTTATTTTTAATATTTAAAGCTTTAGCTGCTGTACATACTTTTTTTAATATTTTTGAGTATGATTTCAAAAAGTTTTTATGTGATTCGCTAGTATTGTAAGCCTTTTCATTACAGAGCTCGTACAATCTTTGTCTACTTTTATAAATTCCTACAGTCGCCCATTCATTAAAAGTTCCTCCATTTTGTACATTAACTGTTTTTGTTTTAGGTGTAAATATGTTGTTAAACTCTTTTTTAATAAGCTGAAACAATTTACTAAATAACTTGTTAGGATCTTTATTATAGTCTATTTGTAATAGTTTAGTTGTAATATTACACCTAAAGTTCTCAATACGTTTTGTAGTCATAGGAACAAACATTACTTTTCCATTACTGATATTTTTTAAAGTCAACTCAAAGGATGCTTGTAATCCACAATGATCTGAACTCAGGTTATTTATTATTGATTTGCTATGGTGAATTACATTACAAAATATATTATCTATGCATGTAGCCGTTGAACATGTTATTCTAGTGGGCTCCATGAATAGATTTTCGAGGCTATAAGATTTCAACAATGAAAGGAATTTGACAGTAGTGAAATTATTTTCTAGCAAGTTAATATTAAAGTCACCACATACAATTATATTTTTGTTGGATCTACATACTTTTGTCAGTACTTCTTCCATGATCTCTTCAAATATGTCATACAATCCACTTGGGGGTCTGTACACACACACAATAATAAGGCGCTCAAGTTCCACACAGGCTATCTCAGTAGTACGCTCAACAGAGAGACTTACAATATCTTTTCTTTCTTTATATTTTATCCATTTATTTATTAATATTAGAGAACCACCTCTTATTGATTTTTCTCTGCTGAACGTACTCACAACCTGGTGATTGCTGAAGTTAAACATAATTTCTTGTTTTGCTAACCAATGTTCTGTTATACAAAGTATATTAATATTATGGCTTTTAAGAAATAATTCAATTTCTAGGTCTTTGCCTGCCATACCTTGAATATTCTGATGTACCAGGTTTATATTACAAGTTTTTTCTTTACACTTATTGTTTATAATTTTGGTGGGCAAGTGAACAGGGTTTATATTATTACAAAAGTATGTATTGCAAGAGGCTGCCTCAATTGTCTTGTTGACAGCAAGAAGACTAAAGAGTTGCTTAAACTCAATAGGAACAACATTAGAACAGTTGTAGGAATATTGACGGGACACTGCCCACTCAACAGACACCTGTCAATAATGAAGCTAACAGAGGACCCTCTATGTCCTAAGTGCAAAGAGAAAGAAGGGACCAGTCTGCACTTCATAACGGAATGCCCAGCATATGCATACGCAAGATGGGAGCTGTTTGGAGCGGACGAGCTGAAGAAGGAAGATTTAGCATATCTAACCATAAGGCAGCTAAGTAGTTTTTGTAGATCAACACGTAGGTTTGAGGGGGTGACACCGGAGGGGCAATTGATAACCCGTCCCCGCATCTAATCCCAGAGGCGAGCCTGGGGAATTGGGTGAAATGGTCCCGTTAATGACGACTGATCACCTGTCTGGCCTCGCTGGTGTCCCCGCCTTTAAATAATAAATAATAATAATATTTTGAAGAGAAACTTCTTTGCGCACATGAGGCCCTCAAGAGGGTAATTTTTTTACGGATGAAGTGGAGTGAGCCATGGAGTGAGAGTAGGGAGAAAGCGAGTGAGAAAGATCGAGAGAGAGTGTGAGATAGATCGAACGTCGCATCGTAAGTCTCGGAAATTTAAAGCTTTAGATAAACAAGATTTAAAAATTTGTTTGCCAAATAAGTTTCACTTCTGACATGTGTACTTTGTACACACACACTTTTTTTATATAGGCGTTGGCATTATAGCATTAACTAAGCATATTAAAAATGTCAATTATCTATCCATTTCAGCATCAATCTGTCTGGAGTCTTTTGATATTCCAAAAATTGTTATAGGTATTGAATAGATTGCTTACCAATCATGAGACGTACAGTCTCGGGATTAAACGGATTCCAAGTGCCATTTGATAAAGCTTGCTGTAACTCATCTGCAGATATATAACCGCTACGATCTTTGTCCACTCTAAAATAAAAACATATTTTTTGAAGTAAAACTTCTTTAGGCACAACTGAGGGTAACTCAGATTTTTTGTGATGGAAGTAACACTCAGAATGCAAGTTACTATTTTTGAATATAGAATTATTTAAAAATAGTAACTTGCATTGGTTGTGACTATATTGGGCATTTGGCCGAAGTAAGAACTTACTAAATTTAGTAAGTCACTCACTATACATACAAAGTTTTAGGCCGCTACACAAAATAAGTGCTAACACAGTAAGCATGGCTTAATAAAAGACGCCATTTTGCTTATTGTTGATGTAAATTGTAAACAAAACCTTGACAGGAACAGACCTGTCATTGTTCAGATACACAAGCACTCAATATAATAAAATATTTCTCATAAAATTATCCATTTGCAACTACTTACATGAATTTAATTATATTGCTAAATTTAGTACTGTCAATTATATTCAGTCTATGAGGTTATGTATGGGATATAACATAAACCGGTGTTTTGTGTCATGTTAAGCCAGTAAGTCTATCCTGGCCGAAAAGCGCTATAGTTAGCCTGTAAGATTTTAATTTTTTTATGCTTACTGGCTTACTAAGTGGCAAATATCACAATAAATTAAGATTAATGATTTAATTTTTTTTCAAACAGATGTATAATTGTGAATAGCCAAGTAAATAATTAGAAAGAAAGGAAGAAAAAAATATTTATTTGACACATGAAGTTATTATGAAGTTTTACTTGTGCCTAAATATTACACACGAAGAAAAATGGCGGGAAGCATCGGGACGCGCGGTTGTGTTTTTTTGGTTTCCCGTTAATTAATTGTTATTTTGTGTTCTGTCCATTCAGAGTGGTTTTCTAGTGTTTGTTTTAAAAACTTGATCTTTATATATTGTGATTGGTTGGCGAATCTTATGGAGTACCATTCTGGAGTGGTTTTCTTAGTAGGGCTGTTCTGGCGGTTTTCTATAGTGTTTGTTTTAAAAACTTAATCTGTGTAATATATAATGTGATTGTTTGGCGAATATTGTGGTGGACTGCCTTGTGGTGGTGGATGGAATGGGGAATGATAGTTGATTGATGGGGGCTAGAGCGCTCCTTGGGGTTTCCCGCCATTTCTCCGTATTACAGACCGAATAATTGTATTTTGTATGGCTAATAGCCTAGTAGCTAATGCCTTTAAATGAAAATAATAAAAAAAATTACACAGAAACACACTTTTTTATATATGTCTAGATAACATTAAATTCAGTCAATAATTTACGAGGCAATACTGTACCTTCTAAAAATGTCCCACAAAAACTCTCTGCTTGGCATCGGTGATTGGAAGGACATTGTTCTGTAAACATTTAAAATATTTTTGATTGATGAAAAATCCAACAACACTTATGACTAATACATTATTGCACAACGCTAAGCATAGGAGCATGTACTATAATCTACTGTGATGCTAAAGAAGTTTTAGTGACTTGTTGTTAGTAATACACAGAGCACATAATTGCTCTGAGCTCCTTGTAGTATTAATAAAGAGATTTCATTATTATTTTTACATTATTTTCTTATGACATCAGATTTTTAAGTTGAATGCTAGTTTTATTTGTACTTATTTTGTAAAAAAATGTGTACATAAACGAAATACTATACATAATAATATAATAATGTACTAGTACTAACAACATATTTTACATTACATAAAGGAAATTAAGTTTACTGTGAAGAAATTTCTAACCGTTTATTGGTAATAAATACTATGCTATCACAAATTATAATTACCTTTTATTCTACAAATTTTCCAGAAAATAGGTTGATGACTAAGCTTTATAATTGATCAGTGTATTTATTTGCGATATTTCTACTATTTTGAGCGCTTTAGTAAATATTAATCACCTTTTCGCTACACAATATAGTACAACATGACAGTGAACAGTCAACAAGTTCTTCTTCTTCTTCAATATTAGCTTCCTCAAGGATTTGCCAATATCAGAATGGGTCATGAAGTTAGGAAATAAGAGGAGATTACTAATCTGTGGAGGAGATGCCCTTTTCTTTAAACATAACAGCTGTGAGTGCCTGCCTGATCCGCTATCTTGAGTGCCCTTGTCATAGTAGTATTCTAATAGTTTGTGGTTTATTGGAACGAAATATTTTACAAAATGGAAACCTATGATGTTGACAATACTTGGCCGACAAATA
The DNA here is from genome assembly GCA_963853865.1 of Helleia helle. Classification (NCBI taxonomy): domain Eukaryota; kingdom Metazoa; phylum Arthropoda; class Insecta; order Lepidoptera; family Lycaenidae; genus Helleia; species Helleia helle. Next base: position 18,554,258 of record OY971423.1, on the reverse strand, counting down.
CTAGATTAATAATAATAATCATTTATTTGCTAGAATGTAGTACAATATAGTTGTTTACATTAGTTTAGGTTCTCTTACATTCTACTTCCTAGAAGTGTGCAAATATTACATTTTAGTTTTAGGTTTACAAAATAAACATATACCAATGATTTAATAACAAGTCTATTCATATGTCATCATAATAATAAAATTAAATATCAATACACAATACACAATCTAAGTGGACTAGGACTAAATGTGTTTAATTTAATGAGTATGTAAACCTTTGTGAAAGAAAAAATAAATAAATATAATAATAATAATAATCTAGTTGCGCCCAATGCTCAATTTCATACACTTTAATTATAATATTTGATTATCATTTAAGAATTCATTTACACTTTAATAGCATTTTTTGATAAGCAGATTAATTTTTTTTCTTTTAAATACTCTAAAATTTTCATCTTTGTACTGTTGTGGTAATTTATTAAACAATGTAATAGCCATACAAAATGCACTGTTTGAATAGATTTGAAGTTTTTTAATTGGAACTGAGATTGGAACATAAAATTTATTTTCATTACGTGATCTATATCTAGTTACTTCTTTCTGTTTTTTAAATAATTCACTATGTTTCCATACGAATACCAGCATCTCGAATATATTATATAGACAAGGGAAGGGCAAAATTTTATATTGCTTGAACAATGGTTTACAGCTATCTAGACTTTGCGCGCCGCAGGAGGCCCTAATACATGCCTTTTGTCTTATGAAAATATTATGACTATAAATTATACCATATCTTAAAATAGATGATACATATCCATGATAAGCTAATAACGCTGTGTGTATATTAACGTTACCGTTACGATTTTGAGTACCGTTTACTGATTCACATTTAATTTTAACGATTTGATTAAATTCTGTTACTGATTTTCCATATTATGATAAGACTTAAGTGAAAGTGGCGCCCTCATTTTTTCCATACTCTTTTTGCCAAGCTATACCTTTTTTTTCGGATGGATCTATGCTAACGGCCCGAAGGCCCTAATTCTACATCGGATTAGTGTGAGCCCATTCGGCTCACTTTTGGTTTATAAAAGTGGGGGGTTGCCCCCCGCCAACCGTGCAGTCAGCGACCACACGGCCTCCTGGCGTCGGTTGTGAGCTGTACCTACACAAATTTACAACTTAATATAATTAATAGTAATAAAATAACATAAAATATCTAAAATAGGAATATTACATACATAAGATAAGATGGATTTAGGGGAGGATTCCTTTATCAGTGGATCGGATCGGGGCGAGGCAGATCGTGCCGCATCGCATACGTTGTGTTGCGTCCATCTGTACGTGATGCGGCGGATCGGCGACGCGGATTTTTTGTCAGACGTATTGACGTCTTGACTATTGAGCAAGTGCAATGGTTGGGTGCAAATGGCAAGTTGGGTGAAATGGTCCCGGTAATCGGTCAATGATTTATTATGACTTTCGTTGTGGGCTTACTCAACAACAAAGCAATAATAGGCTGCGATTAGCATTTTTTAATGAAGCCCCATCTTGTGCCACTATTTACAATTGGTTTAACGAGTTTAAGCGTGGACGTAGCAATCTCAGTGATGATCCGCGTGAGGGACGTCCTTTAACAGCGACTACTGAAGATAACATCAGTGCTGTGCGACGCATGATAGAGGAAGATAAGAGAGTGACCTATCAGCAGATACGGGCAAGCCTAGGCATTGGTATGAGTCAAGTTCAAAAAATATTACACGAACATTTAGGCGTCAGGAAGCTTTGTACCAGATGGATTCCCCATACTTTAACCGACGACCAGAAACGCCTCCGCATGGACTGGTGTCGCCAAATGTTAGATAAGTTCAACGGCGGTAACTCAAATGCTGTATTTGACATCATCACAGGTGATGAAAGCTGGATATATTGCTACGAACCCGAAACCAAAAGACAATCAGCTCAGTGGGTGTTTCCTTTCGAGGATCGGCCAACTAAGGTAAAGAAAGGAAGAAGTCAAGGAAAAAAGATGATTGCCTCACTCTTTGGTCGGAAAGGTCATTTCGCGACAGTTGTGCTAGAAGATGGAAGGACATTTACTGCAGACTGGTATGTCAATCGCTGTTTGTCTGTTGTCTTGGAAAAAATTCGACAGCAGCGCCCACGAAGCAGGATCCTCCTTCACCACGACAATGCTTCAGCGCACTCCGCAAAACGGACTGTTGAATATTTGACTATGGCAGGTGTCGAGATAATGAGTCATCCGCCTTACAGTCCTGACCTGGCGCCCTGCTACTTTCATTTATTCCCAAGAACTAAAGATAAAATTCGAGGTATTCGCTTTACGAGCCCTGAAGATGCGATGAAAGCGTACGAAAATGCCATAGAAGAGACTCCTAAGGAAGAATGGGCCCACTGCTTTTCTCAGTGGTTCCATCGAATGCGACGATGTGTAGAAAGAAACGGAGATTACTTCGAAAAACAATAAAAGTATTGGCAACTTTCTACATTAAGCCGTTTTTCATTTTCTAAACATTTTCAGTGTACCTAGTACGTGACCTAAACGACAAAACTTAAAAAGCATGCCTAGTACTACTGGTCAAGTAGTTACCAGTAGCATACTTATATGTATGTTTGAATTGTAACGATATTAGATCATACATTATTTTTCTTATCTTTCCAAAACAATAGAAACTCCGTGGTCAATTATTTACATAATACACAGGTCGTATGCGCCTGAGCAAGGCTGGCGTCCGCTAGGCGTATCCTTATTGGAGCTATCCATCGTAGCACAATTGCACTTGCTCAATACGTCAATACGTCTGACAAAAAATCTGTGTAGTTGATCCGCCGCTCCGCGTCACGCACAGATGGATGCAACTGACGCAGGCTGTTCAGGAGCATACGACCTGTGTATTATGTAAATAATAATTGACCACGGAGTTTTTATTGTTTTAGTTTTATTTTATATTTTAATACTAGCTGTTGCCCGCATCTTCACTCGCGTTAACTTATATTTACGGACGTATCCGGACGGATGAGGTTAATTTTTCAACTTTTTTTTTATATCTCTAAAGAGAATAAGGCTGTGTTTTTAATGTAAGCTCCCAAGCGGCTTAATTTTTTCCGACTCTCATAATAATTATCCAACTATTTATCAATTTTAAATACAGTCTTGGTAAATTATATACTATAATAACCTGCCTTAGGAATTACTCTATCTCATGTTGACAACAACATGTAAATCCATTTAGTTAGTTTGTACCTAGTTTTTGAGTTAATCGCGTACAGATAAGACAGTCGCGAGGAAGGACTTTGTTTTATATTATACTAGCTGACCCGGCGAACTTCGTACCGCCTAAGAGTTAATGAATGTCATGTTTTAGATTCATCATCATCATCTTCATCAGCCTCTATCTGTCCATTGCTGAACATTTGCCTCCCTCAATGAACGCCAAGACGACCAATCCTTTGCCACTCGCATCCAATACGGACCGGCCACTGCACGGAGATATAATTAACCTATACATACATATTGTGCAGCATGGGATGCACTCGGTTTAATTCTTTTCATTGAAGCACCTTGTGATATACAAAATTCTTTTTTTTTTAATCAGGCTAAAAAATAAATATAGTGGATGATTTGTCGACACGTGAACATGCCACGTGCACTGACCATGAGATGGATTTGAAGTTGAGACCAAAACAGTCAAGAATTCGCCATACGATTTGTTAATCGTCATGGCGAAGTCAATACGAATCATCATCATCATGGGTACCCCATGAATCCCATGAACCCATGCACCACGAAAATTTTGAATATTTAATGGCAATTTTAACGCTGAATAAGCCGCACGGCATCCTTCTAACAACGTGGCCGCTATTCCAGAAGAAGCAACTGCTTTCGCAACTACCGGTGGGAGGGAAGCGCTGTGCCGCGGTCCCGGCTGCATGGGTAGCACCATCTTGCTTGTTTCTCCCGTGAAACAGCTTTGCTGTGTTTCGGAAAGAAGGGCAAGACAGGCAGTGTAATTACTGGCACCGAGACTTAACATCTTATGTCTCAGGATAGGCAACACATAGATGAGTTGCCTGGGCTCTTTCCAGGTAAACTAGTTTATGTTCATGGGCGACGTCGACCACTTACAATCAGGTGGCACGTTTGCCAGTGTGCCTATCCAACTAACATAAAAAAAAATTAAAATAACTACGAACCTCGCACGAACAGTGGCTAAAATCAATGACATGAGGAATGTCTTTCCAGTTCCGCCAGGAGCATCCAAGAAAAACCCACCATTTCCATCATCAATTGTATTAATTAATGTATCATAGACCTCCTTCGGTTTAGGGTTCAAAAATGGTACATTCGTTTGAACTGCTTGGTTTAATTCATATCGATCATATTCACGTTCACGTTCTAATTCTCTATTGCGTCATTCAGTCCGCGATCTGGCGCTGGCATTCCTAATCCAACTAAAAAACTGCCGTATTTAATTATGGTAGGTAACACAGTCATATTCGATCAAGAGCAAAGCCTGGATTATACATCTCCCCATTCGCCTCAAGATCTGGATTTCTTGAACTAACAAGAATTCGATGCAAAATGTCTTCTGGCATGTTATTTTTGTATTTTTTCGACAGGTCACGTAGATTAGATGAGAATTATGTAGAAATGATGATAGCAATATATAATGTGCGTATTTGACATGGAGATGCGGAAATAATTGCTTTAGCGATTGTCGTGTCCATATAAATACTATCGTTTTCAAGCAAATTGAGCTCTTGACATGCTACACTAAATGTTGGGCACACTATACCATTATCAGTTCGTAGTGATTCAAATGATGTTGGCCCACGAACATTTACCAGCAACAACCGCAAATAGTAACATATAGGTACCCATTGTTGCCAGTGATGATATTTCAGTGGACAATTTATAGTATATAACGCCTATGTCGATCGCTCTCCTTTCTATATATGCTCCGTGACACACGCATAATAATTTTTTGTTTGCTTTTGACGGCTATTGTATATTATGTCAATTCTTTTTCATTATTTACACTTTTTAAATCTAACCTACCTACGCCATTATCCGAATATTGTGGATATATGTTGTCGATTCGAAACCTTTATTTAAATACGTTCTTTAATTTGAGAGGAGAACTTACCGTATCGATGGGATAAATATTAAATGTTTGACAGTTAGGAAAGTCGTGAACGTTTTGTATGGAAAAATGTTTTTTCTTTTATTTTATTTTCTAGTCCATTTTCCAATATTTTTATAGTTATTCTGCTATTCTGGACGGAGACAAACACAATAAATTAAAAAACATGAAAATCGGTCCAGCCGTTCTCGAGTTATAAGTGTTCGAACAAACCCGACTTTGTTTTATATAATATATAGATCTGTGTTAAATGAAGAACAGCTCGACCGATTTTGTGCAAACTTCACATAAACCATCTACTAAATAGTCCGAGCAAAGTCTAAACATTTGGTTTGGATAGGTGAGCCCGTTCTTGAGTTATAAAATAACAACGAAAAGTGGCATTGATTTTTATTACATATATTATTGTTTTTATATTATTTATGTTTTGTTTTATACTCTCGATCGGCGCTGCTTTCGCGTACTCTTGTTTCAGTCATGCTCTCTCGCATGCGGTTTAACCGGGACTCTCGCTCCTCCGCAGATTCTTGTGATCTAAGTTCTAACTAATCTCATTCGCTTAGCGTATTTCGATGTAGCAGAGAGAGAAGTTTCTTTCTTGTATAAAAAATATAGAAATCTTTAAAACTACCCTTATTTCTATAAGGGTAGTTTAGTTTAGCTTAGTTCTAAAGCGCTAATCTAGAAAATGAAAATTAATAACTGACTTTACCTATTACCTATATTAAATTAAGTATATATAAATAATTAACTAATATCTATGCGAAAGATTATTTTTAAAAACTAAATAAAATTAAAATAATAATGCCTACGTAGCTACGCTAAACAAAAATCAACTAAAAGTTATGTTTTAGTAGATTTTTGTTAAGCGAATATACACGAATACACAAATTAAAAATACTATCTTTTTTTTTATTTCGCTGGGTGCGTCTATATGCATATCACCGGGTCCGGGGGGTCCCGGGGGTTATGTGGGACTCTCTGCGCCCGAAAAGATGGTAAGGTGAACGCAGACTCTACCCACTAAACCCCAGCGGTGTTCTCGTCGTCTGGGTGATCCGGCGCGAGAGCTGTGGACGTCCACACCGGGCCAGAACGGTGTGCCATCCGTCACTCTGGAGGCAGGAGAGGGCGACATTCCCTCCTCCTATTCCGCTTAAGGTACCCTGAACACATAAGGGTGCCTTACAGCCCGGAACCGGCGAATCCCCCGATCGGCCGCGCACAAGTCCCTCACGGTGGTGCAACCGCCTGTAACCACCGTGCTCTTCTGCGGGAAGAGGCGCCAGTGCGCTCTTTCTCCCGCTCCGCTTCCTCCTTCTGAGACATCACTACCTTGCAGAAGGAGAAGACCGCCTGCCATGCTCTCACTGTCAGTCATCGCTCGGATGACCGCAGGGAGCGACAGGTCCGTGCCCACTTATAAGTATAGATTCGAAACGTCAATTATTTTTTGTAATATTTCATTATCAATTATACAATATTATATTTTATATTATTATATCTACCGGTGGGAGGGAAGCGCTGTGCCGCGCTCCCGGCTGCATGGGTACCACCATCTTGCTTATTTCTCCCGTGAAACAGCTTTGCTGTGTTTCGGAGAGAAGGGCAAGACAGGCAGTGTAATTACTGGCACCGAGGCTTAACATCTTATGTCTCAGGATAGGCAACACATAAATGAGTTGCCTGGGCTCGTTCCAGGTATACTAGTTTATGTTCATGGGCGACGTCGACCACTTAACATCAGGTGGCACGTTTGCCAGTTTGCCTATCCAACTAACATAAAAAAAAAAAAAAAAAAAAAACATTCAAAAAACAGTCAAAAAAAAAAGCTCAGTGGTAAGCGCGTTGGCGCTCAAGCTGGAGGTTGCGGGTTTGAATCCCGCCAGGGAACAAAAATATTTTCTGTGTTCCTGGGTCATGGATGTGTATTAAATATGTGTATTATATAATAAAAATCTTAAATATATGTATAGTATTAAATTATTAAATATATTAAAGTTCTTCGAGTACTTAGCACGGGGCCAGATTGACGTGGTGTGTAAGCGTCCATAGATATTATTATTATTATTCATCTGAGCTATCCATTGCACTTGCTCAATACGTTAAAAATTTTTTTTTAAATCCGCGTTGCCGATCCGCCGTGCCGCGTCACGTACAGCTTGGCAAAAAGGAGTCTGGAAAAAATGGGGGCGCCACTTTCACTTAGGTCTCATCATAATATGGGAAATGAGTAAGAGAATTTAATCAAATCGTTAATTAAGTATAAATGTGAAACACTAAAATTTTTGGGTGAAATGGTCCCGTTAATGAGGACTGATCACCCGTCTGGCCTCGCTGGTGTCCCCACCCTTAAAAATAATAACACTAAAATTTACTCAAAATCTAGTACATATTTGTCGGCCAAGTATTGTCAGCATCATAGGTTTCCATTTAGTAAAATATTTAGTTCAACTTGTCACCACGTCATACTCTTTTTTGCCAAGCTGTACAGATAGACGCAACACAACTTATGCGATGCGGCACGATCCGCCTCGCCCCGACCCGATCCGCCGATAAGGAGTAAGGACGCCTACCACATACATTGCTTATATATTTTTGCCATAAGATTTTTCTCGGTTGTAACGTTAATTTACTATGCAGGTTTAATTTACATACTTCAGTAGAAGCAGTAAAGCTGGTGATGAACCATTAAATTAATGAAACCCTTTTACATGCAAAGGTCATAATAAATTATACTTACAGCTTGGCAAAAAAGAGTATGACGTGGTGACAGGTGGAACTAAATATTTTACTAAATGGAAACCTATGATGTTAACAATACTTGGCCTACAAATACTAGATTTTGAGTAAAGCTTAGTGTTTCACATTTATTTTTAACGATTTGATTACATTATCTTACTGATTTTCCATATTATGATGAGACCTAAGTGAAAGTGGCGCCCTCATTTTTTCCATACTCTTTTTTGCCAAGCTGTACATTTAGTCATATAATATATGTACTGATCGAAATTGAATTCTTCTGCCATACAGTTCAAGTCTCAAAAAAAGTAAACACATAACATTCTTTGATACTAAAATGGCGGATGTCTCAAGTAGTAGTGAGCGAAAAATTAAACTTAATAAAAATGGAAAAGTAGTTAAAAGACGTACAAGGAATCCAGAAGGTAAATTAGGGATTCATAATGCTAATAACTTGGCCTACTACTTTCCATTGTTTATTATTTTATGTTAACATAATAGCTTTTTATGGTGTTTATAGACTGCTTCATTTCTGACTCTTACTACTTTTTGATACGTATAACTCAGTATATCGTTTATAAGTTGTTTATTTAAAAAAAATTAAGATAAAATTTACAAATGTGTACATAGTTTTAATTGAAGATTCTAATTAGACAGCGTGTATTCATTCATATACAAAAATTATATGTATATAAACTTAAATATTTTAATAACTACTTGTAGGTATGTATGTATTTCTGAATATTATTCTAAATTTGTTTACCGCCTGAATTTGATTCTTTAATGTAATTTCTAAATATTTTTTCTAGAATGGCACAAACAAAAACAAAAACGTTTAAGAATAGCGGGCTTGGAATATATAAATGCAAATGGAAGACTTGTGCCACCTAAACAACCAGGCCCAGACTGCAACTGTCGCAGAAAATGTTTCCAGAAAGTTCCAGAGGATATCCGTTTGAAGACCTTTCAAGGCTTCTACTCGATGAAAACCCATGATGAACAAAATGCGTATCTTTTCGGTCTCATGAGACAAGTTGATGTAAAGAGAAAGAGAGTAAAATCTAGTAGCCGACGTACTTGTACATTTGAATACTTTGTAAGAGTAAAAGGAAAGGAAACTCAAGTATGCCAGACAGCATTCAAAAACATCCATGCTATAACAGAAAGGAAAGTTCGAGTGCTTTGTAAGAAAATGGATGATGGTGTCATGTTTCCAAGTGATAACCGTGGTAAGAATAGTCACCGTCGTTCCGGTGAAGTGAGATTGCCAATGGGAGTTATCGACCAAATAAAAAATCATATCTATTCAATTGTTCATACACACAGATTAAAAGACTTCATTAGACTTGATAAAATAGCCGGTTTGGAAATTAATATATCCAAAATGTGGAAGGATTACATAAAAACCTATGACCCCGACAACATATCAGCCACAATGCCAAAATCGAAAAGAATCATTGATAATATTGTTGCCATGAAAAATGAAAATGTGCAGCAAACCCAACATCAGGTCCCTCAAGAGTCATATGTACCTATTTACCCCGCAAATGGACATCTAGTTAATATAGCTGAAAATTATTTTGATAACCAATATCAAACAACTTTAGCAACAACTGGCAACACCACAAACTTTTATCCATCACAAAATGGGTCCCAAGGCATATTGTTACAATCAACTGTGACAAGGCCAACCCAACCCACAACTGCATTTATTTTAGTACAAACAAAACCAGAGCCCCAACACGAAAATACAATTTCCATCAGTAATATAAGTTACGCTCAAAGTAACATAGCAATAATTCCGGAAAAAGTGAAAAAAGAAAAGAAGAGTAAAAAAGATAGAAAGAGAGGGCCAATGGTGAAACAGTGGAGGTATACTAACATATTTCATGATGAAATAAATGGCGCAGCCTTAGCAGCAATAAAGACAAGATTGGGAATGTATTATGCAGAAAGTGATGCAGCCAGGAAAAAGGCTAAACAAGTGAGGCCTCAAGAAACAGTACAGACACAAACAGAAACAGAGCAACCACCTGTGCACATAGATCTTAATGTTATAAGAACAAACAATCAACCAATAAGACCAACACACACAGTTACTATTTACACGTAGGCTACATGATGACTGATCTTAATGTCAAATGTTATTACTTGAATCCATTATGACATTAGCAGTCACCAATACCATGCGAAGAATAAGCTCGTTGAAGTGATAAAGGCAGTGGGGTGGTCACACACTCGGGAGAATGGATGGCCAATAAGGTTCAAGAGTGGATGCTACGTTTAGGTAGACGAAGGGTTGGTTGACCATTAACCAGGTGGTAAGACAATCTCCGTGCGGCCGGTCCGTAATGGATAAGAGTGACAAGGGATTGATCGCCTTAGCATTCATTGAAGGAGGCCTATGTTCAGCTGTGGACGGATAAAGGCTGATGATGATGATTAACATTCAACTCAGTCCAGAGTTGATTAATCTATAATTGGGACAAAATCAAGAACACTGGCACAACTCAAGCATTTGAGCTAAATTAGTGCAAGTGTAAGATAAATGGTAATTTTACCCGCTTGATCCAGGGATGACTGAATGTCATAAATTGTTTTAGTTGATATAATATTAACAATAGGATTTAAATATTTGCTTTTCGATCTTAACTTATCAAAACGATTAAGCATTAAAATTTATGATATATAACTATTGTATCAAAATAGTAACCAATATGTAATAAAAAATTTACATTTTTACTATTGGGGATCTTGAAATAAACATTAGCTGAACATAACAAATTTAAATGTATTATATCTCTAGCAAATCAATATCATCCTATTATTGTTTAGACATTTGTGATAAGCAATATAATTAATAATGTTCTCGTAGAAATAGTAAAGCATGCATATTTGAAAGTTATGTGTACCATGCCTGTAGTAATCTCAATCACATCTTGTAAGATGACTTTAATTATGCATATTATTTATTTTGTTTTATTTTATAAAGCAAATCTCAAGTTAAGATTAGTATTAATAAGACATACTTTCATAGCTTATGAATATGTTACAAACACCTATGAAAGTTTGCAGTATGTATATTAAATCTGAAAATGAGTATTTAAGATAGTTTGAAATAACTTAGACAAAAAGAAAAACACATAGTGTTTACCGCAACAGTTTTACATGGTTAAGACACATTAAATTGTTCAGTCATATTCATATCAGAAACACTCAGATTTTGATAAACAATTATTTCTCAGTGAATACATGGCTATCATACAAGGAAAATAAGCTTAATCTCATGACATTATTTAATTTTTAAAGATATTTTATAATTGTACACTACTTTTTGTGTATTAAAATATACATAACATGATATATGTGTTATTAGTTTTTTCTTACTTTGCACCCAATGGAACAAGATTTTATAGTAAGGGATAGCCCTTTGCTATCTTTAAAACTTATAAATCCTAACTTTAAAATCTTATTGTATACCCACTAATCATAGATGGCGCTGTTCTATGTTTGTATTTTTAAATACTAATTCATTATCTTATTACCGGTGGGAGGGAAGCGCTGTGCCGCGCTCCCGGCTGCATGGGTACCTGGGTACCACCATCTTGCTTGTTTCTCCCGTGAAATAGCTTTGCTGTATTTCGGAGAGAAGGGCAAGATTATTTTTTTCGGCCTTTAAGCTCCATCGGTACAGTGAGAGCAGATGGCTCACTTAGGAAATATTTGACTGCGGGGCGCGGAGCGTTCATAGCGCGCGCTGCTCGGGAGAGCAGGATTTGGACTAGTCAAATCCGATACGGTCGGCGAATCTTTTACGGTTGAATTTAACCTATCATCATGAGGGCCGGCCCTCATCCCTCCCTCTGGAGAGGGAGGCGGATCATATGCGGTGCCCAAGCAATCTAGCGGTAGCGTAGTGCTAGCACTGTTTGCGCTGTCTGAGTTTGTGTCTACTCGTATCGGATTTGCGGACAAGACAGGCAGTGTAATTACTGGCACCGAGACTTAACATCTTATGTCTCAAGATAGGCAACACATAGATAAGTTGCCTGGGCTCGTTCGGGGTGGGCTGGTTTATGTTCATGGGCGACGTCGGCCACTTACCATCAGGTGGCACGTTTGCCTATCCAACATAAATCTTACCTTCTGCATTAAAATCCAAAATGAGATTTCACAATTATATGAAAATTATACAAAACTATGAGATGCGTGGTCTGTTTTACGTTCCCAAATATTTTGTGCCCTAAGCAGTTTTGTGTCAGCGAGCGTCGTTCGGCTCAATCCGCTCCGTCATATTATTACGTCACACGGCACACCTTACACCAAGTATCGTATGATCTAACTGTGTGGCCCAAGCTAAAAAATTGTAAGGAGCTAGTCCAAGTTAACTATATAAATATTGTGATGTCAATCATCATGGTCGGCGTTAACATCATCATCATCATGAGTTCGCCACGGTCATGGAAGTCAAATGGCATGGCTTGCTGGCTAAAATAATATAATAAAAGATATGTATAGAACTTTAATTTAGTTAAAGTTAAACCAGTCTTACACAGTAATACCACAAGCAATACAGTGACATGTTGGCAACACATCAGAATGCAGGAACGACAAACATTTTCTTAATTTCATTTTTAAATGTTGTTAAAAAATTTCATTCTTTGTAGCAAAATAAACTGAGTGATGCTTTTGAGTTTCGGTGGGATCAATGTAAAGTATGTATTATTAAAGTTTCCATATTCTATGTAAAAATAGGTAAAACAGAAAACAATTTTGGGGTGTTTTTACTGGAATTGGTAGACATGGGAGAATACAATATTTCTTAACCATTTTATTGATTCACTATAACAATCATGACCTGGGCCCCAGTATCGCTGGCGCCATCTACCAGGTCCTCACCTCAATCAGTCCTCCCCTAGGGGTAGTCCGCCTGGGGTACCACTCCATCCGACGGTGACGCGGCACCAACCCACCACAGAAACAAACCCTACGCCAGGAGACCGTGTGGTTTTGTTTCGTTTGGATATGTTCAAAAACAGCCTACAAGTGATATAGTTTGAAGTTTCTATGAAAAAAATGTGTTAAATGTGTGTGCATTCAAACACATTTTGTATATGTATGTATATGTAGAAAGCAACCTAACTTGATTAATTCTAAGACTATTTTGGTTTCTGTGAATACCTATAAAATAATGTACAATATACATAATATTGTATATAATAGTATGAAATACTATTCGAAAATAGTACATAATGTTATATTTCATACAGGCTATTAATTATAAATGAAACCAATATTATTTTTGTTGTTTTATTTTAACTTAATTTATGCAGATAGGACACACACTCCTCCAACATCTTTGATCTTCTTTTCAGCTGTTTTGGAGAAGAATTTTGCTTTCACAATTACTGGTTGTTTGGGGAGCTTGCCCTTGCCAAGTAACTTGTAGTAACCCTAAAAATATACAAAACAATTATTATTTCATGTCAAAAATGTTTAACTTATTAATGGGTTATTTTGTCTCTATATTGGAAATTGGAATGGGCTTCAAATTATTTACATTTAATCCAAGAATCACACAAACCACTGAGACGGAAGAAACCTTACCCTAACAATATACAAATACTAAGAGTTTGAAAGTTATTTTACACTTAATAGTAGATATTTGTGATAATTGATAATGAAAAGTCTCTCCATCACTGGCAACACTGACAGAATAGGATATCATGATAACTGCTTTTTGCGCAGTGATAATAATTGCAAGTAAGTTCTGATATACAAGATCATCACATTTATAAAAATCCTCAAAACCATTCTTACTTTGTATTTTTTTTTATAGAAGAGGGGGCAAACGGACAGTTGGATCCTAATGGTAATTGAAAAGCGATATCCACAGACACCGCCTACACCATCAGAGGATTAGCAGGTGTTGCCGGCCTTTCAGATATGAGTATGCTCTTTTTTGAAGGTCCCTAAGATGTATTTTATGACTATACCACAAACAAAATTAATATAATATTATTAACTTGGGTATTTACAGAATATTCTGTTATCATAAAGGTTATAACAATAAGAAAAATATTATCTATATTAAAAACAAAACAAACTCTTTTAACATAAATTATAAAATAATAAAAAAAATGTTTATAATTTTAATCAGTGAACATAATTTAAATTTTAATATTTTAAAGTAACAATCTTCAGTGCTACAAAAAGGTTACAGATATATTTTATAAAAACACAAACTGTTTTTGGTTGCGTTTCATAATACTCCTACTACTAATAAACAAAATCCATATAAATATGGGAAACTAACAAGACAGTGTTCATTCAAAAAATGTTTTACAGAACATAGTACTAAACTTTACAAAAATTTATATTTTCATATGACTATTATTCATTTTAAAAAACAGTATGTCGTCTAGACAAGAGATATTCCTAGCAAAAGTCATACATTAGCAATGAATAAATTCTAAAATTCATACAAGGCTTTTTTTTTCGAAAGAGCTAGCCCTAGACTTTCTAAAACTTTCAAACGTTTTTATCCTGATGGCCTTTAAAGCTCACACGCATGGCTTGTACTAGGATTATTCATATTATATTACAGAATAGTATCATCCTATCAAAGGCCATGGACTAAATTTGAAGTTACTAATATTTTTTAATGTTAAGGTATATCTAACTCCTTAATTATAAAATATTTACCATATTATATTTTAACATTGAATATTGGATATTGAAAAATACTTACAGCTTTGACAATGTTGATAACAGGCACTTTACCATCAGTGGCGTTAGCATACTTCAGCCTGGATTGCTCTGATACCAAAGTCCATAATTTGTCCAAGTTCAATACTGGACAGAAGTCTTTGTTTCTTCTTAAGTGGAAGTTCCTCATGCCAAGCTGTAATATAAACATTTAAGCATAAAATATCTAAATCATATATGACAATTTATGTACTATGCATTTACTTTTTTGTATAATTTTATACTATTTTTGTTTTATTTTATTTTCCTGTAGATAAGTAACATAAGTTGCACCCACTCTAAATTTGGAAAAATAAACTTTCTGGAGATTTTTGGGTTATTAATATAGACATCATTTTATATTAAATATGTACCTGTAAAAAGATACTCAATTTAGAAGGACCAAATGGCATTGAAGGTTAGTTGGAACTATGTTTTTTAACATGTTAACAAAATCTTACCTTTCCAAAGTATCCTGGATGGTATTTATCCATGTTGATTCTATGGTGGTGCTCCCCACCAGCGTTACCGCGACCACCAGGGTGCTTGCGGTGTTTGCCTGTAACGTACAATATAAACATTAAGTATACAATTGACTGTGCTAAATTTATGATTTATTTATGTGTGGCAACAAAGTTTCTACTAACCTATACGTCCATGACCATGGCTGACATGTCCTCTCAGCTTCCTGGTCTTCTTCTTTGAGGTGGCCTGAAGAATAAGAACATGTTAACTAGAGCACACGCAAAACCGACAGACAATATTTCACTCATCATTTTTGTACACGCATTTAAAACACACAAAATATTACAAATTAACGAAATCCCAGAAGATTATTAAAATATTTAAAGATTATAACTTTCACAGAAACTAACCATACTTCCAGCTTGCGATTACAAACTTAAAGAAAGAGAAGACGACTGACAACTTCAACGTCAGTCAAATGTCAAATCTAAAATAAAATGTATTTTATTAGGCACTGTGTCATATCTATTCGGCCTATCTTGAAAAAAATATTTTCTAAATACACTGAAAATGTTGTTATTTATTTTAATACGGTCTCAATAAGATTAGTACTACAATAGAAACACGATTAGCGATGTGTCGACTCGGTTTGGCAAACCGAGTCAAACCGGTTTGGAGGTAACTCGAGTCAAACCGAGTTACTATCTGTCCAACTCGGTTTAGGCTTCTAACCGCCGATACGAGTTGCGTGTTTACGGTTTGGCGGTTTGAAGTAGCGATGTGTCAACTCGGTTTGAGTGTAACTCGAGTTACTATCTTTTCAATTCGGTTTAGGTTTCTAACCGCCAATGCGAAAGACGATGCGAGTTGCGTGTTTGCGGTTTGACGGTTTGAACTTTGAAGTAGCGATGTGTCAACTCGGTTTAGTAAAGTAATAATATCACAGTATAACCAAAGTCATAGGCCAACGGACGCGTCTAGACAGAGAGATCGTGCGGGATTTGCGGGATGAGGGAGGGGCGCGCGGCAGTGGTTGAGTTTGTACTGGCTATAAGCGCACACTAAAGGGCGCATTCACGGTCGCATTCGGATGGCGGTATATCGCAAAGCGACCCCTCAGTTCAAAGGAAAAGAAATAATATTATGTACTTAAACGATATTGTCCAATTTATGCTACCTTGCAGATGTACGAAAATACGAAATAACTCATATATCTATTTTAGTTTAAGCAAATTATTTGTTCAGGTACGGAACATGCCGCCCACCTTAAAAGCACGTAGTGTCTTTTAAAAGAAGAATAAAACTTATAAAGAAAATCATATATTAATTAAAACAGTTTAGTTTTATTTTTTATTTTATATTATATATATTTATATTTATTTAGTAACTATTAATATTGGTTGTATACAATCTGACTATTGTAGTGGAAGGGGACAAATTTTGACAACAGGGCGTTTGAAAAACGTATTGCCCATTTTTAATGTTACGACTCGCACAACCTGGTCGGAGCCGGGATGAAGCTCGTGAATGCGTGCGAGCTTCCATTGAAGGGGTGGTAGGTTCTCATCACGCACCATAACAACAGTGCCCTCACGAAGAGTGGAGCCGCGGTCTTGAAACCATTTATTAGTTTGTTGGAGTTCGTGAAGATACTCCTTACTCCATCGTTTCCAAAAATGTTGAACCGACTGTTGAATCCAGTTCCAACGAGTAAGTCGACTAGGATTTTCGTCTACCAAGGCGACGTCAGGCACCGCAGTTAGGGGTTCCCCTACTAGGAAGTGAGCCGGAGTCAAGGGAAGAGGATACGAAGCATCCGAACTCAATACGCAAAGAGGTCGCGAATTTAAAACGGCTTCTATCTGACACGTAAGAGTGTGCATCTCGTCGTACGTCTGAATTCGCGTACCTACCACGCGGTGAAGATGATGTTTAAAGCTCTTTACGGAGGCTTCAAACAATCCGCCGAAATGGCTCGCATAAGGAGGTTGGAAATGCCACGTAAGGCCCTGCCTTAAAGTTTCTTTGTTTAAAATATTTAGAACTGGATCGCTACGTAAAAACGCGTATAAATCCTTTAAGTAATTATTACAACCAACAAAATTCCTTCCACAATCTGAATAGATATCCGTACAATAGCCACGCCGGGACGTGAAACGTCGCAAGGCGGCTAGAAAAGCTTCTGTAGATAACTCGGATACGAGTTCGAGATGTACGGCCTTAACTGACATACATACAAAAACTGCGACATAACACTTCACTACCTTAGCATTCCGAACCTTGTCAGCGCGAACATAAAAAGGACCCGCAAAATCCACCGATGTCTTTTAAAGGCACGAGTTGGACGTATTCATGGAGCCTGGATTCAGGGAGCTGTCCCATGCGCGGTTGCATACACGCAGGGCGCGCCCGGAAGCAACGTACGCATCGATGTATTCGCTGACGCACGATATCACGACTCGATAAGATCCAATATCGCTGTAGAAGCGAGTATCGTACTAACTGAGGTCCCGCGTGTATCTGGGTCAGGTGAGCGTCGTCGATTATAAGATCCGTCAAGGGATGTCGTTTAGGCAAAATCAATTGATGTTTAGAATTAAACGGTAAAAGAGACTTGTGAAGTCGTCCTCCCACGCGTAAATATCCGTCACTATCCAGAAATGGCGTAAGACGGCGCAAGCTTAACGAAACTAATTTATTGTTAGAAATATTTTTTATATCCTCATTAAAAACTGAATGTTGCGTCAAAAGTATAAGGCGATTAAGTGAAAAGTTATATTCAGGAACCGTGATGTAATTTGGAAGTGACTGTTTAATATGTTTATTTTTACATTTGTTGTAAAAACGAAAAATGAAAGCGGTCACACACACAAGTTTATTTAACGACGAATATCGTGTGATAAAACTATCCGTATCGCCAAGGGGATACGTCACAGCTGTGTGGGAATACTTAGCAAGCCGTTCCTTTGTGTTACGCTTTTCTTCGCTGGTATTTAAAATCGGTTTTTGTATAGGCCAAGAGTCGGGATCTTGTTGGAGCCATGCGGGACCATGGTACCACAAGCCACTCCTAACCAATGCGGCCGGCAATAGGCCACGAGACGCTGCGTCTGCGGGGTTATCAGCAGACGGGACGTGGCGCCAACAGCTTGCGGGCACACGGGTCAAGATCTCACTGACGCGGTTAGACACAAAGGTCTTCCATTCATGTGGAGAAGAACGAAGCCAAGCCAATACGACCGAAGAGTCGGACCAAGCCTGAATTTGACCGGGACGGATCCTGTCTCCGTATATGTGGTTCACCCTCTCAATTAATTTAGATAACAAGAGTGCTGCCATCAGTTCAAGGCGAGGAATAGTAAGACACACACGCAACGGTGCGACACGAGTTTTTGCCATTATTAAATGTGTCTCACAGTTACCACTCCTGCCTATGTGTCGTATATAAACGCATGCGGCGTAACCGATTTGAGACGCATCCGCAAAACCATGTATTTGAATAGATTCTATGTCGTCAGTATTAAAAATATAACGAGGAAAAGAAATCGATGATAAGAGCGGTAGCTCCTTACTAAAATGCATCCATGAATTTAATATATCAATAGGCGGCTGCTCGTCCCAACCAATGTTCTCCAACCACATCAACTGAATTAAATGCTTAGCGAATAATGTTACTGGCGACAATAACCCGAGAGGGTCGTATATTTTTGCTATATCGGATAATATAGCACGCTTGGTACAATCGCGCGAAGTAACGTGAACCCTGAAGTTGAATGAGTCCGCTCGGGGGTCCCACTGTAATCCGAGAACATTGACACCCCTATCGCCCTCCATCTCTGCGAAAAGGACATTCTCACACCGCCCACCATGAAACTCTGATGGCTGGACTGCAGCGAGAATCGCGGGCGAGTTGCTATGCCACTTGCGCAGCTCGAACCCAGCTGTCGCGCAAATAGCAATCAACTCCCGCTGAAGAAGAAGAGCCTGGGCTTCGTCGTCGGCGCCCGTAATGACGTCATCGACGAAGACATTATTTAATAAAACGGCCGCGGCCAGTTTGAAACGCTCGGCCTCATCGTTAGCCAGTTGTCGGATGGTACGAAGTGCGAGATAGGGAGAGCAGTTGACGCCGAATGTGACTGTACATAGCCTGTAGTCACGTAAAGGTTCCTCTGGTGATCGACGCCAGAGAATACGGTGAAAATCTCTATCACTTTCACGTAATAATATATTACGAAACATCTGTTTTATGTCTGAACAGAAAGCAACACGATGCACACGAAATTTTAAAAGAACATCAACGATATCTAGGTGAAGTTTAGGTCCTGAGAACAGCACGTCATTCAATGAGTACCCGCTGGTCGTACGACAGCCGGCATCAAAAACAACTCGGGTGCGTGTTGTCTGGCTTGAAGGCTTAATCACACAATGGTGTGGGATATAGTAGTTGGCACCAACTGAAGACTCATCATCAACAAGCTCCATGTGATTGAGGTCAATGTACTCCTGAAGGCAAGCGTGATAGTCGAACTTCAGCTGGGGTTTACGTTCCAACCTATATTCCAGCTTATGAAAACGAGCAACTGCAATTTGTCTTGAGTCGCCGAGGGGCGGGGCGTTGACCTTGAAAGGCAAAGCGACCACGTATCGCCCTGTGATATCTCGATTATGCGTTCTTCGAAAAAAGGATTCGCATAATTCGTCATCGGGAGTGTAACTCCGCTTCTCTGGTACTGACTCCAGCTCCCAAAATCTTTGAAGGTTGTCGTTGTCAAACGAGCTATAACAAACTTGGAGTGGAGTCGAAATGCTTCCATTAAATGTAAGCTTACCTAACAGTAAATAACCGAAGACACTACTCATCGCAATCGGTGTACCGGGTGGACCCATAATAGTGTTATTTAATAAAATGTGGGATAGTATATCCGATCCTAATAACATCTCAACCGGTTGAGGTGTGTGAAAATGAGGATCGGCCAAGGTAAGGCCCTTTAAATGCGGCCACTCAGAGTAAGGCAAAGACACACTAGGCATTTTTGACATTAACTTAGGCAAGATTAATGCGTCAACCGAAATAACGGGATGATGTTTATCCTTTGGCGTAATCGAGCATGTGACCATACCCTTAGGTACCAATGGTTCCGTATCACCTATGCCAAGTACCGGTACTCGAACGCCAGTGCGCGGCAAACCCAGACGCTGTACGCACGTCTCGCTTATGAACGAGGCCTGACTCCCGCTATCAACCATACACCGAACGGATGAAATTTTATTATCTCCCATATATAAATCTATTACAGCGGTAGATAATTACACCGTAGAATGCGACGAATGCATTTTTTGTCGCGTAATTATTATGTATGCGAGCGTCCTGTCTATCCTCCGTAGGAGGGAACGAGACAGCGCTAGCAGTAGTACTGTTTACAGTCGTTAAAGACTGCGGTGAAATTAAATGAATAAGGCTATGATGTCTTTTTTGACATGTACGACATACAAAATTCGATTTACAATTTCTTGCATCGTGTCCGACGTTTAAACAATTGTAACAAATATTTTTGTTTTGAATAAAGTTGTACCTATCCTGCGGAGAGAGATTTAAAAACTCGGTACATTTAGAAATTAAATGCTGACCGGCGCATTTCAAGCAAGAACGATTCCTATCACGTGTATTATAAGGTCCAGTTTGCTCTGTGACTGACGCGACGCGTGCGGTGAATGAATTACGATGTACATTTAATTTCTCGCTACTTTTCTTATGATGCTTATTATTAATATTTTCTGGATAGTTTTTATGGACTGTGTATATGAAGCCATAGCGATTTCGTCGGCTGAGATTTCGCGTTCTAAAAATTCAATTAAAGTATTAACATCCGGTATATCGGACGGTCTTGACAATGAACGTTCATAATTCTTTCTCAAACCTGTGGGTATTTTACGCAGTAATAAGTTAAGTAATATAAAACTCCACTGATCAATAGGAAAATCCATAACCTCAAGCGCCCTAATGTTTTCCTGGTAGACATTTAATAAATTTCGTACACTTTGATAAGATCGCTCGGAACATGTTTCAAGGTCGAGTATACGATCCATATGTTTAGATGCGACGATACGCCTATTTTCATATCTATATTTTAAAATATTTAACGCGATAGTATAATTATCACCTGTTATAGGGAGTGATTTGATCAAGTTATATGGTTCATTTTTAACCGAAAGTAGAAGGTATCTTAATTTTTCCGTCTCCGTGTAGGCTCTGTTGTGATGGACTAATGAACTAAATAAATCAAAAAACGATTGCCAATCGGTAGGATCACCGCTAAAATCGGGTAACGGCAAGACGGGTAGATTTCTTTTATGACAAATGTCGTCCTGATAAAGTGACCGACGCCGATTCAGGTCGTCATTTTTATGACTATTTATGTACGAAACAATGGCATAATATACGTCGTTAAAATCATTGCGTATTTTAATATGCTCGTCTTTATCAAAAACCTTGTGCTTTATGAGCGTTTTTTCAATTTTAGATTGAATTTTATTGAATTTTCTTTGATGTGAACTTAAATCACTAGCTCGCGAACGAAATTGTTGATCATTTGTGGTTGCAAGCTGTAAAATACGTTTAAGCTCGTCGAGGATCAAATCTCTTTCGAAAATATCTTGTTCACACAATATTTCTAATTGTAATTCGTCCGGCATTTTGCGTAGCAAAGATGGCGGCGAGATAAAATACGAAAAGAAATACGTTTATTGAAAAATGAGTACGTAGTACTGCTATTAAACAAGATAGCACAAGCTGGACAATGATCCGGCTCGAAGGACCAAAAATTTATGTTAAATATAGGGCCGGGGTCGCCCGCTTACTCACCGCTGTCCTCGGCAACCGTGGTCTGCTCCGGAGACTCTGTAGGTGACGCGAACTGTTCCAACCCTCGTATCCAACACCACCATAGGGACACACTGATTCGGATCTCCAGCGTAGGATGAATGATGTTAATCCTCGATCGAGTTAAACGGGTTACGGGAGGCCTCCCGGTTTGTATGCGCGCGCGGCAGTGGTTGAGTTTGTACTGGCTATAAGCGCACACTAGAGGGCGCATTCACGGTCGCATTCGGATGGCGGTATATCGCAAAGCGACCCCTCAGTTCAAAGGAAAAGAAATAATAATATGTACTTAAACGATATTGTCCAATTTATGCTACCTTGCAGATGTACGAAAATACGAAATAACTCATATATCTATTTTAGTTTAAGCAAATTATTTGTTCAGGTACGGAACAATAATGATTAAACCGAATCAAAATTTGACTCAAACCGGTTTGCAACTCGGTTTGGCTAAACCGAATCGAGCCCGTGCTGCGGTTAGTAGAGATGTGAAAAACGGCTTTCTATGATCAACACTTAAAACGAGCAAAAAAAAAAACGAAAACGATACCCATATTGATTTTATTCAAAAATTCGCGTCCGCCATCCTGTATCCTGAAATATATCGTCATATTTATAATCGGTACCCCTTAAAACCATGAAAACGATACCCATGTTTATTTTTTCTTAATTCGCGTCCGCCATCTTGAACCTCGAAATTTGTCGTCATATTCGTAATAGGTACCCCTGCACACCATGAAAACGATACCTATAATGATTTTATTCAAAAATTCGCGTCCGCCATCTTGTATCTCAAAATATATGGTCTAATTCGTAATCAGCACCCCTAAAAACCATGGAAACAATACCCATATTGATTTTATTTAAAAATTCGCGTCCGCCATCTTGAACCTCAAAATATATCGTCATATTCGTAATCAGCACCCCTAAAAACCATGAAAACGATACCCATATTGATTTTATTTAAAAATTCGCGTCCGCCATCTTGTATCTCGAAATATATCATCATATTCGTAATCGGTACTCCTTAAAACCATGAAAACGATACCCATGTTTATTTTTTCTTAATTCGTGTCCGCCATCTTGAACCTCTAAATTTATCGTCATATTCGTAATAGGCACCCCTGAACACCATGAAAACGATACCCATAACGATTTTATTTAAAACTTCGCGTCCGCCATCTTGAACCTCAAAATATATCGTCATATTCGTAATCAGCACCCCTAAAAACCAAGAAAACGATACCCATATTGATTTTATTCAAAATTCGCGTCCGCCATCTTGAACCTCAAAATATATCGTCATATTCGTAATCGGCACCCCTAAAAACCATGAAAACGTTACCCATATTGATTTTATTTAAAAAATTCGCGTCCGCCATCTTGTATCTCGAAATATATGGTCATATTCGTAATCGGCACCCCTGAAAACCATGAAAACGATACACATGTTGAATTTTTAACCGACTTCAAAAAAGAGGAGGTTATCAATTCGTCGGAATCTTTTTTTTTTTTTTAATGTATGTTACCTGATTTCTCGAAGATGGCTAGACCGATTTGAAAAATTCTTTATTTGTTCTAAAGGGTATACTTCCCAAATGGTCCCATGATAAGGAAATCAGGATCTGATGATGGCATCCCAGACAAATCGAGGGAAACTTTCGAAAATCGTAGGGGCGACTAGTGCGTTTGATATTTTTTTTTATAAAGTGTTTTGAAGGACTTCAATTTAATGAAGGTCTGGAGTCGATCTGATGCTGGAGCCGAAAGACAATCGAGGGAACTCCTCAACTATTTACATCAGTGACCTTGTGTTTGGGCTTGATTAATTTGTAATGATGAGAACTTTACACCTAGATGGGTTGTGACTGTCATTAGGGGTCTGATGGTGAAGACAAAGGACAGTTAAGGGAACTCCTCAACATTTTGCAGTAGCTACCTTGTGTTTGGACTTAATTAATTTAAATTGATGAGAACTTTGTACCCATATGGGTTATAAGCGCCATTACAGGTGTGATGATGGAGACCATACACAGTCGAGGGGAATCCTCGACGATTTACAGCTTTAATTGGGCTTACTTCATACGGTAAATAATATTATGCCAAAATCATGTAATTTTATTACTTGTCGTTGTTAAATGAACAAAAACAACTGTGGCTTGGAAGCGCATCATAGTTTTTCAAGGTCATCATAATATCCATTCTATATCTATATATTGGTGATGTTCTATACCTATATAATATAATGGAATTATTTAACGAATAGCAGCAAGTCTGCCGTGATTGCTTTCAATTACATGTATATAAAGTTTTACACAATTCCATTTCGGTTTTTCATTTGTTATGTAATGATTTAAACCCTTTCTACGTTCATCTCATTAATACAGCGCTATCTAATCTGAGCAACGCGTTTAATAGTTCTACCCATATTTCAGACAAATAAAATCAGTTTTCGAATTTTGAAATCACTAAAAATTAAGAAATGAAAATAGGAAAGGTGTAACAACTACTTTTGGAGTCGGTGTCAGCCAAGGTAGGTAGGGAGGAAGGTACATCAACGAATACGACACCGGCTTCAAAAGTAACAATAATGACGTGGTAAATGCAAAGATTGTATATTAGTAGAAGAACAAGTTGATTATAAATTGTAGGCACAAAGATTAAGAAAATTATTTTATTACTTTTTAGTTTTTTTTTAATTTTGGAGTCGGTTTTAATTTTTGTTTAAAAAATTTTTATTTCTTAATTTTTAGTGATTTCAAAATTCGAAAACTGATTTTATTTGTCTGAAATATGGGTAGAACTATTAAACGCGTTGCTCAGATTAGATAGCGCTGTATTAATGAGATGAACGTAGAAAGGGTTTAAATCATTACATAACAAATGAAAAACCGAAATGGAATTGTGTAAAACTTTATATACATGTAATTGAAAGCAATCACGGCAGATTTGCTGCTATTCGTTAAATAATTCCATTATATTATATAGGTATAGAACATCACCAATATATAGATATAGAATGGATATTATGATGACCTTGAAAAACTCTGATGCCCTTCCAAGCCACAGTTGTTTTTTGTTCATTTAACAACGACAAGTAATAAAATTACATGATTTTGGCATAATATTATTTACCGTATGAAGTAAGCCCAATTAAAGCTGTAAATCGTCGAGGATTCCCCTCGACTGTGTATGGTCTCCATCATCACACCTGTAATGGCGCTTATAACCCATATGGGTACAAAGTTCTCATCAATTTAAATTAATTATGTCCAAACACAAGGTAGCTACTGCAAAATGTTGAGGAGTTCCCTTAACTGTCCTTTGTCTTCATCATCAGACCCCTAATGACAGTCACAACCCATCTAGGTGTAAAGTTCTCATCATTACAAATTAATCAAGCCCAAACACAAGGTCACTGATGTAAATAGTTGAGGAGTTCCCTCGATTGTCTTTCGGCTCCAGCATCAGATCGACTCCAGACCTTCATTAAATTGAAGTCCTTCAAAACACTTTATAAAAAAAAATATCAAACGCACTAGTCGCCCCTACGATTTTCGAAAGTTTCCCTCGATTTGTCTGGGATGCCATCATAAGATCCTGATTTCCTTATCATGGGACCATTTGGGAAGTATACCCTTTAGAACAAATAAAGAATTTTTCAAATCGGTCTAGCCATCTTCGAGAAATCAGGTAACATACATTAAAAAAAAAAAAAAGATTCCGACGAATTGATAACCTCCTCTTTTTTGAAGTCGGTAAAAAATTCAACATGTGTATCGTTTTCATGGTTTTCAGGGGTGCCGATTACGAATATGACCATATATTTCGAGATACAAGATGGCGGACGCGAATTTTTTAAATAAAATCAATATGGGTAACGTTTTCATGGTTTTTAGGGGTGCCGATTACGAATATGACGATATATTTTGAGGTTCAAGATGGCGGACGCGAATTTTGAATAAAATCAATATGGGTATCGTTTTCTCGGTTTTTAGGGGTGCTGATTACGAATATGACGATATATTTTGAGGTTCAAGATGGCGGACGCGAATTTTTAAATAAAATCCATATGGGTATCGTTTTCATGGTTTTTAGGGGTGCTGATTACGAATATGACCATATTATGGGTATCGTTTTCATGGTGTTCAGGGGTGCCTATTACGAATATGACGATAAATTTCGAGGTTCAAGATGGCGGACACGAATTAAGAAATAATAAACATGGGTATCGTTTTCATGGTTTTAAGGGGTACCGATTACGAATATGATGATATATTTCGAGATACAAGATGGCGGACGCGAATTTTTAAATAAAATCAATATGGGTATTGTTTTCATGGTTTTTAGGGGTGCTGATTACGAATATGACGATATATTTTGAGGTTCAAGATGGCGGACGCGAATTTTTAAATAAAATCAATATGGGTATCGTTTCCATGGTTTTTAGGGGTGCTGATTACGAATATGACCATATATTTTGAGATACAAGATGGCGGACGCGAATTTTTGAATAAAATCATTATAGGTATCGTTTTCATGGTGTGCAGGGGTACCTATTACGAATATGACGATAAATTTCGAGGTTCAAGATGGCGGACGCGAATTAAGAAAAAATAAACATGGGTATCGTTTTCATGGTTTTAAGGGGTACCGATTATAAATATGACGATATATTTCAGGATACAGGATGGCGGACGCGAATTTTTAAATAAAATCAATATGGGTATCGTTTTTTTTTTTTTTTTTGCTCGTTATAAGTGTTGATCATAGAAAGCCGTTTTTCACATCTCTACTAACCGCAGCACGGGCTCGATTCGATTTAGCCAAACCGAGTTGCAAACCGGTTTGAGTCAAATTTTGATTCGGTTTAATCGGTTTGAAAAATTTACGGTTTGACCCATCGCTAAACACGATTAACCGGATTAATTGTTGTCGTTAGGCATTCAGATAATCGAGTTTTTTATAGAAGTGGAGATAAACTGACAGTCACCTGATGGTAAATGAGAAGCGATATCCACAGATAGCCGCTACACCAGAGGATTAGCCGGTGCGTTGCCGGCCTTTCAAATATGAGTATGCTCTTTTCTTAAAGGTTCCTAGGTCATATCGGTTCGGAAACACCGTAGATGGCAGCAGCTGATTCCATATAGTCGTCGTGCGAGGAAGGAAATGCCGTAAAAATCGAGTTGTTGTGGATAATGATTATTGCGACTCAGTTCCATACAATGCACCAGCAATCGTGCGTTTAGTTCAGTTTTGAAAAAAATTATAATGAAAGAAATGGTTTTTCTTTTATTTTTTTAAGAAAATAGTCAATGTATTGTCCTTGTATGTACCTTGACGGCCATTCTTATATTTATTTTTAACACAGTCTGAACTTACTTTTTATAACTTAAAAAACTATGACGAGATGGAAGCTTTCAAAATGTTTTCAACAATAAACAATATTACTAACCATTAATTAAAAAAAGTCAGTGTCAGAAGTGGAACTTATTGGGCAAACTAATTTTTAAATCACGTTTATATTTATACTAATTTAAAGCTTTAAGTTTTCGAGACTTGCGATGCGACGTTTGCTCTCTCACTCTCTCTCTCTCGATCTTTCTCACTCGCTTGCTCCCTACTCTCACTCCATGGCTATGTGCTTCATGCTACGTTCGCCCTTTCTCAATCTCTCTAAATCGGTTAAGTTTTTGTGATGTTTCATCTGTAAAAAAATTAACTTCATTTCGAAGTGCAAAGAAGTTTCACTTCAAAACACTTCTTAATTTTCTGCTACCGCATTAAAAAAAGATAGTCAAAGCACTACTTTTGAGTTCTCGATTTTGCAAGGCGGTGTTGTAATTGGAACATCAATCAACATTGATGATTGAGGATTCTATTAACGCATATACTAATGCGCATATATAACGCATAATTAATTAGCCAATTGGCAAACACAACATTGTCTTTGATTCTATGGATAAGCTGTACAGCTAATGAATTTTGTGCCATGATGAAATTAAATACTTTCAGCTATTTCTCTGTGGTCAGTATCATTCCAGAAAATGGCTGGGTTGTGTGTTGAAGTCTGACACGTACTTAAAAGAAAATCGTAATTTTATGATAAAAACTTTAGTGTTTTTCCACTTTATTTTTGATATCATAATTGAATGACGTTAAAATGGAGTTTCGCGAGACACTGATAGCAGCGCAAAGAAATCAACAACAAAAGTCATCTGTTGTAAGTTTTGTTCATTTTTTACGACACATTAATTATTTTGTCTTTTAGCTTAATTCTCATACTGTGTAAGATTTTATGCATTCTGTCCTACTTTCAAAGCAGAATCATTGAATACTGAAAGTGTTATTGTTTATACGAAAAGTTAGAAAAAACGTAGATGACTAAGTTTAGAAAACAATATTTGAAATTGGTATGTGGTAACTAAAAATGAAATGTTTTAGGACAATATGTACTATAAAGCTCGCTTTGATCCGCCCAAAAAAGAACAAAAAGCTAGAGACAAGCTGTCTGCTAATATTCAGAAATTTTTGGCAAAGAAAGAAGAGGAGGAAAGACAAAAAAAAGTCGAAGCTCAAAAGAAAAGAGATGATCTTCTTGCCTTGCGGGACCCAAAGGTAAAATTTTTATTTATTTCAATTTTGCTAAACATAACTATTTGGTTTCCATATAAATCAGAGTAACATTATTTTATTTTATACTATAATCAAGCTATATTTATTCTAAATGACAATAGGTAACTTTCTTAATTTTATTTGTGTTACTTATTTTTATACATCTGTTTATGTTTATAGAATAGAATATAGATAACCTTGATCCAACAATTACGGAATCTATAATCAAGCTACGTTGGAAGCATGTGTATTCTTATTAATATGAACAATCGCTAACAAATTGTACAATATAAATATTTATTAACTACTATCTTTTTTCCCCCAGCTTCCCAATTATGCAATTACACATATTATGTATTTGTCTAACCCTCTCTTCCTCAACAGGCTTTAAGAAAAATACAAAAGACACTGAAAGTTATAAAATCTGCCAATAAATCAGTATTAGCCGATGCAATTGATAATGACCACACGGCTGTGACTCTAGAGGGTCCCGACCAGCCGGACCAGGATGATTACGGCTACGAGTCTCAAGCAGCAGCTGCTATTTATGAAAAGATGATGCAAAAATATAGCAAATTACCAGACGAACCAAAATTTGCAGCAGGAAGTATGATCATTTATTATATGGTTTCATATTGTTCTCTAATGTTTATGCAAATTTCACTCATTATATTGAAAAAAATCCATAATAGTTTGTTTTATTATAATATTTTGTTTCATGTGTTATGAAAATATCAATCTGTAGATGTTTCTATTAATTATTATACTTTTTTTTATGTTAGTTGGATAGGCAAACTGGCAAACGTGCCACCTGATGGTAAGTGGTCCACGTCGCCCATGAACATAAACTAGTTTACCTGGAATGAGCCCAGGCAACTCGTTTATGTGTTGCCTATCCTGAGACATAAGATGTTAAGTCTCGGTGCCAGTAATTACACTGCCTGTCTTGCCCTTCTCTCCGAAACACAGCAAAGCTGTTTCACGGGAGAAACAAGCAAGATGGTGGTACCCATGCAGCCGGGAGCGCGGCACAGCGCTTCCCTTCCACTGGTAATAAATATTGATATAACAAAAGTACACATTAATGACAATTATGCCTGTCATGTGAAGTGAATACTTCTATTCTGAGGAGCTGTTAGACAGTAACCCTGTTATTGAATTTTAAAACTAAAAATATAAACGTCAAATTATTGGCAACTGCTGAACTGAATGGTGATTATATTGTTACAAGAACTGTTTTGCTTGCCCAGAATATATCAGTAGACTATTAAAGTGTTATTAAGTTAGTAGTGATTCAGCATTATTATACTGTATTTAGAACTGTACTTTATCCAATATGTTTAATATTTCACTTAGGGATGTTATAAAAGAAATATTCCGCCATCTTAAAATTTGTGAGACATTCATGATAATCATCATTATCATCAGCTTCTATCCATCCATTGCTGATCATGGGCCTTCCACATTGAATGTCAATATGGCCGATCCCTTGCCACTCGCATCCAATACATACTTCTCACCGGCTAATGGCTGACCAACACTTCTAAACATGGCCTTCACTCTTGAACCTTATTGGCCATTTGGCCATCCATTCTCCTGAGTGTGTGACCAGCCCACTGCCACTTCAACAAGCTTTAGCTATAGCTTCTTTGAGCTATATTGGTAAACTTAGTTCTCTGGCGCATGTCTTTTTGAATCCTATCTGTCAAAGAAACACCCAGCATAGCACACTTCGCAGTACATTGAGCTATGAGTCAGACTGCCAGATATAGGTCCCTCCCAAAGCATATTTTTATATATTTTTTCTATTTAGTATATGACAAAATTTTTAGAGAACAGCTCAATAAAAGATATAAATGGGACTCGCGAGAGGGTGAAACATGCTCTACGTCATGCTGATGATCCAGTACCTCATAAACGAAGGAGAAAGTGCAAAGATGAAGGTAAAAATAAAGATATACTTAATGCAATTCAAATTAGCAGGATGGTCATACATTTAATACAGCAACATGCAAATTGGTACATTTATAAAAAAGACCATAAATAAAGTTGGATTAATAATCAAGTTACACAAAGTCAATTTGAATAAAAAATCATTTTCAGATAGAGAATCTTCACCTCCCGATAAATATGAACCAGAAAAAAAGAAAGATGAAAAATCGGAAAAACCAAAAATAAGAAAACCCGCACCACCACCAATGGATTTTAATCAATTATTGAAACTTGCTGAACAAAAGAAAAGTGAACCTATTGAAATAGCTGCGAAGAAAGTGGCATCAGAATCAGAACCAGAACGGCCCATGACAAAAAAACAAAAACGAGAATATGAGGAAGAAATGGCGCGTCGTCAACGTAGACAAGAACGAATTGATGCTGAAAAGTTAGGTGTCAGAAAAGGTATGTATGTATATAGAAAGTTCCAACTTAAACGGCGGTAGCACACCTCCGCTGCTCCGGTAATTTCATTTTCCATGTCCGTATGTAGAAGCAGCGAAACCCAGGCGAAACTGCCTGTTCAAATGCATGGTTTTGACTATAAATCTATCTCTTTCTGCGCGCGGTTTCGTCGATCTGCTCCTGTGCCAGCCACACTTCCGCGCCCTCTAGCAGCCATGACGTTGCGGTAGTCGGTTTTATCCTAATCTCTTCCTTTTTTCATTATTCTCGAGCATCTAAATTCTACAAGTTCAAAGTTAAAGCCCATAATGATATTGCTTCCTCCTCTGACTCTCATAATAACGATAATTCGCTCGGATTGCCTAAACTCAACTAAATCGCTCGATGTACCGACGCCCAGTTCCACTACTCAATCAACATATTTTGATTGCAGCCGAATTCATCCAGCGGTTCCGCTTGGGGTGTAAGGTAGTTCTAATAAAACTATTTTGCAGGTTAATTTGCTCTATTTTCGACTACATTATCATTAACCGTAATTTAAGATTGTGGTCAATTATTTGTCACAAGAGAAAAAAGGTTTTTGTATGTATTAATTACAAGCGGTTCGTTCCGGCTTCGTACGGGTAAAAAATGTATAGCCTATGTTACTCGCTGATAATGTGGCTTTCTATATAGGTGGAAGAATTTTTCAAAGTCGGTTTGATCCAGTAATTTCGGAGCCTATTCTATAGCTTTTGAATGGTAAGGTATTTTGAAATGTTTTCAAAGGTATCGTGGTCTTTTGTAGATAATGATGTCCTCTATAAAATTGTTGTACATCACTTTGTATTATCAATAGTTTCCTCAGCGCGCGAAGGATTTATTTTTGTATTTTTTTCACATGTTGAGTTATGTTATCGAAGTAAAGTAGAAAACTTTAAACGAATTTTTTTGAAAATATTTTATTGACTAGGTATGTTCATCAGGAATAATGTAGGATTCTAATAGTGAAATAATTTTTCAAATCAGCCAATAGTTTCGGAGCCTATGCAATGCAAATAAACAAACAACCACTCAATTCTTTCCCTGTTTATAATATAAAAATAGATTTGTATTTTTCATAACTGTTTTAGGTCCAAAAGAAGAAAAGACTATAATTAATAAAGAAAAGAAACCAGAATCTATACTAAATGGACGTATTCCAAAACTAAGCGATAGAAACAACGCCAATAAAGTGGACAGACCTAGTGAACCCTCTAAAACATATGAAAAAGAAAAATATAGACAAGTAGACCGTGAAAAGATACAGAAAATTCAATCAGAAAAAGATAAAATTAAAACAGAAAAGGAAAGAATAGACAAAGAACGTCTTGATAGATTAAAAGCAGAAAGAGACAGAATCGATAGAGAAATGGAAAGATTAAATAAAGATAGGGAGAAGTTAGATAAAACGAAAGCAAAATTAGAGTCAAGTAGGGTATTAGACAAAAGTAGGCCAGACAAAATAGTAGATAGATCTAAATTAGTTTCTAAAGAATCAGCTATGAAAAATGGTATGGATTATAAAAGTCAAAATGCATACAGGATAGATAAGAATACAAACGACGGAAAACCATTATCGCATAAAAGTGATCATAAGTTGACAAATGGTCACACTTCACAAAAACCAGTGCCAAAACTAAATAGGGAACTCGATAATAGAAATGGTATTAAAGACAAAATGTTACAGTCGAAGCAAAGAGCTTCATTGGGAGAAAGCTCTCAGAAAGTAAATGGAATTAGCAAATCAGACCCTAAACGTGTAGAAGCGAACAAAGGCTTGCTTCAAAAGCGTCTGGAAGAGAAAAAGCCATTGAGCAGTGGTCAAAAACCATTGCCAAGTTCAAGTAAACCCATTTCAAATAGTTTTGATTTTGATAAGCATGTGAATTCCCTGGGTAAAAATGGTACAAAACCGTTTCCACCCGGTAACGTTAAAAGAAAAATACATCCCAATGATATTAGAAGGAAACCAATGCGTAAGTATTATGAATGGTCTTCTATATTAGGGGCTATCTATGATACATGACATAATGCTTTTTATCCGATTTTTAATATTCATGCAAATAAATACAACTGGTATCTTGCTACATAAGTACACAATTCATAGCATATTGCAAATAAATAGTAGATCTTTTAGTCAAGATTGTAGTCTGTGATTGTAGTCTGCTGTAGTTGCTATTGTACTCATTTCCTTTATTATAAATTCAGAAGAGGTTTTACTGATTTGCATCAGGCAACCTTTCTATTTTTGTCAAGTACTTTTCAATAGCCTTGGTCATGGAAGGAGTTTTATTGCTATGAAACTTGTAAAAACATTTTTGACAAAAGTAAAGATAATGATAAGACTTATAATATTTTTCAGGAGCAGTAAATTCTGATTCTGAGTATGACTCCGAAATGGATGACTTTATTGATGACAGAGACGAGAACATGGACTATTCCAGACATATTAAAGAGATATTTGGATATGACAAATCAAAGTAAGTATGCAATAAAGGTATCCTAGTAGGTAGTCCTCCCCTTATGATGTGGTCTTACGATCTTTTGTTGCGGTATGAGGAATGGAAATAAAATAAAAATATGTGGTAGGTACATATAACTGTTTATGGTGGAATTTACTTTCATATGGCGTAAGGCTTGAAAGTTTAAATTTCAATATTATTTTGGTGTTTTTAAAACGCGGTTGTTTTCAAGTTATTTGTTACCAGAACTTACCTTTGGGTTAATTATAATTTATAACTGTATTAATTCGTTTTTCTTATACCGGGTGTATTTGGAACGCTTGCGAAAACGAAGAGGTATGATAGTGTTGGCATAGCCTGTTAAGTGAAAAAAGCGCGTTTTCTTTTTTTTTTTGGTTGCCGTTTTTATTTACTTTTTTTGTATAATCCGGTTTAGTAAAGATAATGTTACAGGAATTTGATGATAATGCTTTAAAATAATGGTTTCTTGAAAAAGAAACAGCAATGTAATAAACTTTACTTAAATAAACGGCTAGCGGACTGAATCAGCTGATAGCGTTCGCCGCATGCACGAGGTGAACGAACTCCCGCACCGCGCCCGCTAGTTGCACGTCTCGCGGTTAGCATGATTGCATAGTGTGTATACATACATTGCGGGTTTGCAAAATACACAAGTCCTAAAATTTTCTTTAAAAAAGGTTTCTGAGATATATGGTTATATGCATTATATAGTATATAAATAGTATATTATTAGGGTTTAACCTTCGCAAGCGTTTCAAATACACCCGGTATGTGTGACTTTGAAGACCAGTCTGGCTCAATTGTTAGCGCGTAGGCGCTCAAGTCGGAGGTAGTGGGCTCGAATCCCGTCAGGGAATAAAAATTTTTCTGTGTTCCATGACCCAGGAGGTCATGGATTTGTATTAAATAATTAATATAAGTATAGTGTAAAAGTATTAAATAAATTTCCGTTGTCTGGTACCCGTATATAACTTCCGTTTGATTGAGAGAGACAAGAAAATGAATTAAAGATTATATTAACAATGTCATTATTAACCAGGTATCGAGACTTGGATGATGACGACGATCCCGATATGGAGTCAAGTTTCGCGCGACAGCAGCGGGAGGAGTATATTAGTAAAAAAATTGGTAAGTTTATGTATATCATACTAATATAATATTAACCATAATAATATATTATTAATTTCTAAGAGGTAGTGCCATGCTGCATTGCAGCCGAACCGGGCCGGTATGACCTGGGTGGTACCTCTCACTCACATAACACCGGCGTCAAGTGACAGCTATGCTATCGCATTTCGTGCGGTTTGTGAGTTTCTGGTGGCCCATTGGGGGGACTCGGAAAAGGAGGGTAACGCATCTGTATAACCGCTGGTTGTGCGAATGTATATGAGCGTCGGTACCATAGAGCTCCGTTTGCTCATTTGCCCCCTATGGCATAAAAAAGATATATATTATTAATAATATTAAGATAATAATTTTATCCAACAATCACATAATGTTATCTAGCTCATGGGTTCATGTGATATGAGTACTAGGAATAGATATAATTTTAAGATAATTTATATAAGTTCATCTGTATTTAAACGGAGTTTGTGGCAAAGTGTCCATAATCGTGATCAATCTATCAGTTAAGTTAAAGTCAGCAACACTTGCCGAGGTTGGTCCATGGATGTGTGTCCATCTTTACTTACCGAGACTCCTCCGTACCACGAAAAGAATGTTAAGCCGTTGGTACCGGCTGTTATTCATGGACCTTTAGCAGTCTTACCACGAGGTATAGTATTACCCGCAGGCTAATTACGTATCTTGAAATTACAAGCAACAGGCAAAAATTGCACAATATCTGCTGTCAAAATCATATTTTGTATTACCTATTAGCAACGCGACAGCAACAAGCTCAAATAATCGACCGCAACGCCATCTGCAAAGCGACAGCGACCGAGGAACTAAAAATGCATTTTTTGGTATGTTTGGCTGACGGTTTGGTATTACGTAAACTATTTAGCAGCCCGCGACAGCAGATTGAAATGTCAAACAGCGATTTTTTTAACAACAACTAAAGTAGTGTCTGCAAGCCTGTTGCTATTCGTCTGCTTACTATATAAACTGTTTAAAATACTTGGTTAGTGATCGAAAAAGACTGTTAGAGACATTTTAGGCGTAATATGATCTTATTGAACTTACCCTATTCGATTTTAAGTGGCAGTGTTATTGAAAAAGAAACTATAATTTTAAAACAATGGCTCGTGCACTTCTTTTGATGGTTGCATTAGAGGCTGAGGAGATAAGACAGGAGACCAGGAGCACAGCCTCACTGAGACGTCGACTACGTGAGGAAGCCAAAGCATTCAACTTGTCCGACTGGGAATTTCAATCTCTTAACAGACATTCAAAGGATTTTAACTTATGAAATTAAATTGATCTAAGTACTATATAAAAGTCAAGAGTTTTGCGACTTAACAGTAGGATTCCTGCCGGCTTACTCTTGACTGCAATTCCAATCTCACAACAATATGAATTCAATCCAGTTCCAGTTCCAATCTGGAGTATATTGGTATTCTTGAACAAATCGAGTTTACGATTGATTTTGAAATTGGAAGCGATGACCGATGTGATGTGTATAATAAAATATAATAACAAAATAAAATTCAACACAATATGATGTTCTATGTTTTTTTTTAATTAAAATATGTCTCCAATAATGAATTATTATCTTTTATAATGTACCTAGTTCCTTAAATTAAACCTAAACTTATTTTGTAAAGCATTAAACAGCAAATAAATTATACATTCTGGCATAATGTGTATTGCTGTTATAAAAAAATCTTACGTGCAATTTTGAATAGACATCAAATTTCAAAATAGCTCAAAACAAAGTAAACAAAAAAAATTAGAAATCATCTTCTTTCTTAATTTACCAGTAATGCTGGTGCCAAGGCTTTCCAAAATAACACCTCAAGTTCTGACAGACCACATACAAATTATTATTGTTATGTATTTTAGTGATTGGTCTTATTGAAAATGAGGTATTTTACTCATAAACATAGGCTTAATTTGTTTACAGAATACTGTGATTTATTTAAATATTGCTACCTTGGGTTAAAAGATAATAAAAGACTGATTGTTACTAAGTATTTTAGTACTTATTTTTATAATACCGTGATTGTAGGTAAGATTACCATATCAATCAATGACCAAAAATTTAATATACACATGGAAATAAAAACTGTGTTACATTTAAATATTAGAAGCTAAATATTGTGATTTATTTAAATATTGCTACCATAGGTTAAAAGAGAATAAAAGGGTTATTGTTAAGTATTTTAGTTACTTACTTATTTTTATAAATACTGTGATTGTAATATTGATTATATCAATCAATGACCAAAAATATAGAATATAGTTAAAAAAAACAAATAATAGTTTAACAAGAGTTTAATGAAAACATTAAAAACACTTATAGCTATTATAGCAGCCTATTATAGCTCACGCACACTAACTCTGGAAGTTCCTGCCTACTTGTTTCCTGGGTGCTGTCTGTGCTACTAAGTAGGTGGTATGGTATCCTCACTGTCTTTTTGACTCAAGCTTGCTTCATTACAAATGTTGTGTAAAACACAACAAGCATTTATAATTCTAATAACTGTGTCCAGATGATAGAGAAGGACCCTGTGGCCTAGGAGACATTGCCACCTATACTTCAGAACACCCATAGTATGCTTTACTGTATAGTGTCCCACACAATTAAATTTGGTGTAGTGTTCTTCAGGTGAGCCAGCCGGAGCATCCAAATATGTTTCATCACAATAGTTCTTTGGACATAGCCCGAGTCTCCTAAAACATAATAAATAATTATTGCATTATAATATTCATGTATGAAACAAATGCTCACTTTATTATGATTTTAACTTAGACTTAACAAGTGAATAAACAACTTCCCCAAAATTTAAAAAGGAAAGAACACATTCTAAGATTCCTTTATAATTTTTATGTTATTTGCCAATTTAAAGGTATTATGACTTCTTATACTGTGGCATTACTAAAAGAATATTATATCTATTAACATATATAATTAATTTGTTTAAATTGTATAATATATTATATCAATATAATACCTATATACAATTTAAAGGTATTTATAAAACAAAAGGCATTATTAAAACTAACTTATACAATTACAGAATCCAAGAGTCAACTTACATTTAAAACATTTCTTAAGTGAAATCCTTTTCTATTATAAAACCTCTCATTTTGGGCTGGACATATGAGAGCCATATGAGTACCAACAATAGCACTTACTATGTCATATGGAAGTTTTCATAAAATCTGAAATTAATGCAAATATTATTATGTAGCTCAATAAGTCAAATAGATTATTATAATTAGCACTTATTTTATTTATATTAATAGATAGGTATCACATAATATGAAGAACAATGTAGAACCAATCAATAATAAAATAATTTGAGATATATTTTTCAAGTATCCTACATATGCATTGAACTATTATTACTGTAGTAATTACAACTCACTGTACATAGGCCGTAAATAAAGAGAAAAGATGAACTATAGAAGAGGTTAGATTAATTATAGATATTTCTATTGAC
Source organism: Helleia helle (assembly GCA_963853865.1). NCBI lineage: Eukaryota > Metazoa > Arthropoda > Insecta > Lepidoptera > Lycaenidae > Helleia > Helleia helle. The sequence goes on along the minus strand of OY971423.1, from coordinate 18,516,142 downwards.
ATACCTTATAACCCGCAGATACTAGATAGTAGATACAAATCCAAATCGCTATGAATAACTTCAAAGCTCCTTGCTGAGGCGATAATATCTCTTAAACTCCTCATCACATTAAATTTCACTGTAATTGTGCGCTATTGTAGCATATTTTCGATCCCAATCCTAAATTTCGATAGGATCGAGTGTCAAGAGTAGGCCGGCAGATCACAGAATAATATTAGCATAGTGTTTATATACTCTTTGAATATTAGTTATTACTTATTAGTTATTACATATGTATGTACCCCATATTTAGTATTTACATTAAAATTGATTAAAATTTAAAAGTATTTGAAGTGTGTTAAGTGTTTGACGTTTTGTAGTTCCATCCATTGCTACCTGGCTGCTGGTGGCGCTAGTAAAAGTGCATTAGCGGCTAGTGAGCAGATAGCAGACGATAAACTTAGATAATACGTTTCTTTTTGCAACCTCTCGACCGGTCGCTGTCGCTCTGCTGTTGCGTTGCTATCGCGTGGCTGTCGCGCTGCGGTTGCTTTGAAATACGTAATTAGGGTGCCGGTTACTGGGTTGTGGAGGTTAGACTGGAAGCCATACTCCAACATAATTTGGAAAAGGCTAGTTTGAAGAAGACATAAATGTAACACACGTTTATGACCTGATCGAGACATCTATATTCATCATAAAAATTATCTGCATTTGGCCAGGATTAGAATTTGTGTACCTACAATGTATTTTATTTACAGGTATAATGGAAGACTTAGAAGATATGCGTATGGAGGCTATGGAGAAAAATAAAAAGAAGAAACGTAGAAGAATAAGTGATGATTGAAACAATGATGACTGCACTCGTTAAAGGACCAAGAATGTATGTACTGTGAATTATAAATGATCTATTATTTATTAACTATATTGAACTTTACTAATTTTATAGGCGCATTGTTACTATTATATATTTGTTTCTATATACATAAAAAGTGTTGGAATTATAAATTAAGTAATATATCTGCACAAAGATTAATAAATGATGAATATGTTGTACAATGACATAATATTTTGCTCACTTGAGCTATAAGTGTAAGATAATTTTTATTTTAGTTTATTCTGTTGTATTTCTGCACTGACTTTGTGTTTGAAACTATTGGTGAAGGAAGTGATTTATATAGCAAACAGTTTAAAACGGATTCCCAAAGTGGGTTTCACGGAACCATGAGGGTTCCGCCAACATTATTTATTATCAGCTGTTAATAATAATAACAAATATAAATTACAAAAATTGTTTCCATATAAATTTTCTTAACAAATACTATGGTTACAAATATTATTTTGAAATAACGAAAAAGTTGTGATTATAAGAACTCTTTACTTTTAAGTAAAAATGTGTTTTAATTAGATTTGTAATGAATTGATATGGGGTTCCATAAATAAAAGGTATTTGGTTGTTGTTCCCTGTCATCTTTAAAGTTATAGAATCCCTGGTTTAAAAAGTAACTTATGTAACTTACAATCAACTACTTTATTGCTTTATGCTTATTCTGAGTTAAGGTTTAGTAATTGAAATACGCCCAATTTATAACTGACCTCAGAAATGTTCAACAGTTCAAGTTTCAATGTTAAGTTACCGACAAAAATATGTTTTATTACAATTATTGTTAATGTAATGTGTAAATTTGTTCAATTTTGATTTCTATTTATTTTAAATTACAAGCTGACGATATGTATTTATGTTAAAATGTGTGACGCAGACACTATTTATATTTGGAATTCAGATGTAACAAAGTGTCACAACGTCACTGCCATGGAGTATAGAAGTGTGTACGAAAAGTGTCTGTCGAAAAGCGTTAAATAAGGATGGCGCCACAGTAGCAACAGGGCCAATTTTTAAACGTGGGTTCGCCAAGAATTTTCACAAACACATTCATTCGTCTAACACTGCTACTTCATATTATTATGTCTCTTATCTACACCAGCTCCATTGCTGACTGTTTTTGAACTGTTGTACTGTAATGGACATGCAACTTTCTTCCCAATATGACATCCTTACTTCTCTACTCCATGGTAAATGCCTTCAGTTAGTGATCAAAAATGAGCAAGTTGGTAATAATAGATCTCATTGTTGATGGATATTTAAATATATTGGATACCAGTTTTATTTGGTATAAAAATAGTAATGTGCTAGTGTAGGGTATGTATTTTTAGTGCGCTTGTCAAAAATTTTAAATTAATATATTCCTTGCTTTAATGAACTAATGACTATTAAATTGGTTAGTATTTTGTCATTATTCAATATTTGCTTATTATTGTTCAGTGTTGCCAAATATAAATGAAGATATAAAGCGTAAGCTTGTGTTCAACAATTAAATGTACAGCTTGGCAAAAAAGAGAATGACGTGGTGACAAGTGGAACTAAATATTTTACTAAATGGAAACCTGATGTGAACAATGATGTTGAAAATACTTGGCCGACAAATACTAGATTTTGAATAAATTGTAGTTTCACATTTATTATAACGATTTGATTAGATTCTCTTACTGATTTCCCATATTATGATGAGACCTAAGTGAAAGTGGCACCCTCATTTTTTCCATACTCTTTTTTGCCAAGCTGTAAATGGAATGTTTGTAAATCAAAATGTTTATATATCAATGAATGGTTGCAATCAAGAATTGTTTTAACTTTTATGATTACCAATTACCTGATCTTTTTTTCCTGTGGTGAAGAATATTTCAACCAATAATTATTGGTTCATAAATATAACATAAATAGTTTATTGACGGTTAATAGATAATAACTTGAACAACTGTATTGTTTAAGGTTACACAAGTCGCTCATCTTTCCATACAAACGCAGAACAGTAATTATTACAATGTTTTACGTTGACCATCAAAAACTAAGGATAATATAAATTGATCTTGTCATTATCTATGTATGTACACAGTCGTAAAAAATTATAAATTTTAAAAATACAAGCTTCTAAACTTTCGTATTTCAACACTGATTTTAGACCAACTTGGGGCGAAAATAAATAGTTCTCTAAAATAAAATAGCTCTAAAATAAAGCCCGTACGGACATAGTTCAGTTGTTTAAAAGATGAAATAAATTTATTTTAAAAAGATACACCTAATAGTTTTTCTATAATAACGTTTTGCTAAAAGAACATTTTCGGAATGAATCTTTGTGCATTTCATTCTAGCACACATGTTCGCGTACTATGTCAGGATAGCATTCATTTAGTTACGAGTTCGCACCGTCGACTTGTTTAACCTTAAGGTAGCCTTTACTATTCTACTTCTCTGTTATATTCTCAATGTCTAAAAGATAAATCAATGCCGGTTACAAAGTTGAATACAAAAATCGAAGTAAGCTCACATTTTACTTTAAATCTTATTCAATGGAAACATAAATATATAAAATGAATGAAAATATTGCCTTATGAATAGGTATAGTTAGTACTTAAATTTTTAATCTAGTGGCGTACTATTAAATGTAGGCGTACCCGTACATGAAAACATAAATATAATGCCTTATGTGTACTGTGAAATGTATTTAAGTGTATTTTTTGTATATTAAAATGTACATAACAAAATGTATAAAGGTATTGATGAAGGTTATTTGATTTGTTTTAATTTTTATATCCTTTTCTATTTTTACCCTTTTCTATATGTATTCAATTATTGGGTGTAGAAAATTATTAGTCTGGATGGATCATCGCCACGTATCGTGCATACATTCTGCGACAGTGCTATATTCTATTTTTACATCAGCCATAAATAGCTCCTTGGCTGTGAAGAATAAAAATCTGACCCACTTTTTTCAAGATTCTCACTTTTTTTTCAAGACTTCGTAAACACTTTACACTATGTGTTTAAGAGGGAAGGGGAGACGCATCTGCCCGTGGCCTTGTTCTTGCCAGCGTCTCGGTTTCAGAGAAAGAAACAGGTGCCTCAGAAAGTAAACTATTAATATTAAAATAACAAGGAAGACGGTTTTGTATTGGGACAGTCGGAAAACCAAAGACCGAGTAATACTTCTGCATTACTCGGTCGTTGCGGATAACCTACCAAAAGTACATAACACCGGCGTCAAGTGCGTTTCGTGCGGTTTGTGAGTATCCGGTGGCCGATTGGGGGGGATAGGGAAAAGGTGCCCTCCTTTTGATCTGCATCTGCATAATCTCTAGTTGTCCCATACACATCCGTATGGGTGTCGATAGTCGCCAAAAGGCTTCGGCTGTTCTTTTGCCCTCTTAAGCTATTATTATCGATTTGTCTGAGAATGGTGATTATGTAGCAGCTGAAATGAGAGGAATAAAACTGAATAAGTAAGTAAATGTCTACTCAGTTAATTTCAGCAACTCATGTTAGTGTTTTATAAAAGACAACTGTTTATTTTTTGTCGAGTTCCAAGCAGGCAGGGGTACAAACATTTTCCAACTTGACAAAGTTACTTAAACTACATAAACTTCCAAAAAAATTAATTATAATAAAGGCAGTTATTGACGGATAGAGGCTGATGATGATTATGATGAAAGGCAGTTAAGCTGTGGTCTAGTGGGTATAAGCTCGGCCTCTTGAGCAAGAGGTCCGGGTTCGATCCTGACCAAGTGATGCCTTGAAATGGGTTTTTCTAAATTTTTATGGGCACCTGAACACGAGACCATTGCTTGCTCACCGGTGAAGGAAACATCGTGAGGAAACCTACACACCTGATGAGATTAAAAGTCTGAAGGTGTGTGAAGTTCACCAACCCGTATTGGGCCAGCGCATCGGTGAACACACTCCTCGCCTGATTATACATAAGGCGCACAAAAAATTTCCGGAACTGGCCAGTTACATAGACAATATTTAAAAAGTAATTACATTCCCTCACCGGTTGGAGGGAAGCGCTATCTTACTTGTTTCTCCCGTGAAACAGCTTTGCTGTGTTTCGGAGAGAAGGGCAAGACAGGCGGTGTAATTACTGGCACCGATACTTAACATCTTATGTCTCAGGATAGGCAACACATAAATGAGTTGCCTGCGCTCGTTCCAGGTATACTAGTTTATGTTCATGGGCGACGTCGACCACTTACCATCAGGTGGTACGTTTGCCAGTTTGCCTATCCAAGTAACATTTGAAAAAAAACATTTGAAAATGAATCTCTTTGGCTGTAGAATGGTTCCTAGAATGTAGTTTGTTTTATCTGACTGTCAATTGTTTTTACATTGTGGCGCCATTTGAAAATTGCGTGTCTATATCAAAGAGTATAATATAAACACTACGTTATACATTTACTTGCTCTGTGGTCTATATTTAACGTAGTGATTACATTCTCTTGGGTCTATATTAACATGGATAATTTTCGTAGTACGATTTTCTACGATTTTAAGTGTAATTTGACAGTTCAGCAGAGCCACGCTCGGCAGTCGGCTTCAATCTGCTTTTGACTATTTATGGCTGGTTTGCGGTCTGCGAAATTCAAGCGCGATCGTGTCGAATCGCGACCATCGCGAGATTGGCCAGTCCACCGCTGTGAACAACAAAAACATCGATGCTGTGCGCCGCATGATCGAAACAGACAGGCATGTGATCTACCATGAGATTCGTGCATCCTTAGACATAGGCATGAGTCAAATACAATCAATCCTACACAAACATTTGGGTGTGAGAAAGCTATGCTCGCGGTGGATCCCACACAATTTGACCGAGGCTCAAAAAACGGACCGCGTCACTTGATTCAACGAAGGGGCGTCAAATTTGGTGTGGGGCATAATAACAGCTGACGAAACATGGATTTATTGCTACGATCCCAAAACAAAGCAGCAATCGAGCGTATGGGTCTTTCAAGATGAGCCGAAACGGGAAACCAACCAAAGCGGCGCGCGTGTAGGTAAAGTGCATCTAAGCGGATGATTGCATCTTTTTTAAATAAAACTGGACACGTGGCTACTGTTGCCTTAGAGAATGGGCTCTAATGAAAGGTAAAATTTCTCACAAAAGAAAAAATAATGTTTGCATAAAATTAAAAGAAATATTTATTCATCAAATAATTATCTATCTGTCACTTTTCCATAAATTTTACAAACAATTCAAATTAAATATACACTCTCTTTGCCTTCTTTTCGGCAAACTGATTAATTAAATCATTTATAGCTATTAGCTGATGATGATTTAGTTTTTTTAAACTAAACTATGGACAATAGTGACAAGTTTTTATTAATTTTTGCTTACGCACGTCGGAGGCCCCCGTAGCCAGGGGCCCCCGTATAATTGATACGGATTGGCTAAGCCCCTGGAATCGTCTCACCGTGAATAGTGACTGGTACTAATTACTATGCTTTTCAAATGAGAATAGGAATTAAAGGACTTAGCGCCATATTGTGACATATATTAACGGCTCGCCGGAGGAATGTCTGATACTAAAACTCTCTCTGATTCTTCTCCATTACAATATATTTGGGCAGAGTAATGCCTTTCACAAAATATACTCGTAGAATATTTACAAGTGCGCTATTGGCGCTTTGATTATATATACGACGTATATATAATCAAAGTATTGGCGCCTTTTTATACTACATTGATATAGTCAACAGAATGACTATTTATTAATTACAATTATTATAAATATCGTCATAACATTATAAACAACTACTGTAAATACATTATTAATTATAGCATTATTATTATTATTATATTAATTATGTACATCAAGGTTTATTAGTGTTATACTTTAATTATTATTCAACATTATTATATACAATATATATCCGTTTGGCGCCACCTGATATTTATTATTATAATAGCATCACATCCGGCTGGTGTTGCCAGTGGTTTGTAACACATATTATGTCCACAGAATAATATTTTATATTACCCTTTATGTCATAGCCAGTGTTTCCACCTTAAAGATTTCATTTCCCCTCACCTCAATTGAGATTTCCCCTAGCCTCAATTGAGATTTCCCCTTTTCAGGTCTTATTTCCCCTCAACAAAAATTTTACTATAGTTCTTTTTTTCTGGCGACCTTTTTTAGTTATTTAAGTTCAAATTTAAAAAAAAAATGCACGAAATTGTCTCTCGATTTCCCCTTTCTCTTCCCCTCTGGGCCCTATTTTCCCCTCAAAAGGGGAAGTTGCCCTCATCGTGGAAACACTGGTCATAGCTGTCAATTAAAACCAATTAGGTAGGGTGGACAAAAAAAAATTCTTTTTATTAATTTTTTTACAGAGATTGGGCGTTTTTCCACTTACCGGCACGGCCACGGTAACGGCGACGGCGACGGCACGGCACCGTGCCGTTGCCGTGGAAGCAAAAATGTATGAAAACATATGGCTCGTTTTTCCACTCACCGGCGACGGCACGGCGACGGCAACGGCACGGCGTTGCCTCCCAACGGTACCGTGCTGTTGCCGTAGTTAGCAAGCTTCCCACACGGTGCCGTCCCGGTAAAACTGCATGTGTATTGTATATGAATTGTAGCCGTGTGCGTGTGTGAGTGCGCGGGGCGTGTAGAGGGCCGCGGAGCGGTCAGCTGAGAGACTCGTAGTTAATATCATCTATTAATTATGATATTATGAGATATTATTATGATGATAATATATATCATCATCATCATTACTGACTGGAATGTTGGTCTAGTGGTTAGTGACCCTGGCTGCTAATCCAGAAGGTCGTTGGTTTGATTCCCACCCAGGACAAATGTTTGTGTTATGAGCATGATCATTTGTTCTGTGTCCGGGTGTAATTTATCAATAATATGTATGTATTTAGAAATATATAAACTGTATGTATCAAATGGCCGTATGTGAACTCACATTCCCAACATATTATAAATTATTATTATTACCTATATTATTATTATTATCGTCATCCGCCGTCCGTCAAAATTTAGCCGTCCTGGCGTTCAGTGAGGGAGGCCTATGTTCAGCCATGGACGGATAGAGGCTAATGATGAAATATCATCATAATAATCATGTAATGTCGTGGCATGGGATCGGCCGTCTTGGCGTTCATTAAGGGAGAACTATGTTCAGCTGTGGACGGATCGAGGCCGATGATGATATACATCATCATTATCATCATCATCATGTATAAATTATAATAATATTATGATCTACGTGTCGTCTTGCTGAAGTCCGTGTCAGTACTGAACTACGAAAACGTGCGTAAACCGTCATCGACAACGGCACAGTGGAAAAACGAAGCCACGGCACCGGTGCCGGGCCGTGACCGTGCCACCGCCGTGCCGTGACCGTGCCGTGGCCGTGCCGGTGAGTGGAAAAACGCACATTAAGTGAAAAAAAAATCAATCAGAACCTAGCTCTTCAATTCCACTCATCGTGTTACGGATATATATCGGATACGTGTTAACGTGTTTTAAAGTGAAACTTTTATTACATCATCTCAAACTTTTTCGTCTGTGTATTGCATGTCGCGTGACGTTCGGCCGCCAAGTTTTCCAAGTATAAAATTAAGATTGATAAAGCGATTTTTATACCCTTAATGGAATATTATTCCAAAATTTTTTAGTTAAATGTTTATAATGTGAAAAAAAGTTTCACTTTTACCGTGGTTTCATAAAAACACACAATCCTTTTTTTATTTATCCCTGTACCCTGCAAATGAACTCGCTTGGTCACTTTACTTACATTTTGCAGTGTTTCATGCACGTTTCAAGAGTCAAACTTATATTAATTCCTTCAGGTCCTCACGACGGAGCACATTAATAACGGCGACCGGGCGTCCTTATTTTCTTTCATAATTTTGGCATGACTCCAGGGCCCTTGCGGCAATAATATAAATAAAAAAAATGTTATTGTATGGTTATAAAACAAATTATGACTTCAATTTTTTTAATAATTTACGACTTTTTCATTTAAATTCGATTTAAGACTATTAATTATGCAAATAAGTTTTTGTGCAAACCGTACTTTTCAAGTGATATTTGACGAAAGAGGTTATTGACGTTCCTATTCTTATTTGAAACTTTTTTTTTGTATTTGAATGAAAGTATGTTAAATAAAGTAAATTATTTTAAGCTAAAGTGAGATTATAATAATATAAAGACGTAATACTGTACAAAGAACCTAAAACTAAAAACCTTAAAAAAATATTAAAATATATTATTAATAAACACATTTTACAAAAACATTGAAACTGATTTCAAAAATACTAAACTAAAAAGTAATAAAATAACTGTGTTTCTTTAATTTTTGTGCTTTGGAGTAAAAGATTCGTCTGTCGACCGTATCGGATTTGACTAGTCCAAAGCCTGCTCTCCCGAGCAGCGCGCGCGATGTACCGTGCCCCCTGTGGGGCGCAGAGGGGGACGTCCCCCTTTCGAATATTTCTTAAGTGAGCCATCTGCTCATTTACTGTACCGATTGAGCTTAAAGGCCATCAGGCCGAAAAGTCTAGCCCTTCCGAAAAAAGAAAAATGCAGTCACTCTCCTGATAATTCGATTATAACTTAAATATTTTAGCCGCCACCAGTGAGTTGTAATTACTACGTAGTAATATAGTTCAAGTACGCAAGTAATATAGTTCAATGGCCGTCACACGAACTTTTAAAATTCGCGGTAACATGTGTCTGAGCGGGAAGCGCGGAGAGCGCCCCGCGGATTGCCCCGCACCTCACCCCCTCTGATCGGCCCGTGCACCTCATTAGCCCGCCTTAAAACGCATAATACACGACCCGTTTTTTGCCGGAAGTTATTGACGAACTGCGTAAAAATAACCGTAAACAATACGTAGTATTCACTATATCGTTTGTGCCGTAAACGCCGTATCATCTTGCACCACGACAATGCTAGTTCCCACACGGCCAGACAGACAAACAAATTTTTGAAGGTGAAAAACGTAGAACTTATGAGCCACCCTGCCTATACAGTCCCGACCTAGCACCTTGTGACTTTTTTCTGTTCCCAAAAATTAAGAACCAATTACGCGGTCAACGATTAGCGGAAGCGGAAGAATATTGACATACTTTTATACACCATTTTCCGTACGCAGTACATATTGTAAAAACTAATTTTCAGGCGTTTTGACAGTGTACACACACATAGGCACCGTACAACAATTATAAAACTTAGAAGCCATTTTTTATTAACGACAACTAGAATCATTTTTACGATGTTTAACAACATATGACGTCACGTTACAAGTGTAAGCGTTTTGGAGCGAAATTTAAAATGCATTATAAAATGCAAGATTTTATAGGCATTAGACGTATTTAAGCAAAAGCTAATAGTATTTAGACCTCTATTAGATATTTATAAATGATCTATAAACATTTATGAAAAATGTCAACATCCCTATTTCAAGGTTCTAGTGGTACTTATGCACGAGATGCACGCGCACAAGATGAATGTAGATGCGCTCTGTAATATTTTTGTGTAAAAATTACCTCCTAAATAATTATCTAATACCTATCGAATTAATAAGTAACATAAGGATAACATCATAAAAAATAAAACACGGTAAGTGGTGAAGACAGCGGCGTGCGGGGTGTGCGGCGGAGTGTGGGGCGGGACGAACCGCAAACTACGGATAGCTACCAGTAACCGACACACACGTCACGATAATAGATCTCAACGTCGACCGTATTTAATTTGTCGTTTTGTAGTCAATAAACCAGTGATTGTTGCAGTCCGTTGTTTGATTACCACACAAACCGGGATATCAGAGCTCCCTAGTAGTGGTTAAAAGGGCACTGATCCCAACATATGGTCCTTCGAGCCGGATATGAACCAGCGACCTATGGATGGAAATGTTCATTATGGTGGTCAGGACCTTCCTTCTTGACTTTGGATTCATCCGCTTGGCCACGTAAAGCTAGTAATACAGTAGGCTTGGATATACCCGAAACAATTACTTGTTATCATGCAAGCAAAGAAAGAAATATATTCTCGATTTTAATTAGTAGCTGTTCCAAATTTTCTAAATTGCAACGTATCATGGCTTATATATTCAGATTTATCAATAACTCTCGACATGCATCTAAACAAACAAACAGTAAAATCATAAACAAGGAATTAATTAATGATGAACTTAATAACGCAACATCTTTTTTATTAAAAGTATTTCAAACTGATACATTTGATGACGAACGACAAATACTTTTAGGTAATAAAAAATTGCCTTACAAAAATCGTCTGCTTTCCCTTTCTCCATTCATTGACTCGAATAATCTTATTCGAGTGGGGGGTAGACTTTCTAACAGTAATTACGACTATAACGTAAAGCATCCCATACTATTAAGCGCCAAACACCCTCTTTGTAGATTAATATTTAAATCTTTACACCTCAAGCACATGCACGCCGGCCCTCGTTTGCTGTTGGCAATTGTCAGACACAGCTATTGGCCTTTAGGCGGGACAAATTTTGCAAAGGCTACAGTGCGTTCTTGCGTCAAATGTTGCAAATTGAAAGCCAAAATTGTACAACCCATTATGGGAAACCGACGATAAGTGACGATAGCCGACCGCAAGGGTCGGGGATGTAAACATATAAAATCTTACATTTGTGTGTTTGTTTGTTTAGCGACTAACTGTACACCTCGAGCTTGTTTCGGATCTTACGAAGGAGGCCTTTCTTGCTGCCTTAAAAAGGTTTACATCGCGTCGAGGCAAACCCCAGAACATTTTTTCTGACAACGGCACTACATTCATCGGTTTATTTAACGAGCTGTCACATATTTTAAATCAGATTTCACCAACAGACATGACCGAGGACGGTATAGATTTTTCGTTTATCCCAGCGTATACTCCACATTTCGGTGGCTTGTGGGAATCTGCGGTCAAATCAGTAAAACATCATCTCAGGCGAATATTAGGTTTGGCGTACCTTGACTATGAAGAGATGAGTACACTATTGGCACAAATTGAAGCCATTTTTAATTCTCGTCCAATTACTCCCTTATCTGACGACTCTTCTGATCTTTGTCCCTTAACTCCAGCTCATTTCCTCATCGGACGGTCTCTTATGTCTGTTCCAGATCTTCAAATAACCAGCAACCGGATGTCATCTTTGTCACGCTTTCGACGCATCGAGCTCCTGAAGCAACATTTCTGGGCCAGATTTTCTAATGAATATATAACTTTGCTTCAGCAGAAGACAAAATGGTTCCAGTCCCAGGGCATATTAGGGGAGGGTGCTCTTGTAGTGCTTAAGGACAAGCTTAGTCCTCCCTTATTGTGGCCACTGGGTCGCATTGTTCGGGTGCTGCCGGGAGGAGATGGTGTCGCCAGGGTTGCTGACGTCCGGACCAAGAAGGGCGTCCGTCGCGCCTTTAATACTATATGTAAAAAAAGCCTTTAATACTGCCAGTATCGTATACTTTTGAAGATACTTCAACGCGGGGAGTATATGGTGAAGACAGCGGCGTGCGGGGTGTGCGGCGGAGTGCGGGGCGGGACGAACCGCAAACTACGGATAGCTACCAGTAACCGACACACACGTCACGATAATAGATCTCAACGTCGACCGTATTTAATTTGTCGTTTTGTAGTCAATAAACCAGTGATTGTTGCAGTTCGTTGTTTGATTACCACACAAACCGGGATATCAGAGCTCCCTAGTAGTGGTTAAAAGGGCACTGATCCCAACAGTAAGGTAATGAGACATAATTATTTACACAAAAAATAGCACAGGTAACTGGATATAATAACATAATATTTAATAGAAATAATAAACCTTAGAATAATAATAAACGTAAATATAGCTAGGTATAGATTTTTAGTTCCACGGCTTACATATATTTGATTCGAGTTTCCAGTCTATCTCTGGTTATACAATAGTAGTCTTTGGTGTCGACCCAATCCGACGCCAGGAGGCCGTGTTATCGCAGACTGCACGGTTGGCGGGGGGCAACCCCCCACTTTTATAAACCAAAAGTGAGGCAAAAGGGCTCACACTAATCCGATGTAGCATTAGGGCACAGACATATAAGAGAAGCAGACCGAACATGACAGCTACAAAACCGTGGCAACTATCAACACAGACACACTTACACGCACATAAACAATGGCATGGGCCGTATTCAGTACTTAATAATTATAAAATTACAAGACGGATTATCTTATTTAGAAAAATGGATTGCAATTCCATTGTTAAAACTCGAGAACGGCTGGACGGATTTCGATAATTTTGGTCTTAGAATAATCTTATCAGTACTAGGAAGTTATATACGATGAGAAATTTCGGAAAATATTAACACTTAAAAGGTGAGAAATATTGGAAAAGGTGTATGTAGGTATAGGTTGTAAATGTAGGACCAGGTGTAGATTTAGTTGTAGTTATTTATTTATTCTAAGTCAAAGTTGAGACCGAACAACGTATCGGGACAGCTAGTAATAATACTAATATAAAGACGAAAATATTATGTAAGTTTGGCATGTTTGTTGCTCTTTTATGGCAAAGCGGCTGAACCGATTTGCCTGGAAGTTAAAATGGTGGTGGCTTATATCCCGAATTAGGACATAGGCTATAAAAAGAATCATAATCGTTCCGGATACGGTTGTGAAATTAAGTTAACGCAGACGAAGCTGCGGGCACAAGCTAGTTTATAAATACGGAGATTGGAGTTGGAAAATAAAATGAAACCAAAAATAATTTACGAATCATTTATTTTTAAAAGATATATATATTTTTAATAAATTTCGTTCAGTAAGGTTAGTTTAATTTGCATCGTTTTAACACCTTAATTTTACGTAAAACTTAATAAGTAGTTAATAAATGCAAGTGATTATAATCATGATCTTTATTTTGCGAAACAAATGTCATAATTTAATTAACCTTCAAATTTTTTTCAAAATTTTTTTCTTCAATTTATTTCCTTAGTTTTAAGCTTAATTGTGCTTCTCAACTTCATTATTTCCTTTTGAAGATTCTTTATTCTAATAGGCTGCTCCTTAGCAGTTGTCGCTAAGGCAGGTTAGCTTTCGTCTATCTGCAAATATGCATGTTTATAAGTAGTAAGGCCTGTAAAAAAATAATTACCACCTATTATGTAACCTTCAATTGCCATTCTAAAATCATCAATATGATGTAAAAATTTTACATAAGGAGTACCGGTGGGAGGGAAGCGCGGTGTCGCGCTCCCAGCTGCATGGGTACCACCATCTTGCTTGTTTCTCCCGTGAAACAGCTTTACTGTGTTTCGGAGAGAAGGGCAAGACAGGCAGTGTAATTACTGGCACCGATACTCAACATCTTATGTCTCAGGATAGGCAACACACAAATGAATTATAGTAAAAATATGTACACACACAAATGAATTATAGTAATAAGTGATAAATTCATCACCGGGAAGATATCTACTACTATTTACCAACTACCATACTTAACATATTAACTGCCGTAGCTATATAGATATAGTACACTTACCCCAAGACGTCCAATGAAGTTTTACTATCTTTGGAATAGTATATTTTTCGACAAATACAAAAATAAATGCCTGTAGGCATAGGTAGAAGATTTTGCAATATTCAGTACTCGTCTTGTGACCACTTTATACTTTTTATATAGTTTTTAATGTGGTAATTACACATGGCAACCATATTATGAAATTAAAATCATACCTCTTGCAACAGTAAATCAAAAATTGTTGGAATTGCTCCATTAAAGCCACTTTTATCTATATTACGACTGTCAAAAGTTTTAAACATAAGACAAGGTTTGTGAAAGGGAATGGCGGGAAGCATCGGGACGCGCGGTTGTGTTTTTTTGGTTTCCCGTTAATTAATTGTTATTTTGTGTTTTGTTCATTCAGGGTGGTTTACTATAGTGTTTGTTTTAAAAACTTGATCTTTATTTATTGTGATTGGTTGGCGAATCTTATGGAGTACCGTTCTGAAGTGGTTTTCTTAGTAGGGCTGTTCTGGCGGTTTTCTATAGTGTTTGTTTTAAAAACTTTATCAGTGTAATCTATAATGTGATTGTTTGGCGAATATTGGTGGACTGCCTTGTGTGGATGGAATTGGGAATGATAGTTGATTGATGGGGGCTAGAGGGGCGAAGCCGCGCTCCTTGGGGTTTCCCGCCATTTCTCCGTATTACAGACCGAATAATTGTATTTTGTATGGCTAATAGCCTAGTAGCTAATGCCTTTAAATGAAAATAATAATAATAAACAAGATTTGTGGGCTCAAAAACGGCGGGAAATTTCAAGGCGCGCAGTTGTGGTTTTTTGTTTCTCATTATTTTTTTATTATTTTAGTCATTCAGATCAGTTTATTATAATATTTATTTTATAAATTTTATTTGTATATATTATAGTTAGTTAGAAAATTCTTGGTTGGTAAGTTTCTTTTTACATTCTATTGCAACATGAATGAACCCCCGGATCCCGGGGGAACATGTAAAGTGCCCGAAGCTTGCAGTTTTGTTACAGTAGAATATAATGATTCTAGTATGGACACTGACCAATCTTCCAAAAAAGTTAGTTTAAAACGTGGTCGCCTGCATAAAATATGCAAAAATTGTAACAAAAAGAAAAGAAAAAATACGGGAAACCAAAAGGACATTGGATGTCGTTGTGTAGAGTCCGATAAATCAGATGAGGGTAAAAATTTAACTAATATTCCACTTGCACAGCCTTTATTACAATCAGATAATCCAGTGCCTCATAATATTAATGATTCAGTCAGTAAACCAAATACTCCAATTGGTCGAAATCTTTACAATGAACTAGATGCACCTCCTTACATTATTCATGTTCAGAAGATCCAATCCTCTGATAATGACGGAAAAATATTGCACCCGATAACCTTCGGAAATTTTCTTTTAAAAAATAAAATTTATAATATAGTTAATGGTAGTGTTAAGAGAATTGGTCGAAACCGTATGTCTGTTTCCTTCACAAATTATGTTGATGCTAACTCTTTTATTAACAATAGTATAATCACCGACAATAATTATAAAGCATATGTCCCTTCATTTAATATTTTAAGAATAGGCATTGTTAGAGGAGTTCCAACAGATTGGTCTCCTGAGGAAATTATTTCTAATATCTCAACCCCTGTTGGCTGTGGCAAAATAGTTAAAATTAGACGACTTAATTATAAAACTATTGTTGATGGGTCTCCAATATGGAAACCCACACAGTCGGTAGTAATGTATTTTGATGGTCAGGTACTCCCAAAAAGAATATTTATCTGCTACAACTCTCTGCCCGTAGACTTATATGTTTTTCCCACCATCCAATGTTATCACTGCTGTCGTTATGGTCATACAAAGATGCAATGTCGTTCCAAACCAAGATGCCTCAAGTGTGGTCAGGATCATGTTAGTGATTCATGTAATGTTGAAGATGACTATTACTGTTGTCAATGTTCTGGTCGCCATATGGCAAACAGTAAATCTTGTCCGGAACTTAACAGACAAAAAGAAATAAAACTATATATGTCCCAAAATTGTGTTTCTTATCAAGAAGCAAGTAAAATGTTCCCTATACTTAATAAATCATTCGCTGAAACCTTGTCCAGTCCTCAAAGAAAATTATCTTTCCAAAATATTAATACTCCATCTTCTTATACTCCACAAAAATCTTACAAGAAAACAGTTATATCTAAACCTTCCCGCCCTATACAAGTTGGAAAAGGTTACGACAAAACTGCACATGATAATATCATAAAAGAATTTTCCTTTAATCAATTAGATAAAAATTATAGCCCAATTTCAAATGATACTCCCTCCACACAAGAACCAACAAAAATATCAGATATTATATCTTTATTACAAACCTTTGCCCAGACCAATAATAATATACCGTCCATCGTTGCCCCCTTAATGGAGTTAATTGTAAATATAATCAAAATAAATAATGGCCAACAAAATATTACAATGGAACGCTAGAAGCATAATTAATAAAAAAAGTGATCTAATTTACTTATTAAATAAATATAACCCTTTTTTATTTTCATTATGTGAAACTTGGCTTAGACCAGGTTTTACATTAAATATTAAAAAATATAATACTGTTAGAGAAGACAGATTAGATGGATATGGTGGTGTAGCATTTCTCATTAAGAAAGGCTACCCTTTTAATATAATATCCACTCCTGTACATAGTTCTGAAATTTCTATTTTAGCCGTAATTGTAAATAAAGTTTGTTTTGTTTCTGTATATATTTCACATATTTCTATTAATATATTAAATGAAGTTGGGGATATATTCTTATCCCTCCCTAAACCATTAATTATAACTGGTGACTTTAATTGTCATCACCAGTCTTGGGGCTGCTCCATGACAACCTGTTATGGTAATAAACTTTTGGATATTCTAGATAAAAACAACTTGTGTATCATCAACAATGGTAATTCTACTAGACGTACAAACTTATCTGAAGGAAATAGTGTAGTAGATCTAACTATTTGCTCACCCCAATTTGTATCTCAGCTGTCAAGTTCTGTTTTAACATCCACATTTGGCAGTGATCATTATCCCATTATTACCTCATTTCCTCCTGGCAAATTAATTAAAACTTGCAATAAACTATTCCCGAGATACAATATATCAAAAGTCAATTCTGACACTTGGACTCAATTTAGTAGTAAAGTTGATTTAAAACTTAGTCAGAAAATATCAGAAAATATTAGTGATTCTTGCGGTGCCCAAATTTTTTTAGATACATTAATTGAAAGTGCCAATGAAGTTTTTAATATAAAACATGGGAACCCTTATATTCCAAGTCCTCCATGGTGGGATGTCGAATGCAAAGAATTTTTAAATAAAAGAAAAAATGCTGAAAAAATATTTAATAATAATATGACATTAGAAAACCTCTTATCACTAAAGGAGATTACAAACGCAACAAAATTACTTTTTAAAAGAAAAAAAAGAGACAACTGGCGAAAGTTCTGCTCATCTTTATCTCCCAATACTCCCTCATCCAGTGTTTGGGAAAACATTGGAAGATTTAGATCAGCTTATAATACCACCCCATCCCCAATTTTTCCATCTTTTCTAGTAGACGATTTTCTTGATAGAATTGCTCCTCCCACTGTTAATTTTCGTAAAGATAACTTAAATGATAACGGTGCCTTATACAATGAATCATCTGAATTAAACTCTCCCTTTTCAATGACAGAATTAAAGAACGTTTTAGAATATGCATCAGATTCTACACCTGGTCCAGATGGAATATATTATTCTTTCATTACTCATTTAAATGACATAAGCATGACATATTATTTAAATTTAATCAATTCTATTTTTCACTCTGGTCACATTCCTGCAAATTGGAAATCACAAATTGTAATTCCAATATTAAAACCTAATAGAGATCCTTCTTCTGCTTTGTCTTACCGTCCTATTGCCCTTTCATCTGTCCTCCTAAAAATCTGCGAACAATTAATTAAGAATCGTCTAGAATGGTTCGTTGAAAGCAACAGTTTGCTATCAACAACTCAATTTGGCTTTAGACGAAACAGAAGTAGTATAGATAATATTAGTTTACTTACAACCGATATCAGGCTAGCCTTCTCTGATAATAATTTTGTCATTGCAGCATTTTTGGATTTATCTAATGCTTATGACAATGTCGTGATACCAATTCTTAAACAAAAACTTTTATGCCTTCAGATTCCCAGAAAAATTATTTCTTTTGTTATAAATATGCTTAATGATAGATCGATTTTGTTTACTGATGGTGAACAAAAACATTCTAGAGTGTTATCCAAAGGCCTTCCACAAGGGTCCGTTTTGAGCCCCTTATTGTATAATTTATACACATATGATCTAGACTTAGCTATTGATAGAAAGATTGAAGTTTTGCAATATGCGGATGATTTATTATTATATGTAAAAAGTAAAAACATTAAATTAGCATGCACAGAGTTAACGTCATCACTTCAATATTTAAAAAAATGGCTTGATGATCATGGACTATATTTGTCCCCATCTAAAAGCTCAGTAGTTTTATTCTCCCGTATGCGAACTATCACTCCAGTTCATGTTTATTACGATGAGACCATTATACCACAAAAAAATGATTTTAAATTTTTAGGTGTCATTTTAGACAGGAAACTTACAGGCATCCCTCATTGCAATTTCATCGCAAATAAGTGTGAAAAAATAATAAACATCATAAGATGTTTAGCAGGAGTTTGGTGGGGTGCCCATCCCTTTTATTTGAAACTCGTGTATAATGCTCTCATACGTAGTGTCCTCGAATATGGAACCTTCCTATTGGAACCGGGCCTTCTTTCTGGATTTAAAATGTTGAACAAAATTCAAAACAAATGTTTGAGAATCATTTGTGGAGCAATGAAGTCTAGCCCAATTAACGCTTTACAAATTGAGTGCTGTGATCCTCCGTTACAACTACGTCGTCAGTATTTGTCTGATAAATTTCTCTTTCGACGTCTACAGCTTTCCAATCACCCTCTTATTGAAAAACTTCATCTTTTAGCTTACTTAGTATCTAATTCACCGTATTGGATACATAAATCGAATCCACATTTAATTAATAGCTATTATAAGTTTAAATCTCTCTCTGCACCTTTACATCAATCTAACATGTTACCTTTGTTTTCTTGTTCCTTCGAATCTCTTATTCTATCACCACAAATATTAAATATTGGTATAGCTAAGTCAGATTTTTTAATAGCTAATGAAAAATTTAATGCAATTGTTGAGAAAAAATTTAAAAATACCCATCTCATATTTACAGATGCTTCGAAACATAATGTTAACGGTTTAGTAGGCGTAGGTATATTCCACCGTCAATATAACATTGTACAGAAGGTAAAACTCCCTCCAGAATCTTCTGTTTTTTCTGGAGAGTGCTTGGGTATTTTCAAAGCCATAGATTATATAATACTAGCTAAACTCAAAAATTCAATCATTTTTACTGACTCACTTAGTTCTTTACAAGCCTTAGAAAAAAACCCATTTAAAATTAAGCAACACAACCCCATAATATTTGACACAAGACAATTACTAACAATATGCATAGCAAAACATTACAATATTAAATTTTCTTGGATTCCTGGACATTCTGGAATCCAAGGAAATGTTATAGCAGACGCTCTCGCTAATGAAGCTATTTCATGTGGTGACCTTGTTCCGTATAAGATTTACTGCTCAGACTTGTTATCAATACCTAAACTCGATCTTGATACATGTTGGAAAACGTCATGGGAAAAAAGCAGTAAACAAAAAGGTAATTATTATTACTCTCTTCAGCCTGATATTTTATCAAAACCATGGTTTTTCTCAATGAATTTTAATAGGAGGTGCTCTAGTATCATCTCAAGATTGAGACTTGGCCATACTTGTACACCTGCTCATCTTTCCAAGTTTAAAATTATTAACGACTCTTCTTGTTTGTGTGGTTGTGAAACTGGCGATGTAAATCATTTTTTCTTTTCTTGTCCTTTATATGACCGTTCCGATTTCCTGAAATCCTTACTAGATCATCAAATCCCTTTTCCAACCTCAATTACTTGTCTGTTATTTATAAAAAAATATTACATATATAAAATAATTTCAGATTATATAATTACTAATAATATAGAAATTTAGGTTTAGTATTTATTTGATGAAAGTCTTGTGTGTCTATAATATAAGTAATATATTTAAATATATGTATAGCTATATAAATTAATATTTCATAATAATATTATTATTATCTTGTCATACATATCCTATATCCTGCCCTGAATGATTCCTAAATTTAACATCTCTCGTCCCTTTATATACATGGAAAAATTTCTCCCGTTTGATAATGGCAAATGTACTACGTACGAGAACTGCCAAAAAAAAAAAAAAAAAAAAAAAAAAAAAGATTTGTGGGCTGCCAATTTGTCACGTTTATTTTTGCCAACCAGGAATTTCACAAGTGCACATCATTTGGAAACCTGAAAAGAAGTAAATGTATCATTCAAGAATGGTTGTGTACCTATGATAGCGTCTTATTAAATAAAATTAAACATTAGCATAGAAATGATTTATAAAGGAATTTTGAATGTTTGATGAATGGTTTGTTTGAACTAATGATAGTAATTAAAATAATAATTGTATAGGATTTAATACGGGCGAAACGCCCGATCCGCTCATTCGTTCTGTCGTTCGTTCGCCCACTCACTCACTCTGCTACATGCGCCGCGGCCGCCTTCCCCGCACCGCAGCAGTCCGCTTCCGATCCGCTCGCGACTAGTTGCCGGATGCGCTCGCGACTCGCTCCCGCATGATATTTTAAAGTCCTAAGTTTATTATGGTGTTTGTTAATTTTTTTTTTATTTTACTGATTAAACGTATGTAACGAACTGGGTGTTTTCACAAATAACCACATCATCAACCCACTTCACTGGCGCACCAACTAGAGGCACACGCTCCCACGCCACGTGTTTTCGAAACGCGTCGGCGAAGGTGTTGTGTTCGAACTCGAAAAACTATGTGGATAAGTGGATTTGTGTGAACAATTTTGAAAAATTTACTATTTATGCTAAAATGCCCCGTCGCAAGAGTACGCAGCATGAAGACGACTCCACGATGACCTCCGGGATGTCCGAGGACCAGCTATCTTCGTTCCTGTCGGCGTTCGCAAAGGCCCAAGCAGAAGCCAACCGTCAACTGGTTGAAGGCCTTCTTGCCGCATCGATCGCGAACTCGCAAGATAAGCCCGTCGCTCCATCGCCGACGCCATCTTGTGTGAGTCCCATAAATGCTAACTTCGCCAACTGCACTGCGCGGTTTAATGGCTCAAGTCGCGACCCTGACGTGCTAGAAGCATTTATAGACTGTATAGAAATATACAAAGAAGCCACAAATGTTAGCGACCAGCATGCGCTTCGAGGACTTCCCATATTACTTGAAGGGGAAGCCGCGCTATGGTTCAGAGGGGTCAAGGCCACAGCTTTAACATGGAATGATGCAATCAAGAAGCTCCGTGCCAGGTTCGGCGTGGCTAAGCCGCCTCACAAATTGTTACGGGAGATATACGCGAATGAACAAGGCGAAGAAAGGGCGGAAGTGTTTATTGAAAGACTTCGCGCGTTAATAACTAAAATGCCATATGAAATAGACGCGAGATTACAAGTAGACATAGTATACGGTCTACTCGATAAACGCATTACGAAAAGGTTGACACGGGAATCGATAAATAATTTGGATTATCTATTAGAAAAGGCCATAGATATTGAAGATTCACTTGCCGAAGGACCGTCGTGTTTAGTTCGCGCGCAATATTCAAAATCCAACGAAGTTACGTGCGCGCCAACACAAAACGACGGAACGCGATCGCGTAACCATGACGATGCAACGGCGGAGCCCCGGTCGTCTACGCCTCGTTTCAACAATCCCAGGACGAGCGCGCCGACAGCGCGCGGCACGAGCGCGCCATACCTGAGTGCCCAGCCCGCGCGCGCGCCGATTGTGTGCGTCGCGCCGACCACTACGTCACCGTCGCCTCCGAGTACGAGTACAAGGGATAGTGCTACAGCGGTAAGAACGACGACTCAAAAAAACTTTATTGTGTTTACTGTCGTAAAAGTGGTCACGATCGTGGTGAGTGTTTAAAACTAAATAATAATAACAAAACTGATTCGGCAGGTATTCGTTGTTATGGTTGCAACGCCAAGGGCGTAATCCGCGCTAACTATGACAATTGTAATAAGGACTCATTCTGCTCATTCGTTAGTAATGTATCACAAATTTATAATACTGTACAGACGGATCATGCTAAGCCGTCACAGAGTAGTTCATGTCAGACTGAACATGGTGTATGTATGTTCTCTTCACAGAGTAGTTCAGGTCAGACTGAACATGATGTATGTATGTTGTCTTCACAGTGTAATTTAGGCCAGAGTAAACATGTATGTATTGAATCAAAGACTAATTATGTCCAGACGGAACAAAGTGATGTTTTGTCAAATAGGTAGTTGTTCAGTACAGACTGGACATTTATGTGATGTAAAGTGTAATGCAAAACTGAATGTAAGTAATTGTGAAACTGATTTGATACCAAATAATAATTTATCACAGAATGGTCATCACGGTGATGAGTCGCAAGCGGATCGCGCACGCGATTTACCTACGTTAACCAAAAGTACCGGTGGACGTCCCATATTACGTTTCGAAGTTTGCGGGTATCGCGGTACCGGTTTGATGGACACTGCAGCGAAACGTAGTATCGCGGGATATAGCCTTTACGCGCTGTTATGTAAAATGCTTTTCGCGATAGTAGCATGACGGTCAAACTTGCCGACGGGGTAGTGCGCGATACTAAGGTTAAATGTGCTGATGTTGAAGTTAAGCTTGAGGGTTCCGTGATACCTATTACATTCATTATATTTCCAGATGCGGTAAATAACGACACTTTGTTGGGTATCGATTTTCTACGTAAGGCGCGTCTTGTTATTAATATTGATGATGATTTATGGTTTACAGCTAATCAGCCTCAGGTCATTCACCCTCTACAGTGCGAGACGTCTAGGTCCTATGTAGGGTACGCGACTGCGGATTTACTTCGGTGTGATGAGGGTTCAATGCTGACGCCGAATGAGAAAGCGAACCTGGCTGGTACTCTGCAACAATATGAAGACATCTTCAGAGAAGGGGGAGGTCCTACACCGTTTGCAGAGCACTGCATCGATACGGGGGACCATAAACCCATCGCCACGCCACCATATCGACTCACACCAGCCAAGAAAGCCATTATGGAAGCCGAGATAGAGAAGATGCTGAAAGATGGCATTATAGAAGAATGTGAATCTTCATGGGCCGCGCCTGCACTCTTGATCCCGAAGAAGGATGGAACGTTTAGATTCTGTGTGGACTATAGGAAACTCAACGCTGTCACAAAGAGTGATTCTTATCCATTACCTGTCATTGATGACCTGCTGCAGTACACAGGCAAGAGTTGCTACATGAGCACTATCGATTTGCGCGCAGGGTACTGGCAAGTGTCGGTCAAGGAAGAGGATCAGGATAAAACGGCGTTTGTTTCACCTTTCGGAGTCCATAGATTCAAACGCATGCCTTTTGGATTGCGGAACGCCCCAGCTACGTTTCAGCGATTAATCGATAGATTTCGCTCTGGGTCATCGCTTCAAGGTATGACTATATTAGGGTACATTGACGATCTGATCCTAATATCCGACAGTTTTTCACAACACTTGGAGGACTTGCGTGCTGTTTTTGATCGCTTACGTGTATTTAATTTGCGAGCCAACCGATCCAAGTGTGTGTTTACACGGAAAAGTGTAAAATATTTGGGACACGTCATCACTCCTCAGGGAGTATCACCAGATCCTGATAAGATCACTGCAATATCCGAGATGAAGGAACCTACCTCTGTGAAGCATCTGAAAAGCTTCTTACAGACGTGCTCATGGTTTAGGAAGTTCGTTCCAGGGTTCGCTCAAGTTGCCCAGGCGCTGACTATGCTTACCAGAAAAGATCAGTCATGGTTGTGGGGAGAAGCCCAGGTTAACGCGTTCAACGAACTGAAGAGGCTTCTTACCTCATCGCCGATACTTATTCAGCCAGATTACGCTCTTCCATTCGTCCTCAGAACAGATGCCAGCAGCTATGCCCTGGGTGCCGCTTTACTGCAGGGGGAGACAATCCGCGAAGAACGACCCATTGCATATGCCAGTCGCCTTCTTACAGCGGCCGAGCGAAATTACTCAACAACCGAACGGGAAGCTCTTGCGGTCGTGTGGGCAGTTGAGAAATTCTGAGGTTTCATTGATGGACACTCTGTGCGTGTGGCTAGTGACCATCAACCTCTAAAATGGTTACTCACCTTGAAGTCGCCAACTGGAAGACTGGTCCGCTGGGCGATGAAGCTCCAATCTTTTGATCTTCAAGTGGATTATACACCTGGAAAAGCTAAAGTTATTGCTGATTCCCTAAGTCGCCCTCCGTGCGAAGAAGTAGCTCGTGATTCTTGCGGAGTCTGTACTGTGATCATCGAAACGCCGCGATGGGAAGCCACTGCTCTGCGTGACGATCAGCTCGCCGATCCAGAAGTAGCGAAGATCATAAATGGTCTAGAAGGGAAAGATGAATTAGAGAATAACAGGTGGTCTGAAAGAGGTTACCATATGTGTAAAGGAGTCCTGTACCGCTATACGAATGTTGACACTGAAGAGCCGCAACTTGTTATACCAGAAAAAAGAAGAAAACAAGTCATGATAGAATGCCATGATGCTGTTACCTCAGGTCACGGCGGTGTGGACAGAACTCTGCATCGTATTTCGAGAAGGTTCTACTTCCCTGGCATGCGTCGTTATGTTGCTGACTACCTAAAAACATGCATCGATTGCCAGAGGTTTAAGCCATCGAATGTGAAACCTACGGGATTGCTGCAAACTCCCGTCCCAGCCCAAAGATTTGAAGTTTTGGCTGTCGATTTATTTGGACCGCTTCCGAAGGGTGCCAATGGAGAGAGATGGGTGCTAATCGTAGAGGACACCGCAAGCAAATGGGTGGAACCATTCTCTCTCGTCGAAGCCACTGCTGAAATATGTGCCAAAACACTAATTGAGGAAATCTTCTTACGTTACGGGTTCCCTCGGCGTATCATTTCCGACAACGGAGTGCAGTTTGTCGCAGACGTGATGCAGAAGGCAATGTTTACTCTGAACGTGAATCAAAATCTCATTCCGTTGTACCATCCATCAAAGAAGGAGGCGTTGAAATAGAAAAGATCAGGAAGGCTAAAGATAGAAAAATTATAGTCGGGTGTAGGAATGAAAATGAAAGACAAAAAGTAAAGGATAGGCTGCGCAAGGTAGAGAATGAGTTGAGCGTAGCGGACGTTAAAAACAAAGATCCATTACTTATATTAAAGGATGTGATGGTTTGTAACAGTGATGAAGAAGTTAAAAGTGCCTTACGGAAACAAAATTTAGATATATTTAAAGACCTTACAAAAGATCATGATCGTTTCGAGATCATTTTTAAAAAGAAAGCTCGCAACAAACTCATACAGCATTTAATCTGCAGGGTCTCCCCAATAATTTGGACCCGCATGATAGAGGCAGAGTCCGTCCGTGTGGACATACAAAAGATCCGAGTGGCGGATCAATCGCCGCTCGTCCAGTGCTCAAATTGCCTGGGATACGGCCATACCAAACGGGTTTGTAAGGAGAAGTCCGAGGTATGTAGCCACTGTACCGGTCCCCATAAAAAAGCGGACTGCCCTAAATGGCTCGCAGGTGACATCCCGAAATGTTGCAATTGTGCACAGGCCAGGCTGGACCGGACTGAGCATAATGCATTCAGTCTGGACTGCCCGATAAGGCGTAAATGGGATGCACTGGCCAGAGCCATGACAACATATTGCTAAGGGCGTCCCAGGCAAAACAACGGCAAACAAACACTCACCCACCGGAGGATCATACTTAGTAGTGCAGGCTAATCTGCAGCGGAAAGAGCTCGCTACAAACGAGCTCATAATGGAGATCACCAACAAAAATATAGCCATAGCGCTGCTCCAGGAACCGTATGTGGGGGGTATCAAAAGAATGAAGAACTACAGGGGAGTGAGAATCTTCCAAAACACTAGCCCGGGAGACGGGACGGTCAAAGCGGCTATTGCCGTCTTTGACCAAGACTTAGAAATCATACAGTGCCCGTCTCTCACTACCAATAACATCGTGGTGGTGAAAGTTCGAACTACGGCATGGGAGATCACCCTGTGTTCCTTCTACTTTGAACCCGATCAACCCATAGAACGGTATCTCGAGCAGCTTAAAAAGATATATAATGAGCTAGGCCCAAAAACACTCATAATGGGCGGTGACTCCAACGCAAAAAGTACCTGGTGGGGGAGTGAACTTGTTGACCATAGGGGCAAAGACATGGCCGGAACTCTGGCAGAAATGAACTTGCAGGTGCTCAACGACGGAGATACTCCGACCTTCGACACAGTGAGGGGTGGCAGGAGAATAACCAGCCACGTAGACCTCACTGCGTGCACGGAGGATCTGCTCAACCTCGTGGAGGGGTGGAAGGTAGCGCCTGATCTCACGAGTTCGGACCACAATGGTATAGTCTTCAAAATTAATCTGCAGAAAACGAAAGGTATTTTAATCAATAGAACAACTAGAAAATACAACACAAAGAAGGCCAATTGGGAGCAGTTTCATGAGAAACTGACCCATTTAATGCTGGAAAACCAATTAAACAAAACAGAAATAGACCGAATAAGTAATAAAACAGAACTCGACGCACTTACAAAGAGTTTAATAGAGCAGATAATTCATACTAGTAATGGTACCATACCCATTAAGAAAAATATTCAAAGGCCAAACTTACCATGGTGGAACGAAAAACTCGAGGGGATGAAGCGCTGCGTAGCCACGAGGAAGCGTAGGATCCGATGTGCGGCACCCGTTCGAAGGGCGAAAGTCGTCGTCGAGTATCTGCAAGCCAAAAACGAATACGAGCTTGAGGCAAAAAAGGCACAAATAGACAGCTGGAAAGATTTCTGTGGAAAACAGGATAAGGAAGGTGTATGGGAAGGTATATACAGAGTCATTAGGCAAACGACAAGACGGCAAGAAGACCTGCCACTTGTAAAAGACGGGGTGTGTTTAGACCCCGCTGACTCTGCCAAAACCCTAGCGGAGACCTTCTATCCGGACGATCTTGAAACTGGCGATAACCCGAGCCATAGGCATACGCGAGCACTGGCGAACCGCGTAAACGATGGTGTCCATGATGAAGTTCATGACCCACCGTTTACGATGGGTGAGCTTAAAGCCGCAGTGGAAAGTTTCAACCCGAAGAAGGCCCCCGGTGGGGACGGCCTTACAGCTGATATATGTAGCCGGGTGGTAGCTAAAGATCCAGAACTCCACCTGGCTCTGATGAACAAATGTCTCAGACTGGGCCACTTTCCAACCATATGGAAAGAAGCTACAGTCGGCAATTAAAGTCAGACTGGTTGAAGAGGGGTGCCCCGTAAATCTGAGGCGAATCATGGACAGCTATCTGCAGGACCGTAAGGTCAGGTATGCTGGACATGAATACATCAAAAACACCCAGAAAGGGTGTGTGCAGGGCTCCATAGGGGGCCCAATTCTCTGGAACCTCCTTCTTGACCCGTTACTAAAGAATTTAGAAAAAAGAGGCTATGACTGCCAGGCATTCGCAGACGATGTTGTGATGGTGTTTGTTGGGAGCACGGCGCTGGAGGTAGAAAGCCGTGCCAACGCAGCCCTTTCGCTGGTTCGGTCGTGGGGCGTCGAAAATAAGTTAAACTTTGCTCCGCATAAAACTAAAGCGATGTTGCTTACAAGGAAACTTAAATTCGACGTCCCGCGGCTGACCATGGGGGAGGTGGAGATTGGCATGGAAAAGGAGATAAAGATATTGGGGCTCACAATAGACCATAAATTGACATTTAATAGCCATTCCTCGAACATCTGTAGGAAGGCTATTAACATCTATAAACAACTGTCAAGAGCCGCCAAAGTAAGTTGGGGACTCCATCCGGAGGTCGTACGTGTCATATACACGGCCACGGTGGAGCCCATTGTCTCTTATGCCGCCAGCGCATGGGCCCCAGCAACTAATAAACTCGGAGTGCAAAAACAGCTAAATGCAGTCCAAAGGGGTTTCGCCCAAAAGTTGTGTGGAGCCTACCGCACCGTCTCGCTGAACTCAGCGCTGGCGCTGACTGGGCTTCTGCCTCTCGACATTCGCATACGCGAAGCCGCATCATTGTATGAGGCGAAGAGAGGAGTACCCCAGCCAGTGCTAGGAGGCGGTGAGGTGGAAAGAAAAATGGCCTACAGCTTAGCCCCGCATCCTGCTGGACATATGGACATGAACTTCATAAGTCTGGTGGACCAACAAGAAGTGGATACCCACGTTTACCATGCGGTACAATTTTACACCGACGGCAGCAAGATTGAGGGCAAGGTGGGTGCCGCATTGTCTGTAAGAAGCAATGAGGCCGAAACTAAAGCCATCAAACTTAAACTACCGTCGTACTGCACAGTCTACCAGGCAGAACTTCTGGCCATATGTCAAGCAACACGAATGATATTACGGCAGGATGAAATGAGTTTCGCCATCATAAGCGACTCACGCTCTGCCCTCGAGACAGTTGTCAATTCCCACTCCATGCACCCCTTAGCTGTTGAAAGTAGAAGTAATATTTATAAGAGCAGACTCCAGAACAAGGAAGTCTCCCTGTTCTGGATCAAAGCACACGCGGGACTTATAGGGAATGAACGTGCTGACCACCTAGCAAAAGAGGCCGCCCTCAAACTGAAGAGGAAACCAGACTATGACCAGTGTCCGGTTTCATACGTCAAGTCAAGAGGTGCATCCGAACGGAGTCCCTTGACGAGTGGAACCGGCGCTATCAGTCAGGTGAGACAGCGGTCGTTACACGAATGTTCTTCCCGGATGTAATAAAAGCCCATAAAATTGCTCGAGAAATCAAACCAGCTGGTATAATCACCCAGGTTTTGACGGGGCACGGTGGTTTTTCAGGTTATCTGCACCGTTTTAAGTGTAAGGATACCCCATCGTGCATCTGCGAACCTGGAGTAGACGAAACTGTTGCACACATCCTCTTTGAATGTCCCGTGACAGCGGGAGTGCGATTTGACACTGAGCAGGCTCTTGACTGCGAAATAAGTAAAGTAAATGTCGGAAAACTAGTCGCAGATAGGAAATTAAGAAATGTTTTTATTAATTATTGTATTAAGACTGCAAGCCAAGTGATAGCAAGGAACAGGCAGTGTTGAGTGTCTACTTTGCAAGTATACGCCATCAACACTGCAAGTTTGATTTTAAGAGTGTGCTTGCAGTCAAAAGTTTGTTATTATTATGGTTAAAATAAAAATTGATTATTGTAAAATATAAGAGAGCCTGCATTTAATGTAACTCGACATTGTGTAATACTTGTTAGCTGACAAATGAAACGTCTAGAAATCAGACTTTGTAATAATGTTTTAATAATTACGATAAGGTATTTTAATAAATATATATATGTGAACATGTTTTTATTATAAATGTTAATAAAATTCTCTGATTACGTCAGAGGCGACACGCGGGCCGGGCCATTAAGCGCCCGGACAAAAAAAAAAATAAAAAATAAAAAATAAAAAAAACACACCTGGCAGTACGGAGATTAACATTGGTAATGTACCTCTTTCTTGTTTAATTGACACTGGTGCTGAATGTTCCCTTATTTCGCAAAAAGCAGCCGGATCTGTCCCTGGTAAACGCATTACTAAAGTGCTTAAGTTGCGTAGTATCACAAATCAACCATTGATATCTAATGAGGTTATTCATACTGTAGCTAGTTTAAACGGAGTATCTTTTGACGTCAGCTTACACGTTGTAGAAAAATTACCATATTCTGTGATCCTTGGTATAGACACTTTAAAAACACCCGGTCTTAAAATTACTATTACGACAAATGGAAAAGCCATTGACAGGGAACTAAACATAATATGCTATATTTCCTCTCCTAATTCTTTTGAATCTATTGACACTGATTTAACTGACAATTACCGGACTCAACTCAATGAGATACTTGATAGGCATAAAGATAGTTTTGGCATGAATAACTCTATTCGCAAAATAACAACTGGAAACTTGTTAATTCGATTGAAAGATACCAATCGCATAGTTCAAAGACGACCATACAGATTAGCTCCCGTCGAACGAAAAAAGGTCAAAGAAATGATTGAAGACCTAAAAAGTAAAGGTATCGTTAGAGATAGCTGTTCTCCATATTCTAGCCCCATTCTTCTAGTAAAAAAGAAAAATGGTACAGATCGTCTGTGTTGATTATAGAGAATTGAACATGAATACCGTAAGAGACAATTACCCCCTACCTTTGATACAAGATCAAATTGATAAGCTAGGAAAAGCCAAATATTTTACAAGTCTAGATATGGAATCCGGCTTTCACCAAATTCCCATTGAGGAGCAGTCAATAGAAAAACCAGCTTTCGTGACACCCGATGGTCAGTTTGAATATTTGACAATGCCTTTTGGATTATGCAATGCCCCTTCCGTATACCAGCGAGCAATCAATAAAGCTCTTGGAGACTATAAAGATTCAATCGCTCTTGTTTATATGGATGATGTCCTTATTCCTTCAGAAACTATAGAAGAAGGTCTGAACCATTTAGATCTAGTTCTCGAACGATTATCTGCTGCAGGTTTCTCACTTAACATTTCCAAATGCAAATTTTTGAAGAATTCTGTTGAATACTTAGGAAACATTATTTCTAACGGTGAAGTTAAACCTAGCCCTAATAAGATTAACGTTCTTGTTAACTCTCAACCTCCAACATGCGTTAAGCAGTTGCGACAATTTAATGGACTAGCTAGTTACTTCCGTCGTTTCATCCCCAATTTCTCTCAGAAAATGGCACCCCTCTATCAATTAACAAAAAAAGATAGCACCTGGGAATGGACCAAAGCACACGAAAATATAAGGCAAGAAATAATTACCTACTTAACATCAGAGCCAATACTGTCTATATTTAATGATGAATTACCTATCGAAGTTCACACAGATGCTAGTTCTCTCGGTTACGGAGCAATGCTAATTCAAATTGAAAATTCCCGTCGCAAAGTTATTTCTTATTACAGTGTCCGTACAACCGAACCAGAATCCAAATATCATTCTTATGAACTAGAAACTCTGGCAGTTGTAAAAGCTTTAAAACATTTTAGGAATTTTCTGTTTGGTAGACAATTCACGGTAGTCACTGACTGCAACGCTCTTAAGGCAAGTCGAACAAAAAAGGAACTGACACCACGAGTGCATAGATGGTGGTCATTTTTACAAAGTTTTGAATTCGACATTAAATACAGAAAAGGTGAAGAAATGACACATGTGGATTTTTTGAGTAGAAATTCTCTTGTTAATATGCTATCCAAAGATTTATCTTGGATTGTAGTGGAACAGAAAAGAGACTTTGATTTAAATAAAATAAGAGAATCAATAATTAACAACGAAGACCATGATAAAAAATACTCAATGAAAAATGATATCTTATACATAAAAATTCAAAATGAGAAAGGAAACTCATGTAATAGAATAATTATACCAGATGCTCTAGTACGTAATCTTATAAATGAATACCACCACACCCTTTTACACGCTGGTTGGGAACGAACTTTACATAAAATCAGAGAACAATTTTGGTTCAAGAATATGTCGAAAAGAGTCCGTAAATTTTGCGATAATTGTTTAAACTGTAAAGTCGGTAAAGAATCATCAGGTAAAAAGCAAATAAATTTACATCCGATCGACAAAATGAACGGCCCTTTTCACACAATTCACGTTGATTTGATTGGAAATTTAACAGGAGGTACGCAAAAAGCTTACGCATTTCTTGCAATTGATGCTTATACTAAATTTGTCATCATCCACCCACTTAAAGATAAGACCTCAAGTCTCATTCTTAAATCTATCCAAGAAGTAATCAATCTTTTTGGTACCCCCAAACGCATTATTTCAGATAGAGAACCAGCTATAATGGGGAAGGAAATTCAGGAACTATTTACATCTGGGGGCATTGAACATCATGCTATCGCCAAAGGGGTACCACGAGGAAATGGTCAAGTTGAACGTTTAATGCGTACCATTAAAGATCACCTTAGTGCCACAGCTCAATCTCAAAAAAGGTCTTGGGTTACAAAGTTAGGCGAGCTTCAACTCTCTATTAATTGCACAAAATCTAAAGCGACGGGATATTCCCCTTTAGAATTATTAATTGTTAAAATTTGCGCTCCACCCGGTATTGCACAATTTACACAATTACTTGAAACGAATACTAACCGTGATGAAATTCGCAAAGAAGCTGAAATCAGAATGACCGAACAGTCCCACAAAAATAGAGATCGTTTTAATGAAAAATGTGCGACAGTTATTTCTTTCAAATTAAACGACTTCGTCCTGTGCAACGATACCCAATGGTCAAAAAATAAACTAGGTCCCAAATATTTAGGGCCTTACCAAATTATTAAATTGCTTGAAAATGATCGTTATGAAGTGAAAAATTTAAGAAATAATAATGTTACAGTTGTATCACACGAACATGTCAGACCAGTACCAAACCCTAATTTAGATAACCGTGATAGCATTACCGAATCAGAAGATGAACATCAATAGCCACTTGTCTGTACGGATCATGATTGTGGTTTAGTCTGACAACTGGGCAGAATAATGTTAAAATATGAGTGCCACTTGTCTGCACGGATCACGTCAATAAGTGATTTAGTCTGACAACTGGGCCGAATAAGATTAAATTTGTCACTTGTCTGTACGGATCACGTCAGTGATTTAGTCTGGCAACTGGACAAAATATATACATTTTGTGCGCCACTTATCTGTACGGATCACTTAAGTGATTTAGTCTGATAACTGGGCGACTGAAATATTTCAATAATTGAGTGACGATATATTCCTTTACATTTACTTATTTTATTGCACCATAACCAAGAAAATAATTTGTTTTAAAAACAATAAGTATTAATCTGCTCTCTTGTTCCCAGATTGAATATATCTCCGCTCAGAGCACGAGCTTTTAATCAGAAAGGCCGTGATAGCGTCTTATTAAATAAAATCAAACATTAGCATAGAAATGATTTATAAAGGAATTTTGAATGTTTGATGAATGGTTTGTTTGAACTAATGATAGTAATTAAAATAATAATTGTAATTTATTCAAATCAATTTTGTAAATACTTAATCATAATTAATTAGCTAGATTAATTTATTCGATTGTAATATAAGTCGATTAAAAAGTATTTTGATCGACTATGATCGATATACTACGCTCCCCTACCTCCCTACCATACCCTACCCACTCCTGTAACTTGTTTTGATCGGCTTATAAAACTGTCGGGCTGTCTGCAGTTTGATTCATTCGTGTTCGAATTCTAGTGGAATAAACACCCCTTGAAAACTACTCCGTCGTATTTATTCATGGATCGTCACCACGTCACACCATTAAAAATAAATTAGGCACTTAATACATCGAAACTTTACTACTAATATTTTTAACCTAATACTTTTCTTGCTTAACCTAATACATTAAAATAAAATAAATCTAATAAAATATTAGTAAATCTAAATCCGACCCCTGCAAATAACTAAAGTACCAAAACTGTCAAACAGGATTTCAGGGAAGTAAAATGTTGTATTATTTAAATAAACTTAGATGAATTTGCTGGGTATCATACGTATTCCTAAAATATACACGTAAAACTAACGCTTAATGTTTAAATTTATCTAAATTAAGTATGAATAGTAACTAAACAAAACTTTATTCACGACGTTATTTTGCTTCACAATACTTACCTAACTTGAACCAAGTGTTCAATGGTCACACCAAATAATATATTTAGGGAGGCAACATTAATATTTTAAAGTTTCTGATTGGTTAATTATCAAATTGAAGAGTTTCAATTTATTGTATTATTGTTAGAAATAAATTGCAAATTATAAATATGATTTTAAAAACATGAAAAAAAATATTTGAAAAGAATAAATATATATTAAAATTACTAGACTTTTCTGGGCTAGAATTTAAAATAAATTTAAATTCGCCGCGAATATTGGACTTCTTTTAGTCTGTGCTAACATTTCTCAATTTTGAATTCATTTTTGATATTACGTAATACGTTGTATTCCCTAATCCCTAGTTTGTGTTTTTAATTATTCAATCTTGAATGTGCTCTAGTTGTTTTATTTTCTTATCCTATATGATATATATCTTATTATATGTTTTAAAAAACCATTGTGAGTTCTGACTATGATAACGTAAGAAATTACATGACAGTTTTCTATACGGAAATTAATACAATGTCAATTACATAAAAATCAAAATTGTGATTTCATATGCAATTTGGTTAGTAATTTTTTCACATACATTAGTGGTGCAAAGACATAAATAATATATTAAGTGGACGCAGAAAAGACAGTGATAGTGATACAGTTAAAATTTACCTAGTCAATATTTTAAGAATAGACGAAAAAATAAAATAATAATTAGTATGTACCTACACATTGTTTTATTTAAAATCCTACATAATAACGTCACGTCAATTTTAGCTATAGGGATACTTATTTGTCTTGCAAATCATTGCAACGGAATAAAGTATTATTCCCATTTTTTTTCATCATTAGCTAAAATTTTTTTTTTTTTTTTTTTTTATGGCAATCATCCCAGTTTGGGATATTTCTGCCAGTGTCACGTCAAATTTTAGCAAAACAACAAGCGAAGCGAATAAGATATAAATTTAGAAGAGAAGATAGAAAGATCAGAAGAATAGCTAATAAATAAAGGAATAATTAGGAAAAAGAAACTAGTGCTAATAGATAATTATACCTACTTATATAAGTTTAAAGATAAAGACTAAAGCCAACACATTAAAGTATTTATAAACAATATTAATTACTAATAGGACAGAGAACATATTATAATTTAATTTTGTTATATTTAAGAAAAGTTGCCAAACATTGAAAAATTTTAGGGTCCCTAGACTGCAAAAGGATGGACATTTTGGAAGGGAAGGGGATGTTAAAAGAAGACAGAGAATTTAGAAAAAGAGAATGATCATAGTTTGGACATTGGAAAAAAATGTGATCTAAATTACCTTCCTCAAGGCCACACTCACAAAGGGAAGAGTCTTTAATGCGTAATTTAGCAAGGTGAACCGGAGAGCAGCAGTGGCCGATCCTCAACCGAATAATCGATGAAGAAGAGAATTTATCAAGGTGGATTTTCGAGAACCATGGTTTACTAGGAATATTCGGTTGGAGAGCAGCAAAAGCCGCTCCACAAGACAAACCAGTTTTTTTCCAATGTGCAGACCATGAATGATAGAGGGAAGAATAAGGAAGAGAAACCAAATCATGAGGATAGTTTTTAAAAGGAACTTTGTCACCGCACACTACCGCATCTTTAGCAGCTTGATCAGCCCGTTCGTTGCCCACAATCCCAGAGTGTCCTGGAATCCACACCAAGCAAACTTCAAGACTCTTTGAAGAACATTCTAGTAGGGCTTCCTTAATTTCAAAAATGAGATGATTTTTGGAGTGGAATGGATTGCCAGATAGAGCTTGGAGGGCGCTACGGGAGTCGGAAAAAATAAGACAACGTTTTAATTTGAACATAAGACAGTACCTGATTCCCTCCAACAGGGCCAAGCATTCCCCAGTAAAGACTGTTGTTTCGGGAGGACTTTTAATTTTTTGAACGATGTTAAATTGAGAGTGATAAACACTCATTCCTACGCAACCCACAGGAGAAAGTTTAGAAGCATCGCTAAAGATTGAGTGCCAACCTTGCCAATCCCTTTTCAAGAGACCACGGAAATACTCATTAGCATGATGGTCACGTTTAATGATGTCGAAATCAAGGATAATACGAGGTTGGGAGATGATTGTGTCGTAGTTGAAGGAGAATGGAGGAAGTTTAGGAAACTTGTGAGTGGGATCTTTAATGGAGCGTAAACGCTGATGGCTAACAACCAGACATGGAGGAAGTTTATTACGCCAGAAACGGGAAGAGCTATAGTATTTATGAAGAAGTTGAAGTTTTGAAAAAATAGGGTGGAGGGAGAATTGAACACAGCGAAACAGGAATCGGTCAGATAAGAATTGACGTCTTAGATGTAGAGGGGGGTCAACGCATTCAACTTGGAGAGCATTTACGGGGCTAGATTTCATAGCTCCACAAATAATTCGGAGGGCTTTAGATTGAATTAAGTCCAGCCTTTTAAGACCATATAGATTACCCGGAACCAATAAGAATGTGCCATAATCAAGGTTGCTGCGGATAATCGCATTGTAAAGTAACCTCAGAGAGAAAGGATGGGCACCCCACCAAACACCCGATAAACATCTGAGAATATTTAGATTTCTCTCACACTTAGTGACAATAGAATTAAAGTGATCAAAGCCTGATAGTTTTGAATCCAGAGTTACACCCAGAAACCTAACAGAGGGGGAAATTTCAAGATTATAGCCGTTAATATTTATAAAGATATCGGGAATTTTTCTTTTCCTAGTGAAAATTACAACCTTACACTTAGAAGGTGAAAGGTCTAAACCATGACTAGAGAGCCATGAGTTAAGACAATCAACTCCGTGAGAGATGGTGTTAGCTGCAGAGACAATATCAGTATTAGCAGAATACAAAACAATGTCATCGGCATATTGTAGGATACGGCAAGAGCCCACAGATGAATCTAAGTCAGAAGTATATACGTTATAAAGAAGGGGGCTGAGTACAGAACCTTGAGGTAAGCCCTTCCAGATAAGCCTAGAAGGGGAAACTGTAATATCATTGCACCTAAAGATGATGTGCCTTTCCGATAGCATATTAATAATGATACTACACAACTTACCTGGAAGAGACAGCTTAAAGAGCTTATCCCTGAGGAGGGGGAGCTGAACGTTGTCATAAGCAGCTGAAACGTCCAAGAAAGCTGCAACTATAGATTCATTACGGGTAAACGAGAGACGAATATCAGAAGTGATTATAGACAGGCTGTCTATGGTGCTATGACCCTTACGAAAACCATATTGAGATTTAGAGAGGAGGTTGTTCGATTCTAAAAACCATTCAATCCTATTTTTAATAAGATGCCCTAGGATTTTAGCGCAAACTGATGAGAGAGCAATAGGACGATATGATCTAGGGTCTTCAGCATCCTTACCAGGCTTGAGGATTGGGATTATCAGTTGGGTTTTCCAAGCAGAGGGAACCTCACCTTTATCAAATATAACATTAACTAGTTTAAGATAGTAATTTAGAATATTGTCACCAGCATTAGAAAAGAAGGAATAGGGTATACCGTCTTGACCTGGGGCCGAATCTTTAACGGAGGAGAGGACATTTTTTAATTCAATCATGCTAAAAGGGAGGTCTAACTGATGAGAACATGGAGGAGAAGAGAGGGTCGGGAGTTCGGAAAAAATTGGAGCAAATTGAGGGGCTAATAAATCCATGTAGCTTATAGCCCACGAGTGGGAGGCCGGGCAAGAGCGGGCTTGGGAAACACGGGACTTACGGAAATTTTTAATACTTCTCCATACCATGGAGGAAGGAGAATGCGGGTTTAAGGAGGAACAAAACAATTTCCAACCCTCTTTTTTTTTGCATCGAAACAATAATTTCGACTTAGCAATTGCTTTATTGAGTTCAATATAATTCGAAATCGTTACATTTTGGTTGTAGGTGGAAACCGCGTTGTTCCTATTTTTAATAGCCTCCGAGCATTCTTTATCCCACCATGGAGGAGAAGCAATTTTATCACAAGCACTATTTTTAGTGCGAAAGGCCGCATCAGCAGCAGATAGAAACACTTGACTCAAGCAAGCTATACAGTTGGAAATGTTATTAACAGAGATATAAGGCAAGTTTATGCCAGCAGTATCAAGTGTAGAACGAAATGTCGCCCATCCGTCCTTGTCCAGAATATATTTCAATAATGGTTTAGCAGCAGGAGGTTTGCTGGATGACATCAAGGGAAAGTCTATAATTAAGGGGAAGTGATCACTGCCAAAGGTGTTGTTAAGAACGCTCCAAGAAAGGGAGCTAGCCAAAACGGGGGAGCATAAAGTGATATCAACGGCGCTTGGCGCCTCGTCCGGACGGGGGCGACGTGTGGGGGAGCCTGTGTTGAGAATGCAGAGGTTGCATGAGTCAATAATGTTTAAAAGCTGGTCACCAAGACGATCCTGTTTGCCACAACCCCATACAGGGTGATGACAGTTAAAGTCACCCATAATTAAAATAGGAGGGGGGAGGAGTTCAATAAGTTCCCGAAGTTTGTTCAACAAACCACGAGAAGGGTAAGGAATATATAAAGATAGAAATGTAAAGTTCTGAGTACGGACAGCCACAGCATATAAATTAGAATAGGGACCCTTTGCTAGTGCCAAAGGGGTGAAATTTATATGGTCTTTTATAAATAACGCACAACCATCATGACCATCGTGTTTAGAGTCTAAAATAGCACAATAACCTTTAAGGTTAAAAATTGAGTTTGATTTAAGCCAAGTCTCAGATATGGCTACTAAAAAAGGTTTATATTTGTTGATTAGGAAAATTAAATCATGTTTTTTTATTTAAAATACTTCTAGAGTTCCATTGAAGTATTACTTGATCCATTATGTATAAGGGAAGATAGGACAGAATTCAAAAGAGGAGCAGCGGAGGACATCAAAGAAGATTGGGGAGAAGAGAAAACTTATAAGACTGACTTTAAAAGATTAATTAAATCCAAGATTAATTTTTCATTGTTAGCTAGAGTGGGGGCGTTTTGTAGGGCACTGCCATTAGGGAGCAGTGAGGGAGGGGATCGAGTAATAGCGTTGTGGGCATTTTTATCATATCCGGGGTGGAGAGTGGGACATGGGCGAGGTGATGAGTAAACAGTTTTAGTATAAGAAGTTGATTGTTTGGGGTGATTTGGAGAAATACTAGCAGCAACGTTAGCGTAAGATGATTTAGATTGAGCGTGGAGTTTAGAGGCCTCAGCGTACGAAATGTTTTCAGTGGCCATAGTACTTTTAATATTACATTGTCTGTTATATTCTGGGCAGGACTTGCTGGTCGCTAAATGGTTATTAAATGGGCCAGGGGGGCTAATTATACAAGTAGGAACATCTTCAGGGGCTGAGCAATTATCTCCTGCATGGCCCTTACCACAACGAAAGCATCGGGGGCTCGAACGACATTTAT
This sequence comes from Helleia helle, assembly GCA_963853865.1. Classification (NCBI taxonomy): domain Eukaryota; kingdom Metazoa; phylum Arthropoda; class Insecta; order Lepidoptera; family Lycaenidae; genus Helleia; species Helleia helle. Next base: position 18,476,471 of record OY971423.1, on the reverse strand, counting down.
CCTTAGTATGCCCATACCTACAGCAATGAAAGCATTGAATAGTAGGATATGTATATTGTTCAACTGAGAGAGACGTGAAGCATAGGAATATCTTATTAGGGAGAACCTGACCATCAAATGTAATGAGAACTGTTTCAGAAGGGACCCACTGGAAGGAGCCATCGGAGGTATGCTTTTTATAATTAAACCTACGAACTTTTAATGGTCTGCCACAGCCTACGGGGACCTTAATAAGTTCTATTAGATCTTCGGGGGTAAGATCGTTTGGGACACCTTTTACTATACCCATTCTTGTAACATTAAATGTAGGGATGAAAGCCTTGTATTTATGGGAAGATAGAGTAGGGGATTCGATAAATTTGTTAGCGTCAGAAACTGAATAGAAATTTATTGAAATACGGTTCCTACCGATGCTCTTCAAAGAGCCCTCGATTACATTAGGAAATTCACGGATTCTCCTATGTAAAAATCTCCCAAAATTAACTGGATGTAAGGTAGTGCCAGAATTAAGAGACTCTTCAGAATGCTGGACATGCACAATGAAGGGCCCCTCATCGTTTATATCATATACTCGCCTGCCAATAGGGGTAAATATCTCCTGGGATTGTGAGTTGACGGACTGGGATGCTTGAGGAACTGGGGCATCGATAATGAGTGCTGCATGAGGGGCTGCAAGAGCTGTAATAACAGCTGGGATCTGCGAAGGCAAAGATGAAAAATTATTAGGCGGAGTCCGCTGACCAGCAAGGATGACAGTGTCCGGAATGCTTTGCGAACAAGAGGAAGAGCGTGAGCGCTCACTATTACCTGAGCAATTATTTTCAAAGGATGATTGTTTTTTTTACGTTTGTATCTTTTCTCTCGTCTCCCCTCCTTAAAACGGCCTCTCCCAATATCCATTTCATCCTCGTTACCTATGCTTACATAGGCTGCCGGGGATGAAGGTGGAATGAAAGCACCACCGCCCGGCAAGCCGGGCGGGGGGATTCCGTCCATCAGCTAATACAAGACAGGGATATTAATAAATTCAAGAAACCAAAGTAAATAAGGAAAGGACAGATAAATAAAATAAGCTAAAGTTCTGATCTAAATTAGGAAAATAATAATAAAATTAAATTTTCAAACCAAAACGACAACCGACGCGTTTGACGTTCGACCTTTTTTTTCTTAGCTAAAATTGTTTAAATATCTTATAATATTGCATATATAATGATCGTGTGATTGACTTTTAGTGCTGTAATATCGTGTTAGATGGAATTGGCGGCATTATTTTAAGATACGCTGTGTCATAAACATATAATATATATTCTAAGTCTATGCGCTGTGTAATGTATTCCATCTCATTCTTTTACACTTTCAATCTTACGGATTTATATGTTTGTCTCTTTCTACGTAACGCCTCAACTTTTGTGTTACACTTGATTTTACTCCTCATAAAATTTCCGTACCGGGCCGTATAACTCAAATCGTTTCTTTGTTGATTGGTAATCTCAGATTATACAAACTCTTTTGATGTCAACTACGATCTGTTTGGTTTTTAAGTATGTATTATATTTTGAATTACATTCAAATAAATAGTTTTTCCGATTTGTTGTGTCTGAGTTTGAAGGTGATCCCATTAGCCACTTCTACCATTCTAGAGGTTATGGGCCCAGCAATATCTATATTTTAAAACCATTGAAAAAGAAACAGTTGAAGAAGTGGTAACAATAGTGTTGAGAATGAAGAGAGTGTAGAGGCAAATGAAGTGGTTTGTGAGGCAACGATTGAAGATGTGAGTTTTGTAGATGGCCTAAATGAAGAGGTTATGGAAGGTGGAGGAGGTTGTTGATGTTTTTTGGTGATGTGGAGGAGGAGTCCACATGCCGAGGAGGTTGTTGAAGTTTTTTGGTGATGCCGAGGAGGGTGTTGATGTTTTTGGTGATGCCAAGGAGGGTATTGATGTTTTTGGTGATGCTGATGAGGCAGGTGAAGGGGAAACGGAGGTTGTTGCCGAGGGTGTGGGTCCAAGGAGGAGTCCACCCGATTAATGGGTATTTGTCTGAGAAGTAAGTTGGCTCCAGTGAAAGGGAGAATTGGTTGAAGACTGTGGAAGAAGAGACATTTTCTTTGGAGAAGAGTGGCACATGGGAGTTGGTTGATGGGAAAGAAGCTGAAGGGAGATTGACTTAAGTGACTAGGTTTTTAAAGTGATTGGTGTCTTAAGATAGACGTTATTAAGACTTTTAGGTAATTTAGTTCTGAATTTTTTAGTGTAGGTAGTGCTAGTGTAAGGGGGTGTTAATAAAAGAGATTCGCGCAGTGGAAGCGTGTGTGGGAGGTTGTTATAAAGGGGGAAAGGATTTATTGTTTTGTTTATTAATTATATCAGAATTCAAAACGGTTTTTTTTTTGAGAGAAACTTTGTACAGAATTTTTGATATGACCTCTTCATTTATAGTGTATTGTGTTTTTCTTGTATTTTTGTGGTTTTAGTTATTAATATGTTTTGGTTTTTGTGGAGAGAGTGTATTATTGTTGTTTCATGATTAGTCGTTTGTTTGTTTATAATTTCTAAACTTTTTTGGGTTGTTCTGTACTTGTCTGGTGTTATGATGTATATCTGAGATTAAGGGGGTGTGTTGATTGGTAATCTCAGATTATACAAACTCTTTTGATGTCAACTACGATCTGTATTTATTATTATTGGTTTTTAAGTATGTATTATATTTTGAATTACTTTAAATTTGGAATGTCAGTTTTTAGATATAAAAGATGGATTGTGTAATATTTTATAATTCTGTTAAAATCAATTAAAGAAGTAACATGTTTAGTTATCTGATATAATTTTTGTATTCTCTATAAATTTCATAATGATCATATTTAATAAAAATATAAATTCTAAATGTTAATATTCAAATAAATAGTTTTTCTGATTTGTTGTGTCTGAGTTTGAAGGTGAACCCACCAGCCACATCTACCATTCAAGATTCTTAAGGAGTAAACTCCAATAAAATTTATAAATGTCAGACTAATGCATAATATCATCCTTCCACATCTCAACTGACATTGTCATTGTACATGTCGCGTAATAGTCCATCACGTTCGCACTCACTTTCTTTGATATTTCAGTTTCATTCTATCGCTATCCTCCTAAATTAGATTGCGCCTTATATGGATAGGTGGACGAATTCATGTGCACATATTAAATTTAGCAAAGTATTTTGGAATGCGCGTGTGCAAATCGTGTTAGTATTATCAGTTTAGTAGTGTGAGTTTGGAACCATATTTTTTCCGAGCTTTGTAAGAGAGTTATGTTTCCATACCTTTATTAATTCGTTGGGAGGACCGTTCTGGAGTGGTTTTCTTAGTTGGCGAATATTGTGGTGGACTGCTATGGGTGGATTCAATGGGGAATGATAGTTGATTGAAGGGGGCTAGAGTGGCGAAGCCGCGCTCCTTGGGGTTTCCCGCCATTTCTCCGTATTAAAGACCGAATATTGTATTTTGTATGGCTAATAGCCTAGTAGCTAATGCCTTTAAAATGAAAATAATAAAAAATAATCGACTGTCGACTGACGGCAGTGACAGCTTGGTGACAGCCACTGACAGCAAATTTGAAGTTTGAAGGCCAAAGCCTTGAAATTTGAAAATTGAAATTGTCTCCAAGCGCAATTTCAAAACTCCAGTTTCATAATTTATTGCAATTGCAGTTAGGCGTTAGCATTCATAGTTACCTAACCGTAAAAGAAGCACGTATTTTTATATCATTATATTGATAGCTTGGAATAAGAATCAGTATTTACTTTCATAGGACGACGTTGAGGTTTAAATTCTTCTTTAGAAGAACTATTCACTCAGGTGGATATTGATCTCGTATGTATTATTTGTTTTTAATAATTATATTATTAAACTAATTTTAAATTTCAGCTATGAATCTATTATCAAATGTTAGTGATATGCCGGAATTAAATAAGCCAAATGTGCATATAAGGGACAAACAAGATCTCTTAAAGAAGATAAATCAAATAATATCAGATGGGCATAGCAAATTACAAATAGTAACAGATTTTGATCACACACTTACGAGGCATAATATGGACAATGGAAACATAGTTCTTACTAGTTTTGGTAAATATCTACATACATTATTTTTTTACTTTCCTGTGATTTTAAATATATTCAGAGTGGCTTATGACTGATTATTAAAGTTTTCAATTTTTTTTTCATTGATATCTTAATATATTTATGTAAGACATCACCATGGCAATCATCATCAAGTACATATTTTCTAATTTGTTTATTGTTTTACTTAATTTATGAACCGACTATCCGTTTGCCCCCTCTTCTATAAAAAAATGATAAGTCACTCTTATTCTAATCCAAATTTTTTATTATTATATAGGTATACAACAATTAATAGGTTTAATTATTATTGTTAATTTGATTTATTCTTCAATGATCACAATGTAACACTCATTAAAATACAGTAGAACCTCTATAAGTCGAATATCAAGGGAGACGCCAAAAAATTCGAGTTAGAGTTTTCGACTTATGGAGGATTTCGAATTAGGCGGATTTTGATTCGACTTAAAGAGGTTAAGATTCATTAAGTTTACGTTTCACAGCACTTATGTTTCAACAATTTTATTTGTAAACTGTTGTACAAATTGATGTGTATTGCAGTAGAACTAAACTACTTCTGACAATATTTCACTCGACAACAAATGACTTGCTGCGCTAAAGTTCAAATAAAATCAAAAATTATAAAATTAAACACCCGACGCCAAGCAAGCAAACACGTGTTACTGTGTGTCATAAATTTGTGGTAATTCTATTAATATACTCCTTAATTGTTTTCTTTAAAAACGATTGTGTGCTTACACTGGCGGCAAATTTTTTAAGTCGGTAACTTAGTTTTGTTCGACCTATTTTTTTACAACCTCTACAACTCGATTATTTGAGATTTATTAATCTCTGTAATAAATCTCAAATAATCGAGTTGTAGAGGTTGTAAAATAAAACATTGTTTTGTTCGAGATACAGAGCTAAAATTTAATTTTTCGAGTTATAGAGGGAAAATATGTACCAAAATGGCTTGGAGGGGCTCACTGATTATTTCGACTAATAGAGGGTTGAAATTTCGAGATATGGAGGTTTTCGACTTATCGAGGTTCGACTTAACGAGGTTCTACTGTAATTCCAAGGGCATCTTGTATCAATGGTGTTAATTTTATTAATCCTCACTAATATTATAAAGAGGAAAGATTGTATTTTTGTATGTAACAAATATTACAAATAAATCAAAAATTACTGGACTGATAAATAAAAATATTTTGCCATTAGAAAGCTACTATCATTGAGTAACATAGTTTACGGCTGTAAATTATTAGTGAACATGAACAAAACTGCAGACATCAGCTTTTTTTTTTCTTTAACGCCGGGATATGTTCTGAGGCATCCCTCAGGGGAGTGGGTAGCAATCATCCATACAAATTTTCACTTCTATAATATTAGTAGGATATACTTGTATGCTCAAATTTCTGTACAACTTGATCTGGGCATGTTAAATTGGGTGCACTATTTTTGCACTAACAGCTAACTATTGAGTATATTAAAAAGGACTGCATTTGATAGGACAAATGTGTGAGTGAACTAGGAGATTGGAATAGATATGACTGGATTGAGACTCCAGTCATATCTATTCCACTATAAAAATATATATCATGTGGTAAAATAAGACAATAATGATGAAATACTTTGCTATAAGGAAAGTAATTCTTTAGTAATTGAATGCGACCTTGAGATTTTTCTAAGGCTAAATTTGTACTTTGAATACTAATGACTATAACAATTAAAGAACATTCTGATTATTTGGACTTAAGTCTGAAAAAATATAATATGTGATATATACAATTTGACTAGGCTGGGTTTAAGTTACTATAGAGTATTATGAATGCACATTGGGTGCTTTGCATAGGAAAATATTTTTGCTACGACACTCATAGCTAACATCAGCCCCAATCATACAAATTATGTGGTCTTGCACCTACCATGGTTCCAGCCTCGTCGTGGCGGTGGGGCTCAGTAGCCTAAGGTGAACCCAGCACCTTGAGCGAAGCAAATTGAGCCGAGGGAGTTGCTCTTTGTACCCCTCTTATAAGAAGAGAGGACAAAGGAGCAGACAATGTGCAAGGCAGCATTGATGGCACTCGGCGGGTTTTAGTGGGTAGAGTTGCGTCCACCTTACCAACTTTCGGGTGCAGCGTGTCCCATATACCCGCCTGGGGAGACCTACTCCCCGGCGGGATGTCTCAGTATTTCCCGGCATAAAAGAAAAAAAAAGAGGAGTCTAGCCACCTGATTTAAGCTGGGCTCTGTTTGATACCTGCACGCAGGCGGTCCGGCGGGTGTTAGTACACGCCGTGGTTTTCTTGGGCCGTTGGCCCTTTCCTCGCTGCACATTTGGTTTCGGCTGCACCCGGAATGACAAAGCAGCCTTATTTAGGGAGGCACTGCTTTCCCCGCTCAGCCGGAGAAATGGTGCCCTCAAAATGAGTCAATTGCATAAAAATTGTCCTGTTTGGAAAAAAATGTTTGTTATATTAAATTAGCTCTGAATAAAAATATGGCTGATTTAATATGATAATAATTTTAAATTTATTCATTCTACTGTTTTGACTATCAAGTATCATTAACTTGCAATTTTATCTGGGATTAATAAACAATAGAAAAATAATATTTCAAAAATATACCTTTTTTTATTCATTGGTACATGCAAAGCGATTTTCTCTGAGCGGCACCTTCAAGAAAAGAGCAGAGAACAGGTTTGTCAGCTCGGGAGCTCTATGGTTGGCGCTATGTACGCTCAGATGCACAAGTTTGTGAGACTACTTGGACTCCTGCATGACGATATGCAATGCTGCGTTGATGTAGACGTTGAACAGACAGACCTCCGTGTCACCTGTGGGTTGAAACAAGAATGTGTCGTAGCACTTACCTTGTTCGCCTTACACCTAGTCTGTAGTGGTAGTTAGAGAAGTTTCGCATAATGTTTTCAAAGGAGTTCGCATTGGCTTCCGCAGTCCGCACAGACGGCAGCCTTTTCAATTTGGCTAGACTTAGGCTCGCACTAGAGTGTCACATGCACTGATCACTGAGATCATGTATGCTGAAGACTTGTGCTTCGTGACAGAATCCCCAGACGGCCTGCAACAGCTGATGTCCGCATTTCACCAGATCTGCCGTAAATTTGGTCTGAAGATCAATGTCAATAAGACGGAGGTGATGACCCTGGACACACTCGGTCATGAGACACTGACCATAAAGCTTGTTGAGGATATGCTGAAGCAGGTGTATAAATTTCGCTATCTGGGGAACACTATAACATCCAAGTGTGACTTAGATACTGAGATAGACAGTAGGCTGGATTCCGCAGCTGCGGCATTCGGCAATCTGTTCTTCAAGGTCTTCTGCTAGCACGACCTTAAACTGGCCACAAAAATATCAGTTTATATGGCAATTGTGCTGCTAAACCTGATAACTCTGAGACATGGTGTGTGTACCGCCGTCACATTCGCACTCTCACATAGCGGCCAGAATGGTGCAGGATGGTGAACAGCCAAGCCAAGTTCGAGGTTCAGCGTAAAGCTGACTTGATACCGAACGCCAGTTGATGGCTCGCCGGCCTGCTGCCATTACGTAGCGCATCAGCGTCAAATTCCTGGTTAGGAGTCATAAGTGGTCGCCATGGCCGAACCCGTCGGACAGATCATTCTTCATATGGCCGTGTGATGCCGGTAGAGTAGAATTGCACCAACCCTTTCTTCTCGTGGGTATCGTAAGAGGGAGATTAAGGGAGTGTGAGAAAGTACTAATCCCTTGTAACTCTCACTGCGATATTCCATCTGTCTGAGTCTTTCTCCGGTCGTAACGATATCCGTTCCATTGGGTCCAGTAAGACAAGTACGAGTGTGTGCACCTGTGTCTCGCCGTACTCTTGTGAACCTTAATATATCCTGCAAACCTAACCGCTCCCGTGAATTGACTCCGAATCAGCGCCACATTCCCGGCTAGGAGTCTTAAGGTTACACAAGTCGCTAATCTTTCCATTCAAACGCAGAACAGTAATTAATGCAATGTTTGACGTTGACCATGAAAAACTAAGTATAATATAAATTGATCTCGTCGTTATCTATGTGTGTATGTACCCAAAATCGTAAAAAAATTATACATTTAAAAAATACAAGGTTCTAAACTTTCGTATTTCTACACTGATTTTAGCCCAACTTTGGGCGTTAATAAATAGTATACCGAGTACGAAAGCTCAAAAATAAAGCCCATACAAATATAGTTAAGTTATTCAAATGATAAAATAAATTTATTTTGAAAAGATACACTTATTAGTTTTTCTATAATAACTGTTTTGCTAAAAGGACATTTTCGGAATGAATCATTGTGCATTTCATTCTAGCACACATGTTCGCGCACTATGTCAGGTGAGATAGCAATTATTTTGTTAGAGTTCGCGCCATCGACTAGTTCAACCTTAAGTGGTCACCATTGCCGAAAACGGTCGGACAGATCATCATCATCTTCATATTATTATGTATGTTTGAGTAAAATAAAATAGGTATACTGTACAGGTATTTCTTTTATTATTTCATGTAAAATTTCTTTATACTGATTGCAGGTATGTTCCGAGAATGTCCCTCCATACCGCAACATTACAAAGACGAAGATAACAGATTGTCAGCCATCTACAAACCTATTGAGGTAGACCCAGTTATGGGCGTTGAAGAAAAAACAAGACACATGGTGGATTGGTATGTTGAAGCCCACAAACTTTTGAAGTAAGTTTATATTTAAAATACATTGCTTTTTATTACATTCACAATCTGCCCATTATCCACTGGACTGGAATTTCTTGTAGTGTTTGTGTCACTCAATACAATGCCTGGCTTTCAGTAGTCATATCCACACTAAAAAAGTATGATTGCCACATTGTTTTATGTTTCTATATATTATCATATCAAAATTATGTGTAATAAAGGAAAACATTGTCAAGAAATTATCAACCAAAAACTAAATAAGCACTTTTGTTTAGTTTTTATTGTAATACCTTAAAATAATCGAAATAAAATTGTCTTTTTCAGAGGTATGAAATTCCCCAGACATGAATTAGTTGAAATTAGCAAAAGAATGATAGATTGCTTCAGGTGAGACAAACTTTTGATTAATTATGTTATAATTTGAGACTTAAAACTATTGGATCCAGGTCCAGTTGTAAGAAAATGATATTTAAGGTTACACAAGTCGCTCATCTTTCTATACAAACGCAGAACAGTAATTACTACAATGTTTGACGTTGACCATCAAAAACTATAAATTGATCTATCTATTTATATCTATGTCTGCACCCAAAATCGTAAAAAATATACATTAAAAAAATACAAGCTTCTAAACTTTCGTATTTCAACACTAATTTTAGCCCACATTTGGGAAAAATAAATAGTATACGGATCACGAAAGCTCAAAAATAAAGCCCGTACAGACATAAGTACCTAGTTTAATTATTCAAAAGTTGAAATAAATTTATTTATTACCTACACTTAATACTTTTTCCATAATAACTGTTTTGCTAAAAGGTCATTTTAGGAATCAATCACTGTGCATTTCATTCTAGCACACATATCAGGTGAGATAGCATTCATTTAGTTAGAGTTCGCGCCGCGCCGTCGACTTTTTCAACCTTAGTAACCTGTAAATTACTTAGTAGTTTTTTGCCGCTACAGTCTCAGTGCAGTAGTCATCTGACTGGACACTAAATGCAGCAGTTATAGGTTAAAATTATATATACATATACATATATAATCTTATATTATATATAATACTAGTGGCCCCGACAGACGTTGTCCTGTACAAAATATTTTTTTTTGTGAATCTAAACCATTCTCGAATCCACTTGAACACACACAAAAAAAATCATCAAGATCGGTCCAACCGCTGAGAAGGAGTTCAGTGACATACACACGCACACAAGAAATATATATATAAAGATGTATGATGAATATGGATTGTGCTGGGACATACATTATATTTATGATATAACATTATGCCCTTTCTACTACCCCCTAACTTACAATAGGACTGGTGTAATAAAAACATAATCACATTTAAAATACCTTAAGAAAACATATTCCTATTAGAACCTTATAAGCATGCAAGGTTTGGTCTCTTTTACTCATTATGCAAAATGAAAGAGAGAACGATTATAGCGGTGTTTCGGCTTACAACTATATAGGGGTGAATTCACTTATGATGTCATTTAGTTCCATACGTGTTGTTTGGACTTGGAGTTACGTTGCTGACAACTTTTTTTTTCTTTTACGCCGGGAAATACTCTGAGGCATCTCGCGGGAGGGGGACTCACCAGGCGGGTATGTGGGACTCGCTGTGCCCGAAAGATAATGTGGACGCAGCTTTACCCACTAAAACCCGGCGTGTGCCTTTGGTGAGGTGCCCCAGAACTACTGAGCAAACAGGGCACCTCGACGGCTAGTCAGTCCCTCAAGAGACCGACACCACCTCCACAGAGGGGTCGTCCCGCACCAATGAACAACCCTCTCAACGTCGAGACAGTGCAATGGGGTGAGGTTTCCATCCTCGTCCCTTGTCCACCCTTGCTCTTTTATAAGGATTCCCCTCTTATAAGAGGGGTACAAAGAGCAGCTCCCTCGGTTCAATTTGCTTCGCCCAAAGTGCAGGGTTCACCTTAAGCTACTGAGCCCCACCGCCATGACAAGGCTTGAACCTTGGTGGGGTCGCTGATAACTAGGTTCATGTGGAGTGACTGTTGATATTTATTTAACAAATTGAAAAATTGTTATTATTATTTGCAAGCATCAGTCTTTAAATAAATTTAACTGTAAAAGACAAGTATAAATTAAATATTATATTGTATTGTAGGGATGGTGTGAAGGAGTTGATATTGTGGAGCCAGATCCAACAAGTTCCAGTGCTAGTGTTCTCGGCAGGACTTGGAGAGTGTGTGGTGGCTGCACTCACTTCTGCCAACTTCCTTCTACCTCATGTTAAGGTATTTGTTTTTTAATCTTGCTTATTTATTATTACCGGTGAGAGGGTTGTACTGTGCAGGACTCCCGTCTGCTTGGGTACCACCATCCTGCTTGTTTCTCCAGTCAAACAGTTTCACTGTGTTTCAGAGAAAAGGGCAGGACAGACAGTGTATTTACTGCCACAGAGACTTAACATCCTATGTCTAAGGATAGGCAACACATAAATAAGTTGTCTGAGTTCTAGTCTCAGGTTAACTTGTTGTTTAAACTTACCATCATGGCTTGGTCTGCCCGTTTGCTTTCACTATAAAAAAAAAAATGCTGCGAGTGTTATCGTCAATAAATTGTATCTACAGTATTTAAGTTTGGTTTATACCGAGACATATGAGATCGATAAGATGTCCAATTAGAGGTTCCCTAATTAAAATATGTAAAGAAATATTGAAAATGTCACATTGGTTGCAAAATTTACTTATGAACACTAATGTAGATCAGGAACTATTTTTAGATATGTGTTGGAAAAAATTAAAATCAGATCTCATTGCAGATATAATGTCTAATAAGTTATAAGTAAGTTATAAATAAAAGATTGAAGTGATAAAGACTGTCATAAATAATAATAACAAATGAAAATACTTTTTGTTGCAGGTTGTTTCAAATTTCCTTGCTTTAGACGATAATGATACAATAATCGGCATAAAAGGTGAAGTCATACACACATACAATAAAAACGAAACAGCTATCAAGAAAACTGACTATTATGAACTGGTGAAGGAGAGGAACAATGTTCTGCTAATGGGGGACAACATTGGAGACGCGGGCATGGCTGAGGGTATGGACCACTGCGATGTCATCATCAAGATAGGCTTCCTGGGCAGAAATACTGAAGCGAACCTCCAGAACTACATCAACAAGTTCGATATAGTCCTCGTCAACGATCACACCATGGACATAGCCAATGCTATATTAAAACGGATGCCATGATCACCTACCTCGTGATAATCTGCACATTTATTGTGCTCTAGAGAATTGTTTATACATTATGTATTTAATCTATACTAATTTATATATTTGTATGTTTGATTTGACAAAAACAAAACAAGATTTTGATAAAAGTTTTACCATATGTTAATTGTGATTCAAGAAGTGCTATTTTTTTATATTTAGGTAAGGTTTGAGTCAGAGTTTGAGCTAGTTTTAAATATGTTTTATGCTGTAGCTACACACATAGTGTTTGTATGTACTGTTGATTTAATTAGAACATTTAATAATGCATATTATTTAAAGAACAGGAGTAAGGCAGCATGTACCGTTCAAATAATATCTAACAATGCTTTTTAAATATATAAATAAGTGGAGTATTTAATATATATTAAAGGTACTATGTACTGTAATTCACGATATATTCGAAACTGAAGTAATTTTATATAAAAAAATAAATTTTATAAACATAGTCATTTAATATTGTTGGGGTAAGGAGAGCAAGTGGTGCAGTGTAGCATTTTTTCACATTAAACAGTTGAATGCACAAAAATCTTTCATATATATAGTGGTTTTTACCCGGCTGCAAGGAAAGGGTTATGTTTTTCGCGCCTATTTTTGTTTGTATTATTCTTTATTCCCTCATATTATCTTCCAAACCACTTGATGGATTTCTTTCATTAAGGTATCGTTAGATTTGTCTCATTAGTCTAAGTGTAGGAGACATAGAAAATATGGGGGCTGCTATATTTCATTGTTTAAGGTGAATTTATTTTAATTGTTATTTAAATATTTTTTTGGAAGTGTTTACCTAAAATTAAAACTATTTGCAATTAGTACCTACTTTTCTGATCATTTAAACTATTTAACTTTTGCCAGCTACTTTGCTAGTCCTCTGTTAGTTAAATAACTAATCGATAATAATATGATGCAAAAATATTCTGTAGGTTATGTTTTAAGGTGCAGTCAAAGAGTATATAAACACTACGTGGCGCGGTCTTACCTGAACACTCACAAAACTGGGTTTCTTTGACGCTCGAGTACAATGTCCCAGACGAAAAATACAGACTATAGAAAAAGGTCTAAAGAAAAATGTTAGCCGAATATATTAATTAATATTATTAAATTATAATATTAAATATTTGTGGAATATTTTCGAATAAAAATCGTAATTTGCTTTACAAAAATAAACTTTGGCGTCGAAATACTCTGCATTTTCAGCAGTACAACAATATTTTAAAAGAATATAGTAGGAATATAGTTTTATTAAAACGTCAACCGGACACATAAAATTTAATGCGTATATTCTGAATTATCTATGGAAAACCCGCTAATGCTAGTTTGTAGCCTAGTTATATGTTTGACAAAAATATGTTTTGCAAATTTCAACCTTATTCAAAGACACGTAAACGTGTTTTTTTTTTAATTAGATTACGTGGTCATACGCATTGGATATGCGGTTTTGTTAGTAAAATGTGGTGAAATCGACGATTATAAATCGTAGTTTTTCCGCGCCTTAAATACCCAAAGCACTATCACCATAATTAAAATTAAGAGGTATATGCTCCGCTAGGGGTAATAGTGTTCTGTGGGTAAATGCACATTAGACTTGTGCTTATTCGGACACTTAAAAGTGCGCACCGTAATAATACAGTGCGAATAATGTACTAGTACACCTTATTAGTACTATTAGGACTATTAGGACTATTAGTACTCTAACTGTAGATAACCAAAAGACACCTTAAGACATTATTAGCACACAGCGCAGGTACTAATAGTAATATCAAGCGAGGGCTAAATATCAGATACGTCGACGAAGCAAGCTTGTATGAGATTTTTTATCAATATAAATTAAACTGTCTCTAAGTTCAATTTCACGTTATGTAAAAATTAGATTGATTTGGGTTGGTTGATTTCTTGGCAGAAGCGTTTAAGTTTTAAATCACCAGAGTGAATCTATTATTCTATTCTGTATTATTATTTATTAACACAATGCATAAAAAGCAGCACAAGCGCTGAATAAACAGTATTATTGTATGTAGAAGGCTTTAAAGCACTGCTACGCTTTATTTCAAAATACCAACTCCAATCGCCACTGTCTCGCTTACTCTTATAATAAACTGTATCGCGCTTGTTCAATCTCGGACAGTAAGTCACGTGAGTGAAGTTAGATATACCAGTGTACTAATAGTCCGACTGTCCTAATAAGAATTTGCGTTCGGTAACCTTTCGGACAGTGCCGAGTTCCATCACCTAATAGTACATCGTACATGTACTACACAAGACTAATGCACATATCTATGTAACTGTAATCGTAAAATAAACGAACGTATGTTATCACTTGCAATCGGTAGGTACTTGTACATTCATATATTATTGTAAGGTCTTGAAGAGTTCTCAGAGTTATTATGCGTTTCAAATAAGAATAGGAACGTCAATGACCTCTATCTGTCAAATATCACTTGAAAAGTACGGTTTGCACAAAACCTTATTTGCATAATTAATAATTTTAAATTGAATTTATATAAAAACGTTAAATAGTCGTAAATTATTCAAAAAATTGAAGTCATAATTCGTTTTTAAAACTATATAGTAACATCTTTTTATTTCATTGTTGCAAAGGCCCTGAAGCCATGCCAACATTATTAAAGAAAATAAGGACGCCGGTCGCCGTTATTAGTGTGCTCCATCATGAGGACCTGAACGAAATATAAGTTTGACTTTGAGCTGTAAAATGCAAGTAAAGTGACCAAGCGAGTTCATTTGGCTACGGGGATTAAAAAAAAACTCGTTAACACGTATCCGACGCGCACTCCGACAGAAATGCAGAGATGAGCGGAATTGAAGAGCTAGATTCTGATTGATTTTTTTCCACTTAATCTCTGTAAAGAAATTTAATTAAAAGAAAACTTTTCCCACCCTAGCTAACTGGTTTGAATAGACAGCTATGACGTCACAATATGGGGCTTAGTTCGCCCTATTCTCATTTGAAACGCATAGTACCCACTATTAAGCAATTTTACACATACATAATATGATGTTGGCTTTTTTATGTTAGTTGTGTTAGCTGTGCAAATACTAGTCAGAAGTACAAAGTAAATTCTATTTTTTCATTGTAATTGCATTGGATACTTATAGACAAATTTTTGGTCCTAATAAAAGTTTGACTATCAAAGTAAATTTTAATAATTTTGATAGTTCTTTGCATCCCATGAAAGCTTTTATTTAATAGCTCCCAATGCACACAGACGGGTTTTATAAATATTCTTAAACGGGTGGTACAATTTTGATGTTTTTTATTTATTAGAAGCTGGACTAGTGGTGGTTTTTAGACACGTTTTATCAAAATCGGTTAAGGCGTTTCAAGTTCATCAGTTCCTTTTTAATTGATTTTCTAAATACAATTTATTTTTTGTGTGTGTAGTTAGCATAGCATATAATGTTAGATTGCTTAGGAATTTTCGTTCAAAACGCTTAGTCTCATAATAGCGGGTTTACTTGTTGTATATTTTTATTTACATAGATGTAGTTTCAACGTGTTAAACATGAGATTTTATTAAGTTACTAAAATGTAAATATATTTTGTTATATACATTTTTGTGTTATTATTCGAGGAAGGGTTTCAATAAAACAAGGTTTGTAAAGAAATTAAATATTTCGTTATTAACATTATAAAACAACACATGGGGGTAGGTATGTATTTTCTAGTCATCACTGTTTGACATGTCATGTAAATGCAACATACATAACACTGCCCTTAAATGTGATGTTTTGACACACTTGGATATCGAATGGTACATAAATACATCAAATGACACATTTGTTTTTTTTCCCCTTTATTCATTTCACTGTTACAAAACAAGTTTGTATATACGAATAACAAAATATATTTGGCTTTTGTTAATCGCATTTAATTTGTAAACTATAATAATGTTTGAGATTGAATAGACGCGGCATTAAACTCCACAAAAAAATTATCCGCAGTCGCCCACAAGGACAAAGATGAATACAACACAATAATTTTATTTATACGCTCAATTTAACTTAGCCCGATTAAAGTGACGAGTGACGACACAAAGTAGAATGATCTTTTAAACTAACTTCAGTCGAGTCAAGTTACATTGCGCGTTTTCTAACTGATCGTCGGTTCAAATTAGGTAGCATTAAATGCAGAGATACGACGTCACTAAATTATAATTAAATGGCCACCGATAATGATTCTAGTGAATATGAAATGCATCTTTAAAACTAAGTAATAAAAAATACTGACATACAGGAATTTCGTCAGCTCTGCGTTTGGCAAGCAACTTGACTTAGATACGATCTAAGCAAACAGCAATATGACTGGAAAATACATGTGTCAGTTTTAGAGTAACTAATTATCCTAATTCAACACAACAAATTAAAACTCTAAAATGAACAACAGTCTTAGATAGTACGTGTTATTTACACAAATATACCTTTACTTTTACAAAAACATCCTACTGTACATATATAACAACTATGTAGAAATATATTCTTCTGTATGTACATTAAGAACTGTATTAAAAATAGTTGAATCTTTAGGAATCTTCGAGTCGCAAGAAATACACTGCTAGAGAGATCTTATGGTTTTATAAACTAAGTTGGTATCTAATATAAATATTCTAATACTATGAAAAATTGTGGGCTAATAATAAAATATTATCTGCAACCTTATGAAACGACAAATTGACGGGTTTATCTTCTATCCCCAAAAAGGTATCCTAATGAATCATTTTTATTTATCGAATACTTACATTTTTTTCTTTTTTATTATTTTTAACACTGGCAAATTGTTGATAACGGCACCGATTTAAAAAGAAGAAGAATATTTTTGAGTGGAGTTTTTATTTTTTATTTTTGTTATTGGAGAAAGTTCTGTACATGAACAGAAGTCCAAAATAATGAGAAATTGGACTCGTCCGTCCATAGACTAGATGATTCGAGTACAAGCAGGCTCATGCTTCATGCTCCACAGATTATGAAAAATGGCTTGCCTCAAAGTTGAGTGATTTGGGCCTCAAAATATAATATTGTATTAGTGATTATTTTCCAAGTTATTGTCAGTTCAGTTTATGTTATGAAGGGGATCATATAATTAATTTAAATGAAGGTACCGCAAGACTGAAAAAGTTAAGCTACGTTTAAGGCATTATTTTAATTAGTTGTATGCTAATTATAAACTATTCACATAAATTGCACGTTAAGTTGGTACATGAGATTAATTAGCCTAACGTTTATTGAAAATTACCTACAAAAATATATATCTACCCTAATACCTATATGTTTTGTCCGCCATTGCGCGACACAAAATGGCGTCGCGTCGCACAAGTGCGGTCAAATGAGATGGGAATGTCAGATGCAGAATTCGCGCCAGTGTATTTCTTACGCGAATCAAGTAACTTTTGAAACCTTGAAACCTTTAATTATTGGTATCGTATTTTACATTTTCTTTCAAAAGTTACTATAGGGTATCGTATATACTACGAACCCAAATAAGTCTCAGAACGCGTGCAGTCTCGAACAAGGCAAGTACGCTTTATAAGCTACGAAAGAGGAAGCCTGTAATTGTTTCATACAAAAATACACATCCGTTACAATATTATTCATCACAACTAAATGAACACGGCGGCGGTTTTAAACCGTCGCCTTAGAACCTTCACGCACCGTTGTACACACTTTCTTATAATTAAAGACTTAAGGGCTTAGAGTAAGAATTAAGTATTCTAGTTCAGTTCTATCTTAAATAGATGGTAAAAGCTAGTAACATACAGAGCATAACGTAAGGGCACCAACCATGGAAGAGCTCTCGGAGTTTGAATTTTTATCGAGGACCATCATTACCTAGCTGGTGACTTTCACATACTAATTCTATTTTATTAATAAGTATAGGTACGTTTTAACGAGTTTATCCATTAGTAGTTGAATTACTATAGTAATGACATGTTAATAAATACACTAGCAACAGAATGCATTGCCAATCTAAAGTAGGTATATATGGTATGAACAAATATGGCGAAAGTTCAACATAGACACAATATCTTGCACTAAGCCCTTTTTGGAGAACTGCTTCACCTATGGACTATTCCATACAGCAAGGGTCACCATAAATCGACAAGCAGATCTGTAATTTTTCTCGAATCACGTCCTTGGTCCCGCGTTTCTAGTAAGCGATATATCTACAGTAGGTCTAACGGATCACAGCCTGTTCCGCGGGTCGGGGACGCCGCGCGTGACGTCACAGCTGCGCCAGGAGACGTCACGTGATGGCCGCCACGTCCGAGTTCGTTTTCTGCAGGCCGTCCTCATCGGTGGGCCTAAGACAATTTTATATATTATTATCTAAGAACAATATATCAATTTATACCAAATCTTTGAATTACTTGTAATATTATAGATGTGAGGGTTTATAAGTTCGGATGTTTGTAACTTAATCACGGGCTTGTGTAACAAAATGTGCCAGGAGAGTATCGACCGTGCATAGAGAGTAATCATTAGCTACCTGTCCTGCTCCTCTTTACGCACAAAGCTGCTTCGTAGTAGATAGGCAGGATGGTGATACACTACAAACGTTATAAGCCCGCGAGCCGATAACGTGGAAACAACTCTTGTCTATCTATCTCGCTCTAACGTACTGTTATTTTCGTCGCTATACTACGTGCATATGCACGTGTGTGCGTGTGTGCGTGTGTACCTGTAGACGTGCGCGGAGGCGGTAGTGGTGTGGTAGTGGGCGGCGTAGGGCGGGCGGCGGCGGCGGCGCGCGATCACCGCCCGCCCCAGCGCGCCCGGCCGCACCGAGTTGCGAGACGCCTCCCACGCCAACCTGCGTATTAAATCATTTCTATGATTATTACTTATTGATAACCAGTTCGGCCACACAGAAGGACGAGGAGTCTAGCGATCTGGTTGTGTTCGGGGATCGGCCGTATCATCGTTTGTTGAATGCTAGTAAATTGGTTGTAATTTTAGTTTAGTGCCTATAACTTGTCTGAATCTCAGCGATGCTGACGCAACCATGAAATAGATGATCACCAAGCGTATTTCTTTCCACGGCTCTTCAGATATCGTGACAATTCAATTATATATATTATTACATACATGATGAATGAATGAACATAGTTTATTTTTATAATAATAATAATATCTATTTACGCTTTCACGTCAATCTGGTCTCGTGGTAAGTTCTCGAAGAACTTGTGTTACGGGTACCAGACAACGGAAATATATTTAATACTTTTATACTATACATATATTTGAGATTTTTAATATATAATACACAACCATGACCTAGGAACACAGAAAACTTTTTGTTCCCTGGCGGGATTCGAACCCGCTACCTTAGATTTAAGCGCCAACGCGCTAACCATTGAGCCACAGAGGTCGTCGAACTATTTTTTTAGTTTTATTAATATAGATATCACGTGTACCATTGTACCGTACCGTGTATTAAGTAGTATTAAATAAAACACACATACATTCGTATTTCGGGGCCCTCTTAGTAAAGACGGCTTACCTGGGAGCCAGAGCGGCGACGGTGGCCAGTACGACGACGAGCCAGTACACCGGGTCGACGAAGGCGTGGTGTATCACATAGTACGTGGACGGCAGGCCGAAGCAGTTCTTGCAGATGCTCTGCCACATGAACGTCACCACGAAGAACGAGCCCAGCGACCCGGAGAGCGCCAGCAGGTGGATTATTGTCTAAATTTTTCGTTTAATATTAACGATTATACTAATATTTTAATGAGATAGTGTAGTTTGTATGATGTTATTTTCAAACTAATTCAACTGATTTAAAATAATCGTAAATATATGTATTAACACTAAACAAGTTTACATTATTTGACTTAGACACAACAACACGAACAACCATTTCAAACGAGCTAAGCCATAATATTGTAGGTGAAAACCTCAAAGGGAGATCTCCGACGGTGCGAGATGGTATGCTCGGTCAGGCCGAAGCCCACTTACTTATTTTGCTATCATTTCAGCTATCGTATATAGCGCCGAACTGTGGAACTTCGATAGCGCGATTCAGGATTGTGGGCGCTGATTGGTCCACCACAGTAATATAAGTACTCTCGATTTGTTTATTAAATTTGCGACATTATAAATTCATATTTTTCCTTTTCCTCGTAATTCTGCTTAAAATGTATTCATTTAAGCAATGCATTTTTAAGTTTCTTATTTCAACTGTATCTTAACCCCTATTTAATCATAATCACACTCACGCAAGTACATTTAAGTGCATTAAAATTAAACACAGACATATAACACGGTGTCTAAAGCCAAACGGTGAACCCTAACACAGACACCCTCGACACAGAGACATCACTTACTAGTTTCTTATAGTATAGCTGCATGGAAATATTGTAACGTACGCATTACATATTTTTTCTTCATAACATTTTTTAATACATATATACAACGAATTAGTAAAGGTATGGAAACATAACTCTCTTACAAAGCTCGGAAAAATATGGTTCCAAACTCACACTACTAAACTGATAATACTAACACGATTTGCACACGCGCAATACAAAATACTCTGCTAAATTTAATATGTGCACATGAATTCGTCCACCTATCCATATAAGGCGCAATCTAATTTAGGAGGATAGTGATAGAATGAAACTGAAATATCAAAGAAAGTGAGTGCGAACGTGATGGACTATTACGCGACATGTACAATGACAATGTCAGTTGAGATGTGGAATGATGATATTATGCATTAGTCTGACATTTGTTAATTTTATTATAAAGTAATTGATTATATGAATTAATGTGGAAACCTACATTTATTTTGTCTGAATATTAAGAGTAATAAAATGACTGTTTTTAACCAATAATTATTATCAAATTGAGAGTAAGTCATTATTTACTCACTATACAGAATCTGTCGATATTTCGTATATTTTTAAGCCTTAGAGTAGTTGACAGTCTGTTGTAACCTTGTTTTTTATTATTAAAATGTCAATAATGTTTGAAAAATGGGAATGGGGCATAAAATAAAAATCACAAGTCAAAATAGTTGTATTTCTCTTTAGTAAGAAATTAACTTTTTTTTTTCAAAATAGAACCATTAAAGTATCTTTTTGAACGTCAATTAAATGTACCACCTGTTCCATCAGTACTGAGAAGAACCTCCAAAATGTATACAAGACACTCTACTGGCGTTAGTCGGTAACCATCTTGTCTTCTTTCTAAGCGGACTGCTGCAATCCATTGATTGTAAACGCCGAATCTCGTTTATGGGGAAACTAAAAGTAAATAATTGATAAAAACATAAATAAGGAATAAAAATATAAATATAAAAACTCGGTACTCAATGTAAAATTTAATATAACATTTCAGTATATAAAATCGGCTGCCTGCTGATTGCATAATACTGACCACAAAAATTTATATGGAGGTTATTTAAGCGTGAATAAAATACGAAATTATTAACTTACCTGTGATAAGTTATCCCAGTTTGCTTTTTACTTCCTTCTTTTCGTCTCTTACACCATTTTACAACATAGGAGGTCATTTTTGTCTCTGGGAAACGATTTTTTCGTCAACGCAACGGTCGTCTAGACTGTCACAGAACGCGCAGCAGACTGAGAGACAAATTGATTGTACTTTTTTGGCCCCGCCCACTTGATTGTAGTTTGCGAGGAACCGTTTTTTAGCGCAGTTCGTATTCCATACCTTTTCTAATTCGTTGCATATATATTATAATGTTAGACTTTGTATGTATGTGATCAGATTACTTAGTGACTAATCTTAGAAAAAAACATTTAGAAATTTATTTATTAAGATTGTAGGTTCCATTCCTAGATTCTATGTCCTAGTGGAGACAAGACTATCTTTTCGAACTTTCCACTTATGAAAATTGTGGCTGAACACAAATGAAGTAAAAACTCCATTAAGGTAAATCATACATCAATAAGAAAAAATACAAGTCGACTTGAGACGACATTCTCCGAACGAGCATCACAGATCACGAGCGCGAGAACGATCTCATTCAATACACATAAAATAAAGTGCTCAGCATATCGCTAACGTGATCAGAAGCGTCACAAGCCGAACGCTTAGGCCGGTCGTGCCTCTCTATCGCACGCTCGGCATGCTTGCACGCACGGCTCAGACGGAACGTGACATGACGTTTTTCGTGCGTGCAGCTGGTGTTCATCGATTCATAAGACGTTATCACGTCAAAAGGTCAGAAGAAATAAATAAACACAAAACATACATATTGAGTTTTGTGAATGTACCTACATAAAAAATTATGTTTTTTGATAATTTATTAAATATTAATTTAATATGTCTGAGTCACGTTTCGAGTTCAAGAAATAGTCACGTTACGTATAACTCACCCAGCTGCGTGTCTTGATGGCGACGTAGGCGAGCATGACGACGAGACAACATGTCATGTTGGCCAGCCCGAACTGCCAGATGTCGACGGCGGTGTCCCAGTAGGCGGCGGTGGCGGCGGCGAACACCACCACGCTCACGTACACGGACTCGGCCAGCACCGCCCAGTACGAGTGCGCGCGGTACGCCAGCCCGCGCCGCGCCGCCGCGTACAGCCCCGGCCGCTCCAGCAGCAGTGAGCTCGGCGCCACGCGGTCGTACGCGCCTGAACACGTCAAATTCTTATTAAAGTATCTGTAGTGAAAAGAAACGTTTTAAGTTATCAGATTGTAAATCTATTTTTTTTGTTGGTTTTGTTCCTGTTGGACCGGCTAAGACCGGAGGCCATGCTTCTAAGTGTGTCGTGCTAACAATATTTTGTCTGTGCTTTGGAGAAACGGCGGGAAATCTCGAGGAACGCGGCTTCGGTCCTCTAGGCCCCATCAATCAACTATCACTTCCCATTATATCTACCCAGAGCAGTCCACCATAATATTCGCAAACCAATCACAATATATACAGATAAGTTTTTAAAACAAACACTATAGGAAACCGCTCCGAATGAACAAAACACAAAATAACAATTAATTAACGGGAAACCAAAAAAACACAACCGCACGCAATGACACTTCCCGCCGTCGTTCTTGTGAATCTATGTGAAAACTGTCAGTTTTGACACTACTCGGAGGTTGTCACTTTTGCGCAAGCCCCTCCCTCTGTAAGCACTATACTCTTTGTATCATTGTATTTCTAATATTAATGTATATATTTTAAAACAAATACACCGAAGACCTGAAATAATGTTTATATAGAAAACATTACAGAATCTAAAACAGGAAGGCACTATTTTTGTAACATCATATACACCCTTAAATTGATTTATTATAATAATTTTGTGTAATAAAATTATTACACAAAATTTTATGGTATATTAAGTAATGATGGATGTAAAGTATGGTATATAAAGCATTGTAAATATTAATAAATTTTAAAAGTATTTGATTTTGACAAAGCCTTTGAAAATAAGCATATTTAATTGAAATTATATTATGGTCACAATAGTAGAATACTACCAATATGTAGAATCAATGACCCCAAAGTTACGTAACTCCTCACGATCGAGCGATTAAATTCGACTAACTATAAATGTCATTTGACATTTTTAATTATGATTTTTTACATCTGCATTCCGTGAGTTCCTACTTTTTTCAGTATAGTGTACAATCCTTACCAATGACGATGGGCGGGAAGGCGGTGAAGACGAGATTATAGGCCATCAGGTGCAGCTGGTCTATCATGACGGAGGACGAGTACCCGCAGAACAGCTGGTACCAGAACACTATGAACACGAAGGTCTGAAATGACCACATTACGTTATAAATATCATACAGGTTACAAACGACATTATGAAACTCATTATAAAGTTGAATCCCACTAATACGTCATCATTCAATTATCATAATCTTCTTCTTCTTATATTTTTGGACCACAGTCGCAACTTTTATATTACAACATTCTGCCAATGTCGAGTATTGAATTAACATAATCATTACCACTTTTATTAAATGCCAACACGGCCGATCACCCGGTACCCGCGTCCAACTGGTTGTGCCATGTCCGAGTTCGTAAATAATCGTGAAATTATCAAATATTTTAAATACTAAAAAGGATAGATAATATATTTACAAATCATCACCAGTATACCAAAATATTGCGTAAAACAGTTTCAAAATTACAACCTTATGTGTTTTCGACCGTTTCCAAACACTAGCTGTCTTTTTTCACTCTTATGGTTTTATTATATAACAATAAGACCATTCCTTTTATATCATTTATTATGTAGTGAGTATTGTAGTCAAACAAAGATTGGTGTGTGTGTGTGTGTGTGCGTGTGCGTTTGTGTGTGTGTTGCAGATCTGTACGGAACAGTTTATTGGTTGATTAGTGAGCGCATAACATTAGATATGTTATACTTATAATATCATTGCCTACGAAATAAGAATATTTTCATTTAACTTACGGCATTTTTAAGGAAGAAGTAGAGTATCATGCGGGCAAGGCGGTCGTAGCACCAGTGCCCGTGCACCAACAGCAGCCGCTCCACGAACTTGAACCGCGAGAGGGCGAAGTCCGACGCCATCACCGCCTGCCGACCCTCCTGCCCCGACAGACCTGAACAGCGTTAGAGGTTGAGAACGAAGAGCCGAATGGAACGTTCTAGAATTCGAGATCGAAAAAGACATGGAAGCAGTAGTAGTATTAATAAGTAAGTCATTTAGTGAGGTAGTGCCATGTTGCTTTGCAGCCGAATTGGGCCGTAAACAAGTAGTAATAGTGAGTAATGTAGAGTGTAGTGTAGCGTGTAATGTGTAATGTAGTGGGTAGTGTTATGTGTAGTATAATGTAGTGAGTAGTGTAGAATGTAGTGTAATGTGTAGTATGAGCTCACCGACTCCGACGTCGGCGGTCTGTATCATGGACACGTCGTTGGCGCCGTCCCCGATCGCCAGGGTCGTCACTCCCAACTCCTCTTTCACCGCCTAAAATAAAACAAAACACATATTACTAGCTTTTGCCCGCACCTTCGCCCGTGTTATTTTAAAATAACAACCAACTCAAACTTATGATTTTTGATAGCATATGTTCTTCCTTATATCATTATATGATACGGAATCTCCTTGCCTTTAATTCGATCGGTGGTTTAGGCGGGAACAGACCCACATTCATATTTATATTATTAGTGAGGATACTTTATGCACTTATGTGTGCCTTTGTACACGTAGATATTGAGTACTTAGACATATTTATAAAATATTTTTGTTCTAGTTTTATTTATTGTTAAGACATTATAATTATATAAGACACATAAGATATTGCGTATGAGTATAATATATTTAAGTAGAATCATAATCTATACATCTATACAGATAAATAAAATTGGAGTGTATGTTTGTTGAAATGAATATTAAAATAACCGCTTTTTACTAACTGCATATGCAACAATACAACGCGGTACATATACCAAAATAGCAATTTTTACAATTTTTGTCTGTCTGTCTGTTTGTTCCGGCTAATCTCGGAAACGGCTGGGCCGATTTTGACGGGACTTTCACTGACAGATAGCTGATGTTTTAAGGAGTAACTTAGGCTATAAAAATAATCATCATCAATCCGTATACGGCTGTAAATCTAAGTTAACGTGGGCGAAGCTGCGGGCAATAGCTAGTCATATATATAAGTCATTGTAATATATTCAAGATGGCCACCACCACAAGATGGCGTATAACATATTTTTGCTCAAAGTACCAAATGATATAATAAAAATATTTATAGAGTAGTAGTTTTCTCTAATTTCATCTCTTCTCAGTTGACATAAATTTTTTATTTAATCATTCATAAGAATAAAAAATGTATGGTAGGCACATACCTTGACGATATATGCCTTCTGCAGCGGCGTGGCGCGACAGCACAGCACGGCGGAGCAGCGGCGCGCCAGCGACAGGAACGGCGCCACCAGCCCGGAGCGCCGGTCCAGGATGTAGGTGAGCGTGCGCCCGTCCACTACGAGCGCGCGCCCCCCGCCCGCGCCCCCCTCCCCGTCAGCCTCCAGGTAACCCTTGATGGTGGACTCCGCGTGCTCCTGGCGACACCCACACTCGTTATTGTATAGTTCTTTTAATAGATGCAAACATAAATTTTAGCAGAAGGTAGGTGATCGCCGACGACAAAACAACGCGCTGCACCCGGCGTTGCCTAATTTTCAAATATGAGTAATGTTAGGAATGGCCGGTCCGTGTTGGATGCGAGTGGTGAGGGATTGCTCATCTTGGCGTTCTTTGAGGGAGGCCTATGTTCAGCAGTAGACGGATAGGAGCCGATGCTAGTGATGATGATGAAGCCATTATGGCTCCAAGCGCCGGGACGTTCCGTAGTATTCTATGTTAAACCGCGCCAAACGTGTCTCCGTAAAATAAATAATTATTAAATTAATATATATTATTGCGTTCCATGCAGCAAAACAATGAGATTGATGATGTCTAAATTGCATTAATTTCATCTCAGTTAATATAAACAACTTTGACTCTGAAGATTATTTTGCATTACTTATATGATGAAAATCCACGCTTTGCTCATTAATAGTCGCTATATGTAATCCCAATAATAACCAAGACCAATACCAAGACATTCCCAGTCTTGCTTTGCTCATTATAGTCACCATGTACAATCCCCACATTGCTTCTAGAATGTTCTATTGAACAAGGAAAACCAAAACTGGAAAAAATATATGCTGTCGTATGTTTTGCACATCACTGGTCGCCATACAATCCCTTTCAACTCTTAATACCAGCGAGAGGGATGCGCTTTGCCGCGCTTTCGTCTGCATGGGTACCAACATCCTATTTGTTTCTTCCGTGAAACAGCTTTGATGTTTTGAGGCAGTGTGATTACTGGCACAGAGACCTTAACATCGTATGGCATATAATATGAGTAGCCTGGCTAATTCCAGGTTTATTCCAACGAGTTTACTAGTTTAAGTTCATGTTATCATGTGGCTTGTCTGTCACTTTGCTTGTAAATAGTAACATAAAAAAAAGTACACTCTCGAACTCACTTTATCCCGCGACATGAGGTGCAGCAGGCGGTCCCCTTGCGAGAAGAGCGCGGCGGAGTATGCGATGTTGATCGCCGTCTCCGGCTTGTCCCCCGTCAGCACCCACACCACGATGCCCGCGTCCAGCAGCGCCCGCACCGTCCGCGGCACCGCCTCCTGTAGCCGGTCCTCCACGCCCGTCGCTCCCACCAACGTCAGAGCGCTCTCCAACCGCGCGAGGGATTCTCTGATGCGCTTCTCCCTGCCTACGATGGGAAAGAATAATAATAATATCTATGGACGCTTTTTACACCACGTCAATCTGGTCCCGTGGTAAGTTCTGAGAACTTGTGTTACGGGTACCAGACAACGGAAATATATTTAATACTTTTATACTATACATATATTTAAGATTTTTATCATATAATACACATATTTAATACACATCCATGACCCAGGAACACAGAAAATATTTTTGTTCCCTGGCGGGATTCGTACCCGCAACCTCCGGGCTTGAGCGTCAACGCGCTTACCACTGAGCCACAGAGGTCGTCAATAATTTAATACTTTTATACTATACATATAATTTAAGATTTTTATTATATAATACATATATTTATTACACATCCATGACCCAGGAACACAGAAAACTTTTTGTTCCCTGGCGGGTTTCAAACCCGCAACCTCCGGCTTGAGCGCCAAGGCGCTAATCATTGAGCCACAGAGGTCTTCAAAGAAGGAAATGTACAATGAAGTAGTGGTTTCTCCCTTCCTATAATGTTTATATGCATAGAATAATTACACTATAGGAGTCTTCATACAAGCGTTCTGTCAAAAATGAATCACTAAATCGATTCACACACGTTCGGCTCGCTTTGACATTAAACACTACGGAGCGGATCGGCGTTTGGAGCCATGATGGCTCCAATAAAGGTACTTCTAAATAAGCGCGCGGTCTTGGTTTCTATAGTGTATATATAATTATTCTAAGATTAAATGTTAAAAATAACCCAACACAATAACAATAGCTGATGACTTATATGGATAGATGAATGGAACTACAATAACACGAGAGACTTCCTATTAAGCCACAAAATCATAGCATACGCCAGTGTTACTGGCGGACGTTTAAAATATATCAAGCCTCACGGCATTAGGGCCGTAAAGCAAATCCCTTAATGTCTCACCTTCGCCAATTTCGGACGCCCTCACGTGTCCCGCCAGCCACTCCTCCCACAGCGCGGGTTGCATCGTCCGCTTCGCCATAACCAGCGTCCGCAGACCTGCTCGTGCATATTCGGACAGGAGCGATCTAGTTCTCTCGTAAGCGGCTGCCTCCGCTGAGCCCGAACGCATTGGTGCGAGCGCGCCTAGTACCGTACTGTCTGCCCCTTTTACGTATAGAACTACCTGAAAATGGTAAAACATTTTTGAGTGGACGTTACAAGGGTTCGACCAGACATAGAGTGCATTCCGCCGTGGTCAGAACGCCTGTCTTATGGTAAACGCAAAACGCTTTAATGTGATGATGACTGCGTTGTCTGAAAGGTCCTTTATTTTTAGAATTAAGATTTATGAGCTACGTAAGTGTCACTAGATTCTAGAATAAGCATGGAGCATATAACCGGATGTAGTAATGTGAGCCATAAAATTCCGAAACTGGTCACGGTTTTGTCACGAACGTAATAGCAATTCAACCAACCAGATCAGATCTATATGTACGTTCCATCGGCCAATCATCCATTAATGGCCATCAGTCGGCCAATCAGAGCGCAGAACCGGCGCAGCGTCGTAACACAAATTTGTCGGAATTTGTTTTCATACAAAACACATAACATTACCGCTCTATTCCAGTTATATGCTCGAGAGTAAGGCATCACTCGATACAACACGGTCACGCGTGCTAAACTCTGTAAACCTAGTGTTGCCAAATAAATTTAGCACACGCGCTTGCTTATTTTTGCATTTATTGTGTCGATAGACATTGGGCAATGAGTGGAAAAGAGCGGTGCCCTGTTGCTGATAGATCCGGAGGACTTCAATTATGGCGGCCGATGGCAACCGCGGGGCCATTAGCGACTAGAGATTTTGACTGCCCGAACACAAAAAGAGACTGAAGCCGAGTCCTACACCTGGATATTGGTGATATGCGCTTTTTTTAAGCTAGTTGAATTTTGGATTTGGATTGGATTTTAGGCAAACAGGCAAGGAAGCCACGTGATGGTGAGTGGTCAACGTCGCCCATGAACATAAACAAGTTAACCTGAGACTAGCCCAGACAATTTATTCACGTTGCCTATCCTGATACGCAGGATGGCGGTACCCATGCAAAACGGATCGCGGCACGGGGTATCGCTCCCGCCCGTGAGAAGCATTTTCACTGCGACAAAAAAGTGTGTGTGTACTTATGTACACGCGTTAGAAGTTATATTCCTTAAAGAAAAATACATAATACAATTTCATTATGTACACTGTAACCTTTTTGCTCATTGTGTAGTTAAACACTATAATATCTTCTTCTGACGTCTATACTGTCATTATGTGAAAATTGATCTATACCTAGCTAACTTCAGGCTGTCGGCTTTTCGTGACGGTGTGCGCGCGCATCGTAAAAATTTACTCTCATCATTTTTCCCTAACGCGCCAAAAGAATTACAACTTCAAAAAGGTATCTGTGGTTGGTACCTGTCCGTTGGGCGTCCTCAGCGCTACCGACATGCATTTGCGGTTGGAGTCGAACTGCTGCACGCGCAGCACTCGCAGGCGGGACAGCTCCCCGCGCACGCCCAGCTCCACCTCGTCGGGCGCGCGCCGCCGCAGCTCGTAGCCGTACGCCAGCGCCGCCTCCGCCAGCGCCAGCTCGTCGGGGCTCTCCGCTTCGAATCGCGCCAACTGGAAATTTAACATCGATTTCGAGAAAATGATATAAAGATAGAATAAAATACGCACATACATAAATAAGCAGAGGCCAGAGAGCGGCGACCATTATAGCGTCATGCCGTGATGCCCCACTACAGTCACAGCATTCGGGCTGATTATATTGCCTAGAGCTGGGGTGGCCAACCCGCGGCCCGCCGACTGTCTAATTGTGGCCCGCGAGGCTGGTCAAATTTTTTAAAAAGTTAACTAAAGTGACTGTATATTATTATTATTATGATTATATAAATATATTATACTGTATAGTATATTAAATTTATAAAAAAAAAGTGTGTTTTTTTAATACTAATGGGTCTGACAAACATTATTTACTTTATATGCCAAATAAATCTACAAAAAATTACGAGAAAAACTGTGTTTTTGCTTTTAAGATATTTACGATCAAAGTGCGTATTTTCAGCCGAAGGTTTTTAAAAACGCGGACGGGCGCTCACTAGCCGATGACGTCACACCCCCGCTCATTCGACAGTCGCGCTCTCGTTCGCACGACTTTGCGCAATAAAAATCAAAATTATCGGTATCCCTACGGCTCCACCGAATCAATATTCGGTGGGGCTTAGTAGCTTAAGGTGAACCCAGCACCTTGGGCGAAGCCAAGTAAACCCAGGGGACTCTTTGTACCCCTATTATAAAAAGAGGGGACAAAAGAGAAGGGTGGCCAAGGGGCGAAGATGGGTACCTCACCCCATCGCACTGTCCCGATGTTGGGAGAGGTTTTCTCCTAGGTCATGGGTGTGTATTAAATATAATATGTATTATATTTCGAATCCGATACGAGTAGACACAAACCCAGACCGCGCTAACAGCAGTACCACTATGTTACCGCTAGATTGCTTGGGAACCGCGCATGAACCGCCTCTCTCCCCAGAGGGAGGGATAAGGGCCGGCCCTCATGATGATAGGCTAAATTCAACCATAAAAGATTCGTCGACCGTATCGGATTTGACTAGTCCAAATCCTGCTCTCCCGAGCAGCGCGCGCCATGTCTCCCCCCCCCCCCCCGCCTTAAGTGAGCCATCTGTTCACTTACTGTACCGATATTGAGCTTAAAGGCCATCAGGCCGAAATGTCTAGCACTTCCATAAAAAATCTAAAATTTGGTAGTGTGGCCCGGTTTGAAATTCTATTTCCGAATTTCGGCCCGGCTGCTGAAAAGGATGGCCACCCCTGGCCTAGAGGTTACACATCACAAAATAGATTCTTTACCAAAACGGACGTCCCTAGGCTAAAGTATTTATTTTGTGGCTAAACTTAGCGAAGATGTATTTGAATTGGCCCCGAGAGTGAGAGAGATTAAGAGGCATGTTCATGTCCTCTTTTTTTTTTTTTTTTTTTTCTTTAACGCCGGGAAATGCTCTGAGGCATTCCGCGGGGGAGTGGGTCTCCCCACGCGGGTATGTGGGACTCGCTGCGCCCGACAGCTGGTAAATGGACGCAGCTCTACCCACTAAAACCCGGCGAGTGCCACCATTGCCGCCTTTGGTGAGGTGCCCCGGATCTAGAAAACAAACAGGGCACCTCGACGGCTAGTCAGTACCGCAAGGGACCGACGCCACCTCCACAGAGGGGTTGTCCCGCACCATAGAACAACCCCTTCCAACGTCGGGACAGTACAATGGGGTGAGGTTCCCATCCTCACCCCTTGCCCCCTGCTCTTCTGTCCCCTCTTCTTATAAGAGGGGTACAAAGAGCCCCCTCGGCCCAATTAGCTTCGCCCAAGGTGCACCGCTCACTCTAGGTTACTGAGCCCCACCGCCACGACAAGGCCTGAACCATGGATGTTTATGGCCTTGGACTGATAAAGGCTGACGAGAATGGAAGCCTAAACAAGGGCCCAATACTATGGCGGTACAGAACCATTCGAGTGCGTATCCGACTAACATTTGGCAATATTTTTTTTACGTCACCAGGGGAGCAAACGAGCAGTCGGAGCCCCACGGCGCCGACGCCCATATACACACCGCACAGAGGCTTCGCAGATGCGCCGCCCTCCTTTCCCCCTCCCCCCCCATGGGCCACCGAAAACTCACAAACCGCACGAAACGAGAGAGCATAGCTGTCACTTGACGCCGGTGTTATGTGAGCGAGAGGTAGCACCCCGGTCGTGCCGGCCCAGTCCCTCAATGCAGCATGGCACTAACTCTTACTATTATATTTTTATTACTTGTGACAACCTCTGGTATAATAATAATATAGTATAATAAACTACATAATAAAAAGATACACTCGAGTTAGAATGTCGCTAACTTATTGTCTGCACTTGGCGAGATTCTAACTGTATTTGTAGTTTTTTTTTTTTTTTTTTTTTTACGCCGGGAAATGCTCTGAGGCAACCCGCCTGGGGAGTGGGTCTCCCCAGGTGGGTATGTGGGACTCGCTGCGCCCGAAAGATGGTAAATGGACGCATCTCTACCCACTAAAACCCGGCGAGTGCCACCAGTGCCGCCTTGATGAGGTGCCCCGGATCTGTTAAGCTGACAGGGCACCTCGACGGCTAGTCAGTCCCGCAAGGGACCGACGCCATCTCCACAGAGGGGTTGTCCCGCACCACAGAACAACCCCTCCCAACGTCGGGACAGTACAATGGGGTGAGGTTCCCATCCTCACCTTTGCCCCCTGCTCTTTTGTCCCCTCTTCTTATAAGAGAAGTACAAAGAGCCCCCTCGGCACAATTAGCTTCGCCCAAGGTGTTGGGCTCACCCTAGGCTACTGAGCCCCACCGCCACGTCAAGGCCTGAACCATGGTGGGGTGTATTTGTAGTATGCATTTTTATCAGGCATCAAATTTTTATTGACTAATATAATACTATAACAGACTGCACTCCATATTATGTATATTGATTTGTCATGCAACAATGACGAATCGATAAGTTCATACACGTTAGTTTTCTCAGAATTGCGACTATATTATAGATTAGTTTCACAACTTATAACTATCATAGAGGCGAAAGGCTCAATGTTAATTACACAATGTTTGGCCAATATTAGAAAAAGATAGGAAAATAGATGCAGTTTCCCACTCGTGTACTACACAAATTTCTACAAAAAGAATTTGATTATAAATGGGATTCTATACTCTCTGTACACACGTCACTGGTTTCACAAGTACATATTTATATTTAGACATGCAAAAAATCAATGTTAGCTTCAAATATTCGTATCTAAAAATACAGAGAAAATGGATGTTACAATATTTAGACGTGCGCTATTTGTGAGACACGAGCATTAGCTCGAGTGGAGTCCGATAATAGAAACACATCCATCAAAGGTTTACCGATAAAGTGCATCATCATCAACATCAGCAGGTAAGAGAAACATCGCGAGAACGCTGATAAAGAAAAAAAAATCGCCAAAGAGCTGCGACGTTATGCCGGTACTGCGCTCTGATTGGCCGACTGATGGCCATTGATGGATGATTGGCCAATGGGACGTATATACAGATCAACTGGTTGGTTGAATTGCTAGTACCTCAGTGACAAATCACTGACCAGTTTCGGGATTTTATGGCTCACGTTATTACTCTCTCCGGTTATATTCTCGATGTATGTAATGTACCTTGATCAGCATAGTATCGTCCGTTTAGTAGAATTCGTACCGGTACATTCAACTTGACGCTTAATAAGCTATCCTGTGCTTGTACAGCATTGAATAAAAATGTTGGCCGTCAGATAAATATGAAACATCTACCTTTGTAAATATTTTAAGTAATTATTTTAAAAACGTGTTACGAAAGATAATACATAGCATAAAAGAATGACAGCGATATTTCGTTTGCCATCACGGTATTCGAGTCGATTTGACTGCTAAGGCGCCGCGCCTTTTCTCTCGACTCGAATTCACTCACTAGATGTTTTACATAAAAAATACTTTGAAGTTTTTACCTGTATTTCGGCTGAGGTGCTCGGTTCGCTGGCGCTGTCGTCCTTGCCGAAAGGCAGTTTGGGCAGGCGCAGACGCAGCGGTGACGTTGTGGAGGGAGGAGGTGACGGCGTCGTCGACCGAGACTCTGTCAGCCGAGCATATCTTCATGGAAAAAAAAGTTTTGCTTATTACATTCATAGAATAGTCATCCTTGTCCGCATTAGCATTACAGTTTTCGGATTGATGATGATTATTTTTAAAGACCATGTCACTCATCGAAAATATAGCATTATTCTGGTGAAAGAATTTTTAAAATCGATCGAGTAGTTTCAAAGATTATCTGTTTAATATTATATAAATCAGTTCTTTTCAATCTTCCTTAATACGCGACCCATTTACAGGTACAAAATTTCTGGCGACCCCCTTGGACCGTACACAGCCTAAAGTTAGAATTTATGAAAGATTATATGATATTCATTTAAAATAAACTAGATTTTACTGTTATGCAGAACATTGCCTTTCTTTCTGTAACTCAACTCTTTTGCTGACGACCCGAGTAATGCTTGGCGACCCCCCCTATAGGGCTAGCATGAGCGCACGACAAAATTTTGTCGACCCCTTTTCTCGTATTATTTTATATACATAGTTAATACGAGAAAAGGGGTCGACAAAATTTTTTCGTGCGCGCATGCTAGCCCTACTGGAAGTCGCGACCTACAGATTGATAAACTCTGGTATAGATGAAAGTCATACTTATAGTAAAGTTGCCAGATGTTCCAATTTCGGGGAAAAGTGTAGAATAAGTTGCTTTACATACTACTCCGCGATACGCGACGGACAGCGGTGAAACACACTACCCGAGCGAGTACGTTGTATAGTACAAGCCTTTCAGATTGGCCGGTGGGAAGTTAGCTTGATAGTGTTAGGAAAAATCAATTCACGTCACTTTTAGCTAACTTCAGTTCTGCCAAGTTGCTTTGCTCGTACAGTACTAAAGTGCTTCACTGCATAAAAATTTGCGTAAGAACCGATTTAATACGCCTTTTCGGGAATTCCCGGTATAATATATTTTCGTTAAAAATCTTTCATAATAAAGGATTTTATTTAAGTGCACAAAAGGTTTTCTTGCTTTGTTAGATAAACCAGTAAGGCTGATACGTTTTATTAGCAGAAACAGACAAAAGCGTTTATTTTTATATTCGCATATAATTGTAAAGTAAAACAAGATTATCAATGGTAGAAGGTAAAATAAAAAACAAGCGCGTCGCTTCCTTATACGGGCCAAGATACATATAAAACGATGTACTGAAGTAAAGGATTGCAATCAGTTTGCTCTACATACAGAGAACTTTTTCAGGGGAAAATTCGAGTAGGGTGATATTGAGGTCAATCGGACACACCCAAATCACCTACTTTTCTTTTTATAGGCTTTCCAGAGTACAATTGCCACGTAGGAAACTCGGCAAATTTGTCCATTGCCAGACTATCTTTATATAAAAAAAATAACCATGTTTAGTTTTCTAAAGTTTACGCGAATTTCACTCATTATAATGAAACAACTTTTACGTTTATTTAGGAGTCCTCACTCTCTCTCTCTCTCTCGATCTTTCTCACTCTCTCTCTCTCGATCTTTCTCACTCTCTCTGAATCGGCCTCAATCACTCTCTCCCTCTTCTTGGACAAAAAAGTTGTACATTTTCGTGATGTTTCATCCGTAAAAAAATTACCCTCATGCGAGCAAAGAAGTTTCACTTCAAAAACTTAATAAACTGTTATTGTGTTTATATATATATATATATATATATATATATATATATATATATATATAGCTTTATAATAAATAAATAATTTAAAAAAAACATGATACTTTGTTTGCGTGCGGTGGAGTGGAATTCATCATTTTTGCACAATGTGTGCAGTTTGTTCTAATTCGAGAGATAGGATAGTTTACACTATATATGTGGCACTATCGTTTAAGACTAGGCTACGTGATATGTCCGCTCGGGCCATAGTAAGTCAAATGCCACACAAGGTATTTGAGGTATCTCAGTTCTCAAACTTAGAAAAAAATTAAAAGGTAATGCGGACAAAAGGCAGTTGTTATTTCTACTATCAATGTCATTTTGTAATGTATTTGTAGAACCGAACCCAAGACCTTGTCGTATAGCTAGGGTGCCGTTGAATTTAACACACACAAACATGTACATATACTTACGCACTCACTTACACATACACACACAGACAAATACACTCACGTTCATACACACACATAATGTATATTTATTTATTATATAACATATATTTTTATTTTACTTGCGCAAACTAATGTATACCAATATATATATATTTTTTTTACTTTAAGGTAAACCCATTATTGGCTATGTTAATTCTACCTTGTATTAGCCAGTAAGTTTTATTGTATTACGCTGTTGGTTTAATTAATAAATAAAATAAAATAAAAATAAAGTAACTCACTTATCGTTCGATCGCAGTGTACCGTTAGACTTGGCGCCTTTCTGTGCACGAAAATTTTCGCTCGTGGTGGAGGTGCTGACCTGCATCTCGTCCACGTGGGGCTGGCTCACCACCACCGTGTTACACACGGCCATGATGAGGAGGAACTCGCGGACCTATCAACAAAAAATATGTTATACCACCGACTTCAGTTATTATAACATGTCCTATCCTATAATAACTATTCTAACAGCTTGCATGCACAATGTAAGTAAAGTATCTTTATACTTTGGGATAAACTCCCAATGCAATAACAAAAGAGATGATTATGATAAAATATGTCTAAGGACCACCGTAAGAATGTTTCCAAATGAAAAAAACCGCATCCAAATCGATTTATCCGATTTTAAGTCACGATGCCACAAAACGACAACATGTACATCAGTCAAATTTATTGCACCCGCCTTTTTGCGCAAGGGGGTCAAAAAATATATAAGTATTCAAAACAAAAGTCATTGCAATCCTGTACTCCCCAGCAAGGTTACCTACATATTAATTTGACCATCCCAACAACCTAAGAAAATCTATTACAACGATGTGGCAGTAGCCGCTTGCGTATTATCTGGATAATAGTCACATAATAATGCTAATTTTACCACTTCAGTGTTACACGAACACTGCTCCAAATCATTTATAACATGAGAATAGTTTAATATTCGCGCAGTCTATTGCAAGTGACCTAAATACGACTGCAAATATCAAATACCGCAATATTACTCGTAGTGGAGCTCTTCTTCAATATACCATGGATCTACTGTGCAGTTATTTGACCCTTTTTTTTCTTTAACGCCGGGAAATGCTCTGAGGCATCCCGCCTGGGGAGTTGGTCTCCCCAGGCGGGTATGTGGGACTCGCTGCGCCCGACAGCTGGTAAATGGACGCAGCTCTACCTACTTAAACCCGGCGAGTGCCACCAATGCCGCCTTTGGTGAGGTGCCCCGGATCTAGAAAACAAACAGGGCACCTCGACGGCTAGGCAGTCCCGCAAGGGACCAACGCCACCTCCACAGAGGGGTTGTCCCGCACCACAGAACAACCCCTCCCAACGTCGGGACAGTACAATGGGGTGAGGTTCCCATTCTCACCCCTTGCCCCCTGCTCTTCTGTCCCCTCTTTTTATAAGAGGGGTACAAAGAGCCCCCTCGGCCCAATTAGCTTCGCCCAAGGTGCACCGCTCACCCTAGGGTACTGAGCCCCACCGCCACGACAAGGCCTGAACCATGGTGGGGCAGTTATTTGACCCTAATGTTTCAGTCACTATAATATCATTGTTAATATTTTTTTATAGAAGTGGGGACAAACGTAGTTTCACCTGGTGGTAAGTGATACACAGCGTACTTAGTACGATAGTTTCGACGGTGGGCTGGTCGAGTGGTCAGGCTACTGTAGCCCGATTCACGTAACTATTACCGATCCAAATGTCGTTGAAGTTCAGAAATCGTCCTATTCAAAACAAGTCATAAATGTGTTACTTCAATAGGACGTAAACTCAATAGGATCGAAACTCAGCGAAACGTCAACGACAAATGAATATTGTGGTAGAATTTATCGCGTAATATTGCCAGCACGATTGTTACAAAAAATTATAAAATAATTTGCATAATTACTCGCGAAAGTATGATGATTTTGGTTCATATTTATTTTTATTTTTTTATTTATTTTATTTAATGACATATTAATAGATACAATTTTCCTTATTGTAACGGCGTAACAAAAACCCTCAGGGGTTTGTCCGTACACCGGCATATACATCGCCAACGCTCGGAATACTGAATATTACTAAATCATAAGTGAGGTTGATAAGCGATCAATGTGTGCAGTACTTAAAATACGCGGACCAGTTTTGCACAGTACAGGCACAGGATGATTATTTAGTTTTATTTTACGTAATTATCTATACTTAATTATATATATATATTGATTATATATATTGATATCTTTTCTGCAATTCTAGCCCAATCTATGACTAAGACATTAGTTAGATCATAAGAAACATCGCTTTTGTGTTAAAAAAATATATTGAATCTCAAATATTGATATTTTGACGTTGATGTATCGACTTCGAAATTGAGTTTGGGATCGAATTTACACAGTTCAACATAAATGAGTTTTTAGTGTTCGATTGCGTTGCTTAATGTGTTTTTTATTAAAATTATAGCACGATTGGCACTTATTTTTGGGTAACTCCAATAGGATAGATCTAAGACAAAGGCGAAATCTAAGAAGAATGGCGCGATAAATGCCAATATTGCGTTCACCATGAGTGATGATTAGTTTAAGAGATATTATCGCCTCAGCAAGGAGTTTTGAAGTTATTCATAGCGATTTGGATTTGTATAGTATCTACGCGATAAAAGGTATGTCAATAGAAAAATCTATAATCTATATCTTCTATAGTTCATCTCTTCTCTTTATTTACGGCCTATGTAATTGTAGGATACATAAAAAATATTATATCTCAAAAAATTGCA
The DNA here is from genome assembly GCA_963853865.1 of Helleia helle. Taxonomy (NCBI): domain Eukaryota; kingdom Metazoa; phylum Arthropoda; class Insecta; order Lepidoptera; family Lycaenidae; genus Helleia; species Helleia helle. The sequence goes on along the minus strand of OY971423.1, from coordinate 18,437,640 downwards.
ATAAAACATACCTATAAAACTAAATTTTATATATACCTAGGCCCTTATCTCTACAACAGATTAAATGCTTTGTTAGATATTTATCGACTAACTTACCATAAATGTAAAAAAAAACTCCAGTTGTCGCTACAAAGTATGTCGTACGAAGAGACAGAGAATTTGTTAATTAGGATAGAGTAGACTTTAACTATTTATACATTTATATTATAAGTTATATGTAGTTTAATATAAATTATATAAAAATAAAAAAATAAAACCAGTTGTCGCTACAAAGTAGGTCGTACGAAGAGACAGAATTCGTTAATTAGGTTAAATTAGACTTTACCTATTTATACTTTTATCTTATAAGTTATATATAGTTTAATATAAATGATAAAATATGATTCATGAAGCGAGTACACTAGCCCTTTTAGCCTGAAACACAGGATTTCCTAGTTTAGGCAGTCAGTACACATTTGTAAATACCTAAGAAACATGCATTGTAATTATAGATTTTATTGTACTTAATATGTAAGTTTCTGAAATAAACATTTTATTTTTTATTATTTATTTTATAGATTGGGATAGAATTGCAGAAAAGATATCAATATGAACCAAAATCATAATACTTTCGTGAGTACTTATGCAAATTATTTTATAATTTTTTATAACAATCGTGCTGGCAATATTACGCGATAAATTCTACCACAATATTCATTTGTCGTTGACGTTTCGTTGAGTTTCGATCCTATTGAGTTTACGTCCTATTAAAGTAACACGTGAATACGAATTTATGACTTGTTTTCAATAGGACGATTTCTGAACTTCAACGACATTTGGATCGGTAACATAATTTTAATAAAAAAACACTTTAAGGAAAGCAATTGAACACTAAAAACTTTTTTAAGTATAAAGTGTGTGTTTTGTTGAACTGTGTAAATTCGATCCCGAACTCAATTTCGAAGTCGATACGTCAACGTCAGAATATCAATATTTTCAATATTTTTTTAACACAAAAGCGATGTTTCTTTTATTCTAACTCATGCTCAGATGAAGTAAAAAAAGGTAGATGACGCACGGCCTTTGCTAATACTGAAGCCACAAAACTAAGCTCCTTCATGTAAATACACGCGCTCACGCACACAGATACACCAAAACTAAGCTCATTTTTGTTAGTATCTTACGAGTCGTCGTGCAGTAAGTTTACCAAAAAAATACCGTTCTGTGTAATTAAATGGTGTAAAAACAATACAAAAGTGACCAAAGAGTCTAAAGAAATATCGTTTCACACATAAATAAACACAAGACTATATTCTTATAAGATATTTTAACACTATTTTGAGGTTAATCAACATAAATAATATTATTGCCCCGAAATGACGTATCGGAAGAGTGTTGCCAGAAGTTAGTATTTCTAATAGCCCAATAGTGGGTAAGTCAATTGCAGGCAAAGCCATAGCAAAATAATTAAGTACAGAGGTGACATAATTATTATTTTATTATTTGATCGCTAAATGACTGAATCGAAATGACCTTTTTTTTTTTTTTTTTTTGATTTCGCTGGGGAATGCGTTTAGGCATACCCCTGGGTCCGGGGGGTCCCGGGGGTTATGTGGGACTCACTGCGCCCGAGAAGATGGTAAGGTGGACGCAGTCTCTACCCACTAAACCCCAGCGGTGTTCTCCTCGTCGTCTTGGGTGACCCGGCGCGGGAGCTGTGGACGTCCGCATCGGGCCACAACGGAATGCCATCTGGCACACTCCTCTGGAGGCAGGGGGGACGACATCCCCTCCTCCTACTCCGCTTTAGGCACCTGGAACACACAAGGGTGCCTTATAGCCCGGACCTTAAGCGCGCGCGGTGGATCCCCCGATCGACCGCGCACAGGTCCCTCACAGCGGCGCAACTGCTTGTCGCCGCCGTGCTCTCCTGCGGGATGAGGCGCCAGTGCGCTCTCTCTCCCGCTCCGCCTCCTCCTTCTGCGACATCACTACCTCGCAGAAGGAGACGACCGCCTGCCATGCGCTCTCACTGTCAGTCATCGCTCGGATGACCGCAGGGAGCGACAGGTCCGCGCCCACTTCAGTGATAAGTGGCGCCCTTTCCTCTGCCCAAGCTGGGCACTCCGCCAGGGTGTGGTCTGCAGTGTCTTCACTACTGCCACAGTGATGACACCCTGGCGAGTCCTCCGCGCCTGCCACCTTCCACAGATACCTTCCGAAGCAGCCGTGCCCCGTCAGGATCTGCGCAAGGTGGAAGGTGATTATGCCATGCCGTCGGTCAACCCACTGCTCCAGGATTGGACCGACGGCCTGCACCGTGCGATGGCCCGCACTCGGCTCCTCCAGCCGCTCCTTCCATTTACGGAGCACCCACTTTCTTAGGCGCCTCCGCCAGCTCTCCTCTCTTTCAGTCTCGTCATCTTGTGAGACCTCCTCCTCCTCGGCGTCTCCTCTCCTCCTCCGCCAGGACCTCGCCAGGGCACCTGCCACCAGGTTCCATGGTGCAGTGCCCGCCAGTACGCACGCCGCCTCATACGAGGTTGTGCGGTACGCACGGACGGCCCTGACAGCCATGACTCGTTGCGGACGTCGCAACAGGGTCAAGTTCTCTGCTGTCAGAGCGGCCGCCGATATCGGCGCGCCGTACAGTGCCATCGACTGCAAGACGCCCGCATATAGGCGGCGGCAGCCAGCGCTCGGCCCACCCACATTGGGGAGGAGGCGACTCAGCGCCCGCGCGGCTCCAAGCAGCTTCGGAACTAGCCGCCTGAAATGCTCCTTGAAATTCCATCTACTGTCGAGGATGAGGCCCAAGTACCTCATATTCGCCTCGACAGAGATGGAAGTTCCTCCCACCATTAAACTGGATCCGGGTGGAGGGGCTCGCCGTGGCCCGTGAAAGCATATAGCCTCACTCTTCTCCAGGGCCACTTCGAGCCCGAGGCGTCGGATCCTTGCAACAACTTGGGCGACTCCGGCTACCGCACGTATTCGGGCCTCCGAAAAGGTAGCTCCACGCGCGGTCACGATGGTGTCGTCGGCGTAACACGCGACGCCGACACCTGTCAAATTCCCGCCACGGAGGACCCAATCATACCCGATGTTCCACAGGAGCGGGCCCAGTACAGAACCCTGTGGAACACCGCACTCTACTCTCTTCGTCGCCCAGCCGCCGGCCGTCGGGTACACGACGCACCTACTAGAGAGGTAATCCGCAACCAGTCTACGCAGATACGTCGGCACTCCGTGGAATCTCAGCGCCTCCAAGATTGTATCAAAGGGCAGGGTGTTGAAGGCGTTGGCGATGTCAATAGACACCGCCAAAAGCACCCCTCCGCCTTCGATCGCCTCGTCAGCGAGAGCCCTCACCCTGGCCAGAGCGTCCAGGGTGGACCTGCCCCGCCGGAAACCAAACTGGTAGGCGCTGAGATTCGGGCCTATTTCATCAAGGTGTTCGACTATACGGGCACCTGCTATCCGCTCCAGCAGCTTACCCGCATCGTCGAGCAGTACGATCGGTCGATACGCAGACGGCGAGTCGACCGGTCGCCCGTCTTTCCGGATTAGGATCAGCTTCCCCTTCTTCCACGCCGTGGGAAACCTAACTTGCGACAGACATGCGCTCATCAGGCGCTTGGTGTGCGACCGGAGTGGGCCTAGGGCCAGAACCAAGGCCCGCCCGGGAACACCATCTGGACCAGGGGCGGTATTGCGCGCCTTCAACCGCGCCAGCGCCATGTCTATCTCTCCCTCTGTCACTTCCGGGATTTCCGCCTCGACGCTCGACGGCCCACTGTCAGGTGGGGCCATCGGTGGAGGCGCATGGTCTCCTCGACCGGGAATCGAAATGACCTCGTATAACCTATGTTGTATCTTTTTTGGGACTCACGTACCCACAGCAGGACTATGTATTTAATTATTTATAAATTCAAAGATTTACCATTTAATGAATTTAAAAAAATGTAACAGTGTGGCTTGCAGAGAAATGTTTTTATAATTTAAATGTTTTTTTTAATGGAAAACTATTATTATGTATTTAATTTAAATTGTGTATTGATAAAATGTGACTTTCTAATTACTATTATAATCAATTATTTTGAAACTGTTATTCTCTGACAATGATTTTAAGGACATGTTGTATTTATCAAGTTTATTGTAACTATTTTTTCCTGTTAATTTATATTAATTGTTTATTTATGTAAAGTTTTATTTTCACACACCATGTTATGGTAGAATGTATAGAACTTGTTTATTTTTTTTAATATCACCTATGTATTTACTACATTCATGGGAATAAATAAATAAATAAAACAATTGAGACAGTTTATAAAGTGATCCTACACGCCTCCTACATATTCGTAATATTATTGTATTTTATAAAAATATTCACTGTCGCATTCACTTATTAATTTTTATTAATATACAATTTTAAGGGATATTTTAAAAAATGGCAACCCTTCATTCACTCACACATACTTAAAAAAGTGGCTTCACTTTCTTGTTCCAAGTGCGCTATCTACCTTTTTTTACTTCATCTGAGAACTCATGTATTAGTCATAGTATTAGTCATCATAGAAAATATTATATCTCAAATTATTTTATTATTGATTGGTTCTACATTGTTCTTCATATTATGTGATACCCTTGTGATACCTATCTATTAATATAAATCAAATAAGTGCTAATTATAATATGTATGTAATCTATTTGACTTATTGAGTTACATATGTACATATTTACATTAATTTCAGATTTTATGAAAACTTCCAAATAACATCCGTAGTAAGTGCTATTGATGGTACTCATATGGCTATCATACGTCCAGCCCAAAATGAGAGGTTTTATAACAGATAAGGATTTTACTTAGGAAATGTTTTAATTGTGAGTTGACTCTTGGATTCTGTAATTGTATAATTTAGTTTTAATAATGCCTTTTCTTATATTAGTAATACCTTTAAATTGTATATATTATAATATTGATATATTATACAATTTAAACAAATTAATTATAATATATATTAATAGCTTTTAGTAATACCTTTAAATTGGCAAATAACATAAATATTATAAAGGAATCTTAAAATGTGTTCTTTCCTTTTTAAATTTTGGGGAACTTGTTTATTTACTTGTTAAGTCTAAGTTAAAATCATAAGAAAGTGATAATTTGTTTCATACATTAATATTATATTGCAATAATTATATGTTTTAGGAGACTCGGGCTATGCCCAAAGATCTATTATGATGACACCTATTTGGATGCTCCGGCTGGCTCACCTGAAGAACACTACACCAAGTTTCATTGCGTGGCACGCAATACAGTAAAGCATACTATGGGTGTTTTGAAGAATAGGTGGCGATGTCTCCTAGGCCACAGGGTCCTTCACTATGATCCGGACACAGTTGTTAGAATTATAAACGCTTATTGTGTTTTATACAACATTTGTAATGAAGCAAGCTTTAGTCATCTACAGGATACCATACCACCTACTTCAGTAGAGGAAAACAGCACCCAGGAAACAAGTAGGCAGGAGCTTCCAAAGTTAGTGTGCGTGAGCTATGGGCTGCGAAGTGTTTTTAATGTTTTTATTAAACTATTGTTAAACTATTATTTGTTTTTATTTGCCTATCTATATTTTTGGTCATTGATTGATATAATCAATATTACAATCACAGTATTTATAAAAATAAGTACTAAAATACTTAACAATAAGCCTTTTATTCTCTTTCAACCTAAGGTAGCAATATTTAAATATATCACAATATTTAGCTTCTAATATTTAAATGTAACACAGTTTTTTCCCTGTCTATATTTTTGGTCATTGATTGATAATATAATCTTTATTACAATCAAAGTATTTATAAAAAAAAGTACTAAAATACTTAACAATAATTAGTCTTTTATTATCTACAAAAACCCGGCGAGTGCCACCAATGCCGCCTTTGGTGAGGTGCCCCATATATAATGAGCAAACAGGGCACCTCGACGGCTAATCAGTCCCTCAAGGGACCCACGCCACCTCCACAAAGGGGTTATCCCGTACCAAAGAACAACATCGGGACAGTACAATGGGGTGAAGTTCCCATCCTCGCCCCTTGTCCCCCTGCTCTTTTGTCCCCTCTTCCTATAAGAGCAGCCCCTTCGGTTCACTTGGCTTCGCCCAAGGTGCTAGGTTCACCTTAGGTACTGGGCCCCACCGCAACAACAAGGCTTGAACCATAGTGGGGAACTATAGGTATCTTAAACAAGTTTAAACTTTAACGAAGAAAGCTCTATCTGTTAGACCTAAGGTAGACCTTATCTTGAACAGATAGAGCATCTCTCCTTTGCTGTCTTGGTATCAATGGAACAAGATCCACAATAAGGCTATACTCCAATTACTTGGTAAGTCTGTAACTTTTAATGAACTGCGTGTGTGTCATGGTCACAAAAGCATTATATTCATGTTATTTCGGCGTTGACGCTCTTTTAATCGGTCTTCCCTATCAGCAGCATCTAAAAGAAGCCAGGCTAAACCGAGACTCATTGTAAAAATATGGGAACACGGTCTATCAACCTCCGAGTCAAGGGTCATTCACAGGGTATCACACAAATCTTCAAAGTTTAAGAAAGTTGATAAAAAGTTAAACAACAACTCCAAATAACTAACTTTTCTTCAACTGCTTGTTAACTGTGAATGTTTGACGTTTAATCGTTGACAGCCAATCGAAAAAAAGAGGTGAATACCGCGCAAGCCACGGTTAACGTCCGTCTAACGTACGTGAATACCCCCTAACGATTCGTCGATAGAACTACAATAGGATCGTTTATCGATCGTCCTATATTTGTCACGTGTATAAGAAACGCTGTCAAACCGTGGATGTCGCTACGATATCGTTGAAGATTTGTTACGTGAATCGGGCTACAGGCTAAGCCGAGACTCATTGTAAAAATACGGGAACACGGTCTATCGACCTCCGAGTCAAGGGTCATTCACAGGGTATCACACAAATCTTCAAAGTTTAAGAAAGTTGATAAAAAGTTAAACAACAACTCCAAATAACTAACTTTTCTTCAACTGCTTGTTAACTGTGAATGTTTGACGTTTAATCGTTGACAGCCAATCGAAAAAAAGAGGTGAATACCGCGCAAGCCACGGTTAACGTCCGTCTAACGTACGTGAATACCCCCTAACGATTCGTCGATAGAACTACAATAGGATCGTTTATCGATCGTCCTATATTTGTCACGTGTATAAGAAACGCTGTCAAACCGTGGATGTCGCTACGATATCGTTGAAGATTTGTTACGTGAATCGGGCTACAGGCTAAGCCGAGACTCATTGTAAAAATACGGGAACACGGTCTATCGACCTCCGAGTCAAGGGTCATTCACAGGGTATCACACAAATCTTCGAAGTTTAAGAAAGTTGATAAAAAGTTAAACAACAACTCCAAATAACTAACTTTTCTTCAACTGCTTGTTAACTGTGAATGTTTGACGTTTAATCGTTGACAGCCAATCGAAAAAAAGAGGTGAATACCGCGCAAGCCACGGTTAACGTCCGTCTAACGTACGTGAATACCCCCTAACGATTCGTCGATAGAACTACAATAGGATCGTTTCTCGATCGTCCTATATTTGTCACGTGTATAAGAAACGCTGTCAAACCGTGGATGTCGCTACGATATCGTTGAAGATTTGTTACGTGAATCGGGCTACAGGCTAAGCCGAGACTCATTGTAAAAATACGGGAACACGGTCTATCGACCTCCGAGTCAAGGGTCATTCACAGGGTATCACACAAATCTTCGAAGTTTAAGAAAGTTGATAAAAAGTTAAACAACAACTCCAAATAACTAACTTTTCTTCAACTGCTTGTTAACTGTGAATGTTTGACGTTTAATCGTTGACAGCCAATCGAAAAAAAGAGGTGAATACCGCGCAAGCCACGGTTAACGTCCGTCTAACGTACGTGAATACCCCCTAACGATTCGTCGATAGAACTACAATAGGATCGTTTCTCGATCGTCCTATATTTGTCACGTGTATAAGAAACGCTGTCAAACCGTGGATGTCGCTACGATATCGTTGAAGATTTGTTACGTGAATCGGGCTACAGGCTAAGCCGAGACTCATTGTAAAAATACGGGAACACGGTCTATCGACCTCCGAGTCAAGGGTCATTCACAGGGTATCACACAAATCTTCGAAGTTTAAGAAAGTTGATAAAAAGTTAAACAACAACTCCAAATAACTAACTTTTCTTCAACTGCTTGTTAACTGTGAATGTTTGACGTTTAATCGTTGACAGCCAATCGAAAAAAAGAGGTGAATACCGCGCAAGCCACGGTTAACGTCCGTCTAACGTACGTGAATACCCCCTAACGATTCGTCGATAGAACTACAATAGGATCGTTTCTCGATCGTCCTATATTTGTCACGTGTATAAGAAACGCTGTCAAACCGTGGATGTCGCTACGATATCGTTGAAGATTTGTTACGTGAATCGGGCTACAGGCTAAGCCGAGACTCATTGTAAAAATACGGGAACACGGTCTATCGACCTCCGAGTCAAGGGTCATTCACAGGGTATCACACAAATCTTCGAAGTTTAAGAAAGTTGATAAAAAGTTAAACAACAACTCCAAATAACTAACTTTTCTTCAACTGCTTGTTAACTGTGAATGTTTGACGTTTAATCGTTGACAGCCAATCGAAAAAAAGAGGTGAATACCGCGCAAGCCACGGTTAACGTCCGTCTAACGTACGTGAATACCCCCTAACGATTCGTCGATAGAACTACAATAGGATCGTTTCTCGATCGTCCTATATTTGTCACGTGTATAAGAAACGCTGTCAAACCGTGGATGTCGCTACGATATCGTTGAAGATTTGTTACGTGAATCGGGCTACAGGCTAAGCCGAGACTCATTGTAAAAATACGGGAACACGGTCTATCGACCTCCGAGTCAAGGGTCATTCACAGGGTATCACACAAATCTTCAAAGTTTAAGAAAGCCGAGAAAAAGTTAAACAACAACTCCAAATAACTAACTTTTCTTCAACTGCTTGTCAACCGTGAATGTTTGACGTTTTATCGTTGACAGCCAATCGAAAAATGAAGGTGATTAACGCGCAAGCCACGGTTGACGTCCGTCTGACGTACGTGAATACCCCCTAACGATTCGTCGATAGAACTACAATAGGATCGTTTCTCGATCGTCTTTTAATTGTTACGTGCATACGAAACGCTGTAAAAACCGTGGATGTCGCTACGATATCGTTGAAGTTTTGTTACGTGAATCGGGCCACTGGACACTTTACGCAGCGGTCGCGGGTTCGAATTCCGCCATAAATGTCTGCACCGGGTCAAGGACCGTGATTTCCGTTCCTAGTACCCGTAACACAAGTTCTAACGAGCTTACCACGGTGCTAGGTTAACGTGGTGTGATTGTTGAATGATATATTATTATATTGTCATATTCGTAATTATTTTATATTAAACAGGTTTGTTTCAGTAAATAGTCGAACATAACTTCCCTGTTATATAACAAATCATGTTTTGTTCAGTTTAAACGTTCATGGTTATTTAATTTTACTGTTTATACAAAGCCGCAAGTTCTCCTCAGAGTAAAATCGGCTTAAATGGCGAGTCGACAAACGGCCTGACGCCGTCATCTCTTTATTTTCTTGTATTACAGATTTTTATTCAGAATGTTTTTTTATAAATGTAGACGATTCACATCTGCGGTCCCGTGACGGCTAAAGTTTTTGTCATCATTATTAGCTGTGATCTACTGCTTTCGCTATTTAATTTGATTAGCCATTGTATAAAAAGTAACTCTCACGAGCCAATAAAATGATTAAAGATGGCGGACAATGGATCGATTTCTATTGTTTCTCAATAGATATCAGAGAGCGAAGGTGAAAGTTATTACAACTTGAATATTGAATTGTAATCGTCACAGTGTGGAAAATATTACCAATGTTTATGATCTGTGTGGAAGCGTCTTGGCGGGTCACCGGGACTGGCGGAGTGGCGTCGCGGCGTATTGAGAAAATGGTAGATAGGATTCAAGTTTTAAGATAAATTTGAATAACTAAAATATAGGCTTTGAGATAACGAAAATATCACGTTCTCTGCAGTATTGAAAATTAAATATTTCGACATTATTTCAAACTTACATATTTACATTATTTATTACTAAATTATTCGTTTTAGTTTTTATTTTAGCCTGTTTCAGGTTTTTTTTTCAGGAAAGTACATCTTATCGTGTAACCAATTAGCAAAACCCTTAGGCAATCTTTAGGTGTCTGATATTTTTTGTCCGACCGTTATTTATTAGTCTCAAAAATTTGATTTAGCAAACCATTTTTCCCGTTTCGCCTTTTTTTTTTGTCATCGCAGGGAAATGCTTTTTACGCATGTAGCCAGGATCTCGGGTAGATCCTGACCCTATGTGGGACTCGCACCTGGGAGTGCCCTACCCGTAAACTAAAACCACTGCGAGCGCCTTCAGCCGCATTATGAGGGTCCCGGATAGGCATTCAACATAATCACCTTAGCGACAGGCTGACCCCGGCGAAGGTCAGACTACTCCTCTTAAGGGGGGGGACTACCCGGCTGCTTAGGCAGTCCCCGCGACGTCGTGTCATACTGGGCCCAGGTTCCCATCCTGAACCCGCGACGAGCACAGGGACGTTACTGGAGGCGCATTATGTAGCGCCTCCTGAGCACCCCCGTTCGTCGCCCACGGGGGGAGGCCTCGTCAGCGGCGTCCTCTCTCACCCGTTCGTCGGCCTCCTTCTGGGACATTACTGCCTCGCAGAAGGAAACCATTGCCGTCCAGGACTGGTCGTCACCGAGCATCGCAGTGATGACACTCGGCAGAGACAAGTCCCCTCCGATGACCGATGTCAGATCATGACGCAGCGCCGCCCATCTCGGGCACACCTCGAGTGTGTGCTGGGCCGAGTCCACCGCCGCGCCACAATCGTGACACACTGTCAACGGCTCCCTGCGGGCAATCCGGCACAGGTACTCACCAAAGCAACCATGCCCAGTGAGCACCTATGTCAGACGGAAGGCGAGGGGTTTGCGCTTACAGCGCATCCAATTTCCCGTTTCGCCTGAGGTGACTCGCCCTAATAAAGCAGCGAAGGAAAAGATGGCGGTGATGATGAAATCCTCACATCTTGTTATAAATTCGAAAATACTGGTTGGATTTTAAATTAGAATATTTTTTTTTATGTAGTTTACCGACATCAAGCATATAACCGAAATGCAGCGGTGTATGAAAACAAATTCCGCTAAATTTGTGCTGCGACGCTGCGCCGGTTCTGCCGTCTAGAGGGGATGTACAAAAATCGGAATTTTCTACAACTTTCACGATACATAATATAAGTGCCAACTAATATGGTGATCGGTGTAATAGCGTGGGACTTTATCTGGTGTATACGGACATTCAATTTTATATGTATATATACATACTGGCAAAATATAGAGAAACGTTCAGACGAGCCGTGGTCAGCGTCACACATGGATATAAATTCACCTGGGACTAGACTATCCCAGACAACTCATTCGCCCCCAGCATGGTTCAAGCCTTGTCGTGGCGGTTAGGCTCAGTAGCCTAAGGTGAACCCAGCACTTTGGGCGAAGCCAATTGAACCGAGGGGGCTGCTCTTTGTACCCCTCTTATAAGTAGAGGGCACAATAGAGCAGGGGGGACAAAGGGCGAGGATGGGAACCTCACCCTATCGCACTGTCCCGAGGGAGGGGTTGTTCTGTAGTGCGGGACAACCCCCCTGTCAAGGTGGCGTCGGTACCTTGGGGGACTGACTAGTCGTCGAGGTGCCCTGTGGTGGCACTCGCCGGGTTTTAGTGGGTAGAGCTGCGTCCAACTTACCATCTTTCGGGCGCAAGGAGTCCCACATACCCCCGTTTTTAACCTAAGAGCATTTCCCGGCGCAAAAGAAAAAAATGGCAACTCATTCGTGTATTGCCTGTCCTGATACGTACGTTATTATGGTATATCCGATGATGATACTGTATAGATACGTGTTACATAAAAATCTGTCGCAGGGCTTCGAACTCATTTGAACCTGAAGCCTTTCAAGGTAGTTTGTTATTATGTACACTTGTTTGTTCACATCGGTACATGTTATATACAGAAGATACTATACAGTGTGAGTTTCCGACTATGTATATAGTTTAGTATGCCTTTATATTTACGTAGTAGTACATTGGATGAGCTACTAAAGAATGTAAAATTAATATTATTCGTCTTTAATTTCGCATAAGATCCGGATACGAGATAAATCCTAATCGGTTGATACTGCGCTGTTTGTATTACACATTACAATGATTATTCGACTACCATACCGAAATACATAATACATAATATTAATATCTATAGACGCTTTTACACCACGTCAATCTAGTCCCGTGGTAAGTTCTCGAAGAACTTGCGTTACGGGTACCAGACAACGGAAATATATAATATAATACTGTTATACTATACATATATTTGAGATTTTTATTATATTACACATCCCAGGACCCAGGAACACAGAAAATTTTTGTTCCCTGGCGGGATTCGAACCCGCTATCTCCGGCTTGAGAGCCAACGCGCTAACCGTTGAGCTACAGAGGTCGTCAAACCATATTTCAATGACTATCCTTGAGCTTGAAATACATTGTACGAGTATATTGCCAGAAAGTAAACTTACCTTTTGCGTATGCTGGGTTTCATTCGTATCCAGCAGATGTTGAAGCATTCTTCTATTCGGCGACACCATGGTGATAGGCGTCACTATGGGCGGCAGCTCAACCGACGGCTCCGCCTCTGGTCCGGGCGGGTGATCGTAGTCCACCCCCCCGACCGTACACCGTCTAAACACCATCTTGTTCTCAGTCAACGTACCAGTCTTGTCGCTAAACAGATAACTAATTTGGCCGAGCTCCTCCGTTATGTTGAGGGCTCTGCACTCCGTCCGCGTGTTCGTCACAGGGTCGTACATCTCTACGTCTTGATGTAGATGGTACACTTGCAACAGTTTCGTCATTTCTATCGTCACATACAAGGAGACCGGTATCATCACTTGCATCGCTATTATATACGTCCAAAATATGAGGAGACCTTCGTAGGCTGGTTTACCCATGTTAGGCAAGAGGAAAAGCACATGTTTGTAGTCTCCGTAGTTGTCCAGCCATATCTTGCAGCCGACGGCTCCCGCGCAGCACAAGAAGAGAAGTACTAGGATGCACCATATGACGTCTGTGTTCATTTTCTTCTCGAGCTTGGAACACTTGTACCTCGGGCCGCCGTTGTTGAGCATCGCCTTCGTCTCGTGGCCCGCATACACGACGATGCCTTCCACGTAGTCTGTGTTCTTAATGGTGCATTCCCTAAGCAACAGATTCTCGGAATTGAGCGGCACCCGACAGCCATCTGGGTGCGATATGGTGCCTGTGAATCTGTATATTTTCGTCGATGGGCGTTCCACTTCCACAGAGCTCTTGAATTTTACCGGCGAAAATTCCAAGTGCTGTAATCAAAATTAAACAACTTATCTAAGCGAAAATTTTTATTGAGCTTATAATACGAGCATAAAGATAATAGAAGGTCAAAGAAAAAAGGTTCAAATTATTAGAGAGGTAAACGGAGAGCATTAAAGATTTCAATTCTGAGTCACCGCACGACCAACAAGAGAAAGTATTTTCACAGTGGATCAGTGACGATAATAGCACGTATTAGAGCTGCCTCCAATGATGCAATCAGTGTGACTGATGAAAATAGAGGAGCGTTAACAGTTGAATGGGCATCTAGTTGATGAGCTACATTCTGGACAAAGGTACAAAAACACTACGACACGACCTTTGTAAATGTAAATATATAGTGCTAGTGATCCTGGTATACTTGCTAATTGCTATAAAGGTATAAAAGGGATATATTCTATCTTCTCCCAAACTTTCCTATCTTTTGAGTTGGATCAAAGTGCACAGTGTGCAAAATTTCAACACAATCCCTTCAGTAGTTTTGTTCATCGCGGATTAACAACGTGACACACATTTTAAAGAAAGTAAGAGTTTATTTGTTCGAACGCGCTATTCTACGTAACTACTCAACTACCGTTAGGATTTGAAATAGTCTCTCTGCATTTTGTAGCCCAATTTTTGGCTTATTATAGGAAAACATTTTTTATTAAATTTTTAGTACAGTAAGTAATAAGTAGAATTTAACCTCGCACTCAATTTCCGATCCATTTTTTTATTAAAGGTTAAACGTTACTTACTGAGCATAAAATCACAAAATGCTGACAGATCTAGGGGAGCACCAAGCGCCATCTTGTAAAAAGAAGTTTTGGCCGATATCTCGGGAACTATGCACTTTAGGGCAAATGTTATTGAGACCGTTATTGTAGAGAATACAATTTCGCATCTTTTATATCCTGTAAACTTTTTTGTAAAACTTATCGTTTACGATTTACGGCCCATTTAATGTACCGGTTTTTCTATCTCTCGGCTCTTAAAATATTGGATTAGTATCCATATATCGTAAGCTCAATAATTTTTTTTTATAGAAGAGGGGATGGACAGTCGTTTCACCTGGTGGTAAGTGACAAGCGGCATCCATAGACACCCGCTACATCATTAGTAGGTGCGTTGCCGGCCTTTAAAATATGTGTACGCTCTTTTCTTTAACTTTTGCCCTAAAGTGCATAGTTCCCGCGATATCGGGCAAAAACTTTTTTCAAGATGGCGCTTAAAGCTCCACCTTGATCTGTCAGCATTTTGTGATTTTATGCTAAGTAAGTGACCTTATAAAAAAATTGGATCGGAAATTTAGTGCAAGGTTGTAAAAAAACAGCTATTTTTACTGTAGGTACTATTTAGGGCGGACTGCACGGAACAGTCCATTACAGTGTTAATTTTGCAGTGACGTCTAAATCAGAACATGGTAATAAAAGCCTTGTATTGATATAACCTGTTTTTTGTTTCACACGAGGCAATCATACTATACCATTTTGAAGCAATGAACATTAAGAATTGAATCGTTCTTTCTTTAGAAATACCACAATCTGAATCAGAACGGAAAGTGTGCCTATGTCCAACACTGGATCATCATCATCATGATCAGCCATCCCACTGCTGGATTCCAAATACCTAGGCCCCTTTCAATGAACGCCAAGACGGCCGATTCCCGCGAATCTAACCGGACCGGTCATCTATCGTACTCGCCTCCAACACTGGATCATCATCATCATCATCATCATCATCAGCTTTTATCAAGCATCAGCATCAAGACGGCCACTCGCATCCAACACTGGATATGAGCTTATAAATATAATGATGATGAACTATAAACAATCTTCTTAAATATAGAATCAAGTATTATTTTGGGAATCTCCTTAAAATCCCTCACCTTCTCCCTAAACCCCGGCGCAACGACCCGCTGTTTCAGATTCGTCTCCCCGTCCAGGTTGCAGGTGTCCAGGTAGCAGATGCCCATGGGGTTGGAGGAGTGCAGCAGCACCATGTCCGCTGGTACTGCCTCGTTGTTGGACAAGTGTACTAGGTCTCCCACGCGCACGTCTCTCCACTTCACCCTGACGTATCGTTCGACAGATCTGCAACAAAGGAGAGTCTCTATTAATACAATGTATAACTATCTCTATTAATACAAATATCAAGTAAGTCAATAATTCGTTTACACGGGATAAAGAGAAAGAGTGATATCTAGAGAAAAAGCAGTTTAAGTTGTCAATGATGTCAAAGATAAAGTTTAAGACAAGAGAATTTGACAGTTAAATTAGTTATAAGCCCAATGTTCATTGAAAATATCTTATATTAATGACTAGCTGTTGCCTGCAGCTTCGCCCGCGTTACTCATTTACAGCGTGATATTATATAGCTTATAGCCTTCCCCGATAAAAGGGCTATCTAACACTGAAATAATTTTTCAAATCGGACCAGTAATTATTGAGACCAGACCTGAGATTAGCGCGTTCAAACAAACAAACAAACTCTTCAGCTTTATAATATAAGTATAGATTCCTCATTCGTAACAGGACAAAAAGAATAAACATTTTTTTTTCTTTTGCGCCCCGAAATCCTCATAGACATCCTGTGGCGGGAATGTGGGATTTTCTGCGCCCGAAAGATGGTAAGGTGGACGCAGCTACCCAATAAAACTTTACCCAAAAAAAAAAAATCTGGAAAAATGAGGCCAAGCTTTTGCCATACCTACTACAGACTAAATAGTAAAGCAATACTTATGTATGTTAAGGTCATTAACTTTAGAATTGTTTTGTTTTAATTACTGTACTTTTTCGGTATAGTTGTTAATTGCATTATGTATAAGAACATGTTTCTATTATATTCAATGGCCTATTCAGTTTCAATACGAATTTAAATTTGTATCTGTAATATTTTCATCCTTGGCAGTTGAGTTCGTTATTTTATTTATTTATTCTTTATGTACATGAAAGGTATTTAAAGTAACATTACATAGTTAATAATTAAAAGTTATACACAGGTCTCCCTTATTTTTGCCAGCAGACCTAAAAGAGTGCGTGTACAAAAACAAATGCGGTCATAGTAGGTACAACAGTATAATGACAAAAAAAGTAATACTATGTAACCCTTAAATCTACGTTGTATTATCAAATTTATCATTTTTTTATGGATTAAAGAAAAAAAGATAAATCTCTTAGTGCCATCTTTGTATAAAATTGTTTTTCTTTATTAAAAAATGTGTTTGGGTCGTTAGTCGTCGCGGGTTCTAATCCAGACAAGTGTCACACGAACTTACCAAGGGACTTAGTTAACACTCTCACCGCCACCCTTATACAGATTTTTTCAGTGCAGCAGGCCGTGCGGGACGCCAGCGGCCGTAATTTTGTCTACCTTTGCAGGCCACGGTGAATATTCCGTAACGAGTTTAGCAGGCCTTACGGGCCGCTGGCGGGCTCACTGTTTATTTTCACTAGCACGCCGTGCGGTCCGCTACGACCTCGTAATTTTATATCAATTTTGTAGTGCGTGGCCTGCTATAATAGAAAAGTAAAGCTACCACACTAAAAGTTTACTTCTATACCTTCAATCCAAAAAAAAAATCATGGCTGTATCTTTAAATTTATAGGATTTCTAAAGGGGTTAATACAAACATAAAAAAGCTATTAAAAATTAAAGAAAATTAGTTTTTATTAATAAAATAACACAATTGCTCCCTCATAATAGAGCTATGGATGTTGGCAAAGCATTCGGAACACACACTTGGATTTGAAGAGCAAAGTAGGCAAACGGTATTGACCTTTTTGACTACTTTACATGCATGTGTACTTGTCAAACCTTCTTCTCTCTTCTTTTCGTAGCAGTGGATGCATCTTCGTCTGACTATTCTGTTACGATGGTCGACCAAAGAAGACTTTCCAAATTTGTGTCTAACAGAGCTATCCTGGTTATTTCGTCCTTGACTTCTCGGTGGTAAGACTCATCAACTTACGGCAAATATTTTCCTTAACTGTAGTAATTGTATATTTTTTAGAAGTCAGGTTTTTGGTCTTTTTGTACAAAATAAAAGCATTGATCAAAGAAGTGCTAAATAATAACTCTATAGCTAATTTTTGGAACCAACGTAAGCTCCTTCTTGCAGGATTAGATTAAGTAGGGTCGCATCAGACGCACAAGAAAGCAATGCAATTCCACAAAAAGCGCGCGAAAATGCGACTGTTACAAGCCGTGCGGGCGGCCGGCGGGCTAATGATTCATTATTAGGTGTGGCGTGACAGAGTTGTCAATTGTTTTAAATCATAAATGAAATTTTGTAAAAATTTGGTGCGAAAGATACGGTACGCCGGCAGCCCGTACGGCTTGCTAGTCTCGCTTAGTGTAACATATAGACGGCGTGCCGTACTCGAAAACATACGACCCGCCGGCGGCCCGTATGGCGGTGAGAGTGTTAACGTGGTGATATTGTTTAGTTGAAAAATACTTAAATTTCCTATTGAATATTTCACTAGCCCCAAATCCCTGGAGTCATATATTTTTTCCCAGTTATAAACTGTAAACTAACTAAGCTAAAGTAGTGTAATCAATCAACAAACAATAATTTACTGTTTAAATAGCAAAAGCTAAACTGTTGAACCCAACGTGTCTGAATTGACACGTTGACGTGTCCGAATGAAACAAAAAACACATCGATGTTATCGTGTGACGTGTCGTGTCAGCATCGCCGGGTAATAGCGCTTACCGGTGCTCACGAACGGCAACAGGTTGTATTGTTGTAGGAAAACGCTGGCACGCGAAATACTTTCACTATCGTAGTAACATACTTATATGTCCGATAACATTTATATACATACTTGACACTCGCTAAATTGTTTTAAAAGATAAGAAAAAGAAGAAAGTCATTGTTCGATACATTTTTTTGTAACACAGCGAAGGTGATTGGGTACTGGGTACCAAAGCAGACGGGGGCAACGCATTTCCCCCCACCGGTGGCACCGCCTATATTCTGACCATGGATTTATTTCTGTATCAACTTCAGCTAAAATTGTCTTAAGCAATCTTTACTAGAATACTTTAGTTCGAAAATGTTCTAGTCCTTAGTAAATGTTCAGTCATCAGAACAATCGCTTACAGGCTACTCGCGAGGATGTTGTTCATCAGAACGTATCCCATGACACCAAGAGATAGGTTTACAACAGATATAGTTAAGTAACCCGTTCTAGTTTTATTGTTCGAGCGGTAAGTAGCGTAGAGTTCACGTGTACCGCTTAACCTTATTAGATTAGATCTATCTTAAAGTTAATTAAACGCTTTGTTACAGGTAAGGTTTTGATGGCAACTTTTGTTGGTCAATTTTTATATTTATATATTTTTTATATTTTTTTATTTATTTGCACATATGTCACAAGGTGATAGAAACAAACTTTCTAGTAGGTATTCTCATGAATAAAGTAATAAAGTGGCCACTGATGCGTGTAAGCACTCACTAAAAATACTTTATACATATGTATAATAATATTAATAGTATAGCCTTTATTTCCACGGCTTCCAATTATTATACATATTATGTAGTACTAATATAATACTAGTAATAGATTTTATATTCTCCAACTATGCTAATATTATAAAAAGAGTAGATGTTTGTTAATCACTCGGGCGTTTGATGAAATTATTATTATTTTATTATTATTATTATTATTAATTTATATAATAGAATAGAGATTCATGTATCAGATAGAAACTTAAGTTAGAAATGAGAAAGCAGAGAACTATTTAAAGATCAAATAGAAAAGGCATATAAACATTCATTAGATATACATACATAATGTATATGTAGGTATGTGTAATGAACGATAATTAAATATAGCTTTGGCAACCCAAACCACGGGCGGCAACTTGTCTGTAAGCCGGCGTTATTTTATGAAACGTGTCCGTTGTAAGCGCACGCTCAAATCACATTTGTATGTTAATCATCTCGTAAGGCGTTATTATAGCTTTAAAGCTATAATATATTTCTATCGGAGTAAATATTGTTTGAACATGAACATAAACAGAATTTGCTTGGAATTGGTGTTTTGGTATTTTTGGGTTTCTCGTTGAATAGTTGTGGCATGTGGTTCCAACCGCCACAAAACTAAACAAAATCTTTAAAATTAGCCAAGACCTTTAGGCTCGGCGCAAACGGGCCACCGACCACAGCCACCAGTGGCCAGCGATAGCGACTTTTCATATATTAATTTCACCGTCTATATATATAAAATGTATGAAAAAGTGTGGTTGTTGCCGGCCACCGGCGAAAGTGGTCAGTGGCTCGTTTGCGCTGAGCCTTAATTGGGATTTCCCAAAATGCGAGATTGGTACCTATAGTATAGTATAAATTGTATCAAAACAAATTGTTTCCCGTTTTATCGAGGATCGTGGGCATTATTATTACATTCCTTCTACTACTACGGTTACTCAAATACAGCCACATGGCCACGGGAAGACTATGGCGTCAGACCTCATGTCACAAGTTATTCCAAGTACTCGTACAATCATCACAACTTATTTAGTCCGATGTACGCAGGTACGTCTTGAGGTCGTGATGTGTTTTTTTTTCTTTTCTTTTTTTTATGTTAGTTGGATAGGCAAACTGGCAAACGTGCCACCTAATGGTAAGTGGTCGACGTCGCCCATGAACATAAACTAGTTTACCTGGAACGAGCCCAGGCAACTTATTAATTATGCGTTGCCTATCCTGAGACATAAGATGTTAAGTCTCGGTGCCAGTAATTACACTGCCTGTCTTGCCCTTCTCTCCGAAACACAGCAAAGCTGTTTCACGGGAGAAGCAAGCAAGATGGTGGTACACATGCAGCCGGGAGCGCGGCACATCATATTATAAAAATCAATACTGGTCATAAGGAAGCTGATATGTAGATCCGAAGGTGCATTTGGGGCAGTTGATCTGGTCGCCCTCCAACTTGTTGGAATGACATTCGCCATTCACCCAACTGTGCAAGCGGCAGGGGATCAGTACCGGCGTTTATGGAAACAGGACTCTCCTCCAGGACAGACGACCTCTGTGGCTCAGTGGTAAACGTGTTGGCGCTCAAGCCGGAAGTTGCGGGTTCGAATCCCGCCAGGGAACAAACATATTTTCTGTGTTCCCGGGTAATGGATGTGTATTAAATATGTGTATTATATAATAAAAATCTTAAATATAATATATGTATACCTAGTATAAAAGTATTAAATATATTTCCATTGTCTGGTACCCGTAACACAAGTTCTTCGTAAACTTACCACGGGACCAGATTGACGTGGTGTAAAAGCGTCTTATAAAAAAGGACTATCTCCAGCAAATGTCAGCTAACTTTGTCAGTTGCATTCTCAGCGAAAGGATATTCAGCATATGACAACGTACTTATAAATATATAGTGATAACAGCGACAGTTATTGAATCACGGATGAATGGTACACAGTATATCTTTATTGAGTTTATTGTATTGTATATCAGCGTACAATTAAATACGGGTAACAATAAACAATAAGATCATACAAGGCGGTCGTACAATCTGTGAACGGGCGGGAGAAATTAACGACATATATTATCACGGCTATCTTTATATTGAGTAACGACTATCGAGCACGTCCACGTAACGGTAATGCGTCTTCACACACGGACTAGCAACAACCTGTGGTTCTAGTTTCTACCCACCTCATAAGAAATCTTATAGCTAATAATCGATAATAAAAGAAAATCGTAAAGAAATGTAAGCTTTATACAGCCCGTGTGCAGTGGGAACCATGCTGTATTATTTGAAGCAGTGTTGCTGTTTCGGAAAGAGCATGTTATTTCTTACACCGAGACCATGGTCTTATGCTAGGCAAAGACCTTCCGATTTATTTTCATGGGCCACGTTTAAATAAAATGATAGCGAAGTATTCCACCAATTTCAGTTTTAAAATGTAACGAAACTATAATAAAACTTTCGTCTTATGGGTCATAATCATAATCATAATTCATTTATTTGCCCAAATTGTGGTTACAGAGATGTTACATTTAAATAATCATACCTCACAATTTACCATTTTCATGGTGTGCAAATTTTTATAGAGTACCTATTACAATTGAGAATTTAAAGAAGTTGATAATTAATACCTTATACAATAGTTAATTATAAGTCACAGGGCGTTAATCTCTTTTGATCGAAATTTTCCACCTTTCCTTACAACTTTAATTAAAAAAACTTAAGAGTAAAGAGAGATTTTAATTATGGAACACGTTGTCTCCCAATAGTATGACGTCAGAGGACACCCCCTCCCCTTGCACCACCCACCGCCCCTTCATGGCGCCGCTTAGTTAAACTGTATCGGGGATTCACATATTAGAAAACTTTGCCAAGATGGAGGTGTTATGTGTGTATAGGACATAGAAAATCTTCATCTTCATTAAAATAACGATAAAATGTTATATATATATATATATAACATTTTATCGTATATATATATATATATATATATATATATATATAACATTTTATCGTATATATATATATATATATATATATATATATATATATATATATATAACACACATAGATGTTGTATATAGGTGACATGTTATATATAGATAATACATACTTATGAATCACTAGCAGCGCCCCGCGGTTTTACCCGCGTACTTCCCATTCCCGTAAGAGTACAGGGATAAATTATAGCCTATATTTTATTTTGATGTAGCTATGTTCTTGTGAAGTTACACCAAAATCCATTCAGTAGATTTTGCGTGAAAAAGTAACAAACATACATCCATACATTCTTACAAACTTTCGCGTTTATAATATTAAGTAGGGTACCTATAACCTAAAAGCGTAATACGATACGTAATGTACAAAAACCTTAAAAGTAGTATCCACTATCAACGTAACTATAAGAAATGAAGAAATAACAAACAGTACATAATTATACTTTTTTATCTTTTTCCGGTCTTAAACTCAAAATGCCGGTTCTTAAAAACATTTTCTTTGGCGCGTCGAAAAACCGCTATCATAATCACCGAATAAGCCGATGTTAACTTGAATGGGCATTTAAACATAATGACAATATAATACAAAAATACCGAAGTGGAAATGCCAATAAAGAAAAGAATTCGTGGCCTTATTGCTCGAAGGTTTGATTATACTAAAAACGCTAATATGCAGACCCGTGTGAATATGATTGTATTGTAAAGAAAGTAATGATAACTGTGAATCGTAATGAGAAGAATGTTGACGATCATCATCATGGATTGTCATTATCCATTCTTTCCGCATCTATTTTAAGATTAGTTAGGAGACCTTAGTTTTTTTTATAGAAGTCGGACAAACGGACAGTCTGTTCTGACGGAAGCGCTGTGCCGTGCTCTCGGCTGCATGGGTACCACCATCTTGCTTGTTTCTCCCGTGAAACAGCTTTGCTGTGTTTCGGAGAGAAGGGCAAGACAGGCAGTGTAATCACTGGCACCGAGACTTAACATCTTATGTCTCAGGATAGGCAACACATAGATGAGTTGCCTGGGCTCGTTCCAGGTAAACTAGTTTATGTTCATGGGCGACGTCGACTACTTACCATCAGGTGGCACGTTTGCCAGTTTGCCTATTTTTATTTTATTCTATTTTTGCCTATAGATTTTTAAAAATAATTATGCATGCTACCGGTGGGAGGGAAGCGCTGTGCCGCGCTCCCGGCTGCATGGGTACCACCATCTTGCTTGTTTCTCCCGTGACACAGCTTTGCTGTGTTTCGGAGAGAAGGGCAAGACAGGCAGTGTAATTACTGGCACCGAGACTTAACATCTTATGTCTCAGGATAGGCAACACATAGATGAGTTGCCTGGGCTCGTTCCAGGTAAACTAGTTTATGTTCATGGGCGACGTCGACTACTTACCATCAGGTGGCACGTTTGCCAGTTTGCCTATCCAACTAACATAAAAAATTCTGCGTTCTGCGCTATGATTTGTCGACTGATGGCCATTGATGGATCATTGGCCGATGAGACATACATACAGATCACTGGTTGCTTAAATTGCTATCACGTCAGTGACAAATCACTGACTAGTTTCGGAATTGTATGGCTCACATTACTACTCTATCTGGTTATAATATTCTCGATGCATTGCAGTAATATAAAAATGCACCGTTAAGAAGTCGTTATATTACTGTAATGTGTTGTTTGTCGCATGAATAATGAAAACCTGTTATCTTCACACGACTCCAATATTTGTAGTAACTTTTAACTGATGTCTAGCTAGAATAACTTTTGTTGTCAGGACCAAAATATATCGGAGAATTGATTGAACATTACACTATAAGTGTTATCGAAAATACGGTTGAAACAAGAAAATTCTACTATAATAATAATTATAAACACTTAACACATCTGCAATATCTCTATCTAATTTAACATCTACTTTATATCATATATACCTTATATACCTTACAATATTTTTGTAAAGGGTATATTTTATTATATTTTGTCTATTGTATTATCATTCATGCAGTTTATCCCACTGTGAAGTTGATCCTCGTTTGGTCCTGTAGATGGGACCTCTCTATCTCTACAAGAACCAATATTTAATTGAGTATTGCTCAGATTCATAATTTTTTGAATAATACACAAACAATACATCCCCGTCCTATATCGAGAAGAGGAATGAATCAATCCACAAAAATCTATAAGCAAATCCATGAATCACTTCTCACAATAGACGTGTTTACAAACAACACATCAATATTGCTGTCGTTGATATATTGTAAGAGATGCACAAACGAAATATAATTAACAAACATTTCATCATCATTATCATCATCAGCCTTTATCCGTCCACTGCTGAAAATAGGCCTCCTTCATTAAATGCTAAGACGGCTGGTTCCTCGCCACTAGGCTATATACAAACAAACAAACATTTATCACTTATTAATTAAAAACTTTAAAATTAAGACGAAATCATAAAAATAGCCGGCCCCTGCTGGCCAAAAGTTGCCCAAGATAGAGATATATGGAATTCTTTAGAGGAGGCCTTCACCTTCAACTGAGAGGGGTTCTTGCGTAATAAAAAAAGAAAAAATACATAAAATATAATTACAAATTAAGTAACTTTACTAAATCAAACTATAATTTTATAACTTTAATATATTTGTCACTTTTAATTCAGAAGATATTGTACTTTAAACTGTAATTGTAAATTCTAACTTGCAAGAAATAAAAGGCTTTATTATTATTTAATTAAAAACTTCACGCCAAAACGGCTGAACTGTGGCTGAAAGTTCAAATTGTGATGGCTTATACATTGGATTAGGACAGAGGCTATAAAAATAATGATCATCAATCCAGATACGACTGTAAATCTAAGTTAACGGAGGCGAAGCTGTCGGCACCAGCTAGTAGATCATAATCCCGGATTAGTACAAAGCATGTACTTTTGTGATGATATTATGCACTTTCACAGCAAATAATAAAAAAAATACACTGAGATTTTTTTGCCGGTTTACTCGCTTTGGTTGATTCAAATTGACGTTTAACAAGTTACTCTGCAAGTCAACAATAGTTTTTTTAAAACTGTCTAATAAGACGGGGCTATCCGAGAACTGGATGAATATGGACTCCGCTCGGCACTGAAACCGCGTCGAGCCCTTTCGCAGCGAGTGAAAACACATATTTTTAATTCTAAATAAAGACAAGGACAGAAGAATTTATAATAAATTATTTCTGGCGACCATTTTAAATCACATTTTCTACAAGGTTTCATTGTACAAAACCTGATATTATTTAAATAAAACGGGTTTTTCATCAGAACTTTGACCTATCTTTGCATTTTTTTAATGCAACAAAATATAAGTGACTGTGTATTGAACAAGCGAAATGTAATGATGAAGGGGTGTTAAATAACATATATTTTTTTCGAAACTTAAATCGGATTAGTTTCTAAATAAAACATAATTCGGAATGCCGTTTATCGGGAATGGTCCGCCTTAAGCATGTTGATATCATTATCAAAATGTACGCTAGCGCTGTCGCTCGTATACAATAATTGCAAGATGAGATCATGAACGTGCATCAGTTTTTGTACAGTGGACGTAAGATGAAGCTATACTGATGTCAACACGAAGAGTTATTTGACGCGGCGTGGGCGTAGGACGAGGCCTTATGCTAATGTCATTTACCATAACAGCCATTTTATTTTTTGCGATATAAACAAACTACTACATTGTTTACTGATGGTTGTTGTGAGATGTTGAGCGTTCTAAATTAAACGCTTTGAAGAGTTTTTTTATAGGCTTTTAATTTTGTTATGATATAAACATTATAATCGTTTAACTTTATAGCATATCGATGTAGACACTGCCTTGTCCGTCATAATCATAATTATCAACGCCATAAGGAGGCAACCGAGCAGTCGGAGCCTTATGGTGACTACCGACGCCCATACACGTCCACACAACCCAAAGTTATGCAGATGCGTTGCCCTCCTATCCCCTATCCCCCCATTGGGCCACCGGGAACTGATAAACCGCACGAAACACGACAGCATAGCTGTCACTTGACGGCGGTGTTATTTGAGCGATAGGTACCACCCCGGTCGTGCCGGCCCAATTCGACTGCAAAGCAGCATGGCACTACCTCTTAGTTCTTACCGTTCAATCTGTTCAAACTGTTTTACTTCATCGTGATAACATGATGTATAACGTGTATAACTAAATAACGACCGTGTAACTAAATAGTGACCGAACGACGACGTGATTATAACGACCGGCTGCTGTAATGGTACGAATACGAATCCCGCTAAGAGCATAATTAATTTTTCAAATTCGACTAATAGTTCGAACAATTAGTAAACAAAACAAACAATCAAACTCTTAAGCCTTATTATATTAGGATAATTAGCCCTGAACTATACGAAGTTCTGTAATATCTGAAAGGCAAATCTTGGGTAACGACATTGTTAACAAGTTGGCATACTTTGTCCAGAGAACAAACATTACATATTTTGTTCACATTATAATTGTGTAAGAGCTAAATTTTGCGCTGCACACGACTGTTTCGTAAGTTGTTTTGTTAGATTCAGTTGTTTAATTTTTTCGACAAAAACTACACCAATAAATATAATAAAAAGATAAATTAGCCTTCACAATCGGACAAATCTGCAGCTTTGCAGTTGCCTCGGATAAAGGGGTCTTTGGTCTCGGGACAGACAATACAGACAACACCCAGAGCGACCTAATTCCCTTATTGGAACTTACTCTCAGTACTATCATATATCTTTATATACATATTTCTTGTGTATCATACACACGCATGTCACTGAACTCCTCCTAGACGGCTGGACCGATTTTGATGAAATTTTTTGTGTGAGTTCAAGGGGATTCGAGGATGGTTTAGATTCACAAAAAAACATATTTTGTACAGGACACCGTGACACTGCCGGTGCCACTAATTTTATATATTATATATTACAGTTTATATGTATATTACTAGCAGAGCCCCGCGGTTTTACCCGCGTACTTCCCGTTTCCGTAACAGTACAGGGATAAATTATAGCCTATATGTTATTCTAATGTATAGGCTATGTTATTGTAAAGTTTCATTAAAATCTATTCAGTAGTTTTTGAGTGAAAGAGTAACAAACATACATCCATACATTCTTACAAACTTTCGAGTTTATAATATTAGTAGGATATAACAATTAAAATAACTATAGATACCAACTTATGGAAAGTAATAACAATGGCTGGTATTATGTACTATAAATATACAGATGCATTGTCTTACAGACATTTGTATATTACGTTACAAATGATTATTTGGCCATTGAACTAATGATATTTTCGCTCTAAGAAGCCAAACAATGACAATAAACTCGCATATGCTATGCCACCTAACAAGATACAAGACGTATCATATATAGAATTGTCGAGTAATAAAAATATGATTGTTAAATGACATAAATGACTCGCTGATAGAATGGCGTGCTTGCGCGGGCGCACACACATAGGGCTGCCTCTTATTTACAATGTATTGAATAAATTAGAATTACTATTAGAAATATGCTGAAATGCTTGGGGTTTCTGTTGGATTCGCAATGAAGTCCCGTCTACTTGAGTACCACCATCCTGTTCCACGTTAACTTGTTCATGTTCTTGGGCGACGCTGACCACTTACCATCATGACGTGGATCGTATGTCCATTTGCCTATCCAACTATCATAAAAAAGTCCGTTAGAGAACGAAAGTAGCCGACACCCCAAGGTTATCCTGGGCACGCTGAAGTGGCAGTGGGCCACCTAACGCCTATTTATTTCCACATTCTACCGTGGAGGACATTTGATATGGGTGATAATGGGTTACGGAGATTTTATCCCACTTGACGGATGGGAAGAATAAAAGCGGCATAATACTTTATCATAACAACAGTGAATAGGAATAGATTTTTATGACAAAAGGAAGAAACCGATCAGTTGGAGTCTTATGGTGACTACCGACGCTCCTAGACGTATGTTTCTGACGCTGGTTGTGTGTATGCACAACCAGAGTAAATGCAGATGCGTTGCAATCCTTTTCCCGGTCCCTCCAAATATAGCATATATTGGACGCTGCGATTGCCAATTTTTTTGGCAATTTCTCATAATTATTGCCCAGATACTCTCAACTTGCTAAGCTGCTTAGTTTAGAAAATTGAGATCGAATTCCGAACCCTGGCGGCAGCATATTTCGCTAGTATATACTATTCCAGTCACATTCAATTCCGACCAGCCTCCCCACCAAGATTCAAGCCTTGTTGTGGCGGTGGGGCTCAGTAACCTAGGGTGAGCCGCTGCACCATGGGTGAAGCGAATTGGGCCGAGGAGGCTCCTTGTACCCCTCTTATAAGAAGAGGGGACAAAAGATCAGGGGGCAAGGGGCGAGGATGGGAACCTCACCCCATTGTACTGTCCCGACGTTGGGAGGGGTTGTTCTGTGGTGCGGGACAACCCATCTGTGGAGGTGTTGTCGGTCCCTTGCGGGACTGACTAGCCGTCGAGGTGCCCTGTTTGTTTACTAGATCCGGAGCACCTCACCAAAGGCAGCATTGGTGGCACTCGCCGAGTTTTAGTGGGTAGAGCTGCGTCCACTTAAAAGCTGTCGGGCGCAGCGAGTCCCACATACCCGCGTGGGGAGACCCACTCCCCCGCGGGATGCCTCAGAGCATGTCCCGGCGTTAAAGAAAAAAAAAAGTGCGACTAGCCACTGCACGGAGTCAGTTCATGTAATTCGAGCTTCCCTATCCTCCGTGGCGGGCGATCAGTCGACTTGGCCTCCAGAGCCCAATATTCAGCAGTAGTTGTTCAGAAAAAAGGTTGAGAACGACACCATTCTTAAGGTCTCTAGTGTTTATCAGCCCTGTCTGACCGTATCATTTATCATCTTGTGTGAACGTGAGGTTGTCTCCTGGCAATAAGCGGCTGCGACATCGGGCCATACATCTCGACTAGATCTTGACACACTTATGTAGTTACTTGCTATAACTTTATATGACGATTTAACTGTTTACCGCGAAAATGTTTACTTTTGTTATAGAATTTGAGAGTATATTTTTTATGTTAGTTGGATAGGCAAACTGGCAGACGAGCCACCTGATGGTAAGTGGTCAGCGTCGCCCATGAACAAGTTAATCTGAGACTAGTCCAGGCAACTTTCGGCTCGGGCTCAGGATGGGAACCTGGGTCTGTATGGCACGACGTCGTGGGGACTGCTTAGTAGCAGCCGGGCAGTCCCCCCCTACAAGTAGTAGTCTTGCCTTCGCCGGGGTCAGCCGGTCGCTGAGATGATCCTGTCTGTTGCCTGCATATCCGGGACCCTCAAAAAGCGGCTGAAGGCGCTCGCAGTGGTTTGAGTTACGGTGGGCACTCCCAGTTGGCTGCATCCATAAGGATTTCCTTGCGATATAAAAAAAAGCCCAGGCAACTCATTTATGTGTTGCCTATCCTGAGACATAAGATGGTGCCAGTAATTACACTGCCTGTCCTGCCCTTCTCTACGAAACACGGCAAAGCTATTTGGCAGGATGGTGGTAGTGGTACCCACGCAGCCGGGATCGTGACACAGCACAACCCTCCTACCAGCGGGTGAGTGCATCGGTGAATTATGGCCCAACACCCTCCTCGCCTGATTTCGAATAGGAGTCTTGTGCCCAGCAGTGGGACATATAAGGGTTGGTATTATAATTATTTAAGTAAGTTAATGCGGGCGAAGCTGCTGACAACAGCTAATTGTATAATATAATGCAACATCAATAATATCTAATTAGAATGGTTCTGTACCTTGAATAATTAACAAAATCTATGCATGATGTTAATAATAGCAGGCAAATATGAAAACACTCAAAATAGTTAAATAAACACATGTACGTAAATTAGTCATGGCCAACCCGGATGGGCCGATAAGGTTCGAGAGTGGAGGCCGCGTTTAGATAAACGAAGTCGGTCAATAACCAGGTGGTAAGATGATCTCCGTGCAGTGGCCGGTCCGTGTTGGATGAGAGTGTTAAGGGATCGGTCACCTTGGCGTTTATTAAGTGAGGCCTATCTTCAGCAATGGACAGATAGAGGCTGATGATGATGATGAACCTGGATGATATTATTTATTAGTTCAACGCTTACACAACGTCATGTTATGTCTTTCCTCAATAAACTTGATAAGGACATTATAATTTAAACCGGACGTGTTTTCATAAGAGAAGCGGGATAATATTTACCTCAACTCTTTAGTTATTAAACTCCTACCTAGTATTTCATAAAGATATGTTAATACTTTATTTTAAAACCAAGACGATCGATCTCATGCAATTAATGAATGAAATCAGCCTTTCTAATCAATGGCAGTCCTGACGGCGTGTCACGTGTCACTTGTGTAGTATTAATGTAATGACGTGGAATGTAGATCATCATCATCAAACGACACTTGCATGCGTGGATGCGTGTCTGTGGATGCGTGTTTATACGCGCACGCGTGCGTGCGTGACCCATATGCGTGTAGTGCACGCACGAAGTTCATACGTCACCACGGTCATCAATTACTAATTAATTACAAATTTTTACTACTACTTGGAATGTCTCTTATAAAATTCAAAAAAATTACTCTCTTTTTTCGCATAAGGTAACCTACATGAATCCGTCTAATCCTGAACATGATATTCTTCAACAAGCGCCAAATATAATTTACTATATTGAAAACTTATACTAATTTTCAGGGCGATCGGTTGCACGTTGATAGTAGTTGATCGACCACTTGATATCTAGACTCTTGAGTAACATTCCGTTCCAAGTTACAGGCGAAGGGCAGTGAAAAAAGTAAAAACTATATAAATAAAATCTTGCTTTAAAACCCTTTGATTATATATACGTCGTATATATATAATCAAAGTTAAAACCATAGAAATATCTGTGTTTAAAACACAGATCTTTCATACGGATTAATCAATATATATATTTTAAATTACATACTTTTTATAACTTTACCGGTGGGAGGGAAGCGCTGTGCCGCGCTCCCGGCTGCATGGGTACCACCATCTTGCTTGTTTCTCCCGTGAAACAGCTTTGCTGTGTTTCGGAGAGAAGGGCAAGACAGGCAGTGTAATTACTGGCACCGAGACTAAACATCTTATGTCTCAGGATAGGCAACACATAGATGAGTTGCCTGGGCTCGTTCCAGGTAAACTAGTTTATGTTCATGAGCGACGTTGACCACTTACCATCAGGTGGCACGTTTGCCAGTTTGCCTATCCAACTAACATAAAAAAAAACATCTTCACATCTTGTTTACTTATAACTTGTTGATCAAGGCGTAATGATGACGACAACTCAATAAACACAATACAAACTTGGTTGTCTAGTTTTATTTAATTATATTTTAGTTTGCAATAATTCCGCGAACCACATAGTCTTTACAGTAAAAGTGTGAGTGCACGCACTTGCATGCATGTGGCACCGCACAGCACTAGCATTGCACATACATAATATGTGTCCTGGTCCATCACACATTTGCTGTAAAGACTGCGTGGTTCGCGGAATTATAATTTTAATATATCATGTAATAGATTTCCGTAAAGCAACGCCTGATTCTTTTAACTGTCTATAGTATAAGCTCGTGTTGATAAGATTGCAGTGTGAAGGTCGTCGCATTCTCTTCCGACCTCCCTCCACCTTCCTCCATGGCATTGGTTATCGGAACTAGATTTACATAGAATTGTGCTCTACGATTAGTATTTTAATAGACGCTAGTGATTTAATTAGCTTCTAGAAGAAAATATATTTCCACTTGCTGACCGATTAGTTTCAGTTCTTTTTAAACGGAAAAAGATTTTTAAAAAGATGACGAAGATCTTTTTATATGAATTTTTAGCTATTACTTAGTTTATAATATAAGGAAAAGAAAGGCGTCATTTAACGATAATGAATCAACGTCGCTTATGAACATACAGAGAATAACCCAAATAGGGAAAAGAAAGGCAACGCATCTGCAAAATCTCTGTTTGTGCGTCGATTATTGCCAAAAGGCTTATACAGCTCGTTTGCCCTCTTATGCTATAAAAAAACCCGGAGATTCTATACTGTCAGGCCCGGATACATCCATGTATTGTCGTTCTGATAACCGCGCTACTAATAACACCTACCCTACTCTCCAGAACAGTAAAGTAGAGGTGGAAGAAATAAGTAGGATGCAGCACTCTCTATGGTACCTTCTATCCTCCATATTTCCACGAGGTAGTTTATAACCTAAGGTAAGCCCGGCCTCACTTTGCGGAGGTTAATTTTCCCGTGGGAACTTTAGGACAAAGTTTATAAAAGACATTCTTATATAGAAATACAACTTTGTGTAATAATTTCCAGAGAATCCACCAGTTTTTGAGCGAGTTTTGTTGCCATTAACATGAGAAGCTCAATTCATGCATAAGAGTAACTTCAAACCCAGTGCGTCCTCTTCGCATATTAACGCTGAAGTTGAGATATATGTACATTTTTTATCGAAAAGTGCTACTTACATAGAAATCGAGCCGTGCCGTCAAACCGGCGTCAGATCGACACCAATTTCGTTCCAGCCATCTTGACTGTATTTTAATTGATAAATTTGCATTGTAACAGTTCAAATTTCTACCACAAACCAAGTAAGGAAAACTTTGAACAACCATAGAGATTAGATTTGAGAGTATACACGCAAAGGTCAACGTAAAATGGAACGGACTTTTATTAATAATATTTACCATTGTTGAACACCTTAACAGTAGTATTCTTAGACGAACGATATAAAATAGTGTAAACCTAAGAAATTCATAAACACTTATAATTTTAAATCAACATAGTTTTTTTACACTCAAACTGTATTATTTACCACGTTTTTCACTTTGGTCTTCGTATTTTTTGCTTACTTAGCATAACCATGGTGAATATCTTGTTTTAAAGAGTTTTTAATTTCGAATGCGGTACAATTATCGTCACACGATCGGAATATCTGCGGAAAACGTTCGACACCAAGTCGAAGTGGCCACTTATCCATCCACTTGAGTCGGCAGACTTGAAGGAATAAGGATAAGGATAGGCTATTATAGATTTTGTGATAGTATAAAAAGACTATAGTCCTCCCGTGACCATGGTTGCTGTAAATATCCGAAACATCGGTACTTAATATAATTTTTATAATAAACCGAATAAATTCAGCAATAAGTTTCATTTTAGTCATAGGACCGCGGAAAATAAATTAATGACGTCTTGTCGTTGTTATATTATGATTAGCGAGGCTGATGATGAAGAAGGACTTTCATCATCATTCGACTTTTATCCGTCCATTGCTGAACATAGGCCTCCTTCAATGAACGCCAAGACGGCCGATCCCTTGCCATTCGCATCCAACATGGACCGGACAAATCATCATCCAACACTTTCGTTTACAGTTCACGAAATATCAATATGAATTCATACAACTGGTGTTACTTTGAGACGGTAGACAGATCCGGGATAAGAGTAGCTTTTCCTATTATTATATTACAGTTACTAATCTTCCAGGAAAAGCATCCTGGATGTGAGTTCATAGAAAAGGATTGTAATGTGGTGCCATTTGGAACCGGAATTTACGTATTCTTAATCGTTTGAAGAATGGGCTCGTTACATGCTCGTTATATATTTGTGTATAGGGCTGTCACGCGCACGATATTATAAAAATACCCGACAGACGTTGTCCTGTGCAAAACATTATTGTTCGAATTATGGATCTAAATCGCGAATTCACTTAAACACACACACGCACAGATAATTATATTATTATATTATATATGTGTAGTACATTTTGTTATTTATAAGTAATTGTGAAATTGAGTAACAATGAAAGCGCTCAAAAACATACATCCATACACTGTTACAAACTCTCGCGTTTATAATATGAGTACGATACTTAGGAACCAGCCCTAGCTCATAACGAAGCCGACTGTGAAAAGCGTACCAAAATCCGTTGAGTAGATTAGAAAATATCGATGCACAAACAGACTAACACAAAAAGCGACTTTAATCTATACTATGTAAAGATCATTTCTCCAAGGTATTTTTTGTCTGCATCTTCTACCGCATTTTCTATATGTAATATATATTATAACACTCCCCGTGCTTTGAGGAATTGCTCGGACTAATATCTGCAGCAAAATTCCGCCACCGGACATCAAAATCGCGGGCACCGCATCAAAATTCCAGATTTTAACCGGAATTTCCAGCTTCGCACGACTACTAAACGGAGGCAGCTGCCACCTACGGCATTTCCAAACCGATACTACTTAGGGATCTTCAAGAAAAGAGCATACCCATTTAAAAGGCTGGCAATGCACCTGCTGATGATGTAGCGGGTGTCTATGGATTATCACAAGGTGAAACGACGTTTGCCCCCTCTTCTATAAAAAAAATAGGTAAACCGACGGGCTGTGATATAAGTGACCAACGATGCGCGGGAGGATGAATTAGTTCACCCGGCACAGGCACTTATTGTTAGACCGGTGGTGACTAAATATTTTGTCTACGAGGCAGATTCCAAGATAGATTTCAAGTTTTTTTTTTTTTATGGCATAGTAGGGCAATGAGCAGTCGAAGCCGTTTGGCGACTACCGACGCCCAAACACATCCGCACAACCAAAGATTATGCAGATGCGTTGCCCTCCCTAACCCCCCCAATGGGAACTGCATTCTTATTTCCACAACATGACAATCCTGTTTGACAAAAGTAAAGCACGTTTATACATGATGCTTTTTTTTTTTTTTTTTTTTTAATGCAGCGGAAATTTGCAGACCAAACCATAACTAGGACCGGGGTGAGTTTTAAACCTAGCCGTGGGGTTCGCACTTGGAGATGCGTTACCCACTAAAACCGCTGCAAGTGCCCTCAGCCGCCTTTTATGAGAGTCCCGGATCATGCAGGCAACGCAGGACCCTCGGCGACAGGCTGGCCCCGGCGAAAAGGCCAGACTCCTCCTCTAAAGGGGGACTGCTCGGCATACATGATGCTAAAACAA
The DNA here is from genome assembly GCA_963853865.1 of Helleia helle. NCBI lineage: Eukaryota > Metazoa > Arthropoda > Insecta > Lepidoptera > Lycaenidae > Helleia > Helleia helle. The sequence goes on along the minus strand of OY971423.1, from coordinate 18,402,618 downwards.
CACTGCTTTAAGTACCAATATTATTTCTAACAGCTTATTTGTATTCTCTACAACATCAGTATATTTCTCAGTGGTTTATTGAGACCATTACTTCTACCAACAAAAAGCTGACAACCCTAATTGCATATGAATGTTTTATATATACAGTAATATACATTGTAATACATTTGTATGTTAATTTTGGCGTATCATACATAATTTGTGTTCGTTTCAATTTGTATGGAGCGTATAAACGGGTATAATAACCGCTAATATACAGATTAGAGAATAAAGAAATATTTAAGTGTGACATAAAAATAATGCACATTTTTTTACTTTAGGTATGTTAGAATACATTTTTAAAAATAATTATCATCATCTGTGTCCGTTCTAAATGACGTAGTGAACGTCTATTAAGACAGACAGAAGCTAAAACAAGTAACACGCGATATTTGGAAAAGATATAAGTATTGACGTTCTTGTGAGGGATTTGAATAGAATAGAATAGAAAAAACCGGCCAAGTGCTAGTCAGACTTGCGCACGAAGGGTTCCGTACCATTACATAATTTACAAAATTAGACACTTTAACAAAAAGTATGGTTTATTTTGAAAAAATGTTTTTTTTTATATTTGAGTTGCGGTTTACGATTTATGACGTATTAAAAAAAACTACTTACTAGATCTCGTTCAAACCAATTTTCGGTGGAAGTTTACATAGTAATGTACCTACATCATATCAGTGTAGTTTTATCATTCTCTTATTTTAGAAATTACAAGATGGGGGGCACATTTTACCACTTTGGAAGTGTCTCTCGCGCAAACGATTGAGTTTATAAAAACATGGTATCAGAAACCTCAATATCATTTTTAAAGACCTATTCATAGATACCCCACACGTATGGGTTTGATGAAAAAAAAAATGAGTTTCAGTTCAGTTCAGGGGACCCCCAAAATATAAACTAAAATTTGCCCATAACATCTAGGTAAGCTGATAAACAGGTTACAAATAGTATATTTTATCTGGACACTACACGTCACTAGATACTGTGGTAAGATTTTATTACGAGTACAACACAACCCCGACACAAACAACTAAAATCGACATACAGTTTGTCTACCTTTGGATTTGAACCCACAAATTCTGCGTGTACCGCTCCACCATTGGAACTAAGTAAATTCCCCAGCAACGGAATCTTAAAACCGACTAAGTTATAATTATTGTCGGTGCGATACGATAAGTTAATTGGCATACAGTTAACGGTTAGCACAAACTGTATATTAGCCATATGTGCACCTCTTCAAGGTTAACACTATAATAGTATAAAGTTATGTTAAACTTTAATTTTCTGAACTAAAGTTTTCGGCTTTGTCTCGTAGTCTTGGTGCTTGAACTGCGTCATATTTATCATAATTATTTTCTTTTTACCATCCAAAAGGACTGGATGTTGTGACTGGTGTTTTGTAAGAGGTAGTGCCGTCAGCTCTCGCCCACATAACAGCTATGTTGTCGCGCTTTCTGTGGTTTGTGAGTTTCCGGTAGCCCATTGGGGGGATAGGGAAAAGGAGGGCAACGCATCTGCATAATCTCTGGTTGTGCGGATGTGTATGTATAGGCGTCGATAGTCGCCAAAAGTGTTCAAGTACTCATTTGCCCTCCTATGTTAACAAAAGGACTGGTGCTCGACAAAGGCTTCTTTAAATAAACGTGACTTGATCTGTGTTCCCCGAGTGCCTCATTAATACCGCTTGCTCACCGGTGAAACAAAAAAAACGTGAGGAAACCTTGCATAGATTTCCTCACGTTGTTGGTAGTAGGCGTGCACCTTTAAAAATCCCTGAGAGTACGAGAAGTTTACCAACCCGCATGGGGCCAGCGCCTAACGAACGATGGTTACTACCGTCCTGGCGTCCTCGCCTGATTTCAATTCAATTTACTAGAAAAAGATTTCCTACGTCAAATATAGAACCCGAATCGCCTAATCCTGGTTTAATCGAAAGCTCTTTATTACTTTATTTTAATTCGATACTATGGGTTTTTAAATAAAACTTTACTTTCAACCGAAACCACCTCACAAAATCACCTGCCCTTCTTCGAAACTGAAATTCCCTTAAAAATTACATACAAATCCTCGCCAAATCCAAACACTCGAATCTGTTAACACTCGTTGACACGCCAAATCCAAACACTAATGACGCGTTGTCACGTCAGCTATCACTGCATAATTCTGCCCGTGACCTAGGACCACGAAATTAATTGAAATCGTACATAAACATTTTTTTTAGTAAACCAGTTGTAGTACGTAAGTGAGCCAGTCACATACGATGAACTGATAGCTGGATTAGCTGGTGGGCCATGGGCTAGTAGTCCTGGAGCGGAGGCCACGTTTGAGAAGACGAAGGATCAACCTACAGGTGGAATGACGATCTCCGTGCCGATCCTAGTTTGATGAGAGATCCATCGATCGATTCAGCTGCATATCTTAGACGCATAAAGGGTATTTATTTGATTGAATTGGGGATATTTTAGTTACATTGTTTTTCATACAATAATACAGATATTAAATAATTTATAAGGAAGTTTCCTGTACCCGAATGTACAATATCCCAATTGGATTTCCCGCGCAGTCTCGTTAACATGTAGATGCAATGCAGTATAGTGTCGACTGTCTTGGCGTACATTGCAATTGTCCAACCTGTGGGCCAACAGTGGACGAACTAACGTTGATAATGTTGATGACGATTTGGATTACATAGATTCGTTTCCGTTGGAAACAAATGGCTATTACCTCTAAACCGGTATGTAGACTGTTTTACTAAAAAAATATTTGAAATGGAAAAACCCGAATTTTAATTAAGATTTGAGCCAGATACAATCTATTACCATAATTTTAAATAAATTTGGCTGTTGTTACAATATTTAATAAATGTGCTTAAACAAATATTGCGTTTATGGAAAAAAAATGAAAAAAGCCTGCAATATCATTTTTATATATATCTCCTAAGTTAGAAAATACGTAATAATTATTCAGAATCATGAAAAATACTGTCGCAGGCAATTTCTTCCAACGCTAACCAATAAGCTCTAAAATTGTAAAAAATAACATTACAGTATGAATTGTATTATATTGGAATTCTAAAACTTTTTTAACATTGTTTAGAAAAAATATTGAATTGTTAGCTAGAAAGTAACCTTTAAAACAAAGATGGCGAAAAGACAGTGGCCAGTAGTAATCTCGATGGTACCGATGATGATATTTAGCAATTTTAAAATATACATTACAAACGGCGATAACTGTGAGAAATTGTGACGTAGAGCCATTGTATACGAGCCACGAGAGCTGTACACGATTGTAATAAACAAGGATTTTCATTTGAGTCGCCTTGACCCGCCATTTCTAGGGCATACGTCATTTTCATGAAAATACAAAGAGTCTGTGTATAATAGTGTGGTCCGCTGTTTCGGTTGCGATTATTTTTATAATATAAGAAGCCCTTCCTGGTCCAATTTTTACACATGTCGATAAAAAATTGTAAGGTCAACTAAATGGTCAGTGGTTTCAGTGGTTGTTACATTTCTTTTTCATTTATAAATTATAATTATGTATTGGTCATGACTGAGGGGCGGATGCCCTCTAAGTATTCGTATGAGCGACGGTGGTTTAGTGGCTCGGCCTCTTGAGTGAGCCACTAAACCACAGGACTGGGTTCGATCCTAACCCCTGTGGTGCCTGGTGTAGGTGCCTTTTCTAAATTTCTACTTATCATCGCTTGCTCATTGCTAAATGTCGTGAGGAAACCTGCATGCTTGATGAGATTAAGTCTTTGCACATTGGGTCAGCGCATCGGTGAACTATGGTCCAACATTCTCCTCACCCGATTTCGAGGAGGAAGCTCACTCAGCAGTGGGACATAATATAAGGGTTGATATTATTATTATATTATAATTGTAGGTATTGTGTATGTTTTAATTAATTACTGTTATAGAATAAAACATGTAAAGCTTGCAGTAATAAATAATTTCATAAGTCACTTTACGGAATCCATGTTTAATGTGGGTTGGTTTTACCAAAGTTAAATAGGTTATATTCTAAAAATAAAGTCATAAATTATACGGAGTTAGCAAAACTTATTTAACTTTGGTACAATCTACCCTTATTATACTTAAAATTAAATAACTAATTTTAGTTTTCATTGTCGTAGGTGTAAGGGGCGAGGTTAATACTACAATTATTGCCAATACTTCTGAAAATACTGAACATTCATTAAAACTGTTTCTTATTAGCATCTATACTTGTATACTAATATCATTGAGGTAAAGATTGTGAGACTGGATGTAGGTCTTCAAACGACGCATCCGATTCAAAAATATCTTATACCAGCCCAATACTAACTCATTACTGAGTGACATATCCATTATTTTCATAGGCTATGAAAATAATGATGATCAGTCCGGCCACGACTGTAAATATCATTTTAGCAGGTTCTTCTGGATGTAGATTTTGTGAGATGAAAAAGACTCCAGTGTTGTTAAAATACACGTGTGTATAAACAAAATAAAATAGTTGATATGTAGGGGTATAGAAATTTTAGAGCAAGCGAGAGGGAAAATATAGCGGTCGCGTAATGTCTGTAACTCCGATTGATAGTGTATGATGATCATCGATCATATTATAACCGTAATGTTATGTGTTTTGTATGAAAACAAACTTCGCCAAATTTATTCTGCGACGCTGTGCCCGTTCTGTACTTTGATTGGCCGACTGATGGCCATTGATGATTGGCCGATGGGACGTACACACAAATCACTGGTTGAATTGCTATTACGTCAGTGACAAATCACTTACCAGTTTCAGAATTTTATTGCTCACATTACTACTCTATTCGGTTATATGCTCGATAATGTATGTTGCCACATCATCATTCACAGACGACCTCTGTGGCTCAGTGGTAAGCGTGTTAGCGCTAAAGCCGGAGGTTGCGGGTTCGAATCCCGCCAGGGAACAAAAATATTTTCTGTGTTCCTGGGTCATGGATCTGTATTAAATATGTGTATTATATAATAAAAATCTTACATATATTATGTATAGTATAAAAGTATTAAATATATTTCCGTTGTCTGGTACCCGTAACACAAGTTCTACGAGAACTTACCACGGGACCAGATTGACGTGGTGTGAAAGCGTTCATAGATATTATTATTATTATCATTCACTTTGTTCCAGAAAGCTCTACAGCTGATCATGGATATCCCGTAATACTCTGATCGATAGCACTGATACATAAAATGTATTATATTCTAAACATCATACAAGTCATTAACATTCATATTACATCATCTACCAACGCGGTTTCTGGTCACAGTATCGGGTTAACACTTTCTCTCCTACCAAAACTGGATTAGTTAATAGTTTTCAAACCTAAAATGTGGGAAATATATAAACATTTTGCCGGAATTTACATATTAATTAGGTTACTTAGATTCGAGGTCTGTATGGTAAATGTATTTTAGTAATTAACGAATTTCCCGGAACTGTCAGCGCGGAATTTATAATGTAGGAAAATTTACGGAGCAAATTGGAAATTTGGTCTCCATGCTTGTTCATATTATATCTTAAGATGTAGAATTATAGATGAGATTAAGATAAATCTTAATTTTACTAACATTTAACAATAATTTATATTATTGTTAAATATATAATTAGTATTAACAATAGCCGGTGGGAGGAAAGCGCTGTGCCGCGCTCCCGGCTGCATGGGTACCACCATCTTCAGTCAAACAGCTTTGCTGTGTTTCGGAGAGAAGGGCAAGACAGGCAGTGTAATTACTGGCACCGAGACTTAACATCTGATGTCTCAGGATTGGCAACACTTGAATGAGTAGCCTGGGCTAGTTCTAGTTTAACTAGTTTATGTTCATGGGCGACGTTGACCACTTACGATCAGGTGGACGCCTGCCAGTTAGCCTATCCAACTAACGTAAAAAGAACAGTATTACCTACTCGCCTGATTTCGAGGAGAATACCATAATAGTGGGTCACTTATGTATGGCTCTGATCTAATAATAATCATTACTTTAAAGAATCAGCGCGGAATTTATAATGTAGGAAAATTTACGGAGCAAATTGGAAATTTGGTCTCCATGCTTGTTCATATTATATCTTAAGATGTAGAATTATAGATGAGATTAAGATAAATCTTAATTTTACTAACATTTAACAATAATTTATATTATTGTTAAATATATAATTAGTATTAACAATAGCCGGTGGGAGGAAAGCGCTGTGCCGCGCTCCCGGCTGCATGGGTACCACCATCTTCAGTCAAACAGCTTTGCTGTGTTTCGGAGAGAAGGGCAAGACAGGCAGTGTAATTACTGGCACCGAGACTTAACATCTTATGTCTCAGGATAGGCAACACATAGATGAGTTGCCTGGGCTCGTTCCAGGTAAACTAGTTTATGTTCATGGGCGACGTCAACCACTTACCATCAGGTGGCGCGTTTTCCAGTTTGCCTATTCAACTAACATAAAAAAAAGTCCTAATCCCTGATTTAAATTGGGTCTAAGTTAAGAGCATGTCTGAACTATCTTGCTAGTCCCATTCTTATTGTATTATTATTATAGTTAGCTGTTCGGCCTTGGTTATGCTAGAACCACAAGGTCTCGAGATCATGATATAAGTTCCTTTCAATATGATATCTGCTTTGTCTTGACTAATCGCTTTCCTTTAGTATTGCGAGCATTGTTCGATGCAGCTTTAGTCTACGTTGTAATTCACTTATAGTTTTCAAGCCTTCACGCGAGAGGTGTTTACTCAAAACTGTCACAATGAGCAAACGTGTATTGCAAATATAGACGCAAAGTAAAGAGTTTCAACTATGACCGGATTGTGTAAAACATAACCCCATTTTTTTTAGTTGGTTAAAATATCCTATGTCACACGCAATATCAAATCGATTGATCATCATTTATCAAAGTCGGATAAGTGTTTCAGGAGCTACGATGGAAACGTAAATAGTAAATACAGACATATGTACATAGATTAATAAAATCCCTTTCAGCTTGGCCGTAGTCGGTTAAAAACAATCTCAGACAATCGCGTGTGAGCGTTATAGTTCGCCTCGAACAATCATTACCCTCCTGTAGTATGGGATTTGGGGTGGGTCATGGTTTTGCACCTTTTCGTCTATACTAGTACAATAGACATATATTTAAAACGTGATCGCCGAAATAGCAGCGTCACGGTCGTCTCAGCCGAGCTAATAAGAAAATTGAATCATACCGTTAGTATGGCACAAAAGACCCCATGGAGTCGAATTGCCGAGTTAGGCAAATGAAAAACCATCTATGTGTATATTTATTTATAAAGTTTTTAATTAAAATAATTCCTTCTTATAATGTTCCTTTATTCTAATTTATACAATAAATAGAGTCGTATTATCGTTTTGAATTCATAGATCCGGTTTTGTATTCGTGTGTGCCAAATTTGAAACGTGAAGGCCAGGTTGACAGATAACCATCCAGTGAAGCCGGTTACATGAGAGTAGTTGAAAGTTATCCGTCACTAGTCACCAGGGCATATCTAAACTCTCCAAAATTACCAGTCACATTTTATTATTGGAAAAGGCTACTACTTTTTTAAAGGAAAGTTATTTTCAGTTTTGGGGCTATGAAAACTGCAGGAAAATGGACTTAAATGATGATAAAGATGATCAGATACTGGTAATTACTAAATGTTTTATGGAAACTGTCGAGTCCTCCTACAAGCGGTGCGAAGATATGAGAGCTTTCTCATACAACAGGCACAAAGCGATGCCTAATGATACTAATGTCGCGTGGCAGGGTCGAGATATCTAAGATTTTTATCATTCCAGACAGGGCAGAGGCTGCCTACATGTTCATCCTGTTAGAGATAGATTGTTAAAGCCATTTTCCATGACTACCATTAACTATTTACTGGTGAGATTTTTTTTTTGTTCTCGCAGGGAAATGCTTTTTACGCATGTAGCCAGGATTTCACGTAGATCCTGACCCTGTGTGGGATTCGCGCCTGGAAGTGCCCTACCCGTAAACTAAAACCACTAAGAGCGCCTTCAGCCGCATTTTGAGGGTCCTGGATAGGATTCAACAGGATCACCTCAGCGTCAAGCTGGCCCCGGCGAAGGCCGGACTACTCATCTTAAGGGGGGACTGTCCGGCTGCTTAGGCAGACCCCGCGACGTCGTGTCTTACTGGACCCAGGTTCCCATCCTGAACTGGTGAGACTGATCCAATCCGTAAAAAAATATTTTGGTGAGCTTAGTGTGATGCTTTTCTTTTTTTTCGGATGGATTTATGCTAACGGCCCGAAGGCCCTAATGCTACATCGGATTAGTGTGAGCCCATTTGGCTCACTTTTGGTTTGTAAAAGTTGGGGTTGCCCCCCGCCAACCATGCAGTCTTCGACCACACGGCCTCCTGGCGTCGGGTTGGTAGTTTAATGCAGTCGTCTGTAATCTGTATGCACATATCTTTTCTTCCGCCAAATTATTTATCGCTAGTTCCGGGTAATCTCGTTTACGGGGACTTGATCTTATCTCATTCCCTAGTTTCGCCAAATCAACTCAAATAATTTGATAACAATAGATAAAGAACTGAGAATCGGTTTGACAGACATTTCTTTTGAATTAAACTACTTTCTTAGAAGATAACGGACACTGCACTAAAATACAGCAGCGGAATAAAGATCAAAGATAAAAGCTTTACAACAACGAGCAAATCTAAGTTAGGGCTGATTTAGAAGTTTTCTATTTTGTAAGCAAAAAACCATTGACCTTTGACCAGAGTACAAGCCTTTATTTTACAGACTTACTTAGATGCCCAATAGTCAAGACCTAAGATGTCAGCAGTTAGGCGCTTACTCTGTCTTTCCTGCACTGGTAGTTAGCAGACAACTAGAATTAGAGTATAGGCAAAGGCAGGCTGTATTGCCATTCTCAAGTTGTCTATAAAAAAGCAGGTTTGTAAAAAAGCAGGATAGTGATACACATAAACACGTGTGTGCGCGCAAGCACATACGTCCCACCAATAAAAACCAAACTTAATTTACTTATCGGGAAAAGATAGGATCGTATCCATACGCGATTGACTCACACAAAAGCTGGTGGAATAATTTAGTTTCCATCGAGCTGGGCCATTGAAGTTTTCCATTAAAACATGCAAATGAACTTGTGACGATTCCATTTAAGTCGTAACCTTGAGGTGCCCGCGAACATTCTTACCTCGATTGAGCCAAGCGATCTGACTTAGACATATCTAAATTTGATTTCCGTTCGGCTAAACGATTTGTTTTGTGTTTTATATCAACAACACAAAGTGTAACATGACATTATCAGGTTCACATAAGGAAGCGGTAATATTTAATTTATTGCTTCGTCTATAATACCAGGACCAGGACCAAAATTAACTCAATCAATCTCGTATTCTTTTGAACTCACACAATAATAAATTACATAAATACTGAGTTTTTAACTTTAGGAGTTCAGTGATATACTCGTGCACAAAAATATAATAAAAATTATAAATGGTATATTCAATTGAAGTTCAAAAAGATATTGTATTGGTACTATTTTGAAAAAAAAAAAATCTGAAAAAAAAAGTTTGGACGGCCAAAACAGCTGAACGGATGTGGATGAAATTAACCGGGGTGCTAGTTGCTACCTCTCGCTCATATAACACCGGCGTCAAGTGACAGCTATGCTGTCGCGTTTCGTGCGGTTTGTGAGTTCCCAGGTGGCCCATTGGGGGATAGGGAAAAGGAGAGCAGCACATCTGCATAATCTCTGGTTGTGCAGATGTGTATGGGCGTCGATAGTCTAAACTCTAAAGCTTCGACTGCTCGTTTGCCCTCTTATGATATAAAAAATACCGTAAGACTTGTTAAAATAACTATTGGTTTTTCATAAGTCTCTATCACATGCAATCATACACCGGTGTTGAAACTGGCAAGGTAGAAATTATTTAAGTATTAACGCTTAGGCGTGTTGAATCGTTATCGTAGCGTATCTATAAATCAGATCCACAGCTGATGACTTATAAATTACCGCTCCACTTGTTTGTACAACTATTTGATCGATTTAATACAAACCTTACCAGCCATCATACATGGGATAGGCCTTTTAATGAACGGCATGACGGCTTCAATTCCAATCGCAATGACCGACATTGGCATCTCGTTATTTGCAATTCAAAACTTACAAAATTGCATAAAATTCAGTTAGAAGTTTTAAGTTTTTTTAGAAATCTTGGTATTTACTTGAAAATCTTGTAGGAACATAATTTTATTCAAAGGCATAATGTTTAAGCCTTTTATGTTGTAGAATATATTATAACAAAATGTAATAATATTATAGAAAAGTACAGATTTATATTTTAAAACAAGGGTGTTATAAGTTTGAACACTAAGGGTTCCTCACGTTGGTTCTTGGACATGTTTTATCAAAATCGATTCAGCCGTTTTTTTAAATAAATAAATAAATGAATTAATTAATATGGACAAAAGACGAGAATTACATTTTGCTACACTATTATTTGGCATAATTCGATACAGAACGCCGCCTTACCTTTATGACAAACTACAGTGGGCATGTGATAGGCAGCTAAAGCATAACACAAGAGGATCGGCGTTCATGCTTATGACACACACACACAGAACAGCAGCATTTCCGCCTCCGCCATTACGATCTCTCGAAACGTTGAATAATTTTAAATTTAAACTAAAAAACACTTGCTTGATCTGCAAATACGCTGCTAATTATTTATTATCTCATTAAGTTTGAAAATTTATTATATGGCAAGAAGTGTTGGTTACAGGAATGCTTACTAATATAAAAATTATTTACATACCAAAGAATTTTACAGGATGCGCTATTGACTATAGTAATTTTTATTATTAATTAAATGTTCAACTTACATGTATTTGTATTATTGTCATTGTTATATTTTGTATATTTCATATAAGAACTGCTCTCCGTCTATACTACTCACGGGTGACGCTGAAAATCGGCGTTGAAGAATCTTGATTCTCCAACAAATGCCGAGCGTCATCCATTTCATCACTCCCATCTATGCATCGCTATGCAGACTGCCACTTCCATTCTTACTGTCTTTGTATATTTTTTATTATTATTTTTTTTTTGTTTTTTTTTGTACATATTATATCATTACCAATTATTTTTAAAATTATTGTGTTTATTTTAAGTTGCATATGGTGTTCATAGTCTATATGTTTAAATTAATGGTACCATCCACATTGTTGCATTTTATTTTCATATATAATGGTGTTTACGGTGGTTATATTTAATTTTTTATTTATTTTTGTATTTTAAATAAGTTATCTGTATCTCGATGTGTGTATGTGAGGATGAATAAAGTTTATTATTATTATTATTAATATACTTTATAAAGACACAAAAATTACAAAAATAAAACAATAAAATTTAAAAAGTAAAACAAATGAATGCTATATACTACATTAGGTTACCAAAGAGTTCTAAAATTGAAATTCAAAAAAAGTTTTCATTTTCAATGTTTCTAACTGGCCAGTTCGAAACATTTTCAGTGTTACCCACGTAGTATATATATCTTTCAGAAACTCAACATGTCAAAAACTTTACATCAGTAGTAGATCCGGAGCGGAATTCCCCGACGGGAATCATTGAGGGGGGAAATTTGGGATTTCAAAGAGGCAATTATGGAAGGGGAAAAAAATCCGTACGTTTCAACTACTAAAGAACACCTCCTCTATTGCTTTCGTTTAGATGGTGTTTCCTATAACAACAGGTTACATATATTCGTTGACACAATGTTATCAAAGTGTTCCTGTATTCAATGAAAATCTGATCTGAAGAGTCTGATAGATCCTATTTGTAACAGATTCTGCAATCTGTTAATGAGGGATATGAGCAGAACCAACTCTCGAACTATTTAATATCTTTATTTCTTGTTCTGCGTAAATTCACCATTCTAATAATATAGTACCTAAACTTGAAAGTTTGTAAGAATGTATTGATGTAATATGTTTGTTACAACCTACTGAATGGAGTTTAATGAAACTTTACAATAACGTAGCTTGTACATGAGTATAACATATAGGCTATAATTTATCCTGTGCTCCCACGGGAAAAGGAATTACGCGGGTGAAACCGCGTAGCACTGCTAGTTTTTTATAAATAGTCTCTTTTAAACTTGTACATAACTAAATATGTCATATTATCACTCAAATAGGCGCTAAAACACGTTCATTATAATTAACTTTGCAACTGCTTTAATCAATAAAATTGAAGAGTTTGTTTTAACGGGTTAATATCCGCAACTACTAATTTGATTTAAAAAAAACCTTTTTGCATTTCGAATCACTGTAGACGATTTGTTTAATTGAAGAAGAAGGCTTTTGTTAATTTTTTTATTATTCAAAAATCAAAACACGAAACTAAAAAAAATGTACGATCTGTTTATGATGTAAATTGCATCTCATTAATATAGTTTACAAGGTGTTAATAATTCTGTTATTGACTCGGCCCAGAAGGCCATTGTCAAGTCGATCAACCATCAGCCGCCCACCGCATTACTACCATATCGAGCTCTTGAATATAAAGACTACAATCGAGGCTATATCACTATTTCATATCGAATTTTGTAGGTAAAAATATATAGGGATTTTTTTTGCTGTTTAATTGCTTAGCATTTGTTTAATTGATGATGATTATTGGGCACACGTATCAAATATTAAAGGTAAACACAATAACTTTTTTTTTATATAAGGCAACTTAGGGGCCATCCATAAATTACGTCACACGAATTTCATGATATTTGGACCCCTCCCCCGTCCTTGTCACAGATGGTTACATTTATGAGACCCTCTCTAGTGTGACGTCACATATTTTGCATTTTTTACATAAATAAATTGAAAAATTAAAACAGCTGTTCCGAAATTATTTTTATTTTGGTTTAAATTGTTTTTTAATTTCATTTTTTTATTAGATCACAGTAGTCTTATGTGACGTCACAAAATCTCGGAGCCCTCCCACCCCTTGTCACATAATGTTACACTTCGGCGACCCCCCCCCTCCCCCTTAAAGTGTGACGTAATTTATGGACGGCCCCTTACATTCTGTTGTGTTGGCATTCTTTAAAATAATGATTATTATTAGATCAGAGCCATACATAAGTGACCCACTATTATGGTCTTCTCCTCGAAATCAGGCGATTCTTTCTTATTCTTTTTAGGCTAACTGGCAGGCGTCCACCTGATCGTAAATGGTCGACGTCACCCATGAACATAAACTAGTTAAACTAGAACTAGCCCAGGCTACTCATTCAAGTGTTGCCAATCCTGAGACATCAGATGTTAAGTCTCGGTGCCAGTAATTACACTGCCTGTCTTGCCCTTCTCTCCGAAACACAGCAAAGCTGTTTCACAGGAGAAACAAGCAAGATGGTGGTCCAGTAGCCATGTAGATTGCAGCCGGAAGCGCGGCACCGCGCATCATTCCCACCGGTAAAACCTTAGTGATAAAGGCACACATAAGCGTCCCGTTATGGTCTTCCGTCCATTATAAGACATGTATATTTTCTTATGACGTCTTCCTCTTAACATCTGTAAAATCTACTGCTAGAGTCAATTCTATCTTTAACTTCATGTTTACAAAACCAATATCCACTCAAGTACACATGCACACAAACGTCAGTCCTTGGAAAGATTCCAACCCCTTTATGAAACTGGGTATAACTCGTTCAATAACTCTCACGGACGAAAGCCACAAGGATGTTTGTGGATATTATGACATATATAAAACTACTGCAACATTTAATACTGTTCAATTGCAAAAAATAAATTTTGAGAAAAGTTTAAAAAAGCCTCGTCCGGTTTAATCATACTCATAGTTTAAGTCTTTGATATATTACACTAATGTATTTAAATACGTTTCATCGGACAATTAGGATGGTATTTTGAACCATTGAAACTGTTTTAAACGGGATATCTAAGTCTCGGGAACAAGGCACTCGTTGATGCCGAAATGTTCCGCGAAATAAAACTGAAAAACATGGTAAATATCTCGTATTAATACTTCCTTCTATCTCCGACCGTAGCCTCTCCTCTCTGAACTTCTACTCTTAAACTACACGGATCTAACGCTACATATCCGTTCAAGAGTTTCTCCTTTAAACTTATTAAAACTTTCAACATAAAATATGTTCTAAAAGCCAACAAGCGGTAACCCACTGACTTGTAAAACTCTTTTCACAATTCAGTTACCAATATTAGCTCGCAATAAAAAATAAAGAAAAAAGCGATGAAACGAGCAATATGTGAACTGTGAAAGTTAAACATGTATAGACCATTTTATTCAACTTGTCCATAGTCAGTGTGATCAGATTTTCGCCGCTCATCGTAGTTACGAAGCTAATCACCATATCCAAATTCCTTATTCATAACATTTTAAAACATACTCTATAATACTTCCACCCGACAGTGACGCGGTCCAGTCCCGCCACAGAAACCAACCCGACGAGGAGGCCGTGCGGTCGAAGACTTCACGGTTGGCGTGGGGCAAACCCCCACTAATAATAATAAATCATAGGTGAGCCAAACTGGCTCACATCTATCCGACGAAGCATTAGGGCCTTTAGGCCGTTAGCAAAAAACCATCTTAAGGATAGAGATTAGAGGCTTAAGATAACTTCCAACAGTTTTCTCTTGGTACCATGAATTATGTCATTCCTCAAGAAATAAGGGGCTAAACTCTAACTAAAGAGACAAATGTAAGGTATCTTTATGTGTATGAAGAATAACGTAAGTATAAATAACTCGTTCTGGTAAGCGTCAGCATCTGGAAATAATGGGACATCTATAGAGAGTACATCTCATATTATCTATGCCCTTATAGCAGTCAGAAAAGACAATCTGTGAAGTGAAGATTTAGTCTATGAATAAATGTATATTAAATGGCGTCGTTTATTAACACACAAAAATTTCAATCGCAGTTCTAAGTGATAAAAACTCGCACTAGCATTAGCTACATTTATGATGAATATGCGAGTGGCGAGGGATCGGTCGTCTTGGCGTTCTGGAGGGAGGGCTATGTTTAGCAGTGGACGGATAGAGGGTGATGATGATGATGAATATAAAATACTTGTCTAGTTGAGGGTTTATTAACATTAAGACACGTGTAATGACGACTCTTGTTTTTGGCATCAATGATTGTTTCATCAATTAGTTATATAGTAGCTACACGTTAATGAAAAGTTCATTGACTGTTTAGTTATTATATATTATTAAAAGAAACATTAGAATTCGAGACGAAGGCATCCGCCAGAGAACTAAAGCTACCAATATCACGCGAAGAATAAGCACGTTAAAGTGGCATTGAGGTGGTCACACGCTCAGGAGAACGGATGCCTAATGGGTCAATAAGGTGAGTGGAGGCCACGTTTACGTAGAAGAAGTGTTGGTCGGTTATTAACCAGGTGGGAAGACGATCTCCGTGCAGTAGCTGGTCCGTGTTGGATGCGAGTGGTAAGGGATCGGCCGTTTTGACGTTGAAGAGGGCGTATGTTCGACAGTGGTGGTGGTGACAGTGGTGGACAGTATCCGTATAAAGGCTGATGATGATGAAGTGGCAAGTCCTTCACGTGTCATCACTTATTTAAAACGTCGCACAGATTACATCAACATATACAAAAACTATGTAACCTTCAACTGAAGGGATTTCGAATACCAACATTATATCATCACCATGAGTAGTTCATGACTTTAACATATAATTTACGGGTGGGTGGAGTGAGGAGTGCGTCATGGGCACTATCTATCTATCTAGCTCATTTCCAGATACAACCTTGCTGTGTTTTGGAAAGGGCAGCACAGGCAGTGTAATTACCGGCACTGAGACTTCACATTTTGTCTGAGGATAGACAGCACATGCGTTATGTGGGCTAGTGCCGTGTGGACTTGTCTATGTTAATCAAATGGGCGACGTTCACAACTTACCACATACCATCAGGTAGCGAGTCTGCTAGTTTGCTTATTCAAATATAATTAAAATTCTTATACAGCGTCACTATGATGCAGGCATGATGAAGACTTATTTATTTTTATTCTTGTTAAATTATATTCTTTACATTTTGTAAATAGGTATTTAAGGACCCATGTTATATTTTTTGTTATAAAGTATTAAATTTTCCTGAAATTCATGTATAACTTAATATTAAAAGGTTATATTAAAACAAGTAACCAACACAATTAAAAAAACCATGAAACGAATGGACCGATATTGATAAGTCTAATGACCACCGCTAGACAACCTGCTCTCAAAAAAACCACCTCATCCAAATCAGTTGACACGTTTGAGAACTACGATGCTACAGATAAACCGCCTTTTGCGTAGGGGGTCAAAAAGTCTCCACCAGTGGGTAGAGCTGAGTCCACGTTACCACCTTTCGGGCGCAGCAAGTCCCAAACTGGGGAGACCTACTTCCCAGGCGGGATGCCTCATAGCATTTCTCTGCGTTAAAGAAAAACAAGTGTTATTATTAAATGAGGAATAGATCTAGTTGAACTGGTAACATTATAAATTCCCACAACTGGTTGTATCGTGTGTTATCATTATGAATTTTTAAAGGTCAGGTACACTCGCGGGTGGTAAACCTGCTCGGTAACAAACATTGCGAGTTGTGCTTCATTTGGAATTTCACTCGATTAATTTTCGACGACCGGTCCGGTGACTACAAACGGTCACAGCAAACGGTCGCGGGTTTGATCCCGAAAACCGAGATAACGAGTTCGATTTCCGCCAAGGCCACAATGAGATGACAGGAAATGATGTTACCGTTTAAAGAATTCCCAAAATAACTTCGTGCTTTTCCTTTAGCTTTATATGTATGTATATAAAAAATTGTCACGTCGTTTGTACGCAACACCGACCACTGGGCTGTGTGGCCGGTGGTACGCAATGACCGAAACTACTAAACCGGTGTTATCAAATTTTCGCACTGTATTACATGCAGCTTTGTCCAATTTGTGTAATTGTGTCTATCCTCGTTTTAAACACAATAGATGGCACCGTAGCTCTCCACCATGGTTTAAGCCTTGTCGTGGCGGCGGTGCTCAGTAATCTAAGGTGAACCCAGCACCTTGGGCGAGGCCGAGGGAGCTGTCCCAACGTTGGGAGGGGTTGTTCTATGGTGCGGGACAACCCCTCTGTGGATGTGGCGTCGGTCCCTTGCGGACTGACTGTTTGCTCAACAGATCCGGGGCACCTCACCAAAGGCGGCATTGGTGGCACTCGCCGGGTTTTAGTGGGTAGAGCTGCGTCCACCTTACCACATTTCGGGCGCAGCGAGTCCCGCCTGGGGAAACCCATTCCCCCACGGGATGCCTCAGAGCATTTCCCGGCGTTAAAGAAAAAAAAGTGGCACTGTAGCTTTTAGCAGAACGGCCGTATTGTATTTCGATAAGCGGAATTCCCCTCAATGAGTCATCATTAAAAACACTCTAATAACATTAGCGATAATATCAAAAAATTCTCGAGATAGTAAGTTTGATGTCCGCTAAGGACAAAGTATGATGTTTTTTAATTTTTTGGTTGTCGCAGGTTAATGCTTTTGCATGATCCAGGTTTACCTCGGGTCCCCACCATGGTTCAGGCCTTGTCGTAGCGGTGGGGCTCAGTAACCTAGGGTGAGCGGTGCACCTTGGGCGAAGCTAATTGGGCCGAGGGGGCTCTTTGTACCCCTCTTATAAGAAGAGGGGACAGAAGAGCAGGGGGCAAGGGGTGAGGATGGGAACCTCACCCCATTGTACTGTCCCGACATTGGGAGGGGTTGTTCTGTGGTGCGGAACAACCTCTCTGTGGAGGTGGCGTCGGTCCCTTGCGGGACTGACTAGCCGTCGAGGTGCCCTGTTTGTTTTCTAGATCCGGGGCACCTCACCAAAGGCGGCATTGGTGGCACTCGCCGGTTTTTAGTGGGTAGAGCTGCGACCATTTACCAGCTGTCGGGCGCAGCGAGTCCCACATACACGCGTGGGGAGACCCACTCCTCCGCGGGATGCCGGCGTTAAGGGAAAAAAAAAAGTTTTACCTCGGGTAAGGCTATTAGACCTATGTGGGGACTCAAACTTGGGAATGCACTACCCGACTAAACGAGCTCAAGGGGCGTTAGGAGGCGCATTAAGTAGCGCCTCCTACGCACCCCCATTCGTAGTTCTCTCACCAGGTATGATGTGGTGTTTTAAAATGGGTTATACCAATTACTCCACAGACAGGCAGTGTACCCTATGTGTTTAATATACAACTCGTTTGAACTCATAGTCAAATGTAGCGAGATCGACCCCTTAGCATCAGGTCATTTGCAAGTTAGCTGATCCAAAATACAGAACTGGTGAAGCCCGTAGATGAAGTATGACCTAATAATACTAATACGAGGATACCCGAGTCCCAAACCCAGCAGTAGGTATAAGGATCGGATATGCTATTCAACTAACATTAAACGCGATACACTGAAAAAAAGTTAGTGCCACTAACCATCAGATGTGCAACATCTATGTTAATATTAGCATTTTTTTATGTTAGTTGGGTAGGCAAACTGGCAAACGTACCACCTGATGGTAAGTGCCCATGAACATAAACTAGTATGCCTGGAACGAGCCCAGGCAACTCATTTATGTGTTGTCTCTCCTGAGACATAAAATTTTAAGTCTCGGTGACAGTAATTACACTGCCTGTCTTGTCCTTCTCTCCGAAACACAGCAAAGCTGTTTCACGGGAGAAGCAAGCAAGATGGTGGTACCCATGCAGCCGGGAGCGCGGCACAGCGCTTCCCTCCCACCGGTAGCATGCATAATTATTTTTAAAAATCTATAGGAAAAAATAGAATAAAATAAAAATTCTAGTACAAAGGAGTCGAGAGCGGCGGTGTAGGGGAGGTATCGTATGATAGCAACATATTTGCTATCACGGCATTCGTGTCGATTTAACAGCCAGGGCGCGCCCACAAATGTTTAACTTAAAAATCAACTTGGCGGCACATATAAATATAACCTCAAATACAGGTTGTAGAGTATACATAATGTTTTGGGAGGTTTCTATACGTACTGGCGAGTGTCGTACCGTTATCTATTCGCTTTCTTTTCTGCGCGTGCGCAGGCCGGTGAAACCGCGTGCATGATTCGCGGATACAGATTGTGACTGAACATGACATTTTAGTGAACTTTCTCCGTGGGAATAACTTGAATATAATAGAAGCTATTGACCCACATATACGTTGCACGTAAGTTACACAGTTACTGTATGTATGCAAAACATGTACGCTATAATAAAGAAAAATTGTAAGCATATTGGTATCTGGTTTGGCATCCGTGACCTGATTTTACTCTTGGTTCAGTTGAAAATCAGCGTCAGGAAACATTTTTCTGACACAATGCTGAACTGGACCATTTTGACCCACACGTGAGACAGACACACTATAATATTATAAATTTTTGTTTGCAATAATTGTTTTTAATTTTTTAGGTTTGTGCGATTAAAATGTTTATCTCTATGTCTCTGTGTGTCTCCTATTTGTGTCGAATAAATCTTTCTTTCTATATTAATATACTTAATTATTAAATATTATTATTATTATAATGTGAAAGTGAATCTGATAATCTGTCACATAACGTCGAAACTGCTGATGGGAGTACGATATAATCTGTCAAGCAAATAGAGAACGCGCTCAGGCTGAGGTTATTAAATAGCATCATCACTGCGTAGGTATCTTATATATCACATCGAATCTAAGTCAACCTTGTCACAACTGGTAACAACTAGTAGTTCTTTAAGTGGCCGTTCTATCGCTGAGGTGATCCTATTGCAGATCCGGGACCCTCAAAAAGCAGCTTAAGGCGCTCGCAATGGTTTTAGTTTAGCGTAGGGTGCCCCCAGGTGCAAGTCCCACATAGGGTCAGGATCTACCCAAAGATCCTAGCCACATCCATCCCTTCGATATAAAAAAGCTGTTCTATATGTATTTAAATATGCGGATTTTTTATTTACTATCAAGTCCATTTTAATAGCTATTATTTGTTAAGGATGCGTAACAAATTCAAAGCTATAGGCTTAATGCATAGGCTGCAAGTCATGTTATTCTAAAGCTTAAATCCATAGACCATAGACCACATACAAACCAGGTCACACCATCACAAGTCCATGCGACACCGCGGGCCACATCTAGTAGTCAGAGACAAAGGACATTACATCATCGGCCGACATCCCAGTTCTATTCAGAGAGTTCAAGATGCCATTGTAACGTTTGTACTCAACATTTCAACACTGTTGATTGTCATATATTATTTACAATACATTATCGTCAGGCTGTAAGATTTGATCTCACAATTCGCATAGACAGATGTTGAAAGTGGTTTATCTAGCAAAGGAAGAACAGACTTTTATTTTCTAAATGAATTGTTTCGGGTGCTAATGCTGCGTGTACTCTTAAGTAACTGCTATTTCTATATTAGTTGGTTGTGTATTTACTATTTAAGCTAGGGATGTTGTGATTATGATCATGCGAATATTTAGTAGTAGCTTATGATGTTATGCTAGAGTAATAATGTATTACATCTGAGTACACGCAGCCCTCGCTTATATTTTTTTTCTTTAGGAGACGGTGGAATTAAAATGAGACAGACTTGAAACAAAAAAAAGTAAGCGGTTTTACAAAGGCCAAGGCATTTATGAAGGCCAGCAAATGGCCTACTAAGTGAAGAAGTCTTGTTTTCTGATGTTTACGCGAATTTCACTCATTATAATAAAACAATTTTTACGGATTTTATCGCGGTTTATTAAGATTTTTACAAGCCCGACGTTTCGGATACTTTACAGCAACCATGGTCACGGGAGGACTGAGGTGTCATACGTCCTATCATTACAAAGTTATTCGAAACTATCCTATGATACATCAATATTTTGGTCAGTCCTATGACCTATCTACGCAGACAGTGCTAACTGTATCTTTAATCTGTGACATATTATGCTTGGATTTTGATTTGATAATTTTAATAATGGGATCCCAAGCAGGTGGTAAAAGCCAGCCATCTTCTCTATTGAAATTAGGATGTTTTTTAATTTCAATAGCCTCACGGATCATCCTTGGTTGGAATCTGTGTTCTTTTGCTGATAACATATAGCTGATTTAAAACACCGTCGCTACACCAAGTCTGCCATCTGTGAACATAGTCTTGACAAAGCTCGCCATTAGATCAGATTTGATAAACCACAAGTCCTCGCAAAAGAACACAGATTCCAACCAAGGATGATCCGTGAGGCTATTGAAATTAAAAAACATCCTAATTTCAATAGAGAAGATGGCTGGCTTTTACCACCTGCTTGGGATCCCATTATTAAAATTATCAAATCAAAATCCAAGCATAATATGTCACAGATTAAAGATACAGTTAGCACTTTCTGCGTAGATAGGACTGACCAAAATATTGATGTATCATAGGGTAGTTTCGAATAACTTTGTAATGATAGGACGTATGACACCTCAGTCCTCCCGTGACCATGGTTGCTGTAAAGTATCCGAAACGTCGGGCTTGTAAAAATCTTAATAAACCGCGATAAAATCCGTAAAAATTGTTTTATTATAATGAAGAAGTCTTTATTTATCTATAATACAATCTCAGATGAAGTAAAAAAAGGTAGATAGCGCACTTGGAACAAGAAAGTGAATCCAGAAGTAAGTATGTGTGAGTGAATGAAGGGTTGCCATTTTTTAAAATATCCCTTAAAATTGTATATTAATAAAAATAGGTAATAAGTGAATGCGACAGTGAATATTTTTATGAAATACAATAATATTACGTATATGTAGGAGGCGTGTAGGATCACTTTATAAACTGTCTCAATAGATATCTTATTGACACAATTGTTTTATTTATTTATTTATTCCCATGAATGTAGTAAATACATAGGTGATATTAAACAAAAATAAACAAGTTCTATACATTCTACCATAACATGGGGTGTGAAAATAAAACTTTACATAAATAAACAATTAATATAAATTAACAGGAAAAAATAGTTACAATTAAATAAACTTAATAAATACAACATGTCATTAAAATCGTTGTCAGAGAATAACAGTTTCAAAATAATTGATTATAATAGTAATTAGAAAGTCATATTTTATCAATACACAATTTAAATTAAATACATAATATGTCGTTTTCCATTAAAAAAAACCATTTAAATTATAAAAACATTTCTCTGCAAGCCACACTGTTACATTTTATTTTAATTTATTAAATGGTAAATCTTTAAATTTATAAATAATTAAATACATATTCCCGCTGTGGGTACGTGAGTCCCAAAAAAAATACAACATAGGTTATACGAGGTCATTTCGATTCAGTCATATAGCGATCAAATAATAAAATAATAATTATGTCACCTCTGTACTTGATTATTTTGCTATGGCTTTGCCTGCAATTGACTTACCCACTATTGGGCTATTAGAAATACTAACTTCTGGCAACACTCTCCTGATACGTCATTTCGGGGCAATAATATTATTTATGTTGAATACCCTTAAAATAGTGTTAAAATATCTTAAAAGAATATAGTCTTGTGTTTATTTATGTGTGAAACGATATTTCTTTAGACTCTTTGGTCACTTTTGTATTGTTTTCACACCATTTAATTACACAGAACGGTATTTTTTTGGCAAACTTACTGCACGACGACTCGTAAGATACTAACAAAAATGAGCTTAGTTTTGGTGTATCTGTGTGCGTGAGCGCGTGTATTTACATGAAGGAGCTGAGTTTTGTGGCTTCAGTATTAGCAAAGGCCGTGCGTCATCTACCTTTTTTTACTTCATCTGAGAATACAATTAATAGTAACTTTATAATATCCTCAATAGAGTTTAAAACTAGCGCGATACATGAGATGTCAATCGGTTCGTTGTTATAGACCGGGTGATATTATATTCTACTTCTTAACCGATAGTACCTTCAAAAGAAGGGGTACAATTTTTACAGTCGGCTTCATTCTTTCTTTCATAGTTCGAACTTCCGTGAAATCGCCATTGCAAGGAACTGACTACGTTTTCAATAACATACCAAACAATGTGGGAGTACATAAACGACATATCATTTTCACACCTAAACACGGTATTATTATATCTTCAAGGCCACCGGCGCAACGACCTAGCCATTCACTTAATAAAGCCTATTTGCCTAGTTTTTTAGTTGGAATAACGAACACACCTATATCGCGTGTATTACAATGTGTCCATCACCCTTTGTATCTCCTACCAATTTATTATCCCAGCATAAGCGACTCCCATATGTACGTCCCAACGTTCAGGATTGGTCTTCTTCTCAAACTCGTGGAAGAGGGTATCAAGACATACTTCGCTTACGCGCTGATCCAAAAGATTTCCAACCTTATCAGACATCAGGTTTCCTTGCTGTTGCCCTTCACCGGTGAACAAACGATGATGACAGGTGCTTTAGAAACATCGAGCATATAACCGGATAGAGAAGTAAAGTGAGCCATAAAATTCCGAAACTGGTCAATGATTTGTCACTGACGTAAGAGCAATTTCATCAACCAGTGAGCTGTATGTACTTCCCATCGGTCAATCGTCCATCAATGGCCATCAGTCGACCAATCAGACCACAAAACTGTCGTAGCGTCGCAGCACAAATTTAGCGGAATTTGTTTTTATAAAAAACACATAACATTACCGCTCTATTCCGGTTATATATGTTCGATGTTTAAAACAAACCATTTTTTGGGATTATTTAACTAAGATTAACTAGTAACCAGTTTATCCCAGAATGGCAATACAATCAATCTTTTTATAAGAGCGATTATTAATGTAGCAAAAATGCTCTGTAATTATTCTGTAAAATGTTTCCGAATGAAGGTTACAAAGCTATCTGAATAGCTGGTTCCTCAGAAACTTACGGTCGCCAGTGTTTTGGTCCACTTCTACTTGCGATGAGACGTATTCTCACCGGTATAGACGTAGGTCGCGAAAAACCTGCCTGCCTTATGAGAATAAAAGTCATTGCCACGGCATAAGCGAACTATGTCCAAACACCGACCTTGCCTGATACCGAGGAGGAGACCTGAACCTCGCAGTGGGACATATATGGGTCGATGATAATTAAGACGGTGATAACTTTAAACAGATAAAGGCTTATTTCTTATCATTATCTAGGTTTCCTTAAAGGTTTTCCTCCATCCACATAGCTCGTTATACACAACTATTTTAAGTATTTAAATTCATTTGCGGTCAAACATTTTGTTTCTCCTTCATGATTCACATCACTTCACGAATGTCTGCGGCGTGAGGGCCGGTCGAGTGGTCAGGCTGTCACTTTACGTAGCGGTCGAATCTCGCCAGTGCAATTTGTAAGACGTATATAGCTAGATGTCTCCTCCGGGATATATTTACAAATCTTCTAAATTTATTTCCGTTCCTCGTACACAAGTTCTTACGAACTTACCACGGTGATCCCATTTCAGGTTGTGGTGTGATTGTTGGTCAATATTAATATTTATTTTTCGCGACAGACACGGACATAAACCCCACTATGGTTCAAGACTTAACGTGGCGGTGAGGCTCAGTAGCCTAGGGTGAGCCCAGCACCTTGGGCGAAGCTGATTGAGCCGAGGGAGCTGCTCTTTATACCCCTCTTATAAGAAGAGGGGACAAAAGAGCAGGGGACAAGGGAAGATGGGAACTTCACCCCATTGAGAGGAGTTGTTCTGTGGTGCGGGACAACCCCTTTGTGAAGGTGGCGTCGGTCCCTTGAGGGACAGATTAGCCGTCGAGGTGCCCAGTTTGCTCATCAGATCCGGGGCACCTCACTAAAGGCAGCATTGGTGGAACTCGCCGGGTTTTAGTGGGTCCACTGCGTCTTCGTCCACTTACCATATTACGGACGCAGCGAGTCCCACATACCCGCCTGGGGGACCCACTCCCCCGCGGAATGCCTCTGAGCATTTACCGGCGTAAAAGAAAATAAAAAAAAAGACACGGACATAAAGCGTAAAGATCCTTGTTCTCGGATGACTAACAGGGTTAGCCATTTTTACGGAGTCGAAAGTTGGACGTCACTGTGACGTCAAAGCCTACATACGGTTTGTGTTTGAGCTTTCTAAAGACTTGTCTGACTGCATTTGAATAAACATACAAAAACTGCTGATGACCAAAATAACCCGTTTTTCTTTTAAACATCTGTACTTTATTTGATTTAACCTAAGCCGAGCGTGATAGCGAGAGCACGGAACAAGCGATAGAGAGGCACGATCGGTCTAAGCGTTCGGCTTTTTGACGCATTATCACGTTAATAACTTACTATGAACCTCATACTTATGAACTTTTAGGTTTTTAATTTTTATGGCGGTGTATGAAGTTTTACATGTTTTTACACGTTCAGCAATCACTATGACTGACTGGCGATAAAATCCGTAAATATTGTTTCATTATAATGTGTAAAGTATGCGTAAACATGAAGACGCTAAATTTTAGTTTGCCCATCTCTATATATATATATATATATATATTATATCATTCTTCTGCGTCTGTATGTCATTGAATTCGTCCTACCTCCTGAAAACGGTTGGACCGATTTTTATGTCTTTTGTGTGTGCTCAAGTGAATTCGAAAGTTTAGATTCACAATTCGGTACAAAAGCTCTGTACAGGACACCGTCTGTCGGATCCGCTAGAGTGTATATAAAAACTCAGTCTTGTCTAAATCTTATTTCGTGTGACATTGCAATGTGTATTGGCAAAAACTTGTTGCAAGGAGACCAAATGCGGACGTGGCGGGTATCGGCAAGCGCAGCGTTAGCCTTGTTTCATGACTACAATCATTTGACAACAGGAAGTGGCAGATATGCCCTCGACGACCAACTTGTCACTATTTCATTTTCATCATCATTATCATCAGCCTCTATCCGTCCACTGCGGAACATAGGCCTCCCTCAATGAACGCCAAGACAGCCGACCCTTGCCACTCGCATCATACACGGACCGGCCACCGCACGGAGATCGTCTTCCCACCTGGTTAATGGCCGACCAACACTTCGTCTACCTAAACGTGGCCTCCATTTTTGAACTTTATTGCCCCATCGGCCATCCGTTCTTCTGAGTGTGTGACCAGCCCAGCCCATGCTTCTACTTAATAATGACATAATAATTATGACTTTAGGGGCGATCAAGTAGTAATAATAAAGTCATAGAATTAAGTAATCGTTTACCGATTTTAAAGCTGGGTATAAAGATATAACAATATTACAATATAACTTCAAGTTATTAATTTAATAACTATAATTATATCAATATAATTCAATAAATCTGCTATTAAAGCGCGGTTTTACCTCAACATTCACAAAACTGAGTTTCTTTGACGCTCGAGTACAAGAAAGCCCAATGAATATGTGTCACACAAAAATACAGACCATAGATAAAGGTCTAAAGAAAAATTTTAACCGAAAAGAATATTAAATATTTGTTTAATATTGCCAATAAAAAAATCGTAATTTGCTTCACATAAATAAACTTTGGCGTCGAAATACTCTGTAATTTTAACGGTTAGAACAATATTTTTTAGAGAATATAATAGAAATATAGTTTAATTAAAACTTTAACCGGACCAATATTAAATTTAATTCCTATATTCTGAGTTATCATAAGGAAAACCTGCAAATGAAATGTTTATTAGCAGCCTAGTTAAATTTTTAACAAAAATATGCCTTGCAATTTTCAACCTTATTCAACGTCTCGTAAATGTAACATTTGATTACGTGGTCATACGCGCAGATATGTGGCTTGTGAGTAAAAAGTGGTGAAATCGACGATTTTAAATCGTAGTAATTCCGGGCCTTAAATAAAAAACCGCATCACAATCGGTATATCCGTTTAACTACAGTGGCACAGACAAACACACGTCAAACTCATAATACCCTTTTTTGTGGCGGAAGTTAAAAACGGAAGGTGACACAAGATTAGGCCAGCTGTTCTTTCATACAAATGACCTTCGTCAACTTTATCGTAAGGAAAACAAGTCCAATTTCTCGTACGAGTATTATAATTATTTATTACCAGCTAATGTCAGCTATTTGCTACTAGCTGACCATGTCGAGAGTCGAGGCAAGTGGAGCAAAGGCAACTAAGAATTACAGCAATAAGATGTAAAAAAAATTAATAGGATCCTGGATTTTGGATTTCCTTTAGGTGAAATGAGCCATGTCCGTGATGTTTTATAGCCTATAGCCTTCCTCGATAAATAAGCTGTCTAGCACTGAAAGAATCTTTCAAATCGGACCAATAGTTCCTGAGATTAACGCGTTCAAACAAACAAACAAACTCTTCAGCTTTATAATATTAGTATAGATAAACACAAATGACCACACTTACCTTCAATTCCTCAATGTAAAATTCAAACTAGTTTTAATGCAAATAATCATTGACCCAACTCATAATAGGTATAAGGAAATACCACGTGTCTTTATAGTTCAATGAAAAGATAATTCGAAAATGGACTACAATTGTATTGTTTTAATACGGCTAAGCTGGTTGGCCTTTACAGCTCTGTGGAATGAAACTGACAATTGCATATTGGATATTATTATTACGTTTTGTTTATAGAAACGATATTGGAAAAAACTATCTTGATGGACTTCCTCATAATATACTGTCGACTAGATTTAAGTAGTTTAGTAGCCAGTTTAGTAGACCGTAACTAGGCACAGTAGCCGAAGTCGATAACGTTTAGATTTAAGTAGTCCGGAACTAAGTGGAGTAGACAGAGACCATATTCGACTATACTTAAGTAGTCTATAACTAGGCGCAGTAGTCAGAGGTTACTATCAACTTACATAGCCCACATCTCGGCGTAGTAGCTGAAGTTAATACCTATAGATTAAAGCATATAATTCACATCTAAGTAACAACAAATACTACCATCCCGCCAACACCCATGGCCATACAAACCCATATGGTATATGGGACACAACAATGGGAAACACGCTATTGACTTTAGGCGTTTCTTTGACTTCAAATGCGCTTCGCTACCTTCATCTAAATTCTAAAGTCTAAACAGTGTAGAGCAGAGGCTGATGGTGATGATATCCAACTTTAAAGATGATAATTATGAACTTAATTAGTAGCAGAGGAAATGAGCCCGGATCGGTCGGGACAGCTATTAATGGGAGTAGGATGTAAACACTGAGTAGTACTAATATATCATACGCAAGATAATAAGTCGTAAATACTCAAACTTCATACACATACATTTTGAATATATTATTATACAACGATATCATCATCATTTTACTACACAACTTATCCGTCAACAAAAAAGTACAAAAAAAAATTCGTTGTAGTTCATGAAACCGAATACAAGAATAATACATATATCATTTATTACATCATAAATTAAATCTTACATGTGACCGAATATATATTTTATATTCATCTTAAAACATTTCTTGTATCGTGGTAAGTTTGAATGTGATAAACATAGACAGATGTTTTATATTTTAGCTAACTGGTACCTGCAGCCTGCCCGTGGTCTCGGGCGGACTGGACCTATTCCTAGTGACCATACACGTACCCGAATTAGAAATATCAACTCTAAACCTTAATAAAATTAACAGTAACACAGGTCACCAACCTAGTACAGGGGCCCTTGCAACTAGTATGTAAGCAAATCTTGCTACAAAATAAAATATTTTTCATTTTTCATTTTCATAAAATCCGCAATAACAATAACTAGCTGTTGCCCGCAACTTCGCCCGCGTTAACTCACTCAACTTAATTACTGTTAGTCACAGCACGATGTTAGCCTATAGCCTTCCTGGATAAATGGGCTATCTAACATTGAAAGAATTTTTCAAATCGGACCAGTAGTTCTTGAGATTAGCGCATTCAAACAAACAAACTCTTTAGCTTTAAAATATTAGCATAGATTAAACTATAATATTACCTACTTAAATATTACACAATCATAAATCGACAAATTACAATAAACGATTATTCCTACCATAAATAATACAATAAAACAATATCATATTTTTCACGGATACCACGTATGGAATGTACAAGTTGGAGATTCGCCAATAGATTGTCGTAAACAGATTTCGGTTACCCACGTCGAGATGACATAGGGTTGACCTCCATGTCCGTGGGATGACCTTGATGCAGTAGTCGGTCCCAGATCCGAGTAAATCGGCAGTTTTGGCGTTCATTGAGAGAGGTTAACTCAGCAGAGGACAGTTCACCTTCACCATTATTACTATTATTAGCCTCTTGCAATAAACAAAACTATCCCATCCTCCCCACTCCCATACAACTTAAACGAAGTCACTCATCTAGATGATGCACATTCGACTCCCCCGTCTACCCCATCGAACATCTAACCGGAATAGAGCGGTAATGTTGTGTGTGGTATGAAAACAAATTACGTCAGTGCTGCGACGCTGCGCCGGATCTGCGCTCTGATTGGCCGACTGATGGCCATTGACGGATGATTGGCCGATGATACATACATATAGATCACTGGTTGGTTGAATTGATGTTACGAAGTGACAAATCACTGACCAGTTTCGGAAATTTATAGCTCACATTACTACTCTTATCTGGTTATATGCTCGATGGTCTACCTCAACGTTGCCACCACAACAGAACATTATTGTCCCCACCGGCCTTAAGTTATTTGACGTTTATAACCAGCCCACCGTCTTATCAGCCCACCAGCCATCGTCTTCGTCCTGCAGCATATAAGACCGGCCTGCCACTTCACCATAATGATGAGCAGATTCTATTGGTGTCTTCAATTGAGTGGAGTCCAGGCGTTGATCAATACATACGTGAGGCCTTCAGCGTTGATTCAGCACATTGAGTCAATCAAGGCGGGTCACAATTTGTACAATTCAAAACTATTGAAATGTATCATGTTATTGGTCGTTTAATTTGCACAGGTTGCATCTATACTAGTGTCAAGGACTTTGTATTTGAGACAATATTTTTTATTGTACGTAGTTTGGTCATATGTCTATTCTGTTCTCAAATGCTTTGGACTTATCGTTAGTCTGCTTAATAACTAGTAACTACCCGTTCATGCTAACGAGCGATCAGGTTTTTTTTCAGTCAAATAAGTTCATCCTTTGAACGACAGGTTGAGTAGTCATGCCCCACCGTGGTCCCACGTCAAGGCCTTGACGTGGCGGTGGGGCTCAGTAGCCTAGGGTGAGCCCAGCACCTTGGGCGAAGCTAATTGAGCCTAAGGGATTCTTTGTATCCCAGAGAGATAAGAACAGGGGACAAAAGAGCAGGGGAAAGGGGCGAGGACCTCACCCCATTGTAGGTACTGTCCCAACGTTGTTCTGTGGTGCGGGACAACCCCTCAGTGGAAGTGGCGTCCCCCAGTCCCCCAAGGGACCGACTAGCTGGGGCACCTCACCAAAGGCGGCATTGGTGGCACTCGCCAGTTTTTAGTGGGTAGAGCTGCGTTCACTTACCAGCTTTCGGGCGCAGTAAGGCCCGCATACCCGCGTAGGGAGAAAGCGAGATGTCTCATAGCATTTCCCGGCGTTAAAGAAAAAAAAAGGTTGAGTAGTAATAGCCTCGGTGGAACATAAAAAAAATCAACTTTATATCCGAAACTAGTAGAGATTTAATCTCGTGTAGATTATTCGGTTATTTATAGATTAAGCTTGCCAAGCTTATTTGTTGTTTCATATTTTAAAAAAATTATATTAAAAAGCTGTATTCACAGCAAAAAAAATATATATTTCATAGAGAATATTTTTGATTCCGGACCCTCGTGCGAAAACACAAGCAAAGCCACAGGAAAGTGTCTATCTAAAGTCAAACGACATTGAGCCAGCACACAAAATTTGGGCCAATACTGTTCAATTTCAAAGGATATCTCGCCCGTTGATAAACGGTGACCTACAAACGCCCCCATACGCGAACAGGTGTAGTCCATACAGCTTATTGAAAGACTCAACCATCATTCATCATTTCCAAACACGTGCTCACGGAAATGCGATACCTGTAAGGGGAGAGCAATTAAACAAACACACAGGAAGGATATTAAAAAAAACTAACCCAACCAGTCACAGGGACTGCCGATAGAAGTGAAAACAAAACAATTAAATTCAAATATGTACCTATAATACAGGCTGTAAAAGATTATGACAACCTATACAATTTAAACGGCGCACCAAATGGCCGCATGACATTGATTGCCCTTTCAGTATGTTTGACGATTGGGTAAATTATTGCTTAATCTTATATAAATAAATCAAATGTCATATAAACGTCAAATAGCGTCTCTTATCGGTGGTAACGGTGTCGCGAATCCAGAGATTTTATCTCATCTAAAAATACCGCGTACTGCGCCTAAAGAAGGTTACACTTCAAAAATTAAAACGCCTAAAACAGATACGTCACTCAAATCGTCGAGCGACGATGGCCTAGTGGGTATGGGCTCGGCCTCTTGAGTGAGAGGTCTGGGTTCGATCCTGACCCCCGTGGTGCGTTCTAAATTTTTCTCTGCACCTGAACATGAGACAATCGCTTGGTGACCGGTGAAGGAAAACATCGTGAGGAAACTAGCATGCCTGATTAGATTAAAAGTCTTTCGAGGTGTGTGAATTTCACCATCCCGCATTGGGCCAGCGCATCGATGAACTATGGCCCAACACCCTCCTCGTCCAACTTCGCGGAGACCCGTGCCTAGCAGTGGGACATAATATAAGGGTTCATATTATTATATATATTATGAAACAAATTAGAAAACAAGCTATGTATTGCGTTCATTCACATAATATATTCAATTACATTTGAAAATCTAATTGGGTTTTGAGCGATCGATAAATTTATACAAATTCTTCGAAGAATCCAGAGGTCGTTATTAGTAGCCCTAACATAGGTCTAACTTTAAACATTATTAATTATTAATAAAATACTTAGGTATTTGTAACAAACGTCTTTTAATACAAATTAAATTTATCTACGTCATTAAACTTAACACCAACCATTACACCTGGTATCGAAATTACGACTACAGCAATTAGTGTAACACAAGGTGAGACGTATCCGCTAAATATAGACCAAGATCACGGCCCCAAAGGTCACTCATCTGACATGGAAGCCGGAGATCCCACACACTATCGCCGACGATAAACACATGACTCAACTTTGACACTGTGAATAAATATCAAAACCCAAGATATCAAGTGTTAATATAACAGTTTTATTTGGTTTACATAACCATAAAAGCCGTAAATTTCGGTACCACCATCTTTTTTATTTGTTTTTTAATCGGAAGCTAGTAAAAGCATACATCTCAAGGTAGACAACGCGTGACAAATCGCTGACCTTTTTTTTCTTTTCTTTTACGCCGGGAAACGCTCTGAAGCATGACGCGGGGGAGTGGATTTCCCCCGGCGGGTGTGTGGGACTCGCTGCGCCCGATCCCCCATAGGCTACTGAGCCCCACCGCCACTACAAGGCTTGAACTGTGGTGGGGAAATCACTCAGACCTAACATAATCATAATAGATCTCATGTAGACTTAATAAATGTTGTACTAATTATCTGCCGATTTACTTCTATGTAGAGCATCATCACGCCAGGACGGCCGATCTCCCCACCATGGTTCAGGCCTTGACGTGGCGGTGGCGTGGGGCTCAGTAGCCTAGGGTGTGCCCAGCACCTTGGGCGAAGCTAATTGATCCGGGGGGGGGGGGGGCCTCTTTTTACAAACAAAAGAGCAGGGGGACAAGGGGCGAGGATGGGAACCTCACCCCATTGTACTATCCCGACGTTGGGAGGGCGTCGGTCCCTTGCAAGACTGACTGGCCGTCGAGGTGCCCTGTTAGCTTAATAGATCCGGGGCACCTCAACAAAGGCGGCTTGGTGGCACACGCCGGGTTTTAGTGGGTAGAGCTGCGTCCACTTACCATCTTTCGGACGCAGCGAGTCCCACATACCCGCCTGGGGAGTGGACTCCCCAGGCGGGATGCCTCAGAGCATTTCCCGGCGTTAAAGAAAAAAAAGGACGGCCGATCGGCCTTACTTTCGGTTTCGACCAAAAAGTGGGCGATACTTTCGGTCGTTCGGCTAACTTATGCCAGTGCGCTCGCGCAAGTAAAAATAAATAGGTATTAGATTCATTTTAAAAACATTGTAAAGACAATACTTAAAACATTCAATTGTTCAGATAGATATAGTTATACCTCACCGGTGGGAGTGTTGACTATTAAAATCTTTTAAATATAATCTAGGAAGTGTATACAATTAATTGACAGTTTTAATACTAGATCGTTAAACGCTACAATAAAAATAATACAAGTTTAATGAGTAATAAAGTAAATGGAATAATAACCTGTGAAGCTAAATTACTTTATAATAAGGAACACGTATCATTTATTTATATCTCTACTAGCTTTATGACTCTATTACATACACGAAGGACCACCACCGACAGGCTAAAAGAAGCTTTGCCTATTTTAAAGAAAACTCTTTTTGTTAGTCTCCCAGTAGGGCTGCATGCGCGCACGACAAAATTTTGTCTACCCCTTTTTCCCGCAGGTTCACTCGCGTTAACTTACTCAACTTAATTACTGTTAGTCACAGCGTTATGTTATATAGCATAGCCTTCCTCGATAAATGGGCTTTCTAACACTGAAATATTTTTTCAAATAGGACCAGTAGTTCCTGAGTTTAGCGCGTTTAAACAAACAAACTCTTTAGCTTTATAATATTAGTATAGATATGAAATAACACGAGAAAAGGCGTAGACAAAATTTTGTCGTGCGCGCATGCTAGCCCTACAGGACTTACCTAACAGTGTGATGTAGAATAATGGCAGTGGTTGCGCTAGGCAGAAAAATTTTAATCAAACATAGCCGTTATGGATTTTTGTATATTGAGGAAGTGTGTTAGGTACATATTGTATAAAGGATGTTAAAATTTCACTGCAGGTATTAGTCCGAACGATTCCTTGGATAAATACATCTCAGATTCCACTCACCATTAAACTTACAGAAGTACAAACACAAAAGCCGTAACAAACCGTCAAGTCATGTATGTATAATCCATCAACCCAAAAAATGACTTCTACGAAGTGTTTAAAATACACCATTGTTTAAAACGATCAAATTTGTTATACAACTAGTCACGACTGACCCAAAAATAACACAGCTTTCGTTGTTTCGCAAACACAATTACGATAAGGCGTCCACACATTTAGGTCACAGGCGGTCAAGCCCGGGGGACCTTTATTGCTTGTCCGATTTGACCTTGGTGATCTTTTTTTTCTTTTCCGCCGGGAAATGCTATTAGACATCCCGCGGGGGAGGACGGACTCCCCAGGGGGGTATGTGGGACTCGCTGCGCCCGAAAGATGGTAAGGTGGTCGCAGCTCTACGCACTAAAACACGGCGAGTGCCAATAATGCCGCCTTTAGTGAGATGCCTCGGATCTGTTGAGCAAACAAGGCACCTTGACGGCTAGTCAGTCCCTCAAGTGACCGACGCCACACCTCCACAGAGGGGTTGTCCCGCACCACAGCAAAACCCTTCACAACGTCGGGACGGTGCAATGAGGTGAGGTTCCCGTCCTCCCCCTTGTCCCCTCCTACTCTTTTGTCCCCTCTTCTTATAATGGGTACAAAGAGCAGCTCCTCAGTTCATTTGGCTTCGCCCAAGGTGCTGGGTTCACCTTAGGCTGCCGAGCCCCACCGCCACGACAAGGCTTGAAAAATTCCTGAAAAAAGGCTGACAAATTCCATACATATCATCAGCCATCGTCCAATGTTAGATAAAGGGCTGAACAAGACGGGTGATTCCCCGTTCAGTAGCCAGCCGAAGTTGAAACTCAACTACATACTACCAACACACAGAACCAATACTTTGTCTTACTAATATTAAAAACGCGAAAGTTTGTAAGAATGTATGGATGTATGTTTGTTACTCTTTCACTCAAAAACTACTGAATGGACTTTAATGAAACATTACAATAACATAGCATAAACATCAGAATAACATATAGGCTAAATTTATGCCTGTGTTCCCAC
Organism: Helleia helle; assembly: GCA_963853865.1. Taxonomy (NCBI): domain Eukaryota; kingdom Metazoa; phylum Arthropoda; class Insecta; order Lepidoptera; family Lycaenidae; genus Helleia; species Helleia helle. Next base: position 18,367,513 of record OY971423.1, on the reverse strand, counting down.
GGGAATGGGAAGTACGCGGGTGAAACCGCAGGGCGCTGCTTGTTTAAAATATTGACAGGACATCTTCGGTGGAGCTATCGAATCTCATTTAACTATTTTGATTCAAGTTGATTCGCATATTAGGTATTTATTTATATTATTTATTGCTGAATGAATGAACTACAATCGAGGCTAGAACAAAAAGCATGCATGGGACTTTTTCCCGCCAACGTGAACGGGCGCTCTACATCGATACTCTGACCTGAATATATCTAGATTCCAGACAGCGCTTAATGGAGTCTGTCGTTAATTCAAACGCTAGCTCCCCTCGATGGGTTATTTTCGGTTGTACCAAAATACGAATAATTTACTTTAAGAGGACGCATTGGATATTTTGGCGCCAATAATTTCGGTATATTTCAGTAATTCCAAAATGAATGAAAACACAAGTAGGTGTAAGTGGTGTAAATATAATGTAAGGAGACTAGAACTATTTTCTGCGTGTTCTCGAACCAAGTAGTCTATTTTACCAAAAATCTAAGATTTCTTGTATATAACAACACTTTGTAGGTCGACGGAGGAGGAAACGAATGAAGGTTGAAACGATAAAGTGAGGTAAAGATAATAATTTGCTGTGACTTTACAGCATGTCAGACGAATTTTATTATTCAGAGCAGAATGGTGATATTATTCCTTCCCCGAGCTACACGTTGCAGTTTGATTGTTTATATTTTGTATACTAGCGGACCCAACAGACGTTCTAATGTCCTTACATTGCCGAGAGGTCGAGTATGAGAGCGTGCTGCGGGACAATTTTCGCGGCGCATACGCTTTTTTAAATCCAACAAGAGAATAACAATAAATAACTACTTGATCGAAATTATTTGCTGACCTTTTCTTAACGTACTAATGCATTGGGGCATCTATCCCGGTTTTACCCTACGCTTTTTAAATCCAACAAGAGAATAACAATAAATACTTGATCGAAATTATTTGCTGACCTTTTCTTAACGTACTAATGCATTGGGGCATCTATCCCGGTTTTACCCTACGCTTTTTAAATCCAACAAGAGAATAACAATAAATACTTGATCGAAATTATTTGCTGACCTTTTCTTAACGTACTAATAATGCATTGAGGCATCTATCCCGGTTTTACCCTACGCTTTTTAAATCCAACAAGAGAATAATAATAAATAACTACTTGATCGAAATTATTTGCTGACCTTTTCTTAACGTACTAATGCATTGGGGCATCTATCCCGGTTTTACCCTACGCTTTTTAAATACAACAAGAGAATAACAATAAATAACTACTTGATCGAAATTATTTGCTGACCTTTTCTTAACGTACTAATGCATTGGGGCATCTATCCCGGTTTTACCCTACGCTTTTTAAATCCAACAAGAGAATAACAATAAATACTTGATCGAAATTATTTGCTGACCTTTTCTTAACGTACTAATAATGCATTGAGGCATCTATCCCGGTTTTACCCTACGCTTTTTAAATCCAACAAGAGAATAATAATAAATAACTACTTGATCGAAATTATTTGCTGACCTTTTCTAAACGTACTAATGCTTTGGGGCATCTATCCCGGTTTAACCCTACGCTTTTTAAATCCAACAAGAGAATAACAATAAATAACTACTTGATCGAAATTATTTGCTGACCTTTTCTTAACGTACTAATGCATTGGGGCATCTATCCCGGTTTTACCCTACGCTTTTAAAATCCAACAAGAGAATAACAATAAATAACTACTTGATCGAAATTATTTGCTGACCTTTTCTTAACGTACTAATGCATTGGGGCATCTATCCCGGTTTTACCCTTCGCTTTTTAAATCCAACAAGAGAATAACAATAAATACTTGATCGAAATTATTTGCTGACCTTTTCTTAACGTACTAATAATGCATTGGGGCATCTATCCCGGTTTTACCCTACGCTTTTAAAATCCAACAAGAGAATAACAATAAATAACTACTTGATCGAAATTATTTGCTGACCTTTTCTTAACGTACTAATGCATTGGGGCATCTATCCCGGTTTTACCCTTCGCTTTTTAAATCCAACAAGAGAATAACAATAAATACTTGATAGAAATTATTTGCTGACCTTTTCTTAACGTACTAATAATGCATTGGGGCATCTATCCCGGTTTTACCCTACGCTTTTTAAATCCAACAAGAGAATAATAATAAATAACTACTTGATCGAAATTAATGCTGACCTTTTCTTAACGTACTAATGCATTAATTTGGATACTCTATTGATTCGATCATAGCTTCGGAAATGCTATATCGATTCAAAAAGAGAAGGAAATTCCTTAAAAAAATATCCGTAACTTCTGAAACATAAATTCCGATTGCATCGCAACAAAATCCGCAAAGTTGTTTTATTATGATGCTGCGCTCTTATAATTACAAAACATTCTTGAATTCAGTGATTTTTGAAGACAGTGAATCTAAGTATAAGACACATAAAATAAATCTTTAATTGCAACGGCCAAAATCAATAATAATTAATAACCATTATTTCCTTTTTTTTTTGGTTTCGCTGGGGAATGCGTTTAGGCATACCACCGGGTCCGGGGGGGCCCGGAGGTTATGTAGGACTCTATGCGCCCGAGAAGATGGTAAGGTGGACGCAGACTCTACCCACTAAACCCCAGCGGTGTTCTCCTCCTCGTTTGGGTGACCCGGCGCGAGAGTTGTGGACGTCCGTACCGGGCCACAAAGGTGTGCCATACGGCACTCCTTCTCCGCTTAAGGCACACTGAACACACAAGGGTGCCTTATAGCTCAGACCTTACGCGCGCGCAGCGGATCCCCCGATGGGCCGCGCACAGGTCTCTCACGGTAGCGCGTACCGCCTGTCGCCGCCGTGCTCTCCTGCGGGAAGAGGCGCCAGTACGCTCCCTCTCGCGCTCCGCCTCCTCCTTCTGGGACATCACGCCCTCGCAGAAGGAGAGGACAACCTGTCATGTGCTCTCACTGACAGTAGGGAGCTGACAGTAGGGAGCTGACTGTAGGGAGCGACAGGTCCGCGCCAACCTCAGTGATGAGGGGCGCCCTTGCCTCTGCCCAAGCTGGGCACTCCGCCAGGGTGTGGTCAGCAGTGTCTTCACTGATGATGACACTCTGGCGATTCCTCCGCCCCTGCCACCTTAGCCCCGTTACAAGTGTTCTAACCATCGAGATATGCTCGATAGAGTAGTAATGTGAGCCATAAAATTCCGAAACAGGTCAGTGATTTGTCACTGACGTAATAGCAATTCAACCAACCAGTTATCTATATGTATGTACGCCCCATCGGACAATAATCTATCAATGGCTATCATTCGGCCAATCAGAGCGCAGAACCCGCACAGCGTCGCAGCACAAAGGCGTACTTAATTTGTTTTCATACAAAACACATAACATAACCGCTCTATTCCGGTTATTAGCTGTTGCCCGCAGAATCGCTCGCTATTTTACAGCATACCACTCAGTGACATTTATTTTCTTTCGCTGCGCCCGAAGCTGGTAAGTGGACGCAGCTCTGCCCACTAAAACCCGGCGAGTGCAACCAGTGCCGCCTCTGGTGAGGTGCCCCGGATCTTTTAAGCTAACAGGGCACCTCGATGGCTAGTCAGTCCTGCAAGGGACCGACGCCACCTCCAAAGTAGGATTGTCCCGCACCACAGAACAACTCCTCCCAACGTCGGGACAGTATAATGGGGTGAGGTTCCCCTGCTCACCCCTTGTCCCCTGCTCTTTTGTCCCCTCTTCTTATAAGAGGGGGACTCAGTGACATAACATTATACTGGTGAACGATGATCTGATGAGTAGGAAATAACATCCCACATCCAAACTTACAAAATACTATCTTTATTACATTACTATAAATATTACGCAAGTATTAGGTTATATCCTGCAAGCACCGGATTTCGCATTGGGCCGCCGTGACTCACCAGCGCCAGTGTCGTGACCGTAAAATAATATGGAGCAATGCTAGTGTACTAGTAGCTAATAAACATATTTTGTACAACATAACAGTCACGTATGTTTATATTATTAACCTTGGGCTTGATATCCTTGCAAAAAAAGCTTTTTTGTATTAATTAAAACGGACACATAAAACAAGACTGAAATCTCCTTAATTATCTTTTGTCTCGAGGTTGTTTAACAACTTTTACATGTAAATATGTAAGTAAATCGCGATTAAGGTGTCAACGCGAGTACACCCTACAAGTTCTAGGGCTCAGTCCTAATATCGGAGGGGATATGTCTTTGCCGTGCCTCATCACCGCGATGCTCAGTGACGACGTGTCCTGGACGACGCTGGTCTCCTTCTGCGAAACAGTAATGTCCCAGAAGGAGGCTGACGAGCAGATCAGAGAGGAGGCGGCCGCAGATGAGGCCTCCTCCCGTGGTCGACAAACGGGAGTGCGTAGGAGACGCTACTTAATGCGCCCCCAGTGTGCCTATGCCTATGTCGGGTTCAGGTTGGGAACCTAGGCCCAATGTGGCACGACGACGCGGGGACTGCTTTGTGGCGGTCGGGCGGTCCCCCCTTACGAGGACTAGTCTGATCTTCGTTAGGGCCATCATGTCTCTGAGGTGCTCCTGTTCTCTGCAGATTCTGGTCCCTCAAAAAGCTGCTAAAGGCGCTCGCAGGTGGTTTAGTGGAGTATAGCATTTCGAGTGCGAGTCCCCAAATATTCTAGGTGCTTTACCCGAGGTAAACCTGGATCATGCAAAAGCATTAACCTGCGTCATCATAAAAAAGGCTCAATCCTAAAGAATAACGCATCGAGTTATTTAGAATCCAGTATCATCTGTCGATTTCCAGATATCTAATAAATACCATAATAGTATTGATAATAAAGCAATATAGCCAGTTCAAGTTGAACGAGTAAAGTGGATCAGTGTGTTTATTTGCTGCTCGGTTACACAAATAGCACGGCGGGCTAGGGCTACCAAGTACCAACGACCAGCTTCTAGACCAAGCGACTACATTCGCACCACGATACCCTGGTCCCGTGTAAAACTTGTGTTACGGGTTAGGAACGAAAATAAAAATAAATTTTCATAAATTAAAATAGGATTTGGTCAAGTTAAAACGGGCTCATCATGATGATGGCGGAGGTGTTAAATGTTAATACCGATGCAGACATTATCATCAAATCTCCATCCTCTGCTTGTACCACTACATCAGCCGACCGTCAAAAGTATTCACGAAATCGACACTTTTAGCCAACATTTAATCACTTGTTTTTAGAGCTTGCGTGTGGGGGATTATGGAAGTTATGAAATCGCGTCATCTATGTATATTATAGAATCGAAAAGGATTTAGGAAACAAATATAATATTGTTACCTACGTATAAATATAAGAAATATTTATAAATAGCAGAGCAAATAAAAACTGGAAGGAAAAATCTGCCCCTGTTCGATTGACTTTTGTGGAAGTTGGTAAACGTGTGTTCTTCTGGAGAAGTTTTAATCCTGTCTCCTCAGTTTAAGCTCCCTCATTAAAAGCCAACATCTACACCCTACACTCATCAAAATACGTATTACTATTTAAATATTACTATTTATATTACGTTAAATAGTGTTGGCTTTTGATTGATTCGACATGAGTATTTAAAAACTAAATAATTTTGCACTAAGCAATTTGTAAGGGATCGGTTGTCTTGGCGTTCTAAGTTCTCTTTCTCATAGTGATGATGATGATCCAATTAGTTCAGACTTCAAACAGGACGTCTGCCTGGTTCCAGTATTATATATTTATCGATGGTACATACGTTTACGAAGCGATAACTACGTGCTTATAAACCTACATCGATATCTAATCGCCGAAACAAAGGCCATTAAAATGGAAATACTTAATTTCCTTATAATTTTAATTGCGAAATAGCCTCACTGATAACCTTACATAAAAGCTTCTAGGCTAACACTGTTTCCATGCAATTTTGATGATAAAAGTGCTAATTTTTAGCGTTGTTTGAATAAGTACTTGAATTTTGAAAAGGACAGATTTATCGGAAGACTGTTCTCCCGTAGCCATGGGTTGCTGTAATGTGTCCGAAATGTCGGGCATGTAAAAATCTAATAGGCCGCGATAAAACCCGTAAAAGTTTTGTCATTATAATGATTGAAATTAAATATTAGAAAACAATGAGGGTAGATTTAGATTATCTCCTAGAACTACTAAACCCTCCCAGTTGTAAGTCATTACAAAAGTAATATTCTAAGATTGTAAGAGGCAGTGATTAGCAAAAGCGAAGTGGAAACAATTATCGCCCGAGTTTACTAACAATTGGCAGTGTAGGCATTGCATTACTCCATATGGGGAAATCACACATACGTAATCAGCGTGCATACATACACAAACACATATGTTTATACACGTTAGAAAAAACACCCGTGTATACACGCGTGTCGGAAAACACACTAATGAACCTTATTTGCATTATTCATCATCTCAGTGTAAGAGTGGTATAATTTACGACATTATAGCATCATATTCATAGTAGGTTATATACCTAAATTCTACTTAAAAATAAAGGTTACAATTTTTGCATAGCATAGTATTTTTCCATCAGCATTTGTAAAACAATGGCAATTTAAACGATAAAACTTTATTTCATCTCGGGACGGCTTTCAGGCTTTAGGTTTTAAACATATTTATTTAAATAAAAGCACATAGGCTTAATGAAGAACCGTGTAAATGCTTATTACAAAGAGTAAACCTACGAATTGTCAAAAAGGCACGTCCCAGTGCGGTTATCAGGCTGTAGTTGACGAGGCCGCACGAAATAAGGATTTAGCGGAGAACGCTTTCATAATGCCGCCGTTTGTTTATTTCAATGACACTTTGTACGGAATCCGCATTTTATTTTTGCTATTACCCAATGCAACAAATACGAAATTTATCGCAGTTTATTTAGTTTTTTATATACCCCACGTTACGGATACTTTAGAGCACCACGGGAGGACGGGAGCAGGAAATTCGCTTAAACATTAGAAAACGATAAATAAAAAGTAAAATCCAAATTCTTTGCGTATACTGACTCGTTAATTTTAATTAAAAAAATTAGGATAAATGTATAAAACAATATCGAGGACAAATTCATTTCAAGGAAATATTCCAGACTTTATACAGAGCGCTCTATAAGAACATGCAGTCTACGTTTGTTGCGCAGTAGGGACAAACACAATTAGCGGGGAAGCCTTAGCAGCGCTCGCTTGAAATTATCGCTGTGGGAAGGGTTAAGTAGATTTCTCCACGTAAAAATAAATCATAAACGTCAACATTAATGTAGTTACGAAAAGAAATACACTGCCTCCGTTTTACCTTTTTTGATAGCCGTGGACCAAGAAGGTTTTGTAATTGTTGCGTTTTAATCTGTGGACGTTTTAATCTGTCGAATATAGATATGTACAAATTATCATTCGACATGTGGCCCACAGACCATACACACTGGCAATGATTTTTTATATATAATATACTAGTAGACCCGGCCACGCGTTGCCTTAGCCACTAAAGGTATATAAAGTTCGTAAGGTATTATACTTAACAAACGTCAAATAATAATGAAGGTTAATACATCTTTCTGTCTAACGGTAAATGAGTTTTGGATCAGACATCATCTTGAAAATTTGACATCTGCATACAGTAACAAAATATAAACAAATAATTTGAAATAAATAAATATTGCGATTATAAATTGAGTTACCCTATCTCCCAAGTTGGACCAAATTACAAATGTTTACAAAATTTTATAAAAATTGGTTCAGTAGTTTCGGAGTTTATCGCGAACATACATCGTGACACGAAATTTATATATATATATATATATATATATATATATATATATATATATATATATATATTATATGATTATGCACTGCACTTGGTGCATTGCCAATGACGATCCTTATTCAAAATACAATATTAATATGTCTGTAATACGGAAAAACGGCGGGAAACCCCAAGGAGCGCGGCTTCGTCCTTTCCCATCAATCAACTATCACTTCCCACTCCACCCACCCAGAACAGTCCATCATTGGTCAACCAATCACATTATATACAGATTAAGTTTTTAAAACAAACACTATACAAACCCGCCAGAACAGTCCTACTATAGAAAACAGCTTCAGAACAGTTCCCCATAATATTCGCCAACACCATACCAAACTAACAGCTCCGAAACCAAAACAACACAACCGCACGCCCCGATATTTCCCGCCGTTCCACACTGGCAATGTTCTGAATTCAAATGTTAAGAGATAGAAGAGAACAGAAGAGTGTGAGAAGGCTTAGCGCCTTTTCACACGTCCCGGTTGCCGGGTAGCCGGCGTATGCTGTAGCGAAGTGTAAGCAAATTACGCCGGTACGTGTGAAAGCTGCCATACACGCCCATACACTTCGCTACCGGATAGCCGGCGACGGCTACCCGGCAACCGGCACGTGTGAAAAGGCGCTTTGATCATTCGTCATATTCCGTACGTACTACGTATCCACATGTAATTCGACATTAATTCTATTTAAAGCATTAATTCCAATATCTATAAAGGAGGCACAGAATTAATCTGTATGTCTGTGACCTGTCTAACCTGTAGGTATTGATTGTCTATTGATGTTATCTGATAATCCAATTTATTAGTGCTTTGATCTAATTTTAGTTGTTAAGGAGTATGTAATTAATTATGACTAGAATGATACACTCACGTATACGTCAAATACTGAATATCGTTTAATCTCCTACATCGTTTCAAGCAACATATAGATAGTGGTATCTTTGTAAGATATGAAGAATCTGAACACTAATCTCACAGTACTCTTAGCTACAAATGTCGAGCGTTCGTTAGATAAAATTAGTAACATATATTATAGCGGCCTCGACATTCGTTGGTACTGTCCTCTCGTTGGCTTTTTTTACTCACTTTTTACTCACATTATACTTATAAATATTAAAAAAAAGCTATGATTACCAAATCGGTTCAGCCCTAAGGTCCAGCCCCTTAGGAGTGGGGTGACAAACGCAAGTGCAGAAGAATTTTATAAGAAAAAGTCAGCTGGGCAAACCATGGGTGAATTACATGATGGTAGAATGACCACATCATTCACGTACATACATTACACCCGGGAATGAAAGCGCAACCTCACAACTAGTATTTTTTTAATGTTAGTTGAATAGACAAACGGTCAGACGAGTCGCGAATTATTTAAACGTCAGCAACAGCGTCGCCCACGAACATAAACAAGTTAACCTGAGACTAGCCCAGGCAACCACCATGGTCCAGGCCTTGTCGCGACAATGGTGTTCAGTAGCTTAGGGTATGCCGTAACGAACCGAACCTTGGGAGAAGCGAATTGAGCCGAGGGGGCTCTTTGTACCCCTCTTATAAGAAGAGGGGACAAAAACGCAGAAGGCACGGGGCGAGGACGGGAACCTCACCCCATTGTACTGTCCCGACGTTGAGAGGGGTTTTTCTGTGGTGCGGGACAACCCCTATGTGGAGGTGTCGTCGGTAGAGGATAGAGCTAGCTTACCAGCTTTCGGGCGTACCGAGTTCCACATACCCGCCTGGGGAGACCCACTCCCCCGCGGGATACCTCAGAGCATTTCCCGGCGGAAAATAAAAAAAAGGCAACTCATTCCTGTGTTGCCTATCCTGAGATATAAAATGTAAAGTCTCTATGCCAGTAATAACACAGCCTGTGTTATCGAATGAGAGATTGAGTCTTCCATTTTATTCAACTCTGATCTATCTTGTACCGCGCAGATCTGCCTGTCGTAAACGGTAATCACACTCAACAACATAATCTAACATAATCCTCGTTTATAGTATATAACATTAACAACCCGTTATTATCCAATATGAACGCTATAATGACAGACGGCTCTATCGCAGTGCAGTTTTTAAGGAATTCCATTGATATAATGTATGCGCGGTATATGTATCAGGTATCTACAAATAACCCCACCACGGTGCAAGCCTTGTCGTGGCGGTGGGGCTCAGTAGCCTAAGGTGAACTCAACATCTTAGGAGAAGCCAAGTGAACCGAAGGAGCTGCTCTTTGTACGCCTCTTATAAGAGGAGGGGACGAAGGAGTACGGGGGCAGGAGGTGAGGATGGGAGCCTCGCCCCATTGAACTGACTCGGCGTTGGGAGGAGTTGTTCAGTGGTGGCCCCTCTGCCCGACAGTCGTCACTCAAGAGACCGTGCCCATACCCACTAGGCCATCGTCGCTAACGATAGCATTGGAGTTGTAAAAGAGATGAATTAATGTGAATGCGCTTATGATGAAGACGACTCATTGCTTCTCTCTTACAATCACCATTCCTATAAATCCGTGAGACAAGTATTGGTTGGACAAACGATAACATACTCCATTTAAATAAATATTATATTATATAACCAAAACATTTGGACGTGGGTGACTTAAGAATGTTTCAATCATCGATGTTTAGGTTCTGGTGTTAGAAATACTCTGGCCGGTCGCCAACCCGTCTTTATACAAATATATCATGTGTTAAAAGCTTTGTCCTTATGGAGATATGCTATTTTATTTAATTTTCGTGTTTTGTTATTTTTGGCGTTGCAAAGTATGATTTAGTTCTTGGTTAGTTTATACTTTTACTTTAATTTTACTTTATTAGGTGTGGCTTATATTGTAGGACTTGATATATTTTTGCCGCATACCATAAGTATCACTGGCATATACTATTTTCTCATAGTATGTAGTTGCACAATAGTAAGATTTATCGAAATCTGATCTGCGGTTTAGTCGTGAAAAGGGCAAACAAATTTATTTACGCATATGTTATTATGTTATATTCAAAATAATACCAATAAAGTGATTTTTTTAACATCAATTGAATCTACCACCGGTTCCAACTTCCAAGGCAAGCCTAATAAAGTAATCTTTTTAAATAATATGTATTCTATATTATGTATTCTATAAAAATAACTATTCCTAAGGCATTTTTTATGTCATCAGGGGGCAAATGGGCAGTCGGAGCCTCAAGGCGCCGACGCCTCCACACAACCATGCTCACGCAGATGCGCCGCCATCCTTTTCCCTATCCCTCCCAATGAGCCACCAGAAACTCACAAACCACACTGAATATTTTTTTGGAGGGCAAACGAGCAGTCGAAGCCTTTTGGCGACTATCGACGCCCATACACATCCGCACAATCAAGATTAAGCAGATGTGTTGCCCTCCTTTCCCCTATCCCGCCAATGGGCCACCGGAAACTCACAAGCCGCACGAAACGCGACAGCATGGCTGTCACTTGACATGTGCCGGTGTTATGTGAACGAGAGGTACCACTCCGGTCGTGTCGGCCCAGTTCTTACTATGTATCATGTATGGTAGTATTTATGTACGGTATGTATGGTGGTATGGTATCTACTATCTTCCATGAAATGTAATGTAATGTAATAAAAATATAAAACAATGTATTGGTTGGTACACCCGAACAGTATTTTACATGTGACTTAGTAATACTGATAATAATGATAATTAATATTTATTCAACTGGTTGTAACATATCGTAAGTGCCAGCTGTGAAATGACGCATTCATTAAATATTAAACGTATATATTGTTTTCTAATGTTTGCGCGAATTTCACTCATTATAATGAAACAATTTTTACGGATTTTATCGCGGTTTATTAAGATTTTTACAAGCCCGACGTTTCGGATACTTTACAGCAACCATGGTCACGGGAGGACTGAGGTGACCGATGTCCTAATGTTACAAAGTTATTCGAAACTACCCTATGATACATCATTATTTTAATAAGTCCTCTCTACGCAGAAAGTGCTAACTGCATCTTTAATCTGTGGCATATTATGCTTGGTTTTTGATTTAATTATTTTAATAATGGGATCCCAAGCAGGTGGTAAGAGCCAGCCATCTTCTCTATTGAAATTTGGATGTTTTTTAATTTCAATAGCCTCGCGGATCATCCTTGGTTGGATTCGGTGTTCTTTTGCGAGTATCTGTGGTTTATCAAATCTAATATAATGGCGAGCTTTGTCTAGACTATGTTCACAGATTGCAGACTTAGTGTAGCGACGGTGTTTTAAGTCAGCTATATGTTCTTTAACGCGAGTTTTAATTGATCTTTTGGTTTGGCCTATATAAGAGAGGCCACAATCACAATCAAGCTTGTATACTCCTGCATCTTGTAAGGGTATATGACACTTGACAGATGGTAAGAATTGACCTATCTTTTTAGGCGGCTTGAAATAAGTTTTTATAGAAGCTCGCTTTAGGATGAAGCCAATCTTGTCAGTGACGCCTTTCATAAACGGTAGCACAGCAGGTACTCGCTCGACGGTGGCTGGTTTCACACGTTCACTGTGACGGAGACGCGGTACCCGAAGCTTGTTGTCACGCAGTACTTGCTTGACATGTTGAAGTTCGGTCTCCAGGTGCTGCTCATCACAGATCCCTTGTGCTCTCTGTAACAAAGATTTACCCACGGTAGCTAACTGTGTTGGATGGTGGTGTGATTCGCCGTTTAAATACCTATCCGTATGGGTATGTTTCCTATACACTGTGTGGCTTAAGGTGTTATTGGGATTACGGATAACTAATACATCTAAGAAAGCTAAAGAATTATTTGCCTCCAATTCCATTGTGAATTGAATTTTAGTATTGATGGAATTGAGATGGTTTAAGAATATGGTTACTTTATCAGATGGCAATATTGTGAAAGTATCATCTACATACCGCTTGTAGAACCTGGGTGTTATTGGTGAGGTATGCAGAGCAGTCTCCTCGAAGTCCTCCATGAATATGTCGGCAACAACGGGGGATACTGGTGAGCCCATAGCTACGCCATCTACTTGCTGGTAGAACTGGTTATTCCACAACATGTAGCCAGATGTCAGGCAATGTTTTAGAAGTTCAGCATATTCTATTGGCATGTCATTCTCTCTTAGCTTTCTTGCTAGCTAGCACTTTCTGCGTAGAGAGGACTTATTAAAATAATGATGTATCATAGGGTAGTTTCGAATAACTTTGTAACATTAGGACATCGGTCACCTCAGTCCTCCCGTGACCATGGTTGCTGTAAAGTATCCGAAACGTCGGGCTTGTAAAAATCTTAATAAACCGCGATAAAATCCGTAAAAATTGTTTCATTATAATGAGTGAAATTCGCGCAAACATTAGAAAACAATATGTGAACCAGTACGGACTGGAAAACGCAAACAAAATTCGCCGCCTGGAAGCTCTTATGACAAAGCGCGCAAGATTTATAACATCATTAAATTTCTTGAAGAGATGCAGAGACCAAGATCTCATCCCTACGTGTGTCAAGATTTCACCAAAAAACGACATCCGAGGGAGCGCAAAAATCTTAAACCAGGCGAGTAAAAAGTTATTACGGACGGTGATTCATCAAAATCGTTCCGATCTAGCAGCTTGTGAAAAAGACATTGGATGCTTGACCGCCGCGTTAAAGATAATTTTAACGACATTTGATTTCGATAATTGCATAGAAACTTTAAATAAGCGCGAAATATCTCAATACAATAAATGCAAGAAACAACAAATTTTAAAATTCGAAAAGTTAAACAGCAAATCAAATGTCAAAAATAACGAAACGAAGACCACAGACAATGACAGCTCACGCGCAGTTGTCAATCTGTCAAAATGTCATTTAGACACTAACACAATAAAAGTTTTGGAAAAGGGATTAAATTTCGCTGTTACACCTCGCAAAATCCCGTTCGAAGAAATAATTTGTAACGTTGAACATTGTCTGTCGATAAATAATATAAAGAAGGAAGATTCGGAGGCCATCAGACAAGATGTATCGTCAGCATTACGACGAAGTTCTGTGCCGAAACTAAATCTTCCTCGCGAACAATACAAAGCGTTAATAAACCTACGCAACAGACGAGAATTAACGGTTCTTCGTGCGGATAAAGGTAATGCAACGGTTGTGATGGACACGTCAGATTACAATGATAAAATTCAACAACTATTATTGGATGAAAGCACTTACACGGATCTCAAAGCCGATCCAACTAACAAGGTCTTGAAAATCACCAGTGACCTTATAAAGAAGCACTCCAGTTCATTGAATCTAGACGTCAAATCATTGATTCCTTCTTGTCCAAAGCCACCTAAACTGTATGGGCTGCCAAAAATACACAAGGCTAATGCTCCACTACGTCCAATTGTAAGCCAGATCGACTCACCAACCTACAGACTGGCTAAACATGTTGCCCATGTACTTTCGCCGCTGCGTGGACAAACCAGAGCACATACACGGGATTCATACCACTTTGTTAATGAGATCAAACACCTACATCTCAGCAACAATGAAACTATGGTTAGTTTTGATGTGCAATCACTCTTTACATGCTTACCGGTGGAAGACTGCATTAATATTGTATCAAGAAAGCTAAGAGAGAATGACATGCCAATAGAATATGCTGAACTTCTAAAACATTGCCTGACATCTGGCTACATGTTGTGGAATAACCAGTTCTACCAGCAAGTAGATGGCGTAGCTATGGGCTCACCAGTATCCCCCGTTGTTGCCGACATATTCATGGAGGACTTCGAGGAGACTGCTCTGCATACCTCACCAATAACACCCAGGTTCTACAAGCGGTATGTAGATGATACTTTCACAATATTGCCATCTGATAAAGTAACCATATTCTTAAACCATCTCAATTCCATCAATACTAAAATTCAATTCACAATGGAATTGGAGGCAAATAATTCTTTAGCTTTCTTAGATGTATTAGTTATCCGTAATCCCAATAACACCTTAAGCCACACAGTGTATAGGAAACATACCCATACGGATAGGTATTTAAACGGCGAATCACACCACCATCCAACACAGTTAGCTACCGTGGGTAAATCTTTGTTACAGAGAGCACAAGGGATCTGTGATGAGCAGCACCTGGAGACCGAACTTCAACATGTCAAGCAAGTACTGCGTGACAACAAGCTTCGGGTACCGCGTCTCCGTCACAGTGAACGTGTGAAACCAGCCACCGTCGAGCGAGTACCTGCTGTGCTACCGTTTATGAAAGGCGTCACTGACAAGATTGGCTTCATCCTAAAGCGAGCTTCTATAAAAACTTATTTCAAGCCGCCTAAAAAGATAGGTCAATTCTTACCATCTGTCAAGTGTCATATACCCTTACAAGATGCAGGAGTATACAAGCTTGATTGTGATTGTGGCCTCTCTTATATAGGCCAAACCAAAAGATCAATTAAAACTCGCGTTAAAGAACATATAGCTGACTTAAAACACCGTCGCTACACTAAGTCTGCAATCTGTGAACATAGTCTAGACAAAGCTCGCCATTATATTAGATTTGATAAACCACAGATACTCGCAAAAGAACACCGATTCCAACCAAGGATGATCCGCGAGGCTATTGAAATTAAAAAACATCCAAATTTCAATAGAGAAGATGGCTGGCTCTTACCACCTGCTTGGGATCCCATTATTAAAATAATTAAATCAAAAACCAAGCATAATATGCCACAGATTAAAGATGCAGTTAGCACTTTCTGCGTAGAGAGGACTTATTAAAATAATGATGTATCATAGGGTAGTTTCGAATAACTTTGTAACATTAGGACATCGGTCACCTCAGTCCTCCCGTGACCATGGTTGCTGTAAAGTATCCGAAACGTCGGGCTTGTAAAAATCTTAATAAACCGCGATAAAATCCGTAAAAATTGTTTCATTATAATTAAACGTATAGTTCAACGGAGCATACGTGGTTTTGCAATAGAAGTTGATAGCGAGAAAATATGTACTAATAGTTTATACCACTTTTTATATAACAGCAAATGTAAATTAATAATCTGTAATATTTTTACTGTAACTGTAATTATTATTATATTCGTATTTCTTGTAATATTTCGCATTTATAATAATAATAATAAGTAATAGTAACTTTTTTATGGCCGGGAAATACTCTGAGGCATCCCGCGGGGGAGTAGGTCTCCCCAGACGGGTATGTGGGACTTGCTGCGCCCGAAAGCTGGTACCGAAGTGGACGCAGCTTGACCCACTAAAACCCGGCGAGTGCCATTAGAGGCGCCTTTGGTGAGGTGCCCCGGATCTACACCACAGAGGGGCTGTCCCGCACCAAAGAACAACTCCTCCCAACGTCGGGACAGTGCAATGGAGTGAGGTTCCCATCCTCACCCCTTGTCCCCCTGCTCTTTTGCCCCCTCTTCTCATAAGAGGGATACAAAGAGCAGCTCCCTCGGCTCAATTTGCGTCGCCCAACGTGCTCCTTAGGCTACTGAGCCCCACCGCCACGACGAGGCTTGAACATTTAACTACGACTGACCTACAGTAGCTCAACACATTTTGTGGCACAAAAACATTTTACAAAAAATTAAAACCGACTTCAAAAATACTAAACTAAAAAGTAATAAAATAACAGTTTCTTTAATTTTTGTGCTTAACTAAACGCAAAGCTTAGCTAAACGCAAAGTTTGTACTAAAGTACAAACTTTGCGTTTACCACGACATAGTTACTTTTGGAGTCGGTGTCAGCCAAGGTAGGTAGGTAGGGTACAGCAACAAATAGACACCGACTCCAAAAGTAACTATAATGACGTGGTAAACGCAAAGTTTGTACATTAGTAGAAGATTAAGTCGATTATAAGTTGTAAGCACAAAAATTAAAGAAACACAGTTATTTTATTACTTTTTAATTTACTATTTTTGAAGTCGGTTTTAATTTTAATATAAAAATAATGTAAAATGTTCTTATTTATTAATTTTTAATGATTCCGAAATTCGTCGTCTTGGCGTTCATTAAAGGAGGCTTATGTTTATCAGTGAACGGATAAAGTATGATGATGATGATGATGATTACGATGACCGCGACATACTATGGTGTGCTACCAAAGCATCCTATACAATCGTTACATCGACAAGTTATAAAATGAGCATAATATTATCGAGGTAAAAGAAAATGGGCGTTATTGGGAATAACTAAAAAACGACTTGTCAGATCTTAATAAAATTAATATAGGACCAAATTGGAAACACCGGCGGAGTAATCGTGTCACATACATATAAAAAAAACATACAGACGAATTGAGAACCTCCTCTTCTAGAAGTCGGTTAAAAATAGTCTTCATAGACAAAAACAAATAGAGCTATTAAAACGACATTATATTTGTAATTGAACGGACAGTGATTGCTTCGGGTAATTTACTTTTTTACTTAATCTTTACAATGACGTAACGATTTCATGATTGTATTAACAATTAACTACGGCAACGTTTAGAAACAACCAGAAAATGTTATTTTTAGCATGAAGGAAATAAAGCTAATAGAATTTCTTGGAATTGAATGTTATTCGTCTAGTATCAAATATAGCCCTTTCAAAAAGCCCGAGTAGGTATTTATTGGTTATAGTCTTTTTTCAGCTCTGCTAAATGTTAATACCACAATTTTGTCTCCTAAGCGTTTTGCTGTCAACGTGTCACACGGGAGACGAGCGACCTAATAATAAGTCATGTACATCAAGAATTTCATACTGTATTTCCGCGCGGACTTTTGGAGTAACACCAATAGGCATCAGGCATGAGATAGAAATACCTATAGAAACGGGTGCCACATAAAAGCTTGGCCGGGCCAATAGTACACAGATTCGTTACACAGTCAATAGCTAGAACATGTTGGCGACATTCGTTACCTTTGGCACGCGGCTCGAACCTTCACCCAGGGAAGTGGAAGGTCGAGATATCCGCTGGAGTTTAATAATAGTTTATGATCGTTTAATAGTGACAAAATGTTATATCTTTATAGGTATATATAATTCTTCTGTGCGTGTATATGTCACATAACACAAATTTGTTCAATTTATTTATTTTACATCAATGCTGCTTTTGCGGTATATCGTTAATATTAAATCGAGGTTTAAGACGAGGTCTCCTCTTGTATTACATTATTTATATATTACTAAACTCCTTAAGTAGGTAATTAACTCTCTAATTTATTTTTCAACGCCACAATGTGTATGTCCAAGACTCGAGAATGGTTTAAATTCACAATTCGGCCAAACATATTAGGCCATATATATATATATATATATATATATATATATAAACAGCATTAGGCCAGCGCATCGGTGAACTATAGTCCAACGACCTCCTCGCCTGATTCTGAGGAGACCCGCTTGTATAACAGTCGCTTAGATGATAATGATAAACGACATCACCAATGACGTCATCATACGTTTTTATTTTAATTTTCCAGGAAACAGTAAATTGTTTCTCTAATGACATTTGACTTGAGAAAAGAAAATAATTAACTTTATTAACTTCCGTCAAATTTTTAACCTCCGAGGCAATTAAATAAGTTTGACAGCTATGCGTGTCACTTGTTAGTCTGTGGCACCGTAACTACGGAGAATCGATTTGAATGCGGTTTTTTGAAGTGAAAACTTTTTTAGGCGCGGTACGCATATTTTCAGATGAGATAAAATCTCTGGATTCGCGACACCGTTACCACCGTTATGAGACGCTATTTGACGTTTATATGACCTTTGACCTGAAATTTCAATATCATGCGGTCATTTTGTGCGCCGTTTAAATTGTATAGGTTGTCATAATCTATTACAGTCTGTATTATAGGTATTTTAATTTAATTGTTTCGTTTTCACTTCTATCGGCAGTCCCTGTGACTGGTTGGGTTATTTTTTATTTGCAAACTAACTAACTAATTAGCGCAGAAGACATGTTTCATGAAAATGAGTTTAGCAATTTCATTGTTTTGGGATTTTTTTAATTGAATATTATCTAACACCGCCCACAAATGACAATCACGACGAGTGGGTAAAACGTTGAGTCACATTAAATAGTTCCATATAAGTTTGTAATAGTTCATTTCTTTGTATCCGTTATCGCTATTAATGTTCAATGATAATGTGTTTTGATCATTAGTGAACGAGCACGCGACGCACGAGATGGTAAGTGCTATCAAGGATACAAGTTAGAAGTTTGTTCCCTCATTATTTCGGAACTTGAATTGAATCGGATTTAATTTCTGAATGATGTCCAATCATCACATTAAAGGCAAAAAAATCATTGTCATCAACTAATGACACGCTAAAGTTGACGGGAACTTATTTTATAGTACAAGTGACGTTAATGACAGAAATCTACCGGTGGGAGGGAAGCGCTGTGCCGCGCTCCCGGCTGCATGGGTACCACCATCTTGGTTGTTTCTCCCGTGAAACAGCTTTGCTGTGTTTCGGAGAGAAGGGCAAGACAGGCAGTGTAATTACTGGCACCGAGACTTAACATCTTATGTCTCAGGATAGGCAACACATAGATGAGTTGCCTGGGCTCGTTCCAGGTTAACTAGTTTATGTTCATGGGCGACGTCGACTACTTACTATCAGGTGGCACGTTTGCCAATTGGCTATCCAACTAACATAAAAAAAAAACTTAATATCCTTTCGAAATTGAGTTTGATTGTTGCCTTTATCACTAAACCAAATTTGATGAATTTTGATACATAATATATATATATATGCAACGACTTGTTTGACGACTTTTTTTTTTGTATTACAAAATCTTAACGAAAAATTTACGTCAATACGTTGCACATACATACGTCAAAGAATACCTCAAACAATACGTTGCATATTATATCTTATATATAAAATTTCCATGTCACAATGTTAGTTACCGTACTCCTCCGAAACGGCTTTACCGATTTTTACCAAATTTTATATGCGTATTCAGTAGGTCTGAGAATCGGTTACTATCTATTTTTCATACCCCTAAGTGATAAGGGTGGTAAACCCCTCAAATTTTAAAAGTTAACGCGGGCGAAGCTGCGGGCAACAGCTACTGTATATATATATTAAGAAAATAAAACTTAATTGACAAAATCTGAATTAACCCAAGCCAGGCCGCGGGAAAACACTATTTGTAAAGTTTATATTGTCACGCTGGTTGGTAACAGACAAATAAAAGTATTTGAATATACTGAATAAATACATATTAAATAACAATCACACCACGTTAACCCACTTTCGCGGTTCGCAAGAACATATTATGTTATGAATACTAAGAAACGGAAATAAATTTAAGAAATTTGTGTAAATACACATAATACACAACTATAACCCTGATAGTGACATTTATGTGCGTAATGCGTATGTAAATATGTGGCCTTAGCGGGATTCCAACTTGCGACTCGTTGACATTGACTAGCCGCTTCCAAGCTGTTTCCAGATTACACGTCTAAAGGGCTTTGCTCACCTAGATGATGATACGGAAATTTGACAAGCGTCTTAATACTATCCAAAGTATTTTCTAAGGATCATACGCTGCACATATCAATTCGAATCAAGCCTGGTATAGGACATCCCCCGAGTCCCGACCGACTTCGAGATAGGACAAACGATTCACACAAATAAATGTTTCAAATAACATCACACTTCACATCACAACAGGGTTGCCCTGTGCCGCGCTCCCGGCTCCATGGGTACCACCATCTTTCTCCCGCAAACAGCTTTGCTGTGTCTCGTAGAGAAGGGCAAGACAGGCAGTGTAATTACTGGCACCGAGACTTAACATATTATGTCTCAGGATAGATGTTATGTCCCATAGATGTCAAGTCTCGGTGCCAATAATTACAAGATGGTGATACCCAAGCACTCGGGGGCGCGGCACAGCGCCCCCTTCCCACCCGAAAAAGATATCTATATATATAGGAGCTGTTCTATAGATTGACTCATCACGATATCTCTGGAACTATAAGACCTAGAGACTTGAAAGGTAGGAATATTACTTTTGCCATGTAGAGGTCAGCTAAGAACGGATTTGACAGAACGAAGTCTGTGCGGGCAGCTAGTAGTAGAGTTAGTAATAATGTGTGTTATTCGATAGTGTTGCACTGTTCCCGGACGTGATATGGTGCCACATATCACGTACTCGGTAACACGGTGGCCCACATACCGTACATCAGCGGCCACTTTCACTCGCCTTAGATAAGTAATTAATACCTTGTACAATATGTCATAAGGTATTATAGTTCATTAGTGTTTCAAACTAATGCCAGCCGGATATGATGCCGTTTACCCATCGAAATAAATCAATTAAAATATTTGAAATTATAGACTTCCGGTGGCGTCAAAAGGATGTGCCATTCATGAAGATAATATCGATTAGTAATATAATAAGTATAACATTAATAAATCTAAATATGCGTGATTAATAATTAGTAATGTATTAACAATAAATATTTATAATATGGCGATATTTATAATAATTAGATTTGGTATAAAAGGACGCCAATGGCGGTCTTGTTAGGCATTCTTCTAGTATACTTTGTGAAGGGCGTTACTCTGGCCAAATATATTGTGATCGAGAAGAATCAATTGCTTTAATCGGACATTCCTGCCGAGAGTCATAACACTAGTTAGCATCGATCATGCTAATTATTAAAATAATTTTTCATTCCACATTTTTACTGAAACCAATCAGTTTATTGAGGTTGTTATCTTTCACATCCCTTTATCGTACGACGAAGTTTATTTTCAGTTTAAGATATGCATTCAAAACATAGCGTTATCTTATAAACAAATATTAATAATCATTACATTAAATAAGAAGATTATGAAAGTAAATACGGTATATTAGATTATCTCAGGACGTCGTCGAACAGACACAATACATTAACCTGGTCCCGTCGTAGGCTAGCAACTTGTATTACGAGTAGTTATACTATCGTACTATCCTACTTCCTACTAATATTATAAACGCGAAAGCTTGTATGTATGGATGTTAGTTACTCTTTCAAGCAAAAACTACTGAATATATCTACTACTATCGGGTAGCCAAGTATAAAGAGGTAAATCTATACCGGACCGGAAAAGAATAGGCAACCTAACGTTTACATATTCTATGGTCTTTATACTTTCGATTGGTATAGAATTTATCTAATAATACCGGGGAAATGTTTAAATTTTTTTTTTTTTTTTAATTATTAATTAAACATACCCTGGACTAAAATTTGTTAGGCAACCCATATGTAATATATTTATTGACATATTACATTAAATATAAAATACGTTTCACCAATTAAACATCTATCCTATACTATTATTATACCTATATATATATATATATAGGTATTTAATAATACAGAAATATAAAAACTATTTCCACAATTATTTAACTTACATTTTACTTACTTTAAAAAAGAGGAATCTGCATATTATGACTTCCCTATTTTACTTTGTTACCGGAAAAACTTTATACGAGTGGCCATTCGAGATAAAAAATATAATTAAAATTCACGATTTTCTAGGGAAAACGTCAGTCGAATTCCACAACCAACGCACTGCTTAGAGGTTTATTTTAGTAGAATTTCAACAAATATACTTTATCCATGTAAAATTCTAGAAAACATAATATCTAAGTATATTTTAACTCTCGAAGCACTTTTCTATCGCTACTTTTTAAGTTTTAATTATAGTTATTTATTTAAACAATTGCAAAGTATTTATTTCATAATAAACACCAACTTTAGTGGTTATTCATAATAACATTATAATAGCAAACCACATTCATCATCATCAACACGCGTCCGTCCACTGTTGAAAAAGGCGTCGACACCACCAAGGTACTAACCAAAAGTATATCGAAATTAAAATAAATTTACGTAATATTTCATTATATTTATAACGATATGATTTGTTCTCGTAATATGCAAGTGTAACTTGTAAAAGTAACAGTTGAATTTTCTTATCGCGTGCGTAACACGAAATAGGGTAAGTGGTGTATAAATTATGAATATCACAATAAGATTGTTTTATCTACAAATATGTATTATGTAACCTAAACGTAACGTTAATATTTACATTTTAATGCATACAACTGTCGGGGCGAGATATTCGCTGGGTGCGTAAGGCATGGTGGGGGACACAAAAGTGATGTCAGCGCCCGCTGCGGACAATACAGAAAACTACGGGTGGCTTTTTATTATTTATGACCATAAAAATAACACGTGTGTCAGTTTAATTAAATAAATAAAATAAAATGGGTCATCAAAGTTGTTGTGTAGTCGATTGCAAAAATACTAGTAGAAATAGTTATTGTAAATTTTATAAGTTTCCGGTTGCCAAGTGGAAATTAAATCAGCGAAAAAATGGATAACTGCTGTTAAAAGGCAAAAGAAAGTAATACTATAACCTATAACCGTATTATATAGAATAATATCATGTACATGTGTATATCGTGTAAGAAAACTGAGTAATAATTTAATTAAAATAAAGTTTATAAAAATACAAACAATGATAATTGTTGTATGTAAGTATTATAAAAATTGTTATTAGTTATTACATTCAATGATGTTGTGTAAGGCGTTGAAATGACTGATGCTTGTCGAATGACGCGCGATTTAATTAAATAACTTTGATTTAATTTTCGATGTTCTTCAACATCTCTCACGTGCTCAGCCAGGACTTAATTTTTACCCTTTATCAGAGTCTGTGGTTGAAAAATAATATTATGTGTGATAGATTGAAAACCCGTTCTTAACACCAATTCCATTTTTTATCTGCAAAATTAAATAAAAAAATTAAAATTTAAGATACATTCGTTAATATATAATTATGTTAAATAGAGCTATCTGTTATTTTATAATATTATTTTAGATTGTTTTTTAATATGTATTAATAATTATTTTTTATTCTATATTAATTTTGCAATAAACATCTTGACAGATGTCTTAACCTAATTCACATAATGAGACTTGTTTTAGTTGTTGTATTTATTTTACTTACTGTTTTTAGCTGACCCACGGAAAAAAAATTAATTTAATGTACACTCTGTTTAATATATCACATTTAACACTGAAAAATTTTTTTATCGAGTTTATTTTTTTCAATTGCTACTTGGCATCCAATACATGTAAATTTTCTCAAAAGAGCCACCGTAAGTTGTATCGTTAGATGGCACTGAGGTCACGCACCCAGCGAATATTACCTACTTTAATGCAGCACGAATAAAAAAAAGGAATTTACAATACAAAATCTAATTTAAATATCAATTTTATGACAGTTGTATAGATAAACGGGCAGACGAGCCAATTATGGTACGTGGTCTGCGTCGCCTATGAACATTAACCAATTAACCTGGAATTTAACCAGTATTCATATGAAAAAGATGTTAAGTCTCTGCCACTAATCACACTGCTTGTCCTGCCCTTCTCTCCGTAACACCACAGTAACACAGCGAAGCTGCTTGACGGGAGAAACAAGGAAGATGGTGGTACCCGTGCAGGAGGACAGGCGGTCGGCACGGTAGGGGGTGCGTCCCTTCTACCGGTAATATCTACTTGATTAGAGTGGATATATTTATATATAATATTATATATATATATATATATATATATATATATATATATATATATATATATATATATATACTTAGGTTTTCGCTGCTGTTTACGATCTGTATAAAATTCTTGTGAATATATTATGACATATAAAACTACAATTCATGGATTTTGTAGCGAAAAATAAGATTTTTAGATTTGTGAGCCTCAGGGACGTTACTGATACAATTTTCAATTTCGTAGACTTTCCCGCGAGAAATAGCTTTTCTAGGATAAAAGCTTCAATCTTATTCCTTCCAAGTGCTAAAGTCATGTGATTTCGTTGCTTGGTGACGTAATGACAAACAAAAAATAATTTGGCATTTATAATGCTCATTGGGTTATTATAAAATATGCTCTATTAAAATGTACTTTCTCTTAAAAAGTATTAATAATATATCTTGCAATTACCGCTTAGAGGAGGTAATGAAAACGACCAACAAATGCTTGTTCCACTTACAGATTGTTCAGTTTTTAATTTGTATGAATTAAGATCGAAAAAAGCTTTTGAACATTTAGTTTGGGTTGACGAATTAGATTAAAGACCATCTCCGCGCGGTGCCCAGTCCGTGTTGGAGGTGAGTGGCAAGGGATCGGCCCTCTTGGTGTTCATTCAGGGTAGCCTATGATCAGCAGTGGATGGCTGATGATGATGACGAAAATAGTCAGATATACATAATTATTAACACGACATAAGTTCCCTCGAAATAGTTAGTATGAGATGGGGAGCACGAACCACACTGACAATACCCAGGTCCCAGTCATTACTTACACATTTTACAGCATAGGATCGGTCGTCTTGGCCTTTATTATAAGAGGCCAATGAGCAGAAGATGTACAGGCTGCTAAGGCTATGGTGATAGACTTCGATTGAGAGAGGACGTATTTTATTATTAGTACAAATAAGAATTTAGCTAAAAGAAAAGACATTTTTAGGGGTGTGGTTGTCAAATGATGATCTTAGCTTGATACGTGAATTATTTCTCGGTAAAACCGTTGTGGACTGACCGGACGTGACAACCCTGTAATTGGTACTTCATGACTACGGAATCCCAAACGATCAACTAATATTCAAATTCCCACGAACTTCATTACGGTGTGCTACTTTCACTTTTAAAGAGAAAACATTTCAATTGCACATTTTAAGCCATTTTGTGCAAATACAACTATACTTATATCCTCATTATCATCATCATTATTTTCCCTTAGAGTTCATCTTTTTTTTTTCATTATATTTTCAAACCAGAAATTTTGTGTATATATTTCTCAACTAGCTGTTGCCTGCAGCTTCGCCCGCGTTACTCAAATCCTATAAGTCACAGCGTGATGTTATATAGATAAATGGGCCTTCCTCGATAAATGGGCTATCTAACACTGAAAGAATTTTTCAAATCGGGCCAGTAGTTCCTGAGATTAGCGCATTCAAACAAACAAACAAACTCTTCAGCTTTATAATATTAGTATAGATTAAAAATGTACACTAAAACCTCACTCAACAACAGGGCACCTCGACGCCCTGTTGCTCAACAGATCCGGGGCACCTTACGAAAGGCGGCATTGGTGGCACTCGTCGGTTTTAGTGGGTAGAGCTGCAACCACCTTAGCATCATCCGGGTGCAGCCCTCCCCTACGGGATGCCTAAGAGCATTTCCCGGCGCAAAAGAAAAAAAAGGAGTTTGGTGACAAACACACGTACAGAAGAATTACATATATAAAGCCGTCAATAGAAGCTTCTAGATATTCTAATGAGATAAAGTAAATCAAAGCACTTCACCAAGCCGTCTAAGATGCATTTCGTATGTTTACCGGACAGAAAGCGATGAAAGTACACTGATGAAATTAGCTTAATATAATATTTCTGCCATACATGTTCCAGTTAGGAATTCCTTTAAATCCATTCGAGGGTTCGGAGCGGATTTATTAGTGGAAATCTCCGCCCGATACAGAGCAAACCGCCTTTTATCGTGTCGTTAAATCGCCAATATAAAACGTGACGCAAGTTCACGAACGCTTACTACAGGGTTGACAACGTAAAAAGAGAATGTCCCCTAAAAGCACCCAAAACTTGAACTTTCCAAAGGTTTTGCCACCTAGATACTGAACTGTCAACTGAACATTTTACGGAGCAAATAAATTAATGGAACTTCTTTAAATAATTTACCCTAAGGACTGCTAATACATATATATATATGTAGTGTTTTACTAAATATGTATATATTTTATATACACTAATTCATAATATTGATAAAGAACTTGTTTGGAATTGTGAAAAAGACAATGCTGAAATATTATGCTTCAGAAATATCAAATCGTTTTCCGTTATGGTCTTTTTATTTTCGTCTCCCCAATTTAGGGTAACCATTTTAGTTGGCAACACAGTACAAGTCTATAAGGCCAGTTATCGAGCGGCCATGTATTAAGCCTTTTAACAGGCTTATTAAAATTCTTCAACTTCAGGATAGCAAATTTTAATGAGATAACAATTTAGCTTATTATTCTCTTTGGGCTGTAAAATTGATTATCTATTGACTAAGGCCTCTGTTAAATCATCATCATTATCATCACCACCACCACCATCATCGCCACCACCACCACCAACATCATTAAAATCATCAGTCTCAATTTATTTATGGCTGAACGTTTCTTGTAACTTATGCTTGTTTCCAACTTTATTACAAATACTAGCTGGTGTCCACATCTTCGCCTGCGTTAACTAGTCATGCTTTTTCGTGCGGTCAGCCGGCGTTCATCAATTTATAAGACGTAATCACGTCAAAAATATTAATTATTGCAAAATACGTTGCAACTGAAACATGACTAATAACTGTTTATTGCTAAAACGATAGCGATAAACGTATTGGACATGATAGGATTGGCGTGCTATAAAATTATCAACAGCCCGTATATCCCCTGATATGGACAGAGGTCTTCTCAAACTTCATTTGTCTATAGGTGAGGCCGCGAGGCTTAAACCTTTCTAAGTTTCAGTGTGTTTGAAAGTCCTTATGGGTGGAGGCAATCATAAATAAGAAGGACGGTTAGACAGATAGCTGTTTTGAATGGTTGGCATTAAAATGGCCGAAAAATTGGCATTGTGACAATTATATTGAATCCATGAATGGCTTATTTCCGAGAGTCGTAGTGACGATGATGAGGAAATGCGTATCAGATAAAATTCGAGATAAAAACGTGGATGTTGACGTTGTAAAAATCATAGACATTTTCCGTTATAATAATATAAAACGGAGCTGTGAATAAATAAACATAGGTACAATGTATTAACTTAAACCGAATGCTGTGAATTTGATAAGGGACTAATAGAAAAACTTCATAAATATAAATTAGGTATCATCATTTTTTTACGTTTATTTAAGTTCACAAGTTTTAATTTTTCGGAATTGTAGTCCGCCATTGTTAAAAATCTTAAACGAGGTGTCATCTGACCCGTCTTTGCATCCAAAATTGAATAATATACTTATTAACTATGCGTCTAATTTAATTATATAATTTAACTAGCTGTTGCCCGCAGCTTCGCTCGCGTTTACTTACTCAACTTCAACAGCCTTCCTCTATAAATGGGCTATCTAACACTGAAATAATTTTTGAAATCGGACCAGTAGTTCCTGAGATTAGCACGTTCAAACAAACAAACTCTTCAGCTTTGTAGTATTAGTATAGATTTTGGTTAAAATTAAATATATTTTTTATCAAAAAAATATTTATTACGTATATTCGTCCTCGTGATAGCCATTAGGTACATCTATACGGAAACACGAGTCCTTAGCGTGACAAGTGAAAATTATTAATTCAGCGGACGATTTTCGATATGTCTACTTATTGTAACACACAACATTAACACGGCCTTGAACACTGTCCTATATAAAATATTACCAAGCTTTTTAGGACCTCCACAGGGCCAACAAGTGCGTGTGGGGCAATCGTATCACAGCTATAAAAGTTTACGTGTTTTTTTACGAAAGTGATTTATCACTGACCTAATAGCAATTCAACTAACCAGAGGTCTGTTTGTACGTCCCATCGGCCATCATCCACCAATAGCGATCAGTCAGCCAATCAGAGCGCAGAACTGGCGCAGCTTCGAAGCACACATTTGTCAGAATTTTGTTTCATACAAAATACATAACATTACCAGCAAACATTTCCCTCTATTTCGGTTAAATGCGCGATAGCAATTAATGTTGGTATCAGAATTAAGAATTTAATATATGCGTATTTATTTCTATTAAGAATGTCACGTGATGATCATCATTGGTCATCATCACCCATCGGACCAATAAACTTATAATCACGGCAAACTAACTGCGAGAGTAACTCTGCTAATCATTTTAAACTTTTTAGCACTGGGCTAGCGAAGATTTAAAATACACACATCTATAAAACTAAAACCGATCTTATAAAAACAGCCGTAATTAAAACCCACGAACTCTCGGTGTAATAAGAAGACACCAGACATAAGTATAAAGAAAAGGCCGTCCGTGTAATAACCATTTAAAATATAGATATAGGCACAAATAGGTAGTTTGTACATACTACATTTGGAAAACATTTTATACATATAATGGAAATAGTTATTATGGAAGTAGTAAATTAGTTTATTTGTTTGTTTGATAAAAGTTCAATTTCTACGAAATAATTTAAAAGGAAGAAGAAAGGGCCTATTTCTTAAGCTAAGCAATTCAAGAAAGAAGGGAATATGCAATAATTACTGGTACCTTAGGTTAGGAATGGCAACGCTTGATGCGTGAGTTTCCATAAAGACAGGCTTCCAGATAGAGCAAGCTTTCTAGGGACCTTCTTAGTTTACGGTTCCTTTCCAGACCTATGTTGTTTTAAAGTAGGTACCTATAACCTTTTAATATTATGTGAATATCATCGCATCTCAATAAAGTCGAATTTGCCCGTAAGAGAACCTCATCTTGGCGACCTTCACGGTATTAGGGCGGTAAGTTGGTCACCATCAGTTCACGCTTCACGGCTGTACGGTACACCGCTCACCTGACGACCGAGCGAAACTGTAACGGTATGGAATCGTGGCCACGCTAGCGGTTTTACGCTTGTATCATTGTTATACCAGACTGTGCCAGTGATATTTTTAGAACGTGTAGTTTTTGTTATTAATAATTATCATCATCATCGACCCTTATATGTCCCACTGGGCGCGGGTCTCCTCGAAATCAGGCGAGGGCCATAGTTGGGCCATAATTCATGCGCGTCGATGCGCTGTTCCAATACGGGTTGGTAAACTGCACACACCTTCAAAGACTTTTAATCTCATCAGGCAGACACATTAACAGGATAGTTTAGCGGCTTACGACTGACACAAGTAAACTTAAAAACCGGCCAAGTGCTAGTCGGACTCGCGTACAAAGGGTTCCGTACCATTACATAATATACAACATAAGACACTCTAAAAAAATTAAGGTTTATGTTTATGGAATTAAATGTTTTTTATATATTTGAGTTGATTGCATGAAAGGTAAATTGCGGTTTAGGATTTATGACGTATAAAAAAAATTACTGCCTAGATCTTGTCCAAACCAATTTTCGGTGGAAGTTTGAATGGTAATGTACATTTTTATATTTTTTTTAGTTTTATCATTCTCTTATTTTAGAAGTTACAGGGGGGACACACACATTTTTCCACTTTGGAAGTGTCTCTCGCGCAAACTATTCAGTTTAGAAAAAAATGGTATTAGACCCCTCAATATCATTTCATGAAGACCTATTCATAGATACCCCACACGGATGGGTTTTAGGAAAAAAAAATTGAGTTTTAGTTCTAACTTCTAAGTATATTCTAAGTACCCCAAAATTTTTTGTTTTTTTTTCTACTTTTGTAACAAAATATTAATGCGGTTCACAGAATAAAATAAATAAAAATAAATAAAATAAAAATATTTTTATTCAATGTTGTACGTCAAAGTAGCTTATTGAACGGCAAATGACTCTACTACATACATCTACTTACCAAGTTTCAACAGTATAGCTCTTATAGTTTCGGAAGAAAGTGGCTGTGACATACGGACGGACGGACGGACAGACAGACAGACAGACAGACAGACATGACGAATCTATAAGAGTTCCGTTTTTTGCCATTTGGCTACGGAACCCTAAAAAGACTTTAATTTACAATTAGGATCAAAATACATGTCATAGAAAGATCGATATACAAAGATTAAACATACTTCACGTATATAATATAAGGACTAGCTATCCCCGTGGTTTCACCCGCCCCAAAATTGAAAACCAGCAAAACAAATTGCCTATAACTTTTCTAAGGGGCAATGGAATGCAAAAAGATTTTTTATATTCGTACCTACTGTCTGTCGTCGCGAATATAAGTGCGTTCAAAGAAACAAATTGTTCAATTTTACTGTTTTAAATTTTAATAGATGTTGAAGAATGTATATACTGGGTTATGTTTTAATAGATATTGTAGAAGTTGTATCGGTATGTCTATCTATATATGTAAGTTAAGCAAAAAACTCCGTACCCCTTTTTAAGAGGATTGCGCAAACGGAGCAATTTGAAAGGTACAGTTATAGATTAAGCGAAGAGGGAGTGGACAACGATACGCACACATTTAAAGTTGAATAATGACAATGTCAAACAATAGATGAAGAGATATGCATTAGTTTTTAGGCACTGTCAAATTGTATTTGAAGATGATTTTTTAAATTAAGATCGAATTTCGATCGCTGGGCGACCCTAGTAAGTGAAAACAGACGCGTAGATATGTATAGTTGTCTCATAATAAAATAATGCAGTGATATCGCGGGTTTAACCTCGTAGCACGCCTATGATATACGTATCCCTCACGTTATCCGCATGGGTGGACTCAGGTTTTATTTTTGGCCTGATTGCGGGGTAAAAATATATTTTATTTAATAAGAATCTGTTAAAGAGTTCTTGAGTGGAGGTTGAATGTCGAGCAACGGACGGCAAAGGGCTGATAATGACGAAGTATGCTGCTTGCAGCTCTTCTACAGTATCTACTTAATCTACTTTTAAATTACGGCAGATGTAATATGGACAATGTATATACACGCAGAGGTCGCAGATTCGAGTCCCGCTATGCCGAATAGATAATAATATAAGGAAAATTGGTTCTATATATCACGTGGTATTAACCGTCATATATTTTTTTTGCCTCGTACCCGTAACAAAATTCATATATCCGTATGTAACAGACATGTGGATATTGATATGATGATGATGGTAATACAACGGGACTAGGCTACCTTAACGTTATAGTTTAATAAATATTAACTATTCATCTACCCTAAAACCACGGCAACGGAACCCGAAAAAAATTTGTAAATATCTATACTAATATTATAAAGCTGAAGAGTTTGTTTCTTTGTTTGAACGCGCTAATCTCAGGAACTACTGGTTCGATTTGAAAAATTCTTTCAGTGTTAGACAGCTTATTTATCGAAGAAGGCTATATATAGGCTATAAAACATCACGCTGTGACTTATAGGAGTTGGGTAACGCGGGCGAAGCTGCAGGCAATAGCTAGTTTGTAAATATAAATCGTTTTCCCCAACCCCAGCTTTCGAAATTTAAAATTCAATACAAAGCATATTTTTCACCTTTTTCTTGATTTAAAATGCTAATGGCGTGCTGGCTATGAAATATTTGATTACCATCGATCACCCCACCTGCCTGATCAAACATTAACCATCAATTTGACGGTTGAATATTTGCTTTGCTTCCGTGACTGTGATACCAGAACTAATTAAAGATTTTTTTTTATTGAATGTTGGAGTGTACCGTGAATTTTATATCAACGTCTTCTATAATTCGTATCACTTTTTTTCGAATTAGCTAAGCCACCACCAAACCGATGTAGCATTAGGCCATTAGGGCCTAATCCTACATCGTTTTGGTGGTCCCACGGCCTCCTGGCGTCGGATTTGTTTCAGTGGCAGGTCTGTGCCACGTCACCATCAGGTGTAATGGTACCCCAGGCGGACTACCCCTACCGGTGGACTCATTGAGATGAGGACCCGGCAGACCCTCGTACTTGACTGAACGGATATCATACTTCAGTCTAGCAGTTTTCTGTATCATGCTAGCATAAGCGTATAAACTTACTTACTATACACTTTCAATAAATCTAAATAGTGAGGGCAATAACGGCTGTTTGTGTTGTTGGTGTGTGGTTCTGTGGTTCTAAACTGCTGTCTGTTGAACTGTTATTGTTGATTTATAGACGTTGAAAAATATGAATTGTGACAATTAGCAAAAAAAAAGCTCATTCTGTCTATTACGAGCCTATTCTTACCATTGCGTCATCGTTTCAATAATGACAACTGATAACAGGATATATTTATTCTTTAATAATTGATTATTATTTTCAAAGATCGATTTATCGCCCCCGAAACCTCCTATATACTAAATTTCATGAAAATCGTTGGAGCCGATTCCGAGATTCCAATTATATATTATATATATATATATATATATATATATATATATATATATATATATATATATATATATATATATATATATATATAATTGGAATCTCTAATATATATATATATATATATATATATATATATATATATATATATATATGTACAAGAATTGCTCATTTAAAGATATAAGATAACGCATTACTAGGTACAACTGTTGTTGTAATAATTACCACAACTAAATCAAAATGTATATTTTTGAAAGAATTAAGTCAGTAATTAAAATGGTTGGTTTATGTTGTGACAGGGATATCATATTTTAAAATGACGTAAAACAACCTTAAGTCAAGGTCGACGAAGGTCAGTACGAAAAAACCGGTCCTGTCTAAAATCGGTTAACCAAGTCAACGTCATATTTCACCGATTTTAGATCGGTACGGTTTTTTCGTCCGGTCCGGAAAAAAACGATCTGGTCTAAAATCGGTGAAATATGGAGATGACGTATTCGGACCCTTGAAGATAAACTAGAAGCATTTAAATAGATTCATAGTTCCTATGTATAATGATAATATACCGGTCCTGGTTGGAGCGCGTGGCGACTGGCGGTGGACCGGCCGTCTTGGCCTTCATTGAAAGAGGCGGTGGACAGTGGATGGGAAAAGGGCAAAGGCCTATAATGATGAAGATATCTCCTATTACATTTATATAAAACCGAGACTTCACCCACCTAAAATTTAAAAAAAAAGGTTTTCCTCAAAAATACCCAATAGCCTTCTTCAATATAATAATTGATCTATCAAATGTAATGATTTTTTAATCCGGCTGTTACTTCCGGAGATTAGAGTTTTTTTCTTTTGATCCCCGAAATGGTTTGTATGACCCCTCGCTTTCATCCGCGGAAATAAAACCTGTATAAAATATGAAACACATGTCGAGAAGTTTTTTAAAATATTAATTTGCAAAAACAAAAAAGCACAACTGCTTACGCGCAGATATGGAGGCTTTTTTAGGACAGTCCTAAATCGGGTCTAGCTTAAGCAATTAGCTTAGCGGAGCTAATTGAGCCGAGGGGGCTCTTTGTACCCCTCTTATAAGAAGAGGGGACAAGGGGCGAGGACGGGAACCTCACTCCATTGTACTGTCCCGCCGTTGGGAGGGGTTGTTCTGTGTGCGGGACACTTCGGATACTTCAGAATTCAGATATTATACAGTAACCATGGGATTCCTCCCGTTTATTATAATGAGTATGCGAATAATTAGAAAATAACGGGTTAGGTACTTTGATCGTTCAACACTAATTGTAATATATAGAATGTAACCAGCGACCATCATTGTAAGCACCTTGTGAAATAATTAGCAGGTATATGTTTATAATTAATGTATTACAATATATCAAAAGAATACTCGACGCTCTTTATGAATATTAATTTTACGTCAGTTATTAAAAGCAAATATGTATATGTTATTTTAAGAAATATGTATATCAGCAGTGTTATTTATTGGCACTATATTATACTTTACAACATTATTTATCAATCATCATCATTATCTCTCTTCTCCGTCTACTGCTGAACATAGGTTATCAAACTCAAACCCACACGAAGATGGGAGATAGTCCTCCAAATTTCGAGGTCGACCAAATTTCCCTTCTTCCCGAACGTGTCCGACTTTATCAATAGCAGGATAAAATGTTCGTCCCATCACGCCTAGCCTTGTCGTGGCGGTGAGCCTCAGTAGCCTAAGGTAAACCCAGCACCTTGGGCGACCGCACAATGGTTCAGGCCTTGACTTAAATCCGGGGCACCTTAATAAAGGCGGCATTGGTGGCACTCGCTGGGATTTAGTGGCTAGAGCTGCATCCACTTACCAGCTTTCGGGCGCAGCGAGTCCCTCATACCCGCGTGGGGAGACCCACTCCCCCGCGGGATGCCCCAGAGTATTTCCCGGCGTTAAAGAAAAAAAAAAGCACCTTGAGCGAAGCCAAGTGAACCGATGGAGCTGCTCTTTGTACCCCTCTTATTAGAAGACGAGACAAAAGAGCAGAGATCCCTCTCTGGGGCGGGGCGAGGATGGAGACCTCACCCCCTTTGCACTGTCCCGACGTTGGGAGGGGTTGTTCTGTGGTGTGGGACAAGTCCTCTGCAGAGGTGGCGTCGGTTTCTTGGGTCAGTCCGACTAGCCATCGAGATGTCCTGTTGCTCAACTTTATTTTAAGACTTTTCATGGTCTGGTATGGCGAAAGATACCCCGTTAGGGTAAATACAACGCGAGTATTATGTACCTACGTGGCCAATATTACAGTACCACTTAGAAACATGAGTAAGCGTAATTTTACGTACCTATGTGTAATTTTAGGTAAGTAATAAGTGTGTTTGTAATATGTTTGAAGAATTTTAAGGGTCTCATGGTAACATGTTACCACAGCGTGGTACAATATAATACGTAAAACTACCAATTTAAGTCACCTGTTATCTGTTTATTAAATAAAGGAAAAATATTCCTCATTGCATTTCATTGTTTTATACACAAATGTTTTATCGTTCTAAAAAAAATAAAAAAGATATTCAAAGGTAAATTACTAATTAAAATTTAAAATTACTTAATAAGAAAATATTTTTTTCGTTTTGTATGAATGTGTTTAAAACACGAATAAATATGTCAAGCAATTTGAAATAATTAGTTTTGGCTGTTTTCGATCTACACATTTATAAAATGTTAGTCCCAATTGAAGTAACAATTCTTTTCCTTGGTAATCATAAGGGAATACACACACAACTTTCACGATGGATACCAACACTGGTTGTCCTACTTATATTTCGTTAATCACAGAGCAATTATCTTCGGTATAGTGTTGATCATATAATCTAAGCCCTAAAGTAATCCTTTAATCCAAGGCCAAAACACTCATGATCTTATTAACAGTTTCACCTTGAACTTGTTGACCTTAGGATTTAAGTTACTTAAGGAAAATATTATTTGCTATAAAGTTAAGGAAAAATATATCAGTATAAATAATATATACAAAAGTTTTTACCATTTTAAATTGGTAAGTATATTTATAATAATATGCTTTAAAAAAGTCCTCCAAAATAAATGTCAACATTTTCAAAAATTTTAAACATAAATTAAGAAAAATGTTTTAAATAGCTTTGCATTTTATTTTTATAAGCTGTGCAATGCAGAATGATCTACTAGTAAAATTTGAGATTTTTAGTTCCTATTGGAAGAGAAGAAGAAAACTATATATTTTATGTTCTTTGAGGTATTATGGCAGAAACATGTATTCAAGTCAGTAATTTAAAAAGTTATATTTTGGATACTAATTACTAATATGGAGTGAGTAATACAGCTTCATTCAGTATTTAATTATACTGAATGTAGCTGAAGTGTATTTTTATCTAAACTTATATTACCATATAAATTAAATAAATGATAAAAATTACATTTAAGGTTTATTTAAGATGTCATATATTATAAAATAAAAAAATGAAGCATGAACAAGTTTGTTATCTAATAAAATAAAAAGAAATATATATAAAATATAGTATAAAATATATATTAAATATATTCTAGTCTTTAAAGTCTGTAGAAAAATTTTCAATGATAAAGACAAGGTAAATCACAGAGTTAGCAGAACCAACATCACACATCAAAGTTTATTGTAGATGTTATAGGTTTGCATTGACGATTCTCAACCTTTTGAGCCTGTCTTTAAGTAATTGATTAAGTAATAATTATATATATATATATATATATATATATATATATATATTAATTGAAAGTAATTAAGTTTAGGGGATGTTGAGGCCCTCATATTCTTGGAGACAAATACCCCTAAATAAATAAAGATTTAAAAAAATCACAGAGTTGCCAGAAATCTCTGTATCAGATGTGTTATTGTAAAAATAAGGCATAGCATTTTATTTCACTGATTTAGCATACAATTTATAGATAGAAAATTACTTACTTTTTATATATTCGACAGTAGGAGTTGTTGATTCTTTTATCGGACTGATGTCTCCGACGATCTTCAAACAAGTCTTTGATAGCTGTTACACCAAGAACAAACAACACTGGTATCATTGCCACTTCCTTACCAAATGCACTGATAGAGGGCACCCAGTTCAACAACACTATGAAAATGAAGTACACATTTGCAATACGATGGAACTGTTCAAACAAGTTCTTTGGAATGAATGAGAGCAAAGTATATTTTGTAGTTCTTATTTTGTTATTACATCTCTGACCATTGGGATGCTCCTTAGGGGGAGTTTTATCTGGCACAAGGTGATTCGGGACAACTATCAAATGACGATTGTCAACAGCGGGCTGCTGCCTTCTCATCAGCCAGAAAACGGCACGACGCCACGGCGCGATCACAGATGCTCGTCGTAGGGTATAGATAGAGTCAGACCGGGAGGCCTGGCGGGAGTGGTGCCCGCGGACCGAGGCCAGTCGGGGCTGCGCACTCGCAGGTGCCGCCTCACGGTGCCCCGGAGGTAAGATGAACTCGGTCCGACTTCCTGTGCGGCTGTGACTTGGACCGGATGCCGCACGAGGTCCTTCTCCGATCTGCCCGTGAGATAGCGCGCGTTGATGACCCCGCATCGCAGACTTGAGTGGTGGTCTGGCATTTGCTGGGTTTCCGGCCAGCATTGGCATTCCTCCATGGCTGATGGATCTTGAATGTCCCTTCACCTTCGGAAAGAGATACGTTTGCTCTGGCACGCCAGGTAAACTTGGTACCGTTGACGGATTCTCTCCACTCCCTTCTGTTGACATTTTTACTCATTTGAAAATGGATCCTGTCACTTTTCCCTTTCATTTAAAACTGTTATATCGCTGGGTTGTATGCGTATTTTATTTGGTATTAAAATATATTCCCAAGAAAAACTTGTTAAAAACACTAAGCATATGGTTTGAAATCATCTGTTCACAAACTTACACATCACTGTTGTTCTTATTTTGGAAACACACAAAACACGTCAAGTGATTTAAAAAAATAATTAGTTTTACACATAATTTTAGTTTCAATTCAGTTTATTTTCGTTTTAAAGTATATATAATTAATAAGAATTTTCGCCACGAATTATACGGTTGTCGACAAGACTGAAACTCAAAAACAAGCAAAGTTTACCGACCGACTGACGTGAAACGTCTATTTGTTGACAATTCAAACATCTGTCGCTGTCAGTTTCGAAATTCGTGACATTGATGACATATGTTTTTATTATTATTATTTTCATTTAAAGGCATTAGCTACTACGCTATTAGCCATACAAAATACAATATTCGGTCTGTAATACGGAGAAATGGCGGGAAACCCCAAGGAGCGCGGCTTCGCCCCTCTAGCCCCCATCAATCAACTATCATTCTTAATTCCATCCACCCAAGGCAGTCCACCACAATATTCGCCAACCAATCACAATATATAAAGATCAAGTTTTTAAAACAAACACTATAGAAAACCACTCTGAATGGACAAAACACAAAATAACAATTAATTAACGGGAAACCAAAAAACACAACCGCGCGTCCCGATGCTTCCCGCCATTCCACCTTATATATTGTCTATTTTTTTATTATTATTATTATTATTATTATTTTTACCAACCACTTGTATTGATGTTTTTGCCACTACATTAGTTTATTCTGCATTATACACAACGTGGCTGGTACATATTGCTTTACTTTTCTCTAGTAGTTTACCGTCAAGCAAACAACAGAGTAAAGTAGAGAGCAAAACTCGTTTAATACAGAAAACTACCTTAATTGCTTACTGTATAGAAGGAAAAAAATTGTTTGTCCTATGGCTCGGTGGACCGATGACGTGGTAAGGCTAATGGACAAAACATGGATGAGGCAGGCAAGGGACAAAGGAGATTGGCAGAATAAAGGGGAGGCCTATGCATAACAGTGGGCAATAACGGGCTGATGATGATGATGATGAGAGAAGGAAATTTAGCATATTATCCTCATTATCCTTGCAAATATTAATGTCAACATAATAATATTATGTTAATCAACTTATTTTAAAATAAGTATATTATTTAACTTGCTTGTTACTCCTGTTAATCAGCTTTGCTATGTTTTGGAGAGAAGGGCAACACGAGCAGTGTAATTCACCGAGAACTCAATAAATAAATAAATCAATCAGAAAACTCATAAATGTACCAGGTAAACAAGTTTAGTGTTCATGGGCGTATTGATCTATTGACAATTATATTTTTATCCGAAGTATTAATTATTTCGTCGTAATTATTTACTAATTTTATATAGAACTCGTTTTTGTTGGGCACTTAATTGTTTATTTATACATAATATTTTGTCTTAAAACAAAGATAACAATGTATTTATCGTTATGTTGGTAAATCGTACGAATATGAAAGATAGTCGACGTCATCGTCGGCCGTCGGGCGACATATTCATTTTCCGACATTTTGACATTTAGTCCCGGTCATTGGCGAATTTTACATTTATTAAACTGGATATTGATCATTGGTCACCATGGATGAGGAATACGATGCAATTGTTTTGGGCACAGGGCTCAAAGAATGCATTTTGAGTGGTATGCTTTCTGTGTCTGGAAAGAAAGTGCTACACATTGATCGTAACAAGTATTACGGCGGTGAATCAGCATCAATTACCCCGTTAGAAGAATTGTTCTCAAAGTTCAACGCGCCAGCCCCGGATGAGACTTACGGCAGAGGCCGTGACTGGAATGTGGATTTAATTCCCAAATTTTTAATGGCAAATGGCCTACTTGTAAAACTATTAATCCATACGGGCGTTACCAGATATTTGGAATTCAAGTCCATCGAAGGCAGCTATGTCTACAAGGGGGGTAAAATTTCCAAGGTACCAGTGGACCAGAAGGAAGCGTTGGCGTCCGATTTGATGGGTATGTTTGAAAAGAGACGTTTCCGTAACTTCTTGATCTATGTGCAAGATTTCCAAGAGGATGACGTTAAGACCTGGAAAGATTTCGACCCAAGCACTGCTAATATGCAATCGCTTTACCATAAATTTGGCCTTGAAAAGAATACCCAAGATTTTACAGGCCATGCATTGGCTCTTTACTTAGATGATAACTATCTTCAGCAGCCTGCTATTCAGACTATTCGTCGCATTAAATTGTATTCCGATTCTTTAGCTCGTTATGGAAAATCCCCATACTTGTATCCCATGTATGGTTTGGGTGAGCTTCCGCAAGGTTTTGCACGTCTCTCTGCTATATATGGAGGAACTTATATGCTTGATAAGCCAATTGATGAGATTGTCCTCGGAGAAGGAGGGAAAGTTGTCGGTGTTCGTTCCGGCAATGAAATTGCCAAATGTAAGCAAGTTTACTGTGACCCCAGCTATGTACCCGATAGGGTGAGGAAGAAGGGTCAAGTTGTCCGTTGCATTTGTTTATTAGATCATCCCATTACCAACACCAAGGATGCTTTATCCACTCAAATTATAATTCCGCAGAAGCAAGTTGGTCGTAACTCTGATATCTATGTATCACTGGTATCATATACTCATCAAGTCGCAGCGAAGGGATGGTTTGTGGCAATGGTATCCACAACTGTTGAAACAAATGACCCTGAATCTGAGATAAAACCTGGTTTGGACCTTCTGGAGCCTATAAGACAGAAGTTTGTGTCAATAACTGATTATTACGAGCCCTTAGATGACGGAAGCCAGAGCCAAATATTTGTTTCCGAGTCCTATGATGCAACTACTCACTTTGAAACTACTTGCTTAGATGTTATTAAGATTTATAAGTGGGGTACAGGAGAAGACTTTGATTTCTCCAAAGTGAAGGTAGAATTAGGTGAAGAGGAACCTTAATCTTTTGTCAATAAAAAAAGTGTTCCATATTGCTTGTTATTTTAATAATTTGGTTTATACACTGGCTGGATTATTAATAATCTTAAGGATCTTTCGTAAACATTTATATAAATACTGAGCTTTTATGTATCAATGTAGAAAATTAAGGCAAAAGCTCTTTAAAAAACATTGTGAATATTTTTTTATTTTAAATTCTATGCAAAGGAATTTTAATTGTTACAAAATTGGTTTTATTACATAATATGCTTATATTTATCTTAAGATTATATGTATATGGTAAGGTCTGCACAAGAGGTGAGGTAGAATTTGTGCATAGAAGCATTCCAATGTGGATTATTATTTCATCCTATAACCATATCATAATTATTGTGTAATGTCAATGCATGAATGCTCATTCTACATGTAAATGTTGTGGAGATCAGAAATAAAACTACCTTATAACATGTTGTTTTCTTTTTTCATTTAATTGTTACAAGAATACACCAACAGATTATAAATGAACATAGGTTGATAATGATTATTATTAATAGTAAAAAAAAACGCACATCAATTTAACATTAATTTAATAATATCTAAAGTTGACAATTGTCTAATACAATATAAATGTTTGACTTTGATTATATATCAGAAGTGCTACTATCAATATTGATGCCATAACAATAACAAATATTCCTGTACATACATTTAAAGCATTGAGCAAACTTTCAAGTCGCTTTACTTAAAACTTACTACTGATTTAACTTTAGTATCACATTTTATAGAATATAAACGGTCATCTCTACAGCCTACATAGATATAATCATTATGAGTGACAGGCGAAGAGAAAACTTCATTTGGGAAGCAATAGTCCGACATAATAGAACCATTTTCAGAATTTATTATAGATAGGACTCCATTACTTGAGATTGCCACTATATGGTCTTCCTGGAAAGGGCATGGAGTTGAGTAGACAGGGGCTGACAGCGGAGTCTTCCAATGTAGGCTCGGTTGATAATTCTTGATGATTACACTGTAAAGGTTATTGTCGTGGCATCCAAACACCATTTGCCATTTCAATTTCTCCAGCTCTTTGAAGTACATAGATGAAAATATATTTCCTTTTGCTCCATGGTATTTCCAAATCTGTGTACAAGAAGTATAATTTATTTGCTTGAATATGTTATAATTATAAGTGTTTTATTGATCTGTGGCCTGTCAATTTTGCTTCAGTCGCCATCAGGTGATCAAATGATTACCTATATATTATTTATTGAGGTATACAGTAAGGATTATCTGTATAAAGTTTTAAAAACAGTTCACTAATGTATCAAACATTAGTAAACTCTTATTAAAACTTGGTTAAAAACTCAGTGGCACCTATCATATTAGCGCGTGCTCTCCGTGAAGCCGTGACAAGTCGAGAGATAAATAACTGTTTATTAGTACTTATTAATAGCAATTATAATATTATAATTTCATTCCAGCTTCTAGTTCACTTACAACAAAGTAAAGATATGATAAAGACGCCGTTGCAATAAATTGTTGCAAAGTAAGCTAGCTTTATCCCGCAGTTTTACCCGCACAAAAATGAAAATTATCTTTCGTTCATAAATATGTATAAGCTTCTGTAATCAACCTACCTAATACGAAGAGAAATTTTCAAATCTGACTGTAGACATTAGCGCCTTCAAACAAGCACACTCTACAGCTTTAATACATTATCTACAATAGATAAACAAGTTTACGAACTATGTGGTTTAACTATTTTTATATAAGAGAGGACAAACAGACAGTCAGTTCACCTGGTGGTAAGTGATAAGAATCGAGAGACATTCATAGATCTATCCGCTACATCATTAGCAGGTGCGTTGTAGGCCTTTCAGATATGAGTATGCTCTTTTTTCTTGAAGGTCCCTAAATCGTATCGGATCGGAAATACAGAGGGAGGCAGTTAACTCCAAAATCTTAAAGGCATAACGTCCATCTAGAAAACGTCTAAAGTAGGGCAACGCATTTGCATAACATTAGGTTGTGCGGATGTGTATGGACGTCGGTAGTCACCATAAGGCTCCGACTGCTCGGTTGCCTCCTTGTGACTTAAAAATAATAATACCTTGATGCCCTTTTCAACCGTTCGACAGTGTATCTCTCCATTGACTTCAGCGAACACCACATATTTCTCTTCGTCATATAACACTGGACTGGCGAACACCGGACTGCCAAGCTTGACTCTCCAAGCGACACTGTTGGATCCTATGTCCACTCCCGCACAAACCCCAGACAGTGTACCGACTAGTATAAACTCCTCTTTCGCTATTACCAAATTGGCTGAAATACTTTGATCTGTAACGCGTATTACGTCTTTGATTTCCCCCGTCTGTAAAACACAAGGTGAATAAAGTTCATTTGTACCTACCACGTACCTACCTATATATTTGTGGGAAAGTTAGTTATTTCAAAGGAAAATCAGTGTTACTTTCTATAGACTTTTTTTTTACGCCGGGAAAAACTTTGAGGCATCCCGCTGGGGAGGCGGCTATGTGGGACTCGCTGCGCCCTAAAGATGGTAAGTGGACGCAGCTCTACCCACTAAACTCGTTAACTCGCCGGGCGAGTGCCACCAATGCCGCCTTTGGTGAGGTGTCCCGGATTTATTGAGCAAACAGGACACCTCAACGGCTAGTCAGTCCCTCAAAGGACCGACACCACCTCTACAGAGGAGTCGTCTCGCATCACAGAACAGCCCCTCCCAACGTCGGGACAGTGCAATGGGGTGAGATTCCCATCCTCGCCCCTTGTCCCCTCTTCTTATAAAAGGGGTACAAAGAGCAGCCTCCTCGGTTCACTTGGCTTCGCCCAAGGTGTTGGGTTCCCCTTAGGCTACTGAGCCCCACCGCCACAACAAGGTTTGAACCGTGGTGAGGATCACTATCTATAGATTAGGTTAATAATATGTCATTTTTAATTTTATTAGTGAAATAAGGGAGGCGCCTTCTACGTTGTACTTATCCGCATAGGTAATAATAATTTATTTGTTCTACAAGCAGCATCAGTGTTCCAGATAAAAAATTAAGCAGTTTAATTACTTATCAGTAATGTGGCTATTGCCAGGGCAACAAATAACATCTCATGGTATAATATACCTACAATATAGACAATATAAAGCAGTAAGGTCTGTTTTTTTATAGAAGAGGGGGCAAACGGACAGTCTGTTCACCTGATGGTAAGTGAATAGCGACATCCATAGACAGCCCCTACACCAGAGGGTTTGCAGGTGCGTTGCCGGACTTTCAAATATGAGTATGCTCTTTTCTTGAAGGTCTCTAAGTCGTATCGGTTCGGAAATACCGTAAATGGCAGCTAATTCCATGCCGTAAAAATCACGTTGCTGTGTATTTCCGGACATCGAGATGGTATGGGTGAAATTTGAAATTTTCGGTGTCCGGTGGTGGAATGCTGCTGCAGGTATTAGTCTGAACAATTTCTATTATTTAATTTATTTCTATTGGTACCTACTGAGTACTGTGTTATTCCTGTAATCTAATAACATATATCCTCTCAGTGCCATAGGAGAGGAATCATCGTATTAATGATGACATGAAACATTTTAATAATTACAATAATATAAATATAATACATTTATCAAAGCAATATTGAAAAGTACAAAATAACTCATGCAAATACAAGAGGACTTAGATAAAGCACTTGATAAAGCGCGCATGCAACAGAAACGCTAGGCTTTATCTATATTATTCAAATAAATTAAAAATGTGTACATAACGGCCAATGTTCAGCAGTGGAC
Organism: Helleia helle; assembly: GCA_963853865.1. Taxonomy (NCBI): domain Eukaryota; kingdom Metazoa; phylum Arthropoda; class Insecta; order Lepidoptera; family Lycaenidae; genus Helleia; species Helleia helle. The sequence continues at coordinate 18,323,049 of OY971423.1, read as the reverse complement.
GGATACAGGCTGATGATGATGATGATGATGATGATGATGATATGACGGCCAACTGTTATGTACTTCTTGGTATAAACTTTCTATGCCAAATTTCACACTTAACGGTGCGTGCAATGCTTAGAAACTTAGAATTAGCTTAAAAACGGTTCATTTTCTCCACGCGTTTTAATATATAATTTTATATAATTTACTAGTCTCTAGCACCCGTAACCCAAGATCTTACGAACGTACCACGATATCGTGGTGTGATTGTTCATGGATAATTTATTATTATTATTTACTAGCAGCACTCGGCGGTTTTACTAGTGTACTTCCCTTTCCCGTGGGAGTACAGAGATAAATTAAATTATATTCTGATGTGTAAGCTAAATTATTGTAAAGTTTCATTAAAATCCATTCAGTAGTTTTTGCGCAAAAGAGTAACAAACATACATTCATACAAACTTTCGCGTTTATTAGTATGATAGAGGCTCAGCTAAACTCGTTTGCGTTAAAACATGTACATAATTTGGATTGTATGCCATTTGACTATGTCAAGAAATAAAATAAAATCATATCTACTAGAATTGTATCACTAGTTTTACTGAGTATAATGCAAGTTTAGAGCATTCTTAGATTTATAAAAACCGGTAAAATCCAACAAGTAATATCGTAGATTAGCACAACCAAACAAACAAATATTACAACTTTATTACATTAACATAGAATATCTACTTCATATAATTGATAAACTTACCAAAACATCAATCTTGCGTATATTCCCATCGTACGACGCAATATATACGCTCCCATTGCAGATAACACCCTTACTCTTTATCATGGATCCAACATTGATTTTCCACACTTCCATACAATCTGTCAACGTGAAACAGACCACAGTCCCATCGTAGGCACCGACTATACCCCACGGGCTGGGGCCACCACCCGACCCAGTACAAACCACGGAGGCTTCTACTCGTGATTCAATAGTCACCACTCCTCGGGTTACACCAGATATGGCATCAATGACCACTATTTTTCCCGAGTGACTACCAACTGTAACATACACCTTACTGAAATATCAATAATTTTATATTAATTTACATAAAAAAAAAAGAAAAAAAAAGTTTAAAAAAAACTTCATTTGTTTGCTCAACATAAATATGATTAGCAGTAATGATGATGGTCTGGTTTATAAAAACTGGACCTCGAAAGGGAGAGGTCTGGCTCTGGGCGCTCAATCCTGATTTTTTCGTAATCATTATCATCATTATCATCACATTCACTGCTACACAAGTGTACATTATTTTTTTGTACTCACATATAAATTAAATATTATATGTGTAGTAAATATACTGTATAGATTAAATATTCTCTTCATGTTTTATTTCACGATAGCGGGTGAGCCATCCTGAGTGTACATGCACATTGTCTTTGTGTGCGTAAGCTCGGGAGCGCTCAGTTCAGTACGCTGATACTTGATAGGCTGCCTGTAGTTACGCACACAATACCGCACGTCTGTACGCATCACAACTACAAGTATGGCCCACACGCTTTTGTGAAATAAAAATGATCATGATGATGATGAAGCAATTAATAGAAAAATATAAAAATTACATTATCAACAAAACTTACACCTCATCTTTATACAATACGGGGGAAGCGTCAACACATTTACCCGTGTCATATGTCCACACAACAATGTCATCACTCTTCTGTGTAACATTTAGAGCTGTGCTGGTAGAGGACACATTACTAGATACAGATAATTTTATTCTTCTATTCGGTTTCTTAATTTTAAACTCTTCTATATTAAATTCTTTAGTAGCAATCTCTACTATATCACCAATGGTATAATTTTGGTTTAGTAAATATGGCAGGATAAAATTTCCTAATTCTAGATAGCGTAAAGACAGTTTGTTACACAAAGTCACAGCGTAAAACGATGTGCCTCCAATTGAAAAGAAATCTTTGCCTTTTATGTCATTTAATGTAAATGTCTTGTTCAATAATAATCTAAGTTCATTAAGTAATAATTTATTTATAGAATTTAATTTTCGATGTGACATTATGGATGTAGGTACCATTTGAGTGAGCATTCTTTTTGATGTTTTGCCATGTGAATTTATGGGCAAATTCTCAACTCGAATGATTTTATCTGGCCATTGCTTCTCATTAAGTTTACACTTTAGAAAGTTTGATAAATCTTTGCTGTCTAAGGATTCAGATGTAAAGTAAACAACTAAAAACATCGGTTTTGGTAACCATATGCATGAACAACTGATGACTCTTGGACATTGCATTATGGTGGCTTCTATGTTTTGCAAGCTGACTTTATGACCAAATCTTTTTATGACATCGTCCTTGCGACCCCTGTAATATATGGTACTGTTTCTTACTTCACCAATATCACCAGTATTGATAGATGCTATTGAATAGTCTTCATTTTTCTTCTTTGGTTTATTTAAGATTATACATTTCCTTGTTTTGCTGACTGTAATCAATGTAGAATGTAAAATTTATGTATATGAAAAAGTTATTTTTTTATTCCATGCTAAGGTAGTTTATAACATACTAGCGGTCCTTCCCGGCTTGTTTACCCATAAACAATTTATAGCATACTAGCTATTGCCTATATACTATATATATTATATATGATATGATATAATATATATATTTAACTTAGATTTACAGATGTATACTGTATATGGACTGACGATGATCATTTTCCTACTTTATTTTTTTGGTTATATCTCTAACTAAGGGAATAAGGCAGTGTTGTCAATGTAATCTCCTAAGTGGCTTAAATGAGGCGCACATTCTTAATTTTGCTTATTTCCTAAGGTACCTATTAATTTAATTTACCTGATATAAAGGGAAAAAACACTTTCCTTGATATGCTCAAGCCAACTAACGTATTTTAAATGATAAGGATTATTACCGTAATTGTGTAAATAGCTTTATAATTACCGCTTTATAATTGCCCATTTTTTATTGAAATGGATGTAGTTTGTTATCCTTAAGAGATGCCACTGTGGTGTTTTCTGTAGACCTATTTAAGATACACAATTCCCCCATACATTGTTTTGTTATATTTCAAAGGGTTTAGGCAACGTTTTCGTTAAAAGCTCGCAGACGGCTGCTTTTCCGACAGTCCCAGGGTTTTACCCGCACAGTTCCCGTTCCTGTGGGATTTCAGGGATAAAAACTATCCTACGTCCTTTCAAACTATCCTTGTACCAAATTTCATCCGAATCAATTTAGTGGTTTAGGCGTGCAGAAGAGACAAACAGAGTTACTTTCGCTTTTATAATATTAGTAAGGGTAAATTTAAACTACAGCCTTCTAATTGGCATCATTCAAGCAGTAGTTGTATGCTATTTTATTTTTGGCATAAAATATTTTCAATCAGTGTTAAAATTATATACTGCACACACCTATATACAAACTGTATATGAAAGAAAAGAAATAATTTACCTAGCACAATATTGCCCATATTACTCTTTTCACTAGATTTCTTCACAACTAATTGTGTTTCTGACAGACAATTTCCTAATGGTATCTCTTTGTCATCTGCTATTTTATCTAAATCAAGTTCTGCAGCGCATGCCCAACATGACATTTCAGTTACACCATACAGTGTAAAAACTTTTGTTCTATTTCCAACGTCTTTCAATTCTTTAAGCCTTCTTATTCCATTTAAAGGTTCACCACCAAGAGCTAAAGTTTTCAGAGTTGATTTAGCACTTAATATTATGTTTTTTATATCCGCTCTTGAATGCTGCAAGAACTTTGATGGTGTTGTTTGCCAAAAGCTCACAGAATGTTCTTTGTTTTCTGAAAACAATAATTCTGCTTTTTCTGGAGCTATAAGAAGTGATGCGCCGTTGATGCATGCTAGGAGAATTTCGACCATTGATGGGTCAAATGTAAGCGGTGTAGAGAAGTATATGACATCCTTGGGACCTATTTCAAATAGTTTTGTTAAATCATCTATGTTAGGCTGAATACATTGGATAGGTACTTGGATGTGCTTTGCTTCACCAGTGCTACCTGAAGTCATTGCTATAAATGAATGTTTAGAAACATAATTTACATATTTGTCTTCAGGTTGAAGGTTATACATGCTAATATCTAAATCAAAAACAGTAATTTTCTTATCAGCCGCTTTAGGAAATAGCTCATTTCGATTACTGATATCCTTGACATGTATTATAATACTAAGTTTGGTGTTCTTGATGAATGGTTCAACATCTTGTGATGGGTCAATAAACATGAAAGTTGTACTGCATCTGTGGCTCCTGAAATTTGGAATAAGTTTAATGAGCAAATAACAACTTTTCATGTGTATTTTACTATGTTAATTTAGCTTGCTATGTAGTAGGTACTATATTTTATTTTATATTATTCAGTCTTTTCTTGAATTTGGATCATATGGATATTGAAATGTGGGTACTTATAAATAGTTAGGACTCGGTGTAGACTAGTGGCTTATTATTATTTTTACTAAATACTTTAAAGATAATTAAAAAAAAAAACAAAATAAAGTAAACTTACGCAGCAATAAGACTTGGTATGATAGCGTTTCTGTCTGTAACTAATCCTATAATACCTTTGTTATTGTTTATTTGCTGTATATTTTGAGCTACATATTCACAAATACCGTATAACTCTGAGTATGTATAATTTTTGTATTTGCCTCTATCGTAAACACGTACTGCAATTCCAGAAGGGTTTCTGGCACAAGTTTCAACAAAAACATCGTAGTACCCATGTTTTGGTTTCATTATAAAAAAGTATAATCATTAATATTTTTAAACAAATTACGTGCTAAGTATTAGTTATTTTATATTATTCATATAAACCAGAATCCATTATTTTTGATAAAACAACATGTTAAATTATAAATATTTTACTGTTTATTTTTGCCTTTTATTATTATTATTATTATTTTAATTTAAAGGCATTAGCTACTACGCTATTAGCCATACAAAATACAATATTCGGTCTGTAATACGGAGAAATGGCGGGAAACCCCAAGGAGCGCGGCTTCGCCCCTCTAGCCCCCATCAATCAACTATCATTCTCCATCCCATCCACCCAAGGCAGTCCACCACAATATTCGCCAACCAATCACAATATATAAAGATTAAGTTTTTAAAACAAACACTATAGAAAACCACTCCCAATGGACAAAACACAAAATAACAATTAATTACCGGGAAACCAAAAAAACACAACCGCGCGTCCCGATGCTTCCCGCCATTCCTTCTTGCCTTTTGATTTGTTTTTTGTTATTTTTTGTTACTGTTGGAACCGGCTAAGACCAGAGACCATGCTGCCAAGTCCGTCGTGCTAACAATATTTTGTCTGTACTTTGGAGAAACGGCGGGAAACCCCAAGGAGCAAGGCTTCGAGCCTCTAGCACCCATCAAGCATACGTAGTATTCTCTATATAGTTTGTGCCATCAATCAACTATCACTTCCCATTCTATCCAGTACTATCCACCAAGAACGATCCCCCACAATATTCGCCAACCAATTACAATATATACAGATTATGTTTTAAAAACTATGACAGTATATTCTAAGTCTATGTTAAAAACCGTAGAAAACCAACACTATAGAAAACCGCTCCGAGTGAACAAAATACAAAATAACAATTAATGAACGGGAAACCAAAAAAACACAACTGTAGTCTCCACACTATTACATATTACAGTATTACTCATAAGTCATATCTGCACGCCATGATACTTCCCGCCACCCTCCGTTTTAGTTTATTTTTCTACAATTTTCTTTTTTTTTGTTCCTATTGAAATAGAATAAGACCAGAGGCCATGCTGCCTATTCTGTCGTAATCAATATTAGCATAGACTGTATTTGTTTAGTAAAGCCAATGATAATAAGGTCAAAGCCAAGTCTGAAGTACGAAAATACCACGGGAAACCTCAAGGCACGCAGCTTCGCCACTCCAGTCAATCATCCAGTCCAGTAAAAAATCAATCAACTATTATTCCCCACTCTTATAATTTTCCTCTGTTTACAAATATTCTCCTTCTTTAATTTTTGACATACGATCAAGTTTTTATTATTTATAAAAACTACGACGAGCTTTAAATTTTTTTTCAACAATAAACAATAATTTACTAACGATAATATACATAAAATTTCGATCAATGCCAACTAAAAGTAAAAACAGAAGTTGATTATTTGCTACCGCATCACGCGAGAGCACTACTTTTGAGCTTGATTGTGCGAAGCGTTGCTGTAATATCATCATCAGCCTCTATCCGTCCACAGCTGAACATAAGCCTCCTTCAATGAACGCCAAGACGACCGGACACAGCGCGGAAATCGTCTTCGCACCTGGTTAATGGTTGACAACCACGTTTCGTTTACCTAAACGCGGCCTCCACTCTTGAACCGTATTGGCCCATTGGCCATTCGGTCTACTGAGTACTGGTCACACCAGCCCACTGCCACTCCAACGAGCTTATTCTTTGCGTAATATCGGTAACTTTAGTACTCTGGCGGATGTCTATGCGTTTCGAACCCTATCTGCCAAAGAAACACCCAGCATAGCACGCTCCATAACACGTTGAGCTACGACAAACTTTCGGACCAGTCGTATATTTAAAGGCCACGGTTCGGCCCCGTTTTTTGTTTATTTATAAATATTTAAACAAATTTTTGTTCCACGTTGGCTCCTCCAGAAATGGGTATTTTTATGTATATGAACTTAGTCCATTTTATACCTATTATCGTTTGTTCGATTACTATTGAAGATTGTTCGATCTTAAAAATAATCTAATATTTTAATTAAAACCATTTATTAGTTTTTGCGTGAAAGAGCGACCAACATATATCCATACAAACTTTCGCGTTTTTAATATTAGTAGGATAACGTTAATTTTTATTGCAAGTTTTGCACTGCATCTAGTGAGACCTAGGACGCGACGGAACATAAAACAGCGACTGCCGTAGTTGGCAACGGGAACCTGAACCTCATAAACGTCGAGACAGCCGCTCCCCTGATAGATGTATCTAACTTTTGCTATGCTCGAAGACCCTTTTAATATTATATTATCAGAGTTGGTATGATGTGAAGATGAGATATGAATTAAATGCTGCTCCAAAAAATAAATTAAAACTGCTTAGAATATTCTGGAGGCAATGAAAAACAATTAATGTATAATATTTTTTACATACAATTTTTAGGGTTCCGTAGTGAAATGGAAAAAAACGGAACCCTTAAAGATTCGTCATGTCTGTATGTCCGTCCGTATGTCACAGCCACTTTTTTCCGAAACTATAATAACCATACTGTTGAAACTTGGTAAGTAGATGTATTCTGTGAACCGCATTAAGATTTTGACACAAATGTAGAAAAAAAACAATAAATACTTAGAACTGAAACTCAAAATATTTTTTTTCGTCAAACTAATACTTGTGGGGTTTTTATGGATAGGTCTTCAAAAATGATATTATAATAATAATAATAATATCTATAATAATAATATCTATGGTCGCTGTTACACCACGTCAATCTGGTCCCGTGGTAAGTTCTTGAAGAACTTGTGTTACGAGTACCAGACAACGGAAATAAACTTAATATTTTTATACTATACATATATTTAAGATTTTTATTATATGATACACATATTTAATACACATCCATGACCCAGGAACACAGAAAATATTGTTGTTCCCTGGCGGGATTCGAACCCGCAACCTCCGGCTTGAGCGCCAACACGCTTACCACTGAGCCACAGAGGTCGTCATATTGAGGTTCCTAATACCATCTTTTTCTAAACTGAATAGTTTGCGCGAGAGACACTTTCAAAGTGGAAAAATGTGTGCCCCCCCCCTGTATCTTCTAAAATGAGAGAATGATAAATAAAAAAAAATATATGATGAATATTAGGTACCATAAAAACTTCCACCGAAAATTGGTTTGAGCGAGATCTAGTAAGTAGTTTTTTTTAATACGACATAAATCGTAAACCGCAATTACCTTCACATAAATCATATTTTATGTTAAAGTGTCTAATGTTGTATATTATGTAATAGTACGGAACCCTTCGTGCGCGAGTCCGACTAGCACTTGGCCGATTTTTTATTTTATATCCATCACTATAAATGTGATTTATCCTGACTTTGGGAGGGGTTGTTCCATAGATTATACACTTATACTGGTAGGTTGTTCTGTGGTGCGGGACAACCCCTCTGTGGAGGTGGCATCGGTCCCTTGGGGACTGACTAGCCGTCGAGGGGCCCTGTTGCTCAATAGATCCAGGGCACCTCACCAAAGGCGTCCACGTTACCATTTTTCGAGCGCAGTGAGTGCCACATACCCGCCTGGGGAGTCTCCACTCCTCCGCGGGATGACTCAGAACATTTTCCCGGCGTAAAATAAAAAATACCTTTTAGATTTATCTACATTGATGTTCTTTGTTACTCTACCCACAATCGTCAGCTTAGTATTGTAAGAAGTAGTGCCATGCTACTTTGCAGTCTAATTGGGCCGGCACGACCAGGGTAGTACCTCTCGCTCACATAACACGTAACAGCGTGTGTAAAGTGACAGCTATGCTGTCGCATTGCGTGCGGTTTAAGAGTTTCCGGTAGCCCATTTGGATAGGGAAAATGAGGACAACGCATCTGCAGAATCTCTGGTTGTGCGGATGCTTCGACTGCTCCTTTTTATAGCATATGAGGGCAACCTCATATGCTATAAAAGAATGCAGACTGCAGATATTAAGAAGGCGCAGACCATCACAAGTAACTTCACGAAATAATTGCCGAGTTTTTAGTATCCTATCCATACTTTATTCCAGCATTTCTCTAGGTTGCTTTCGCCTTCTTGATACTAAAAACTAAATGTAGATTATATTGACCTGATTTTTATGGCTATATATTATCATGGAGACACATTGCACAGACTGAAGACTACGCATAAAATATAAAAGTCTAGCTAGTCTAGTCAAGTGACACTAACTACTGTCTGCGTCGTTTCCAATTTGGGTTTATGTTCCACGTTTTAGCCTACAAAATATTAAGTCTGGTACATATTCATTATTAATATTGACAAAATTCTAATATTACTGAATTGAAAAAAGTTTTTATCAATAAAAGTTTGTAAGTTAAGATTAATATAAAAAATACATCCTTGACTCCTATAACTTTTTCTCGAAATCATCAATTAATATCATGTATTATGTGTATTAACATTATGTATGATACGCGCTATCTCTGTATACAATAAATATGCTGTCAGAATCCACAATAACAGATCGACGTCTTCTGCGTAGAGCTCTCTTTTTAGTTGAATGAGAACAGCAAATGGTCGTCCGTCGATATAATATGTAGTTATTGAGGGTTGATACTTTTTAAATTTAAATATTAAAACATGGCAACTATCCCGTTCTAAATTTGAAAATAACTATTATATTGGTATTAGAATCTTATATTGAATGCTGATGTTTGATAGTGGAATGCCATAGCTGATTCTTACGATGATAATTATGCAAGAAAGCATATTCAGAATATGTCTGAAATTGTATAAGGTTTTAGTGTACCTACATTAAAACATTAATAAATATAGACTAAAAATTTTACACATTAATGATCCTCAAAAATATCAACCTGGCACAGACAAGAAGCCTACTATCAAGTTGAACCGAGATATTTAAAAGTTGCCAAGAAGCATAATCTTAGATTGCAAATCTGAAACGTTAAATAGTGGATAAATTTATCTCTCAAAACTTTTGGAAAATTAGCATTAATCAGAATACGCAGACATTTATTCCTCATACAAATTATCTATATCTGGCTGGATTCGAACCCGCGACCGCTGCATGCCAGCAGCCAGACTACACGACCAGCAATCCAAAGCTCTATAAAAGAGTTTTGCCAGTACAGTTATCCTCATACTTTAGACTTTAGGGTATTCCCATATTGTCGCCGTAAAAAATACTATTATGTCATTGGTAGCAGATGTCGGGACAGGTTTCATAATCACTCGGTAACATTATGGGGTGTGTGTAATACGAAATGACAACAAAGACGCCTTATGATATGAATATGCGGAAGTTTTTATAACACATTTTATTACGTCTATGTATGTATTAGTTCTTTAAGATCTTTTCCTGACCTAATGAAGAAAAACGTGCACTTAAATTGTATCAATCAATTGTTTTTTTTGTTTTACGAAAATACCCGTAGTCCGTACCAACTAACACAAGTTCTGCTAAATAACGACTTAAACTTTTTTTATTTCTTTAACGCCGGGAAATGCTCTGAGGCATTCCGCAAGAGAGTGGGTCTCCCCAGGTGGCTATGTGAGACTCGCTGCGCCCGAAACGTGGTAAGTTGGACGCAGCTCTACCCACTAAAACCCGGCGAGTGCCACAAATGCCGCCTTTGGTGAGGTGCCCCGGATCTATTGAGCAAACAGGGCACCTCGACGGCTAGTCAGTCCCTCAAGGGACCGACGACACCTCCACAAAGGGGTTGTCCCGCACCACAGAACACACACACAGACACCCAACGCCGGGACAGTGCCACGGAGTGAGGTTCCCGTCCTCGCTCCTTGTCCCCCCATGCCCTTTTGTTCCCTCTTCTTATAAGAGGGGTACAAAAAGTAGCTCCCTCGGTTCAATTTGCTTCGCCCAAGGTGCTGGGTTCACTTTAGGCTACTGAGCCCCACCGCCACGACGAAACTTAAACCTTAGTGGGGAAAGTAAATGATCCTTCCTTCTTCCTTCCATGCTATAAATTTGGACTGATAGTCCTAAAGATTGAAGTGATCGACCATACAAACAAAGTTATGAGCTTTATTATATAAGTATAGAACTATAGATTTTTATGTTAGGTGGATAGGCGAACTGGCAAATGTACCACCTGATGTTAAGTGGTCGACGTCGCCCATGAACATAAACTAGTTTACCTGGAACTAGCCCAGGCAACTTATTTACGTGTTGCCTATCTTGAGACATAAGTTTTTTTTATTTATTTATTAAGAGCTGGATACACGTCCTTTGCTCTAAACAATGGTAACTAATACATACATTAAATATACTAAAAGTTATTAAGAGTTTATAAAGATATTGCCTCTTTCACTTTAAACTTTTTCCACACATGCGCAGATATATTTAAATAATGGTTTAAAGAATATAGGGATTGCTAAAATTTCTTCGGTCTGGCGGGGTATTCTTAGTTTAATATCCTCACAAATTTCTTTAATTTCTGATACTAAAACCAAACGCTGCAATCCAAATGCTTTACAATTAAATATAACATGTTTTATATCTGAAAATGATTCATCAAATTCTGTACATTTTGGTAGACTTATTATTTTTAATTTATAAAGATGAGCTGGAACCATGCAATGTCCAAATCTTAGTCTTGAAATAATAGATGTAAATTTTCGTGAATCACAGACTGAATTATTGTACCATGGAATTGTATTAAACTTTTTTTGTATATTTGCATACCATTGTCCTTTTGACTGCTTTGTTATATTCCAATATTCTTCCCATAGATTTTTTATTTGTGTTTTAAGCTATTGCATAGCTTTTATCGCGGGCCTTGAGCGCGGCGACCGAATCAAGAAATTCCGTAACGAAAAAAACCTAACACCCGACGAGAGACGAGCTGCTCCGAAATCGGACGAATACGTAAGCAACAGTTGTTTGTGAGAACGTATATCGGTGACTAACTAGATGGCGCTTTACATTTTCACATCGTCTCCGTGTTAAATATAGTATTAAAAATTGAAATAAACACTTAATTTGAATTAATCAACTTATGCAATTATAATTATTTATTAATTTTTAAACTATTGCATAGCTTTTATCGCGGGCCTTGAGCGCGGCGACCGAATCATGTTTTTACTACTTTTACTTCACAAATAATAATAAATAAATAAAAAATTAATAAATAATTATAATTGCATAAGTTGATTAAAAGATGCTATGCAATAGCTTTACCGCGGCAGTCCCCGAGTGCCACACGTCTTTTTTTTATGATTGGATAGAAATCTGAGAAAGGCGTTTTAATTATATCTCTATGATCCTCATCAAATTCATTTCTTGTAGTTTGAGACATAAGATGTTAAGTCTCTGTGCCAGTAATTACACTGCCTGTCTTGCCCTTTTCTCGGGAGAAACAAGCAAGATGGTGATATCCATGCAGTCGGCTGATGATGGCTGTACATGTACTGACATACGTGCACCTCTAAAATGGTATTATCTCTTTTTGTGAACCTGACCTTCTCAACATCGCTCACCAGGAACATTCATGCTAATAAGAAAGTCTTTGTGGGTGTGAAAAGTTAACCAACCCGCATTGGGCAAGTGTATAGACCAACCCTTATAACTTTCTCGCCTGATTTGGAGGATACCAAACAATGGGCAGTAGAAGAGTCGCCTAAGCAAAATTTTACCCAGCATATTGGAGACAGGAAGACTTCATTCAGCTCTATTGATCGAAATCAAAAATCAAAATATTTTTTTTTATTCAAAATAGTACCAATACAGTATCTTTTTGAACGCCAATTGAATCTACCACTGGTTCCAAGGCTAGCCCACTGAGAAGAACCGGCGAAACAAACTCAGAGCGAAAAAAACTCGGCAAACAACCGCAAACAAACACTGTTTGAATTTGTTTTGCGGGTTCTTACGAAAACTTCACTATATTTAGAACCGGTGCAGTGTTAGAATTATTGGCAGTGGTAAAGTAAAGATATCGCAATGCGGTGCTTATGCCTGTTCATTTGTGATTTCTTTAGTCATTTAAGTTCAGTCAGAACAAATTTGAGGTAACAGGGGAAGCTTCAGATATCTATACTTTCTTCTAGCGGTTGCTCCCATTGATTTATATACAAAAAATATATTCACAATATGAAAAGTACAAAGAAAATTATTCCACGCAATTCAAAATATACTGTAGATCTATGTCGAAAGCTGTCTTCAAAAATAAATATTTACTTACAATAACAACATGTAATAAAATCTATCCTGTAAAGCTATTTCCAATAAGTTAATATTTAGGCACTTACAATCACACTACGTTATACTGGATTAGTTTAAGTCCCCACTATGGTTCAAGCCTTGTCGTTGCGGTGGGGCTCAGTAGTCAAAGGTGAACTCAGCACCTTGGGCGAAGCAAATTGAGCCGAGGGAGCTGCTCTTTGTACCTCTCTTATAAGAAGAGGGGACAAAAGAGCGGGGGGACAAGGGACGAGGATGGGAACATATCCCCCATTGTACTGTCCTGACGTTGGAAGGGGTTGTTCTCTGGTGGGGGACAACCCCTCTGTGGAGATGGCGTCGGTCCCTCAATAGATCCGGGGCACCTCACCAAAGGCGGCATTGGTGGCACTCGCCGGGTTTTAGTGGGTGAAGCTGCGTCCACCTTTCCATCTTTCGGAAGCAGCGAGTCGCACATACCCGCCTGGGGAGTCCTCCCTCCCCAACGGGATGCCTCCGAGCATTTTCCAGCGTAAAAGTAAAAAAAAAGGATCATTTACATTGGAGCGAACATAATTTGCAATGTTGAGGTGGACCGGATTCGATTATCTATAAAAAAAAATTGAAGTGTATGTTTGTAATTTTAAATTAACAGCTTTCTACTGAATGCATATGAACGTAAATACGATACTCAAATCAGAAAAACTATTTAAATCATTTTTTTCCGTCTGTTTGTTCTGGCTAATCTCTGAAATAGCTAGACCAATTTTGACATGACTTTCACTGGCAGATAGTTAATATAGTAAGATGTAACATAGGCTACAAAAGGCTAACTTAGGCTTAGTCATCATCACTCCGGATACGGCGGTAAATCTAAGTTAATGCGGGTAAAGCTGCGGGTAACAACTAGTAAGTAATAAAAAAAACACGTGTTATTCGTCACGCTAGTGAAAGAAAAAGCAATTTTTCAGGCGTTTTCAATCATTTCATGTACATCGTGACTTCATAAAGCGTATTGATTTGATTGAACGATGAGCAATCAAGCTTTAAAAAAGAGATCAGAATAATAAAATAATAATAATCGCACTAATCTCCGGAACCAAGGGTCGCATTAGAAAAAATATTTTTACATTCGACACATCAATTATATAAGGCAGTTTAGATTAAAGTTAAGGTTAGGGCACTGGAAAATTTTAGGGCGGGTAAAACCTTTTTTTTGATAACGCAAGCGAATGCATTTCGCATGTATCTAGGTTACCCGGGGCAGGTCCAGACCTATGTGACTCGCACTGGAGTGCACTACTCTAACTAAACCTGCGAGCGCCATCTGCCGCTTTTTGAGATCCTGGATCTGTAGGCATCAAGATCACCACAGCGACAGGTTGGCCCCGGCGAAGGCCTCTTCGTAGGGGGGGGGACGGGGGGACCGCTCGACCGCAAGTATGTCCTCACGAAGTCGTGTCTATACTGGACCAGGTTAGGATGCGTAAAACTTTGGGTCATTTCATGGATAGAAGGATCCATCCATGTGGAGGGGTCTTACGATGGCCATGAAAATGATGATGCTGATGTTTTATGAACCGTTTCATTCATGGAAGTGACGTATAAACTGAAAACGCGCTCTAATCGTATCACTATTTCCCTATGATATCTACAGGGATAATTGTGGTATATTATTACCTAATGGTTTTCCCCTAAATAAATGGTCATTTAAAATATAAATCGTTAATATTTTCTATTGAGCTAATTATAACTAAACAAGATAAGAAATCTGTGTTCTAATATTTATTTATAAATTACTCACTTACTTTAAATTTATTTCTTTTCAAAAATATGCATTTTTGAAAATAAATAAATTCTTTAGACATTAATGGCCTTATTAATAAACATAGATTAAATTTACTCCAAGGATTATCTCCGTAGTGAAGATTTTCCATAGGAAATTCGTATGAAACATTCTTATTACTAAGTCAATGCTCGGAGTAAATTTAATCTATGTTTATTAATAAGGCCGATAATGTACATATTTCTTTATTATATATTTTTATGTATTACTTGTCTTATTTAAAAACGAATAGTGGTAAAAAAAAATGGAAAACATTATTTCCATTTTTTTTTGTAATTTCAGATACAAACATTGCGCATGGCCTCTGCAGCGATTGTGACCTAAAACGTATTCGGCAAATGAACGGCCCAATCAATTAGGGGCGGTCAGCGATCCGGCGAGAAAGAGGGCAGCGCGCGCGCTCTCACTGAAAACTTGGGAAATGTCTGCACGAGGGTGTGGGGTGCGGTGCGGCGCGGCCGGGGGCGCGGCGAGGAGGAAGGGGGTGGCGGCACGGAGGGTGCGTGCGGCGCGCGCGTGCATCGATCCGCGGGGCGGCTCGCACTTGGGTTGCCAGCGCGTTCATATCTCCCCAAGCTGCGGGGAATTGGATTCCGATTGGGAATTTCGTGTCTGGTGAAGTCTGTAAATAATGTTGAAATTTAGAAAATTTATCATTTATAATATATACTTAATTTATATTTCGATAGGTTAGTATTTTGCGATTATATATAGAAAGATAGGGACTGATGGTAAGTTTTTTTAAATTAATTTTATTGACGCTCTATTCCGACCTTATTATACGGGTATTTGTGGGGAGTTGGACGCACGTTTTGGGGGAATCAACAACAATGGCATTGGCAACGTCTGGTCGCAGTTGGGCTCAGTCCGCCGGGGCGGCCGGCGAGAGCGCGCGTGTGATGCGCAGCCTCTGACATGGCCGGCGCTCGGGCGCTCGTGGTCGCCTGCTGCTGCTGGTGGTGGCTGACTTACGCGGCCGGTGAGTAAATACCATACATTACTTACGATAATTTCCATCTTAAATCAAACAATTGTAATCCCCACGGTAAATCATTCCCGGTGCGCCAATCAGCTGTTTTACTATAACGTAGAAAATTGAACGGACACGTGAAAATGTGGAAAAACTGTGCTCTATCGGCGATCTGCCCTCCGGCTAATTGAAGGGTTCAAGTTCGTTTAAAATGCACCTTGTATCGATTCTTGTATTTTTAAGAAATGTGGTTCTTCGGTTATAATGAGAATGTGTGAACTATGATTTAAGTGATGATTTTTTATTTTGCTAGTGATGTGAATAGTGCGTATTTTATTCGGTAGCCGTCCTTGCCGCGACCACTGGCCGCTGTATAAAGTTGACATTACATCACGCGGCGACCAAAAGTTGCTGTGTAAATATTGACCACGATCACGCCATACTGCCGGCAAATGCAATCGCGGCTCACCTGCGCGCGCGCACGCCCATGTCGCACGCCGCAAGCCCGCCAATTTATCGAACTATTTATATACGAGATATACGATTATGTAACCGGATATTTTTTATTAAAAACCATATCTGACTTATAATGTACGCTTCAGTTGAAACTTCGTTTGATTTTTTGAAGGAAAGAAATCAATTTTAGAGTTTGAAAACTTTTTAATTTGAAATTCAATTAGTTTATTAAGATATAGATTTTACTTACTAAATAAGTTATGACCGCGGTTTCAGTCGCGTCAAATGTTATTATTCCGTGATGTAGCAGTTTACCATATCTTTTCAGCGAACTCTACGAAAAAATTTTTTTTACATACAAAATTTTTCAGTTTATAATATATATATATATATATATATATATATTATAAACTGTCAATCAATATTCATAATTTTAATTATTCAAATGTCGTTTATTATTACAAACATCCAGATCCAACATATTTTTGGTACACGGATTTTAATAAATTGGTTGAAACAAATCATCTCATAAACATTGTTTAATGCAAAACCGTGACTTTAATTTATAATCAAAGTTCATTCATATATTTTTTTCAAATTTAACTTGCCGAAATTCGGCTTTTTGTACTATCTTATGTCTCCCTTCCTATTAGGAGGTAAATTTTGTTCTTAGTGGATTTTATTTTGTTGTAAACTTCTGCCCAAATTTTATGCGTGCATTTTTTTGCGATATTGATTTGATGATAACAAATTATTCAGGTCAAGGTAGTTAAGAATGAAACCGCAAAACAACAATTATAATAAATAATTATTTCCGAAAAAATATATTTAAATTTACTGACACTCATGTGTGTTCTGATCTCGTATCAGTTGTTCAGCTAAAAAAGGCTATAAAATATAATTTATGTTTAAAATTTTCAAGCTATTTATTTGTAATATTTATGACATTAAAGCTTATTTTATCAACATTTAATTTGTTTAAAATTATTTCAATGTAATTATATCTCGCACAAAAAAGTAATTGTTGGTTACTTTATAAGTTATTATGGATAATAATTGAGTTTGTATTACTTTTTAAGTAAAATGTAAGTTATAATAGTCACCACATTGGTTGGATATCCTTCCCATATTTTTAGATTATATTACTTAGTTTAAGATTGGCGAAAATAAAAAGCAAGGCACCAGATTACTAGAAACAGGTAACAGCTCTACTTTAAGCAGGTTTAATATTGTTTTAACCTTTATGTTACGTCCAATCACACGTTTTTATTACCGAGATTAGGAACACTATATTATTATATATTATTCACTATATTATACTTTCGAGGTAGGATTGTCCACAATATTTTAAAACGACCACACGTTTCGGAGAGATTACGAAGTCTATATTTTGATTTTCGAGAAAAGGCTGTCCAAAATACGACAAAACAACCACACGCTTCTGAGTGCTTACGAACTCTATATTTTGACTTTCAACAAAAGACTGTTTACAATGTTTCAAAACGACCACAAGTTTCTGAAAGATTATGAACTCTATATTTTGACTTTAAAGGAAAGACTGTAGAAAATATTTTAAAACGACCACACGTTACTGAGTGCTTACAAACTCTATATTTTGACTTCCGATGAAATACTGTTCACAATGTTCCAAAACGACCACCAGTTTCTGAAACATTGCGAACTCTATATTTATACTTATAAGAAGAGACTGTCCAAAATACTTCAAAACGAACTCAAATGTCTGAGAAATTACGAACTCTATATTTTGACTTTCGTGGAAAGACTGATCAAAATACTTTAAAATTACCACACGTTTCTGAGTGCTGAAGTCGTAGTTCGTAGAAAGTCAAAATACAGAGTTCATATGTATTTTGACTTTCTACGAAAGACTGTCCACAATGTTTCAAAATGACTACAAGTTTCTGAAAGATTATGTGCTCTATATTTTTACTCCATCCTCTACCTGCCTCTAGCAACCTCTAACTACCAAGCCTCCAACTTGGTGATACTAGGTTGATAATGAATAATGATTATTAATAAATACTGATACGTTTTATATAAGAACAATCCTGTTAAATTGGTTTCTTTAAAAAGACTTCAACGCGTAGCAATTTGTATTGATAGGTCTGTTAGACCTGCATTTTGACATTCATTTGTCTATATCTCATCTGACATATCCATTCATTTGACTCTATTTCTTATACAAGCTTTATTAACTGATACATTTTCCCTTCTCTACAGAGCAAGACACATTAAGGAGTCAAAAAATAACCAATAATATGGGATAAATAATAATAATCTATATATACATATATCAAACTGAATCCCTATTTCCCTTGGTGACACCATCATGCGTGAACGGCTGGACCGATTTCGCTATTTTTTTTGTTGTGTTTGTTATTGTCAGGAGAAGCTTCTTATGAAAGAAAATATTTAGAATATTGCGCGGAAAATAGGAAATTTTAAGAATACTTAACTATTATTAATTATAAGAATGAATTATTATTAGAATAATAAACACTTTTTTAAATATTTTTTTATTAATCATACCAATTCGAATTCAATATTCATAATTAGGACAGGACTACGTCTGTCGGGACAGCTAGTGTAATATAAAAATAAAGCCATGTTAGCATTCTTTAACTTGCTTATGTCTGGCTTATGTCTTTGACTAGCTTATGTCCAGTTGTGCTGAGACAGGATGGACCTAGACCAGCTAGATACGACGTCACGGGGACTGCTCAGTAGTGGCCGGAAGTCCCCCCTAGTGAGGAGTAGTCTGGCCTTCGCCGTGGCCAGACTGTCGCTTGAGGTGTTACTCATAACTATAGATCCAGGATCTCAAAATGTGATTGATGGCGCTCGCAGGTTTAGCTAGGGTAGTGCACACCCAAGTGCGAGTCTCACATAGGGTTCAGGGGCCTACCCGGGTCACCTAGATACATGCGAAATGCATTCGCCCGTGTCATCGAAAAAGGGTTTTGTCCAGCAGTGGACGTAAAAAGAATATGATGTGAATTGTGAAATACATGAAATAACAATATAGGTACTTAATATAATAATGTCACAAAAAATATTAAAGCAATTAACGCAAAAAAGTGTTAAATGAAACAAAAGGTTATTTAATTTATCATAAAGCTGTTGCCCGCAGCTTCGCCCGCGTTAACTTAGATTTACAGCCGTACGCGGATTGATGATGGTTATTTTTATAGCCTAAGTTACTCCTTAAAACATCAGCTATCTGCCTGAGAAAATCCTACCAAAATAGTAAAATATATGTATATCAAAATAACATATAACCACATTTGATAAAAAGCGGTTATTTTAATATTACAAACAGACACTAATTTTATTTATCTATATATCTATATAGACGTATAGATTACAAATACATAGAGAGATATTAAACTCTTTCGAAAAGACATTATCTGATAAATAATGAAGGTCTGGGAGAAGGCGTTGTCCCAGCTGTCGTATGACACGTGCCGGGCTATCTGTCGTGGGTTCTTAAAAAACGTATGTCTAATGACTTTATTATTGTGTCCTTATAAGTGCCTTTTCACACGAGCCGGTTGCCGGGTAGCCAGCGTCGGGTATCCGGCAACGAAGTGTATGGGCGTGTATGGCAGCTTTCACACGTGCCGGCGTAATTTGCATACACTTCGCTACCGGATACCCGGCACTGGCTACTCGGCAACCGGGACGTGTGAAAAAGCACTTACATGTGTATTATATTATGTCCGCACTCACAACCATTTTAATTTTTTTGTAGAATATAAATGTGAAAGTATGCAAGTTTATTAATTGGTTTGTAATTTGATCACTCGCTGAATAGATTTCTATAAAATTTGCACTCATACACTATGCCTAGATACAGAAAACTGTCGGCCCCAAGAATAATGTGGAATAATTTACGATATCTTATATGCATTCATAAAAAATAATAAAGAAGTTTCTTTTTTTGACGACCTCTGTGGCTAAATGGTAAGCACGTTGGGGCATAAGCCGGACGATGCGGGTTCGAATCCCGCCAGGAAACAAAATAGTTTTCTGTGTTCCTGTGTCATGGATGTCTATTATATAATAAAAACCCTAAATATATGTATAGTATAAAAGTATTAAATATATTTCCGTTGTCTGGTACCCGTAACACAAGTTCTTCGAGAACTTACCACGGGACCAGATTGACGTGGTGTGAAAGCGTCCATAGATACTATTATCATACTGTGGAATAATTTACGATATCCTATTTCTTATATGCATTCATAAAGAATAATAAAAAAGTCTCTTTTATTTTTTGAACAAAAAAATTACATGACAAAAATCAATCATCATTTATCTTGTGAAAGTGCTTGTTATTCTACAAATCTACAGTCGTATTGTGAATTTGAGTCCCCCCTAACTTAGGCCACGTGCACTTGACTCATTCAATTCCCAATCGAAAAATATTCACGTGCCAGGACTTATAGCATTTAGACCTTCATCGTTTAGAGACCACATACTATCTGCTGCCCACGGCTTCGTCTGCACAGGATTTGGACAATTCACACAATATATTTATGAATGTCTATGTGTTATTCTGATGTATTATTGAAAATTTTCATTCAAATCCATTTAGTAGATTTTGTGTGAAAGAGTAACAAACATACATATATCCAATTTTTTGCGTTTATAATATTAGTAGGATACAATTTTGAAAGTGGAGAGTACTGTCTGAAAGAAAGAATGGTTATGCTAAGCCTAGATGGGATTAACGTCACAACTGGTGCTTGTTGAATAGGAGCTGAGATTCATACTCACCTATGGGATAACTTTTTTATGGACATAGAGTGATACATGAGATGATCAAAATCAGATGAAATGACAAAGATGGGAACTGATTATTCTCTGAATCGTAACATAAAATGTTGTGGGCACTTCTACGTGGGGACTAAATAGAAGGGAAACAGGTAATTAAAAGTCATCGAGCATATAACTGGAAGAGAGCGGCAATGTAATTTGTATGAAAACCAATTCCGCCAAATTTGTGCTGCGACGCTGTGCCGATTCTACGCTCTGATTGGCCGACTGATGGCCATTGATTGATTTGCCGATTGGATGATTGGCCGATGGGACCTATATACCGATCACTGGTTGGTTGAATTGCTATTACGTCAGTGACAAATCACTGACCAGTTTCGGAATTTGTGTGTAAGCCATATCGCATTACTACTATACCTGGTTTTAAGCTCGATATTAAAAGTCTAAAACGGCTTAGGAGATAGGATAGGCTCATTCTTATTCGTACTGGTAATGGTAAGATAGTACGTTATGCTACGTATGTGTTAGTTTACTTTATAACCTAGAAATAACTAAGCAATTCTATATACATATTACTGGTATTCGCTAGAGCTGGCAAAATGAATTGCGACAGTATCGAACTGGGGCATCTGCTAGGCGCTGTAAGGGCTGCCTGTCATTTCCTGGGCATTGGTCACGTGGTCGATGAACTCTGAACGTAAACTAGTTTGACGATGAATAAAAAAAATCGTTTTCGATCTATCTCGCTTGTTTTCGAGGAGGACCTTGGCATTCAATGGCCCCCTATGGCCATTTGGCAACAAATGGCCTCTAGACCTATTGGCCAGTTGTTACGCTCTCTTCCAGCCGGACAATTAGCCCTAATCTCTATTCCATCTACTATATTGCAAGCGGTGTCGTCGTCGTTGGCGGCAATACAATTTACATGTACAATAATTCTGATGGTTATTGGACAACAGCAAACGCTGGGTGAAGAAACGATAGAAAACTTTTAAAAAACCATAGATATAAAATTTTAAATAAGTTTTTTTGCTATTTTTGCTCACGGCTCAAGAATTAAAATGCCGAAATATTGAGCTGCGCGAAATAATAGTAAAAACCACGGTAAAGATCTTGTTATAAGCAGTTTTAATAGTAAAAACCATAGAATTAATTAGAAGCTTCAAAACCCATAATAAAGTGTACCCAAAGTAAATCCAAAATAGTTCTAAAAATAGCAGATCCTGGACTGGCTTAGCATATTCTGTATAGAAATCCATATCGACTAGTAGGAGTAGATAGTACAAGAGGAGAGATTAATCATTTTGGTAAAATAGATAGATAGCAGCATATAAGGACTATATATACTAAAGCTTTAAGTGAACTGTCGAATGCAGGTCTGAACTAGTATTAAATGTTTAATAGGTCATTGGGACGTGTAAGTAGCGAGGCACCGTTTGGAAGGCGGCCAATGAAAACTACCTGGACATGGTACATGGCTCTACGAGCTAATCTCCAGTAATTGTGTCATGTCGGAGTTCAGTGGGAGAGGATGTTCACATGATTGAGATGATGAAGTATGAAAATAATTAAAAAGTCACATATTACGAGATGCAAGCCTAGAATTGTAACACTAATATTTAATTCAAAAACTTATTAAAATTTTTAGACATTCACGTCATCTAAAATTCCATTACATGGTTTCATTCCGTAGGCAAAGTTCTACCAGGCGCCCGAACCCGCCTTACGTAAGCTTTTACCGCATCGGATTTTTATCGCTTTTCCTATTCAATCTATCTCATTTCCATCTTATCGATATAAGGGATATTCGTTTTTACAATTTTCACATTTCTTTTTAAAATACAAAAGTATTATAAGATGAAAAATATATTATACTAGCTGTTGCCTGCAGCTTCGCCCGCGTTACTCAACTCCTTTTAATCACAGCGTGATGTTTTATAGCCTATAGCCTTCCTTGATAAATAAACTGTCTAACACTGAAAGAATTTTTCAAATCGGACCAGTAGTTCCTGAGATTAGCGCGTTCAAACAAACAAACAAACTCTTCAACTTTATAATATTAGTATAGATTACTAATCTGTTAAAATAAAGCTGGAATATATAACCTAGCTAGATTACAGGGTATTTTATTATACGTATTTGACCTTCAATAAAATGTTAACGTAAATATATCTCAAGTAATTTTATGTAATGATGAACACGTAAATATTCTTCACTTATTATTTATTTTAATTGATAAAAGGTAAAATATATTTTATACACATATTATGTAATTCTTATTATTTTATATTTTATGCTAAATTGATAATAATAAAAGAACCTAAAACTAAAAACCTTAAAAAATATAATATAATAATATATTAATATATTAATAAAAAGGAGTCCCTTTAGGCAAGGTCCCGAAGATACTGGCAGCGTTCCCCCTTTGAATTGCTAGACTAATTCTTTGTGTCCGAGGTAGCTGCAAGCTCTTCGGTCTCCTGTGATGTCGACTAACCTTTTTGTTATTTCCTTAAAGAGCCTTAAAGCGCTAGGACCCCACGGACCAAGGGTCTCGACGCCGAATGGGACAAAATCATATTCGGAGCCTAGACCCCTGTATTAATTTATTTTAATTACATTTTCTGCCATTTTCAATATCAGATTCCAATATATGTAGAACCTTTTTCGTTTATCAAGACAAAAAAACCAGTGAAAAGTAATTTCATAGCAATTACTGGAACATTCGTTTTCTGAAATATTAGTTTTCTTTTTAACTGACATTCATTTAATTTGTTTGACCCGGTTTTGTTTCGTAACTTTTTACGTATGATATCAGTTATAGAATCGTGCCATGTAATTCCGATACCAAATACATTAATTAAAACAAATTTAATTGAAAATAAAGGACGTATTATGGTACGTAGGGGCCATATTAAGGTTGATCCTTAATATGGCCCCTTGCCAGATACGAGAACAACTTAGAAATTTATAAGAAAAAAGACATCTACAAAAGAAGTGAGATGTCAAAATTTGTTTTAATACAGTCATCCACGCCATGTCGATGTCTGGAACCGCAAAACGTTTTTAACGATCGATCTTCAAGAAAATAGCATATTTATAGAGTCTGTAGCGCATCTGAAGACCCTCTGGGGTAGTCTATGATCGTCGATGTCGGTGTTCACTTATCACTAGGTGAAATGTCTGTTCGTTTACCCTCTTCTATAAAAACAGTAATTGCCTGTTTTACGAAACGCAATGTCTTTAGTAATTAATAAACAAGCTATCTGTATCCATGCAGAGCATTAGGCGCATTTCTAATTTTGACGTCTGGTCGAGTGGTCAGGCGAATGGACACTTAACGCAGCGGTCGCAGGTTCGAATCACGCCGAGTGCGGATAATTTGTATGAATAGATAGCACCGGTTATTGGACGTGTATATATGTATTTATATAAATTTCTTCACAACACAAGTTACGAACTTATCACGGGCTAAGTTAACGTAGTGTGATTGTTGGATACTACATATTTATTTATTATCCCTCCTAGCTAGAGGACTCTAAGAACGTAATTTTCAGATGTACGGCGTGAGAGTTTCACCTCGACAACGTTCGTAATCTAGCGGGATACGATCCCGTATCTTATCGTGTAAATCTGTTTGAATGTTAATCCAATACTGATAGCGAGATAATACTACTCTGTAAACACATATATTGCTATTTCATTGCAGTGCGCTGTTTACAAAGATTTTTAATTTCAAATATATATCATCTTTTGTACTTGTAATGAAACAATTTTTACGGTTTGTATCGCGGTTTATTAAGATTTTTACGTTTTTTTATTACGATTACGTTTATTACGATTTTTACCATGGTCACGGGAGGACTGAGGTGTCATACGTCCTGACGTTACGAAGTTATTTGAAACTACCCTATAATACATCTTAATAAACCGCGATAAAATCCGTAAAAAGATTTGTTTTATTACAATGAATGATATTCGCGTAAATATTAGAAAACAATATCTTTTATACTGTTAAAATAATTATTAGTAAAAAAACTTGAAAAACTTACTTTTGATATATATATGTTCTAGTACATAGTTTTTAACCGACTTCAAAAAAAAGAGGAGGTTCTCAATTCGTCTGTATGTTTTTTTTGTATGTATGTGACACGATTACTCCGCCGTTTGTAAATGGATTTCGATGGTTATTTTTTTGTTTGAAAGCTGGTGCTTCCAATTTCATTAAGATCTGACAAGCCGTTTTTTAGTTATTCCCAATAATGCCTATTTTGTTGGTTTCTTTTACTTAGATGATATGTTGATGTGCTAATTTTATTACTTGTCGATGTAACAATTGTATAGGATGCTTTGGTAGTACACCATAGAATGTCGCGGTCATCGTAATCATCATCATCATCACCATCATCACCATCATCATCATCATCATCATCATTTATCCATCCACTGCTGAACATAGGCCTCCTTCAATGAACGCCAAGACGACGAATTTGGGAATCACTAAAAATTAAGAAATAAAAACATTTTACAAAAAATGAAAACCGACTTCAAAAAAACTAAACTAAAAAGTAATAAAATAACTGTGTTTCTTTAATTTTTGTGCTTACAATTTATAATCAACTTAATCTTCTACAAATGTACAAACTTTGCATTTACCACGTCATTATAGTTACATTTGGAGTCGGTGTCGTATTCGTTGCTGTACCCTACCTATCTACCTTGGCTGACAGGACAAAAGAGCAGGGGGAGACAAGGGGCGAAGATGGGAACCTCACTACATTGCACTGTCCCGACGTTAGCAGGGGTTGTTATGTGGTGCGGGACAACACCTCTGTGAAAGTGGCGTCGGTCTCTTGGGCGACTGACTAGCCGTCGAGGTGCCCTGTAGGTCAACAGATACGGGACACCTCACAAAGGTGGCATTGCCGGGTTTTAGTGGATAGAGCTGCGTCCTCCTTACTATCATTCGGGCGCAGCAAGTCCCAAATACCTGCCTGGGGAGTCCCCCCTCCCCTGCGGCATGCCTAAGAGCATTTTCCGGCAGAAAAGGAAAGAACTAAACAGGATGGCAGTACATGTAGACGAGCGTGCGATTGAAGTGCCACAACCTTAAATATATATCGCCTGGTTTTTGGCAAATATTTATTCACGCAACTTATATTTAACAAATAGCTCGTTATCGCTTTAATTATTATTATTTTAAGAACCAATTTGATGCTAATTACAAACTTTTTCCTTCCTTATTCTTATGTTAGGTATAATTTTTGAGTTTTGATGACGTAATAAATATTATAAATGCGAAAGTAGCTCTGTCTGTTTGTTTATCTTTACGCCTAAACCACTGAATTGATTTGGATGATATTTGAACAAAGATATTTTGAGATCTGTGAAAGGACATAGGATAGTTATTATCCCGGAAATTCCACGGGAACGGGAACTATGCGGGTAAAACCACAGTAGGTACTGTCGGGAAATAATAAGCCGTCTGGGAGCTTTCAATGAAAACATTGCTTAAACCCTTTGAGATATAACAAAATAATGTTTGGTGAAATTGTGTATCCTAAATATGCCAACAGAAAAGTCCGACCTATATCGATTTTAATACTAAAAAAATTGGCAATTATAAATGTAAAAGCTATATTTACACAAATTCGGTGTTAATCCTTGTCATCATCACGTACTATAAAACATTGTCCTTCGCCGCGTCTGTCTGTCGATCTGTACCCGATATACTCAAAAACTACTAGATTGTTTTTCATGCTGTTTTCTGCACGAGATACAATAATTCTTAAGGCAAGGAATAGTATATAATTTTCCAAGATTTTGAGTAAATTGGTCAATAATATATACGGATATTTATTATATGAGTCAGAAAAATAAAAAAAATATTTCCTTTAGAGATATAACAAAAAAATATCATGGTGGGATATTCTTATTTTAGAGATCTACAATAAAGTAAAAAAATGATTATTATGTGTCCGGATACGTCCGTAAATGTACTCGCGGGCGAAGCTGCGGGCAACAGCTAGTATAATTTATAACTCAGATCCTTTAGGGTTACTCAATGCTAACCGTCTTGGTTAGTGACTAAAATGATTTAAAAAATTATTTCACTAATAGTAATCTACATTACTACACACCCAAAATTACAGTATTTATAACCAAATTAAACATATTCTTAAATTTTTAAAGTGACGAGGCCTATGTTCAGGAGTGGTCCGATGATGCTGATGAGGGTGATGATGATGATGATTATGAAACAATTTTCGAAGTTTTAATTAAAAACCTTAAACAATTTGGTAGTTATATTTGGCGAACCCTGAGGTCTATAATGTTGTTATAATGAGTATCCAAAACGTCGGGAATGTAAAAATCTTAATAAACCGCAATGAAATCCGTATAACTTTGTTTCATTATAATGAGTGTTTGCGTAAACATTAGAAAACAATATGTTAAATCTGGAAGTGCATGTTTATTACATGCATGCATATGTTATGTCATGGATTCCACTAACTTCTGATTCTTTTAACTTTTGATTTACAGTCCATTTTCGTACAAATGTCGAATGTCATAAAGTGATGGAATGAATAGAAGTTTCTGTCTACCTGCACCTATTTATCATTATCATCAACCTACCGTCCATTGCTGAATATAGGCCTCCTTCAATGAACGCCAAGACGGCTGATCCCTTGTTACTTGCATCCAACACGGTCCGGCCACTGCACGGAGATCGTATATTATTCAAAAATAACAAGGCCGTAAAGATAACCCATTTTTAACATAGAAGAATACAGACGATACGTAGATATAATTCATTTTCATACAAATATCTAACGTCGGGAAATTATAATATAAAAGTTTGAAGTTATTATCTAGTTTAATTATACAGGTATTATAATAACTAGACCGTTAGGGCTTTAGGCAGTCAAATTATACAAATCCTAGTTTTATTCTTAGCAAAGCGATATTTTATCTTTAGCGTTGGCGTGAGTATAATCCCGTAACGTAAAACGTTTAGTTTATTTCAGGTATTAGAATAAGTCCGTCAAGGCTACATGTATACATAATGTTCAGCGGGTTGCCTACTTATGTTTGAATAATTCACGACAAAAAAGTTTACCGATACAAGAATATATTGATTTTTCTCTGTCACTGAATTTTAATAACGATTGTTTCACTTCATCTGAATATTTTTTCATGATTTTGAGTACATCGCATACACTTCATCAAATAAGAAAATAGTTTTGAGGTCTTAATTAATTTGGAAAAAATTGAATTAAACGATTGATTGAAATGAGCTCACTGGATGGTAAGTGGTAAGGTGGACGCAGCTCTACCCACTAAAATCCGTCGAGTACCGCCAATGCCGCCTTTGGTGAGGTACTCCGGATCTGTTGAGCAGCAGGGCACCTCGACGGCTATCTAGTCAATCCACTAAGTCCCAAGATGCTGGGTTCTCCTTAGACTACTGAACCCCACCGCCACGACAAGGCTTGAGCCATGGTGGGGATATAAAGAACCTACTGAAAGCCTCACCAATAGTACTCTTAAAAGACGATACATTTTGGAATGCGTCGATATCAATAGTGTCATGTGTTTCAAGACAAACAGTTAATTCCGGGAACGTCGTGGGAATCGTCCAAACAAATATAATAAACGGCCGCCATCGAACTATTGACAAACGAAACAAACAATCAAAAGTATTATCGGCGTTTTTGAAATTACATATTAACCTGCGGTTACCCGCAGGTTAATATGTAATTTTAAAAACGATATGAATAGTAATTTCATAAATGCTCCACTTGCTTACTTAGATTTGGATCGATGATGATTTTTACAGAATGTGGCACTCGGTAATATTTTTTTAACGGATGAATAGTTTCCAGGCCATTACATACAAGTAACAAGTAGGCATTATACATGTATATAAAATAATTACATTATAATTCTTCTTCTTCTTTGTCGTTACACTCTTGGCAGAGCGGTCGTGGTCGTTACTTCAGCAGCATCGGTGTTGGTGGCCCGCTTCACAATTCCACGCCATTCCTCTCTTGAAGCTGCTTTTTTTGAGCACACATGTAGAGGTTCTTCTGTGATGGTTTTTACTATATCGGTCCATCTTGTCGGTGCCCTGCCGCGTGCTCGAGTGCCTCTATAGTCAGGCGCTCGATGGAGGTTTCACTTCGGCGAGACACGTGTCCAAAGAAGGTGAGTATACGAGCCTGCACGAAGGAAGACAAACGGCCTGTAACGCCGAGTTCCCGAAGTATTGAGACATTTGTTCGGTGTTCAGTCCATGACACTCCAAGCATTCTTCTCCAGCACCACATTTCGAGAGTATCTATCTTTCGTCGCTCAACTTCTCGTAGGGTCCACGTTTCTGAGGCATACAAGAATATAGGAAACACTAATGCTCTGACGAGCCGGATCTTTGTGGCTTTGGTTACGTTACGGTTTCTCTATATCTTTTAGTAATCGCCATGCGACGCCTGATCTCATCGACGCATCCACCATTGTTAGTAATTAGCGCTCCCAGATAGATATATGATTGGACCACATCACAGTTTGCGATTCGCGTGATCTCTGGCGAGTTGTTATTGGTACGGTCGATGATCATCATTTTTGTTTTGCTGCGGTTGATTTTTAAACCAAACTCCATGCTGACGGTTTCCATTTTATTCAGGAGACTCTCCATATGGGAAATATTGGTTGCAAATAAGGTGGTATCATCCGCATAGCGTAGGTTAGAAAGCGTTAAACCTCCGATCGCGACCCCGTCCTGCCAGTTCTTCTGCCAAAAGTGGGGAGATGATACATCCTTGGCGAACTCCCGCACGGGGGTAAAACTGACTCGACAGAACTTCATCCGCTCTGACTGACGCTGTTCCATCATCATAGAGACGCCTCAAAATGTGCACAAGCCTAGGTGTTTGGGTGTACCCATTTTTAGTAAAGTGCTCCAAAGTATAGGCCACTTGACGGAATCAAAAGCCTTGGAAAAAAAAAAAAATCCACGAAGCAGATGTAAGTCGGCTTGTTAAATTCTCGAGCTTTTTCTATTACTTTATAATATCAACCCTTATTAATATCCTGTCTCCTCCTCAGGCGAGGAGGGTGTTGGGCCATAGTTCACCGATGCGCTGGTCCAATGCGAGTGGTGAATTTCACACATTTTCTAAGACTTTTAATCTCATCACCGGGTTTCCTTCCGATGTTTCCTTCACCGGTGAGCAAGCGATGGTATCATGTTCAGATGCACATAGAAATGAAGAAAAACTTATTTCAAAGCATCACAGGGGATCGGAATCGAACCCGGAACTCTCACTCAAGAGAACAAGCCCATACCCCTAGTGGGTATGGGCTTGTCACTCACAACTAGACCACCGTCGCTCTAGACTGCTGTGTAAGCTATGGGCTAGTTTCGCCCGTGAAGCTATATGCAGCGGCACCTTTGGAGGCGAGTTAAAAAACATTATTTAGAGATGTTCTACCTTTCATGGTGATTGGTCAAACGGCATCGGCATGAAATTTTAAATTTTTATATCGTACTAAAATTTTGAAATTTCATAAATGTCACATTGGAAGCGTTCGGTGACGAGGTGACGATGCCGCGAGTACCGCGAGTTTCATGTTTTTTTTCACCCAAAAAGTGCTCAACGCGCCTTTTTATTTCAAAATTCCCAAATTTTTGTTTGAACTTGTTTCTTGCCAAATGTCGAAGTTCTAAGGTTCTGTTCTATAGACATAACAGAAAACTGTGTGGGTTTGATGCGAGTGGCAAAGAATCGGACTTTTTGGCGTTCATTGAGGGAGGCCTATGTTCAGTAGTGGACGGATAGAGGCTGATGATGATGATGATAGTGAAAGACTTTTACATTTATATACATTGAAAAAAATGTTATATTAAAATGAGTGAATCCCACGAAAACAGAAATCAATGTATTTAATAATCGTATTAGAGTTATTTTGTTATTTTCTTCAGATACAGAACTCTGAACAAAAAGCTTGGTTATGATTTTCTTGTTTTATTATTATTATTATTATAGTTTTATAGTCCGTGTGTTATAAAAGATATCCAGTAAAAGAATCGGTGGCGAATAGCACATTCGTAATGTTTTATTGTGTCTATAAACCACATGCAGCTTGAACGTTTTAAGGAGGTTCTATATCAGATTTATTAGTCCCAAATAATAATTTTCTTCATACTTCATGCTTTAATATCTTTTTAAAGAATCTCTTCTTATAACCGTGATAAGTTGGACAGGATTACAGGAAGGAGATAGGATATCACTGTCTATAGAATCTTGAAAGTATTAGTTCTATTGATGTTCAAAAGTCAAGGAAATCTTGGGCCGAAGGTAGATCAGGATTCTAACTAAACAATTTTTTTTATTCAAAAGTACTTTAGTTTGAATCTCTTTTATACTACGGCGTATGTAAGTACCGACACGACTTAGGGACCTTCAAACTCTACTACTCTTGAAAGTAACCTACTAACTACCTGCTAAACCCTCTGGCGTAGCGGGTGTCTGTGGATATCGCTTTTCACTTATCGTCAGGTGAACCGACTGTCCGTTTGCTCCCTCTTCTAAAACCCTATATCTTCTATATAAGTTTATTGAAGCTCATAGTTTAACAGAAAACGAATACATGCTCATTATAATAAACATTTTTACTTCAATTGTATTACAAAATATTATAATAAAATAATGGAATAAGAAGAGCCAATTTAAATACATTTATCATGTAATAACATTAGCGTGGAAGTATGGGTTATTCAACTGCTCAAAGAAAATAAGATCGCCCAAGTTCATTGTACGAATAAATAATGTATTGGAGGGAGGTTGCGTGTTGCCCGCCCCCACTTGACAATAGAGACACGATAAAGGAGGGTTGTTACTGAGAGGTTGTGGGTTTGATACCCAGCAAGAACTGAAGGTAAGAGTGATAGTACAACGAGAACAGAAAAGCCGTTGCTGTGAGTAGTACTAGCTACTAGACACCAGTGAAATCTGGTCCAGGTCCTGGGTTCGATCCCCGGTAAGCCAGCTAAAATCCTAGGCCGAAACGGAAACCAATATTTAATAATCAATGAGTAAGAGCAAATGCAAGACTAAACGATAACATATTCGGTTGAAATTAATCGTTAAAATATTTGTCATATAAATAGTTTTTTTTACAAAAAGCTGACATGATTATTAATTATTAAAAAAGTAACATGTCCAATGAGTACAATCAATATTGAATATACAAGAACAATAAAGAAGAAGCAAGACCGGGTTAATGCTTTCGCATGATCCAGGTTTACCTCGGGTAAGGTTCCTGGACATTTTTTATATAAGACTTTTTAGGGAAATAGCAAAAAGGTTAGTCGACATCACAGGAGACCGAAGAGCTACCTCGGACAAAGAATTAGTCTAGCTATTCAAAGGGGGAACGCTGCCAGTATCTTCGAAACCTTGCCTAAAAGGACTCCTTGTTAATAATATATTTTAGTTATATTTTTTTAGTTATATTTAGTTACATTATTAAGTCTTTATGTTAGTATAATCTCACTTTAGCTTTAAATAATTATCAATAATTGTATATAATATAGCTTATACATCAGCTATGTTATTGTAAGTTTCATCAAATTTCAGTAGTTTTTGCGTGAAAAAGTACAAATATTTAAATAATAGGTCTTTACCTATGAAATTTCCGTTCTGCAGTACTGGCCATTTCAAATCAAAATAATTTTTGTTTGGCTGAGAATTCTAATTTCAAATTAATTTTATTTTAAAAACATGGAATTCTTTTTCCAAAAGTAGTCATTTGTTTATTGATTGGTGTGTTACATTTTCATCGCATTTCAATCTTTTCGTCATCATGGATACGTTAAAAATTCGAGTAATTATGGAATATGAGTACCGTCGTGGCAGCAACGCGGCACAAGCGGCACGCAACATCAACGACTTTTACGGAGCTAACACTACAAACCAACGCACCACCTGTATTGGTTTGCCGCTTCCGTTCTGGAAATTTCGACCTGAAAAATTAACCTCGTGGTCGTCCGAAGACTTTGGTCGGCAATAACGAATTAAAGGCGATTGTGGAAGCTGATTATACACAGTCTACGGCTGAATTAGCAGCAGGTTTCGACTTTAGCGTAAAAACAATATTGGTCCATTTGCGTCAAATTGGCAAGGTAAAAAAGCTTGAAAAATGGGCGCCCCACGAACTCAATGATCGCCAGCCCGTGTGCAACAATGAGTATTAATTCACACGGTGTACTGTGAAGAACTGAACATAATGATGGAGAAGCTAGCACATCTCCAACCAGCATTGGTCGATCGCTCGTCTCTGCTGCTCCTGCACGACAACGCGCGAACTCATACTGCACAGCAGACGGCCTCCAAGTTACAAGAACTGGGGTTGGAAGCTCTCCGTCATCCGCCCTACTCACCAGACCATGCGCCTACAGACTACTACTTTTTCCAGAATTTGGATAATTTCTTGGCGGGAAAAAAATTCAATACCCGAGAGGCAGTACAAAATGCCTTTGAAAAATTTGTTGTCTCCCGTCCAGCTGATTTCTTTAAGAAGGGCATCAATAAACTGCCACTGCGATGGCAAAGATGTATTGACTGCATGGGTGATTACTTCGATTAATACAAATAAAAAATACATTTAAAAAAATCGTTTAAATTTCATAGGTAAAGACCCTAATATTAGTAGGATATAATTTTAGTAGGGTATAATATTAGTAGGATATAATTTGAGTAGGATATAATATTAGTAGGATACAATATTAGTAGGATACAATATTAGTAGGATATAATATTAGTAGGATATAATATTGTTAGGATATAATTTTAGTCCCTTCATCAAACCTATATTAATACCTAATCATTATTTCGGCTAAATTTTTATGATTTTATGCACATCCACACAACCCTTAACATAGAATGACTACAAAAGCTAAATATTAACTAGTTATTCCAGTATTTTAATAAAAAAATGTTACTGCACTGATATAAAACGTCTACAGTACTCAATTATTTCATTAATTGAAATTAGAACATAAATAAACTAACAAAGCTAAGACTATCTGATTGAACCAAATATTGCATGTTCTTTCTTATTTCATATATAAAATGTATTTCAGCATTATTCTTTAACAATATTTTTCAGAATAGAAATAACATTTTTCCATTGAAACATATCTTATTAAGAAACAGAAAATAAAAAGAAATCAAATAGAATTTCTTTCGCATGTATTGAAATAAAAGAAAATGCAGAGATTATGTTCTAAAGAAAAGCGTTTCCCCACAATTGCTTTCCGCAGCTTTGAACAGCTGAAGATTATTTGGAGCGCGTCTTATAACTTACGTAACATTACGTACTTCATACAAATCTATATACAAAGTTCAAAAATAAAAACTATTCATGATCATCAGTCCTTTTCCTGTGGCCTGTACTCTGGTCTCCGAAAACAGATGAGGAACGTAACTTTATAGCACTTTCCGACTTTCCGAAACATATGTTAGGAATATACATACTTATGTTTATGTTCAACATTTTCTTAAGAATATTTTATTTTCAAAATTGTCAAAATGTATATTGACTCCCAAATAGAGAATAACTATTCTACAAAAAATCTTCAGAACATGTCCTACATTTTTCCCGATGTTTCTGTGTACACTTATAATTTTTCATTTAAAATTCTTATCGTATCAATCATTTCCGATGTCAGGATTCTATAGACGGTACAGCAGATTTCCCCTAGTTCGGAAAGATTGCGTCATCTCGGGCCCCTTTATTGAAGAATTTGAACCGATCTGAAGTTCGCAAGCTTAAATTATCGTAGATAATAAAATTTTATTCAGTCCTTACCCTTACCCTACTTATTAATGTTATTTCAAGTACCTACGAGATATTCTTGAATGCCTATGACTTTTTTCGCGTGGTCTTATATTTATAAATATACATAATATCAGTTGTTAAGACATTATACGTAGTTCAAAGACATACATAGTAAGTATGCAGTACATTATTTACCAAATAAAATAAGGTATAGTTTAAAGTATTTATTTTACAGAAATTTCGTTGGTCGGCCATTAACCAGGTGGGAAGACGATCTCCGTACAGTGGCCGGTCCGTGTTGGATGCGAGTAGCGAGGGATCGGTCGTCTTGGCGTTCTTTGAGGGAGGCCTATGTTCAGCAGTGGACGGATAGGGGCTGATGATACCTATATTGTACGAAAACAATAAAAACTTAGTTCGCATCTTTAGAAGTCCGCCATATTGGATTTAAAGAGATGTCACTTTACTTTTCAAGTTATTCTTAGCAAGTCTTTTTATTTGATTGGTAGCCATGTTATAGGCCTGCATTTTTTAAAATATATAACTTCACATAACTAATCTTACATTGTCATCCAAACTAAACGTGTGTACAAAATTTCAGCTAAATCTGTTAAAGACATCTGCTTCAAAATGGAGTTGCAAGATTTCACCCGGACTAACATTCATACGTTGCAAGTTAAATAAAAGTTTGTAATAATAAAAAATAAAAAGAAAAGAGAGTTAAGAATTTGCATATATTTCTTATTTCAATTTATACGAAAAATTAGTAGTTACTTCAATGAAACGGTAAATTTTCTAAACTTATTTTAAAAACGAAAACATAGTTTACTTTTCTTAAGATCTACGTAAAACTGAATAACTATCATTGAGTTTATGTGTGTAAGTTAAGTAAGTAAATACATTTGTGTCTTTTAACATTATGTATAAAGTATATAACATGAAATTATCTATGAAGTATTGTAGAAAAAGTTCGTAGAAATCTAAGTTTTCCTATATATAGCGTAATACTTCCTGCGATTGAGACGTCTTCGATGTTACGCAACGAGTCGCGACTCGATAATGGCTGAACTCGTTTCAGAATTTTGAATGTCTAAGCTTGTTACAAATATAAGTATATAATAAATATAACGTGGTGATATTTGATGCACAATTTTCTCATTCATTATTATAATGACCAATAATTATATAAAAAAGAATAGGTTTTTTTGAATAAACTCAATATTTAATAAGACTCCTTTTATTATTTTTACACTACATAATATTGAAAATAACTATCCGTGACCATAGCTACTGAAACATTCCCGAAACATCGGGAATTCAAAATTATACGATAAGATCCCGATATATCTATACAGATAAATAAAATTGGAGTGTATGTTTGTAATATTAAAATAACCGTTTTTACTAAATGTATATGGATGTATACACGGTACATATACCAAAATAGCATTTTTAGAATTTTTGTCTGTATGTCTGCTTGTCCCGGCTAATCTCTGAAACAGCTGGGCCGATTTTGATCGGATTTTCACTGACAGATAGCTGATATTATAAGGAGTAACTTAGGCTATAAAAATAATCATCATCAATCCGTATACGGCTGCAAATGTAAGTTAACGCGGGCGAAGCTGCGGGAAACAGCTAGTTATTTAAATATGAAAAGTGATTCCGTTAACTTACACTGCTTATGTTATTAGTAATATTAATTAATGATTTATTAAATTAAAAATAAATAGTAAAATATATTATGTATACTCTAAGAGTAAAACTACATTCCTATAAACCCTACGGCACCCTCAGGGTACGAATCATTCTCATTTATATTTGTTGACTTGTGCTATTAACACTAACAAAGTTAAGTACAGCCCCGAAAGGTTCACCTTTACGCGTCACGCGACAGACCACGTAAATAATAAATTCTCGCTACGAAACGTTATTAATTCAAATGGCTTATGAAATGCCCGTACAGACAACATGTTCAGGAAAATAAATATTTGAATACCCTTAAACATGAACAGTTTAAATAAATTCGTTTGTTTGATTATGTACATCCTATAATTTTTATTTGGTCTATCACGTGTCTTAAGCATTTTGTATATTTAGTTATTCATAAACCCGCAGGTCTACTGTCACACTATAAAACTATAGACCTCGCTCTGCTTTTCGGACCCTGTAGTCTAGAATCTCAAGACAAGTGGCTTTTACGTTTATAGAATAAAAAAGTATAGGAACATCAATGCATGAGCTGGACATGGAGCTTTCAACGTGTAATGTGACTCAATGTATTTTTTTTCTTTTACGTCGGGAAATACTCTGAGGCATCCCTCGGGGGAATGGGTCTCCCCACGCTGGTAAGTGGGACGCGCTGCACCCGAATGCTGGTAAGTGGACGCAGCTCTACCCACTAAAACCCGGCGAGTGTCACCAATGCCGTCTTTTGTGAGGTGCCCCGGATCTAATGAGAAAACAGGGCACCTAGACGGCTTGTCAGTCCCCCAAGGTACCGATGCCACCTCCACAGAGGTGTCCCACACCACAGAACAACCCCTCCCAACGTTGGGACAGTACAATTGGTGCGGTTCCAATCCTCGCCCCTTTTCCCCATGCTCTTTTGTCCCCTCTTCTTATAAGGAGGGTACAAAGAGTAGCTCCATCGGCTCAATTAGCTTCGACTAAGGTTCACCTTAGGCTACTGAGCCCCACCGCCACGACAAGGCTTGAACCATGGAGGGGTTATTATACATTAATCATTCTCAAAAGACACACCTAAACATATTCATTCATCAGAGCGTATAACACCTCTAAGCACTGGCACACATGAGTCTATAAGCTAAATAAATCGGATAATCTTATTTTATTTTCTCTAAAAAATAACTTATGATCCAACCTTGAACATAACTGATGATGACGTAACAAAGTACCTGTAACTGCCCAGAGCGACGGTATTAGCATCTAATAAATCCAAGATAGATCACTGAATAACCCATGAGGTTGGCATTGGCACCAGTTTGGCGAACCTGATATCAATAAAACATGGAGCGGCGTTTTCCATCCCATTTCCATGATATACCGACTAGAATAATGTTTTTTTATTTCCTCCTAAGTGCAACGTGATCTTGAATTACATTATTTTTCATAGATTGTAGATTACGGTCATGCGTTGAAACATATAATACACGGGTACGTGGGGGGGATGGGCTGTACCGCGCTTTACATGTGTTCCACCAATTCTGCTTATGGCTTCCCTTAAATGGCTTTGCAATGTTATAATAAAACATTTTTTACGGATTTTATCCTGGTTTATTAAGATTTTTACAAGCCCGAAGTTTCAGATGTTTTACAGCAACTATGGTCACGGGAGGACTGAAGTTTCCCACCATGGTTCAGACCTTGTCGTAGCGGTGGGGCTCGGTATCCTAAGGTGAATGGTGAAAGCACCTAGGGCGAAGCCAATTAAACTAAGGAGGCTGCTCTTTGTATTTAAGAGGGGACGAACTAGTAGGGGGGACGAGGGGTTAGGAAGGGAACTTCACCCCATTGCACTGTCCTGACGTTGGGAGGGGTTGTACTGTGGTGAGGGACAACCCCTCTGTGGAGGTAGTGTCGGTCCCTTGAGGGACTGACTAGTCGTCGAGGTGTCTGTTGCTCAACAGATCTGAGGTTCCTCACCAAAGGTGAGGTGCCCGGATATGTGGTGCCCTCAACC
This sequence comes from Helleia helle, assembly GCA_963853865.1. NCBI lineage: Eukaryota > Metazoa > Arthropoda > Insecta > Lepidoptera > Lycaenidae > Helleia > Helleia helle. Next base: position 18,284,479 of record OY971423.1, on the reverse strand, counting down.
TTTGATGCATCAATATGTTGGTAAGTCCTATCTATGTAGAAAGTGCTTCATCATCATCATCATCCGCCTCTATCCGTCCACTGCTGAACATAGGCTTCTGAAAGTGCTTAGTAAGTCATTAATCTGTGACATATTATGCTTCAAATTTGATTTGATTATTTTAGTAACGTGATCCCAAGAAGGTGGTAAGAGCGTCCTTAGTCCTCCCGTGACCATGGTTGCTGTAAAGTATCCGAAACGTCGGGCTTGTAGAAATCTTAATAAACCGCTATAAAATCCGTAAAAATTGTTTGATTCAATACAAAATAAAAATTGTTATATGAATAAAATTCGTATAAACATTAGAAAAGCTTTGCTGTATTTCGGAAAGAAGGACAGAACAGGTCATTACTGGCACCGATACGTATTGTCACCTCTCAGGGGAATACACAATACACATGAATAAGCCTGGCTAGTCCCAGATGAACGATTGACCACTTACCATTAAGTGACTCTTTTGCCTATACAAGAATAAAAAAATCTGTTCATGTACTGCATTCATTGCTTTATAAATCAACGTGTACGTGTGTAACACTGTTTATACTACGTAAAACTTAAACATTTGAAAGCACGCGAAAACGCACACTGCGTTTTCGCGTGCTTTCAAATGTTTAAGTAAGGGTACATAATTCAGGGGTTGTACGAAATCAGATGCCAGAGCCTTGATATATAAATTGATTCGATGATACTAGATGACACGCTGATGATAATGACATCCTTTTTGATCATCTTTGGATATAAAGCGAGGACTAGCGGGCAGGTGTCGCAGCGAGCGCAATGCGGCTTCACCAATGTTCTGACCTCGTTCAACTGTCACGGTCAAAGCGAACTGCAAGCGTTCAAGACATTTCACATATGACTATTCCGCATAGTCTTTTTATATAAATTGTCATTTTGCTTGTTCGCGATGAACTCCATAACTAATGAACAGATTTTAATGAAAGACACACCGCAGTATGGTCCAACTTTAGAGATATATAATACATATACATATTCCTAAATGCATTTCAACATTAAATAATAATAAATAATAAGATAAATTATAATCTATACTAATATTATAAAGCTGAAGAGTTTGTTTGTTTGTTTGAACGCGCTAATCTCAGGAACTACTGGTCCGATTTGAAAAATTGTTTCAGTGTTAGACAGCTTATTTATCGAGGAAGGCTATAGGCTATAAAACATCACGCTATGACTTATAGGAGTTAAGTAACGCGGGCGAAGCTGCAGGCAACAGCTAGTCAAATATATTTTCTTTTTAATAATATAAATAAAAATTACTTCCGACTCTGTTCCGTTATTTCCTTACGTCACATTCAAAATTATTAGCTTGTTATTGCGTGCGTAAAACTCCTAAGGCAATAAAAATAATACTAATTACTGTTTCCTTGCAACGGAAAGGCTCGTAAAAGATGCACATACCCCTAAAGCGACCCCCAACAACCCCCAGCGACCCCCAACGACCCCCCAACGACCCCAATGCATCGTACACGTCACTGTTGCCCGGCGACGAGGCCACGTGGTGCCGAATCTATCGATCACAGTCATATGTTGGGCCAGAAGTTCTTAACCTTTACCAACCGAAAAACGTTTTACACTTTAAAAATATTAGGATATAATAAATTAGTTTGTCGAGGCTTAAGGAAATAATTGTTTTATTGAGGTGTATACGATCAATGTTTAAACTACATAATACTGATAGTTGCAAGCCATTTTTTAAGAAATATAGAATTCTAACACTTCCGTCCCTATACATTTTAGAAAGCGCCATGTTTGTTAAAAATAATAGTAACTTATTTAGTCGTATATCTGATAAAGTAACTCGAAATAGAAGAGATAACACTAGAATATGTTTACAAAAATGTAAAACAACATTAGTGAATAAAAGTATATATTGTATGGCTCCGAAAATATTTAATAAATTACCAATGACTTGGAGAAACTAAAATTCTGACAAATTTAAGAAAAATATAATTAATATCCTATTGGACCGGGTTTATTATAATGTTACTGACTTTTTAAATGATAAAATTCCATAATTGGACATTGTTCTATATTTTGACTTTAAATTGTGATAAGTATTCTATAATTTGACTGTAGTTCTATATCATTGAGTTTCCAACATATTTGTAAGCCTAACAGGCAGACCATAGAGAAACTGTAAGATAACTGTATCATCACTTTACCTATGTGTCACAAATAAATATCTATTATTATTATTATATTATTATTAAAAAAAATGATATATAGTATAAAGAACTGTTGTCGTATTTTTAAATTAAATTAATTGTGAAAATGGTATTAAAATTTGATTTCCGTTAATGCTTTGATGATGATTGTAGGTTTAGTTAGCGTAACTAATAGACAAAAAATACAACGTTCATGTATAGCTACTGTATCGGTTTAGTCGTCATGTAAAGTAATTTTGTATATTTTTTTAAGGAACTTAAGCTGAAAGTCCATATACTTTATCAGTGAAAAATTACCTATACCTATAAGTACCTACCCAAATTTGTAAGTTCATTTCCCTTACACCCACGGGTAATGTGACTTAGATTAAAACGCCCACACAATTAGGTCGACCTCATACGTATTGTTTACCTCTACGCTCTCTACGCTCGTAGCTCGGTTTCATTTTCGTCCGGCCTCGTTAGGATAGTAAATAGCAATATATTGTCTGGTCGCTGACCTTTCAATATTGTAAAAAAATCATAAAAAATGTTGTATACCTTATGATAATTAGTGTTATCTAACACATATTGAACTAAAATTTACAACTCTATAAACTCTATAGTCTGTAGATATCAAATATCCATCAGTAGTCCCTCAATAGAAATAATTAACGATGTTATTATATCTGAGATATTTGAATCCGTGACTTCCAAACCAATAGCCACTACACCAATACGCCAATGGGGTAGACATGCATACAGCAATATAAAAGTCAAGCGTAGTTTCAACATCCGCATGCTGGCTTCATTTAATTACACACGCGTCCTTGATAAGTTCAAGGTTGCAAGTGCGAAATATGATCAAAACCAGTACGTTGATTACGAGCCATATGATCAACGCCACTCACAATCATGTTGCGGCAGGTCGTAAAGATATTAGTATACTCTTTTGTTGATCGTTCCTGGATGGAAATACAGATAGCTGGTATTTCTAATGTTAGGTTACTCTACCAAGAGTAGACTTTGAAGCAATTAATCTTAAATTTATTTAACTTCTCTGTCCTTCAAGAAAAAAAAATGAAAAGTCAGGATGGTTGTATGTCCATGCAAACGAGCACCGTACTAAGTACCCACCAGATATATATTCACATTTAATAAGAACCTATAAATACAACAGCTGCCTGTTTTACCTTTGCGAAAGCTTGTTAAAAGAAATGAGCAGAATAGAAACAAATAGGATGGTAGCCCTACATTTTTGCACCACAAAGGATATGTGTCATGTACTTCAATTACATTAATGCCATATTAAGCCAGATTAATCAGATAAGCAGAAACTCCACAACAAAGTTTAACCTCCATTCATGACGTGGAACTTTTAATATTTAAATCGTGCGAGTTATGGTAGGCATGGGAGTTATTTATTATTTATTACAATTTACAACACCTACGGAATGTGTAACGAGAACGCTCATTAATTTATGTTATGTAACTCCTGGGTAACCGCAGTATTGTACCGCAGTTTAGACGAAAATCTTCAATGCTAAGCTAAAGAAGTTTTTATGGCCTACCTGAGAAGCTTTTTTATTATATTTCTTATTGGCTGTTTCCCGCAGATTTGAACCCGTTATAGCTGTATCCGGAATGATAATGATTATTTATAGCCTATGTTAGTCAGGGATAACGTAGCACTCTAATGGTCAAAAAGAATTTTAAGAATCGGTTCCGATTTTTTTTGAGTTTATTCGTTACACACAAAAAAATCTATCCTCTTTATAATAATAGTGTAGATATAGTATTTTGTGTTATGTACCCGAATAGGACTTGAAGATATTATGAAAGAATTTTAATTGAATCAATCTTAATCAAAATATTTAAGATTTTTATTATATAATATACATATTTAATACACATCCATGACCCAGGACCACAGAAAACTTTTTGTTCCCTGGCAGGATTGAAACCCGCTACCTCTGGCTTGAGCACCAACGCGCTAACAATTGAGCTATAGAGGTCGTCTAAACTAGGAAAATGACTGCGGTACAACGTTATGATAATTGTTATTACAATAAAGACGACTGGTTGATAGTATTCACTCGTGGGTAGCAGGTTCGAATTACACCAAGAGAAAAACATTATTTATTTCCTATTGGTCTCCATAAGCTATACGAATATACAAATGTGAACAAACACCGTGACGTGATTTTAATATATGTACATCTTTGTTATTGTCAACTTGTTTTCTTATTTTTAAGCATAGCAAAAAGCCTTTTATCAAATGTACAAATTATTATACACGTGTCTATACAAGTGTATTATTATACAGTGTATAATACTGATATTTTCACCGTTTTAATATCAACTTAAACTATTATATGTCTTCTAGACATTGTATAATTTTTCATAGGTTCGCTCTGTTATTCCCACCATGGTTCAAAGCCTTGTCGTGGCGGTGGGGCTTAGTAGCTTAAGGTGAACCCAGCACCTTGGACCAAGCAAATTGAACCGAGGGAGCAGGGGGGACGAGGGGCGAGGATGGGAACCTCACCCCATTGCATTGTCCCGACGTTGGGAGGGGTTATTCTGTGGTGCGAGACAACCCCTCTGTTTTCTTTTTTCTCTTCTCAGTTCTTTAAACCACCACCAACCATTACAAAATGTTTATTAAAGGCAAAAAAAAAACACAACTTTGCAAGTGGTACCAAACTATATCGTAATTTAATACATATAAAATTATAGACAATCTTAATTCAATCTAAAGAACTAATCCTTTAATATAAAAAACAATACGTACATAATCAAATACGTTTTCTCACGAGTCAACATTACGGCCTAGACGTAACCGAACGTTATTATCCCCAAAAACTTATCCTAAGCAGTGTGACATCATCGTCCTTCGCTTACCCTTCACTTGCCCTGTAACATCCGGCCAGGTATATTTCTTATTTGCATCTGATAACTGAATATCCGCATGCACGCTCGTCTATGGATTTATGCTATATGCTAACTAGTTACGTCCATAGACAAGGAAAAAATTTTTGCGCGAACAAATAACATCTTGTGATTCAATATTTCATTGACGGTTTTTTACGAAGTCCTAAATCCTGGCAATAAATTTTATATGGTTTTTATTAATTATTTGTAAAATAGATGAGTCTCATTAAAATAAATAAAAAATATATTAATATAGTACGGAAAACTGCTAAAATAGGATTCGTAACGAAGACATCCGCATAGTACGGAGTACTGCTAATGTGTTTAATTGTTAAAGATATTAAATATTCATATCAAAGCTTTTAAATTAACATTATTATTATGCTATGCTGGGTGTTTCTTTGACAGATAGGATTCGAAACGAAGACATCCGCCAGAGAACTAAGGTTACCGATATCACGCGAAGAATAAGCTCGTTGAAGTGGCCAGTGGGCTGGACACACACTCAGGAGAACGGATGGCCGATGGGCCACTAAGGTTCAAGAGTGAAGGCCACGTATGACGTAACACGTTTAGGTAGACGAAGTGTTGGTCGGCTATTAATCAGGTGGGATCACGATCTCCGTGCAGTGGCCGGTCCGTGTTGTGTGGGAGTGGCAAGGGATCGGTCGTCTTGGCGTTCATTGAAGGAGGCCTATGTTCAGCAATGGACGAATAAAGAATGATGATGACTATTATTATTAAAAGTATTTAAAACGAATTCCTTTGCTACCTTGCCTTATTCAGGAAACTTGTGGACAAGACATTCGTAGACAATGCTGAAATATCGAGCGAAACAATTTTCTGTCTTAAATAGTTTTAAATCATTAAATATTAACTTTATATAGAACTAAACAACAAAGCTGTACCTTTGCACCTGTTTTCTTAATGGTTCATGAGTTTTGTGTTTAATTTTTCTGTGTACATAAATAATTAAATAAATAAATTAATTAATTCAATCTTACGATAACAGTCAATACTAGATAGAAATATTATCCAGGTAAGAATTAAGTACCTAAGTAATCTAGCCCTAGACAGATAAGCTAACCCCAAAATGTCGTACAGTACAATCACGTACAATCGACTTGAATCGACAATGTCTTTGACATTTTGAACTTGACAGTGGAGTACGCGGCCATGGGCTTATCCCGGGCAAATACTGATAACTGATAAGATCGCACGTGTCACTTCCTACACCGTCTACAGCACACGGCGTGGTTTATGTTAAACTATTGCTGCCTGTTGGCAGTAAAATTGACTTGAATTGAAAAAAATTGACGGTAAACAGAAAGACGCTGTCATGTCGTGACACTACACCGCCGCTGTCGATTCATTTGTCTCGGATGCAAGTACATATATTTTATACCATCTTTTGTCACATAGATCAGCGTTTCCACTTGGCGTGACAAATGACAATACATACAAACAGCATACTTCTATTTGCAATAAACGTGTTTTATTTTACCTAATATTTTTGGGGTTTTAAAGACGTGTCATGAAGGAAAAGTAAGAAAATCGGACGAGAATAAAGTTTGGAAACAGAGTTTCCCAAACTTAACTATCAGAAAAACTTAGCTATCAGATCATTCAAGTACCGAATATTATAAGCGAACTCAAATTTAAGTTGAATCTTGTTCTAAGTTAGTATTTGGTGTCTGATATATTATAGTCAGTCCTCTAAGGGGCAATACTGTGATCATCACACCTTCCCATCACAAGTGAGCGCGGCACAGCGCAAACCTGGGAGTGTGCCGGTACACAGATATTTGAAATAAGTAATATTTCTATGGTGCGGTAACTCGGTTTGATTGATCAATATTATTTTTTAAATAATCGAATGTGATACCGATTTTGGTCACTTTAATCTTTGGCATTTCTAAATATGAAAAAAAAGATTCCGACGAATTGATAACCTCCTGCTTTTTGAAGTCGGTTAAAAATATAAAGAAGTTGTTTTTGCCTGTATACGGACTTTATATTTCTTTTTACTGTTTTTATCACGATATCATCTTATATATCCAACTATTCTCCCGACATCGCTTACGTAGTGTAGTTAAATAAATACCAAATTATAATAATAATATCTATGGACGCTTTTTACACCACGTCAATCTGGTCTCGTGGTAAGTTCTTGAAGAACTTGTGTTACGGGTACCAGACAACGGAACTATATTTAATACTTTTATACTATACATATATTTAAGATTTTTATTATATAATACACATATTTAATAGACATCCATGACCCAGGAACACAGAAAATATTTTTGTTCCCTGGCGGGATTCGAACCCGCTACCTCCGGCTTGAGCCCCAACGCGCTCACCACTGAGCCACGGAGGTCGACGATGTTTGGTTTGATCATTTTCGATTAAGTATTTTAGGAATTAATCACACAAGAAACGTTAAATAAATACATATTATAAGCATTTGGTACATAAAGAATATTTTCGTTCTCGTGTTTATAATTAGATATTATGGTAAACGTTTACACGATGACACACGGGCAATTGAGCAGCCGGTGTGTAGGTAGCTCACGTCGGGTGGGGAACCTGTAGCCACCCTCAACTCAAGGGACATAACGCACGGTTATAGTGTCGATCATACAATTGTCTGATTTTTAAAGTGAAATATCGATTAGAATGCAAATAAAGCACGTATTCATTATATTTATTTAATTATGGATACGTATGGGAACGAAAACGTTTTTGATGTAAATTTTGTTCTCAGAAAAAATCAACGGTCATGAATATTAATAACTTCTTTTCTTATTTTAAATTCATAATAATTAATAATCTTGAACGGAAGATGAAATACAGTTTGCCGTCGGATTATGGATAAAAATGGACTTTTCCTTGTTTCATTATTTCGCAATTGTCTACGAATGTTGATGTCGTACACTTGTGTCGATAACAACAACCATGTTAATTTAAAGATTTAACCACCATCTATAATATAGACTAGTACTTTTAGATTATAATATAATAAATAATATCAACCTTTATATGTCCCACTGCTGGGCACGGGTCTCCGAGAAATCAGGCGAAGAGGGTTTTGGGCTATAGTTCACCGATGCGTTGGCACAATGTGGGTTGATGAACTTCACACACCTTCAAAGACTTTTAAACTCATCAGACATGCAGGTTTCCTCACGATGTTTCCTTAACCGGTAAGCAAGCGATGGTCTCATGTTCAGGAGCACGGAGAAAAACCTATTTTTAAGTACCACAGGGGTCAGTATCGAACCCGGACCTCTCACTCAAGAGGCCGAGCCCATACCCACTAGGCCACCGCCGCTCACACTTTTAGATTACCGGTTTTCAATTTTCATCTACTTGTAAACACAAAATGACAGTATAGTTGCGTTGGTTGGTTGTAATTAGCCGTTGTGGTAACGTGCGGGGGTACCGCACGCGCAGTGTTGCGGGACCGCCACCTGTCGGGACACCGGTTCGATCCCACCCCTCGGGTGCTCATTAACGAACTTTATATTCCAAAATCCTGCATTGTGAATTTGAATTTTTATTCACTTGTTGGAAAGGGTGTTGAATATATTAGTAGATGCAATAGTGTTGTGTGATGTTTACATGATTTATAATAAAATAACTTTTGTTGTAAAGTATCTAAAACATCGGGTGTATTATATCTGCGGTAAAATGCGTAAAAAGTTTCATTATTATAAATTAAATACTGTGATAAATATAAGAATAAAATGTTCTCTAGAGGAAAAAAGTGAGCGATGGTGGTCTAGTGGGCAGTCCTTTTGAATGCAGAGTTCCGGGTTCGATCCTGACCACTATGGGGCCTTGAAATGGGTTTTTCAAAATTCCTACGTGCACCTGAACATGAGAAAGTCGCTTGCTGCACCGGTGAAGGACATCGTGAGGAAACCTGCATGCCTGATGAGATTAAAAGTCTTTGAATATGTGTGAAATTCACCAGCCCACATTGGTTCAGCGTATCGGTGATCTATGGCCCAACTTTCTAAGAAACAGGAGATATTAGATTCAAAAATTTCTAGCAAAAAGTTATTCACGTTTAATTCAACGATGTAATAAATTAATGGCTTTCAAGAGGCAACATTTTTCCATTTCACTAGTTATTATTTTATTATTACAAAAAAATATCTGTGTTGTACCTGATAAGCTATTTTTAGAAACAGAAAATAATCTTTATATATATATATATATATATATATATATATATATATATATATATATATATATATATATATATATATATTTTCTTGTGTGCGTTTGTATGTCACTGAACTCCTCCTAGACGGCTGGACCGATTTTGATGAAATTTTTTGTGTGAGTTCAAGGGGATTCGGGGATGGTTTAGATTCTCAAAAAAAATGTACAGGACAACGTCTGTCGGTGCGACTAGTATGTATATAAAATCTGCTTTTATAGCAAAACACGCGGATATTTTTATTTCTTTCCACTGTTTTCATATTATTGTATTTTTTGTCCTTACTTCTGTTTAATTGCCGTAATTTATAACATGCTATCTGTTATTCTTGGCTTCGCTTGTTAACTTAGATTTAGAGTCGTGAGTGATCAAGATACATTAATTATTCTTTCTTTAGGATGATCTGGATTTAAAATTATCTATATATTTGGCAGTCCCATTCGATAATAACGGAACGTTATAGGCAATTTATTTTTACCCGATTTTATTTTCATTTTAAAACGCACAAATCCGCGAGAATATGTTAGTATATTCAATTGTTAGTGATTCCAGCATGAGTAATGTCAACATTGATCATATTGTGTGAGGTCTCATTGTGAAGAGATCGTGCGATGTGCGACGGTGACTCACGCACTTCGACAGACGCTAGTGACGATCGTAAACAATGATGTTATGGAGTGGCAGAATGTGGCATAAGGGAAAACTAAAAGAAGAAGAAGATAAATGAAAAGAAGAAGGAGAGACTTAGTTGAAACTAAGTCTAGTCTGATGTCTAGATCTAAAATAGGATCTCGATTAAATTACGATGAGGTTTGGAAGAGATTGCTTATGTAATGTTATGATGTCATAAAATATCGTTAGCATTGCATTTTTTGGTGTACTTTTACGAAGCATACGTTAGATCTACCTTCGGAATATAGGATAGGCGTCAGGTACTTATGAGGATTGGACCAAAAATGGCTGTAAAGATACTGTATTTCGGACATGAGGACAAAACAGACAGTATATTTGGTGCACCGAGAGACACGCGGTGCATCGATGCTTGGTCGAAGAAGTCACAACACAACAGCTAAAAAAACTATAATCTGTAAATATTTACGCGAATTTCATATAATGTAATAAAACTTCATTTTCTAGTCACTATAATAAAAAAACTTTCTTACAATTATAACTTTCTTCTTGGTCTTTCGTCAATCTTTCTTGAGGTTGCGATATATCCGAAATATTCGGTAAACGTCTTAATAAAGTAGTTTTATTACCATGTTAAAGTCAAGGTTGTAACGGTAAAGTCGCTATTAAGGCAATACCGGCGAAGGAAAAAGTTTATACAGAAAAAAATTGTCGTAATGTAATCCGACACGGAGAGACGGCACGCGCCACATGGCGCTCCCCACCCCGCCTCACCCCTCGCTCGCCAGTGCAGCCCTCCCCCCTCGCCTGGACTACACGACTGATAGTGTTCAAGAAAGTTTATTGTACTATGTATTTTGTAAGAGGTAGTGCCATGCTGCTTTGCAGCCGAATTGGGCCGTCACGACCGGGATGGTACCTCTCGCTCACATAACACCGGCGTCAAGTGACAGCTATACTGTCGCGTTTCGTGCGGTTTGTGAGTTTCCAGTGGCCCATTGGGGGGATAGGAAAAAGGAGGACAACGCATCTGCATAATCTCTGGTTTTGCGGATGTGTATGGGCGTCGATAGTCGCCAAAGGCTCGATTGCTCGTTTGCTCTTCTATGCTATAAAAAAAATGTATCAACATATGTTAATATTACTAAATAATAATGAGAGTGTATTTAATATGAAATGGTGAATGAGCTAATGTCAAAATATTGAGCTTCGCGAAAAAAAAGATCAAAATCATAGTAGAATCTTTAATAACAAAACGTGTTAATTTAAAATCTCACCGTGCATGAGACTCCTTACGAATAGATCCTACTAATATTATAAATGCAAAAGTTTGTAAGAATGTACTGATGTATGGATAATGGACGTATGTTTGTTACTCTTTGAAGCCAAAACTAATGAATGGATTTTAATGAAACTTTACAATAACATAGCTTATACATCAGAATAACATATAGGCTATAATGTATCTCTGTACTCCCACGGGAATGGGAAGTACGCGGGTGAAACCACGGGGCGCTGCTAGTTAGTCTAATAAATCCTTTAGCGATATTTGATAGGTAAATAAAATTTTGTGTAGCCTTTATATTATAAGTATCATCTTACTGAAGGCATCGTAGACAATCAATAGTAATAAAGAATTTCCTACAAACATTCCCTCTAATTTTCATAACTTGCATATTGTTCTTACTTACCTTTCCGTAAATGTCGTCAAAAAACGCGTATGGACGCGCCATATGGTCAATTCACACAAGACGGGTTTCGTGCACGCGCCGTCTCAGGTTTCGAGGGACTTCAATTAATTGTTATTAACCCTTGTAAATGAGCTGGAGTCGCCATTACACGCGGCGTCGGGTTGCAGACGCTCGGGCGCTCGTGTGGAATAGCTTAACGATTATTGGCTTCAATGGGTACGAGCTGTTTACCTGTAGTGGCTTTAGGGTATGTTCATTCCTACTATTGACTGTCCAAGCCCAGTCAATGTGCAATCATTGACTGGGTTAGTTAGTGTTAGACTTTATCCTTCAAGAATTGTCTGGACAGCCGGGAGCGCCGCTAAGCTTGTACCAATTGTATCAACTAAGTCGTGTGGATTATATTGCAGACTAGCTGTTGCCTGCAGCTTCGCCCGCTTTACTCAACTCCTATAAGTCACATCGTGATGTTATATATACCTATAACCTTCCTCGATAAATAAGCTGTCTAACACTGAAATAATTTTTCAAATCGGACTAGTAGTTCCTGAGATTAGCGCGTTCAAACAAACAAACAAACTCTTCAGCTTTATAATATTAGTATAAATTTGTATACAATAATGGAAGTCTAATGTTGTATACTAAATGTATTGTTTGAGAAATATGTTCACCTCCACAAACAAATCAAAATATCTGTATTCCGAAGCTTGTTACTCATGAAATACGTTTAAATTAAAAGGCAATAAAAAGTAGGTAATAAAAATACCCGATTGGAATACAGGCTCCGTATGAAAAAAGAAGGAAAAACCTTAGGGGTTGCTCTTTTTAACTCAACATATCATCTATCTATTATTATAGTTATGCAACAATAAGTAATAACAGTTTTTGTTTAAATTTTTAAGTTCAAATATGGGTGAAATCTAATACTGGTGAAATTGGTATCAGGATATTAATTTATCCGTTTAAATTGTTTGATAAATAAGGTTTAATATCTACGTGTAAATTCCACTTTAAATAATTGGAATCCATTTTTTCGCTGAGACGTTATGACTGGTATAAAAATTCTCGTAAGAAAAATGTTACGATTTCAACAAACTATTCTATTTTTAGTCTAACCAGGCACCGAACCGATCCAAATGTAATTTGGTATAGATACAGTTTGAGACCAAAATTGGACAGTTTTATCCTGAAAAAATTTCACGGGAACAGGAATTCAGATGAAGCGGCGGTAACGGGTATAAACATTCTCAAAGTGAAGTTTAGTATCTACAAATACTAACTTACGTAATTATTGTGAATGACATAGGTTGTAGAAACAATCATCATCAATCAGCATACGGTTCTAAATCTAAGTTAATGCGGGCGAAGCTGCGGGCTAATATGTATATAATTAAATATGTCGATATCTGAAATTCCTCTTCTTGGTCGTTGAAACAATTTTAATATCAAACAAAATAATAACTAATAAAACAAATAATTAAATTAAAAAGCCACGAGGAAAAATTCGTTGCAAATTAAAATGACAGCGATACGGAGGCAGTTTGACGCAAGGGTAATTCATTTTGGGTTATAAAGCCTGACTGTTACAACTCGTTAGGCTTTTTGTGGCGAGGTATCAGCGCGTAATTTACAATTATAATTATGATTCATACATTAATCTTTCATAAAATATATTTTATCTTATATTGTATTATAAAATGGTTGGGTACTCCTGAAGCCCATACGGACTCTATAATTTTAAGAATTGATGTTATATATATATATATATATATATATATATATATATATATAATAGTTTCATTATAACTATTGTTCTAGACTCGAGTATTTTCATAGATCCAAAGTCATATGTAGCATTCATAGTCATACATGACTCAATCGGTTAGGTAGAAAATACCCTTGCTGGCTGAAAAGGATAAACGTTATTAAAAACGAAATTCATATCGGAAATCCACTCCAATAAAGGGTAGGCACTCCCGTTATTAAAATTTAAAAGCCTTTTTCCTGCAGTTGTTATTCAATAAAAGCTCTAACGCTACAAAGTTCTCATTCGTATGTAGTAATAAAGTTTAACATTAAAATGTTGCTAAGACTTTAACGCTTCAGACATGCTATATCAATGAAATAGCTGTAATCTGGAAACCAAGTACTTTAAGGAAGGATAGTTTTTACGACTTTGTGAAGTATTTACGGTTCCACTGAATCAGGATTAAATTTTTTTATATATGAGCATAGGCAAACTACGGTTGTTTAGTAGGAGGTACAAGGACAAATAGTAGGAGGTCAAGTAACAGCTATGCTGTCGCGTTTCGTGAGGTTTCTGAGTTTCCGGTGGTCCATTGGGGCGGATAGAGTTTTCTCTATTCCCTTTTTGGAGGGCAACGCATCTGCATAATCTCTGGTTGTGCGGATGTGTATGGGTGTCGATAGTCGCCAAAAGGCTTCGACTGCTCGTTTGCCCTTCCATGATATAAAAAATGGTTGTCTCGTCACCCAGTTTCGAGGAGACTCATGTAAAACAGAAGTATATAGGAAAAGCCTTTTTTGCTATAGCTCTATGATAATGTGGTTATGACAAAAACATAGTGTATGAGATAAAGTATGACATCAAATTACATAAATTATTATTACAGCTACGGTCATGAAATTTAGTATATAGGGGGTTTCGGGGCGATAAATCGATCTAGCTAGGAATCATTTTTAGAAAATGTCTTTTATTAAAAAAAAAAAAAGGTCATCCAGGTCCTAATATATAATGTACTTAAAATAAATTTATTTTTATGTTAAGTACATTCTATATTTTATAACTCTATTAAATTAGTTTTTCTCTAAAAATAAAAAGCTGAACTTATTGCTTAAATTCTTCCTTCGTGGACGTAAACAATTTTGTTGTAATGAAAATCTTCATTTACAAGATATATGCTAATGTTATACAGCTAAAGTTTTTTTAATACATATGTTCCTAATCTCTCTCCTTTTTTTTGGTTTCGCTGGGGAATACGTTTAGGCATACCACCGGGTCCGGGGGGCCCGGGAGCTATGTGGGACTCTCTGCGCCCGAGAAGATGGTAAGGTGGACGCAGATTCTACCGCGCGCGCGAGGTTTGAGCTGCAAGGCGCCCTTGGGTGTTCAGGGTGCCTTGTCTCGAAGAGTGCCGATGGACACGTCGGGGTCCGGCGCGGTAGACTACAGTTCCTGCACCAGGCCGACTGAATGACGAGGCGAACACGTTGGGGTTTTAGTGCGGTGAAAATCAAACATAACCACCAGGTCACCCCGGGCCCGGTGGTATCTATTAGATTTCCCCAACCGTTTTGGCGTTCATTGAAACCGGCCTATGTCCAACAGTACATGGGAAAAGGCTGATTATGATAAAATTGATTTGGTTTTTTTTTACGTTAGTTGGATATGAAAACTGCCAAACGTGCCACCTGATGGTAAGTGGTCAACGTCGCCCATGAACATAATCTTGTATACCTGGTACAAGACCAGGCAACTCATTTATGTGTTGCCTATCCTGAGACATAAGATGTTAAGTCTCGGTGCCAGTAATTACACTGCCTGTCTTGTCCTTCTCTCCGAAATACAACAAAGCTGTTTCACGGGAGAAACAAGCAAGATGGTGAAACCCATGCAGCCAGGAGCGCGGCACAGCGCTTCCCTCCCACCGGTGTAGAATGGTAATTTGGTATTGAATGTTATGATAGCGGGTAGAGCCGTAGGGTACGGTTACATATACAACCTCTTTTAACTTTTTGACTACCCCAGGAGGGTGCCGGTCTCGCAAGCACCGGAGAATCCCTCTCCTAGGCCTCCGGGCTCAGGACAGGTACTTGAACCCGGAGACCTGGGCAGCCCCGCGTATTCTGGGGGGGGCGAAAGGTCGGCAACGCACCTGCTAATCCACTAGTGTAGCGGGTGTCTGTGGATGTCGCTCTTCACTTACCATCAGTTGAACCGACTATCCGTTTGCCCCCTCTTCTATAAAAAAAAATGTAGGTAATGGTCCAGTTCTAATTACAAGATATCAGTGGACTAATTGTTTTGGGTCACGTTAACTTCCAAACAGGTGGGATGTCAGCTTGTCTATTAGATAACAGTAGGACTAAATACTTTTTATTACAAACAAAAAGTTAACGACCGCCGGTGCCGTGGTCAGGTAACTAAGGCCTTAGGGCTTAGACAAAGTAACATTAAAAAAACGATAACGAAGTTCGAAAAGAATAAAATGTATGGGATTGACATAAGCCGTCGTCAATTATGTCACTCGTTATCGTTATCGCAAGTTGGTAGACAATGTTAAAATTCGTAACAAAATCATAAACTGTCAATTGGTTATCGAACACTTATGTCAAACTTATGTTATTTTATTATTGATATTGATTCGTTATCCGTGGGCGTGGGCCATGGAGGACAACATTTTCACAATTTTTATGAGTTATAGTGTGTATGAGGTCTATGTACATAGATATTGATTTTAATTTTTTGGTCCGATTTGACACTTCTTGTCGAACTTTGTTGACACTTGACAGTTGTTGTCGTTGCACTGTCACGATCTTTGATTGATCATTGGCTAGAAAATTATTATCGTTATCTCAAAGACGATAACGAATTTCGGCTACAAAGCGATGTCACTTTGTCTACAGGCCCTGGACACACAAAAAGGACACGTGTTCGAATCCCACTGGTAGATGAAATTTAATGGTTCCTTAATTGAAATAGGCCTGCATCCAGCAGTGAACAGGTACTCATGATGTAGTAAGGAAGTAGTGCCATGCTGCTTTGCATCCGAATTGAGCCGGCACGACCGGGGTGGTACCTCTCGCTCTATAACACTGGCGTGAAGTGACAGCTATGTTGTCGCGTTTCGTGCGGTTTGTGAGTTTCCGGTGGTCCATGGGGAAAAGGAGAGCAACGCATCTGTATAACTTTTGGTTGTGCGGACGTCTATGGGCGTCGGTAATCACCATGAGGCTCCGACTGCTCGATTGCCTCCCTATGACATAAAAAAAGGATATTTTTCTTACACGTTTACCACTCGGCTAGGTTTACTTATAGCATCAGTATTTACTTAATCATTAGATACAATATACTTGTTCTACAAACTCATTCGCGATGCTGTCATAGATACGACACGCCTCCGGTCTCTAATTTTTATTGCACAAGACAATACTGAAGACGAAGAATGAAAAAAGCGTGTAAGAAAGACATTACATAATATATGATAGTTTACAGCCTGACCAGAAATATATACCCCCTGCGTGGTGTCGCCACTGTATCTTTTTTACGTCAACACATAATATCGTCCATACAGAAATTAGTTCCTAAATTTTCCGCAATATGGCGAGGGTTTTTATTTTTCCGGTCAGGCTATATAAGTAATTAAATAAGTAATCTGTACTACTATTAAATATGTTTGTCATTTCGTTCGTCAAAATCATTGTCTTGGAAACGTTCAATTAGTGTCCAAACAACGAATGCTTTTGATCATATTATATGTTTTTATGTTAAAATGGTGAAATATCAAGTGCAAATAAAACTGATTCCTGGAAGCAAAATAAAAGAAAGCAATAATATTTCTGTCTTGGCGTTAATTGAGGGGTGCTTATGTTTAGCAGTGGATGGATAGAGGCTGATGGTGATGATGATGATGATGAATGTCCTAATTTAAAATATAGATATTTTTTAATGCATTACGCATGGAAGGTCACTCTCACAGCGCTTTACTATAGAAAAATATCTATATAACACATCTGCTTACGATCGGCACAATGAAGCGGCGTGACAGTAGCACTCTATATTATGTATACTTTAACCCTTTAATGCTGTATAAATAATGAATAACATAGGCTACAAACACAATCAATATCATCCCAGATAAGTATAAGTCTAATTTACGCAGGCGAAGCTGCGAGCAATTGCTAGTATTATTCTAACATTAACATTTTATAACAGACCCATTCCTGTTCCTATCCGCGCCTTCAGTAGTCTGTGTCGCCCAGTACTAGGGTTTACGAGGATCTCGGGGAGACAGACAGACTGGCGACGGCTGGGCGCCGGGGCTGACACACAATTATAAATTAGGCTATTGTTTGGGCAAAAAGTTTATTGGTCAAATAATAATTGAGTTATTAATATAGCTATTATTAAATCAGCGTCATTAAGAGAAGTTATTAATTTAGACCAAACATTGTATTAATAAAGTAATAAAATACTGGTCATAGGTACATAATGTAGAAATATAAAACCATTGCGAATTAAAATATATATATAGTAAATCCATCTAATTTAAATTTTATAATTATATAATATACTGAATATTCAGTAGGTATAGGAATAGGTTTATAACAACAAAAAGTTAACGCGGGTGAAGCTGCGGGCAAAAGCTAGTATACATATAAAA
This sequence comes from Helleia helle, assembly GCA_963853865.1. Classification (NCBI taxonomy): domain Eukaryota; kingdom Metazoa; phylum Arthropoda; class Insecta; order Lepidoptera; family Lycaenidae; genus Helleia; species Helleia helle. The sequence continues at coordinate 18,266,382 of OY971423.1, read as the reverse complement.
TCTATCATACTTATAACATAAATTCCAAGAAGTTTTAATGGTATTAAATCTGAACGAGCATTCGATAAGATTTCTTTGGCTGTTCATTTATATAGTGACACTGACAGACGTTTTCCTGTACAAAATATTTAAATTATATATAGGTATATTTTTTATATTTTTTTAATGTAAACCATTCTCGAATCCACTTGAACACACACAAAAAATATCATCAAGATCGGTCCAGCCGCTTAGGAGGAGTTCAGTGACATACACACGTACAGAAGAATTATATATATATATATATATATATATATATATATAAAGATAAAGATAAATGTATTCTGAATATAACTTCACAATTATTATATGAGACAGATATACGTACTGTATTTTTCTCATCTTTGGCAGATAATCAGTTGTTATACAATCTATTCAACTCGGTCTGAGCCAGAACTAGTAATTACTAATATAGTAATATTAATAAGCAATTAAGGCCTCGACTTGGAGATAAGTATAATTATATCATGAATCAGGAACTTCTCAAATTCTTCAGAAACCTGTATGATAGAATAAATATAATATTCACGTTTTATGTTTGTGGGTATTTAGCTTTTTTTCAACATTATTTTTAAGTTGTCGTCGCCCTTGAACTGAATGAAACTTGTGTATTATGACTGGGATAAACCCTTGTTTTTTATAGGTACAATGTTTTTTTTTTTCTTTAAGGCCGAGAAATTCTCTGAGGCATCCCGCGGGGGAGTGGATCTGGTGGACGCAGCTCTACCCACTAAAAAGCGGCTAGTGCCACCAATGCCGCCTTTGGTGAGGTGCCCCCGATCTAATGAGCAAACAGGGCACCTCGACGGCTAGTCAGTCCCTCAGGGGACCGACGCCACTTCTACAGAGGGCTTGACCCGCACCACAGAACAACCCCTCCCAACGTCGGGACGGGAGCCCCCTCGGCTCAATTCGCTTCGCCCAAGTTGCAGCGGCTCACTCTTGACTACAAGGCCTGAACCATGGTGGGGTCTTTTATATAATGCTTAGCAAGTTGTATATCTTTTAATAAGTAAGAACGAAGAATATGAAAAATATTGACCAGTTTCGGATGATCTTAGGTCGCAAGAGTCGTGCAGTTTTGAAATGTAAAAAATACATGAAGTACATATCTCGTATCACGGTAAAAGAGAATGGGACTACGTCCGGGGCCTACTGCTCTTAATTTCAACTTCAATTAAAAAGCATCACGTTGCGAGAACTCTCGTCTGTAGAGTCGACTACAATTTGCGACGCCTATAACAACCCACCTCGGTTATACTTTAACATCGGTTGTGTTAACTTGGAGTATGTTATAAGTGGAAAGGTCTTTTAATAATAAAGTTTTGTGAATATGTGAAAAT